>CM038559.1:17332694-18050194 GCA_021527575.1 Ensete glaucum
CTCGTGTCCAAGAAGTTAAGTTTAGTTAGGGTTGAAAGGGTCTTAAAAACTCTCGATCGAAATAAAAGATAAAAAAAATATTTTAAATAAACAAATAATTGATGAAAGGAAGGAATGAGACGTAAGAACAGGTTGCAGCTACATATATTGTGATGAATGGATATATAGGGGTTGAGTAAATAAAAGGACCAAATGTTGCTACAGACGAGGGAGGGGCTTCCATAGATGCGTTCTCTCAGTTGGCGATCGACTAGGAAATGATTATAACCATCATTTACTGACCTAATTACTTCATTTTACATACAGCTTAATGACATAACTATGCACGTGAAATCAGATAAGGTGATGAAAATTTCATTTCAAAAAGGATGACTCTAATGCATGCATGCATGCATGTTTGTTTATTAGATTATCTATCAACTTATAAGTGGATAAGTTAGAGTGCCTAATCTAATCCTTTCCACACTCAATCTAAGATCAAATTAACAAAAAAAAATTGATGTCACGAGTCAATAGTAATCCACATTGATAATACTAAATTAATGTTCATGAATCACATATTTCCTCCTGCATTTAAGATTTTATAGATATATTAATGCATCATTGTACCATTGATAAGTTTTAGATCTGGAAATACGAGCGTTTTTTCTTCCTTTTTTTTATATAATTAAAAATTACTTTTTTGTTTTTTAAAAATATTAATACATCATTAATATGTAAGAGATATCATGTTCCACAAAATTCTCATAAATTATCTGTAACAACAAAACAAAAAAAAGTTAATAATGATTAAACTTACAGATTTACTATATACCGTGTAAAAAAAAAATACAGAAAAACAAATTGCATTGTGAAAATAAGATAAAGTAACTTTAAAAGATGATAAAGGATAAAAGATATAGGAATAATGATAGGTCATAGTATCACGTTGGGGTGCTATGAAATAAAACACTGATAAAATTTACAATAATAAATACTACTAAAAGAATTATAATCAAAACGCCCACTATAATTTTCGTGTTAGATGGCAACAGCACTTTTGGGGCTTTGTGGCTTTCTCCTTCTCCAATAATTTTTTTTAATTTTTTTTAATTTTTTTTTATAGCATCCATCTTTGTGTAACAAGTATTTATTTGATGGCTCTAAAGTATACCCAAATCATGAAGAGACTAAGGATACCAAACCTGCTAATGAGAAGGACGATAGTGTGGGATGAATTTTTTTTAGATTAAGACTCAATCTTGATGGCTAAAATTAAACTATGATACCTCTTTCAATCAAGATGGTGAAAGAGGTACTGATTTTTCATATTAAGATGCTAGTGGAATCCTTTTTGCTAGTAGAAGATATTGGAGGAGATGAAAACATTCTCTTCTTACAAGTAGTGCCTATTTGTCGTGATCTCTCTAAAGTTTTTATTGGATGATATCAATCATATTTATATCGAAATTGGTTCTAAATGTCGTATGAAAGTGGTACATCCCAACTTTATTGGAGCATCTTCACTATCACTAATGAGATTTTTCTGTTGTTGAGATGTGTTGACTCTTTCTTTTATATATATATATTTATATATATATATTTATTTATTGTGAATCTAACAGAGTTGCCAAATGGCTAGCTAACTGCGCTAGAGTACATCTAGCTACTATTTCTTTTTTGTTTGGTGAGAGGAGTGGCTCTCACAAATGGCTAGCTAACTGCGCTAGAGTACATCTTGATTTTTTTTGGTGAGAGGAGTGACTTTTGTACCCATTCTATCTAATAAATATATATTTTTTTTTCTTGTACAATAAAAAAAATAATCCTCAGATACTATTAATTGAGAATAAACTTGATTCTTGGGTCAACAATAATCATGATCTTATTAATGGGAATAAAATAAAAATAAACTTTATATATAATAAATACTACCAGACCGTCACATACAGCGGAATCAAATATAAATCATAATTATATGAATACCAAGATTTACGTGAAAAACCCCCTCAACTCGGAGAATAAAAACCACGGGACAAACTAAAGAAAATTCATTATCAAAATAATAAATATACAGATCTCAAAGCTTCTTACCCAAGCCCAAAGCAACAGCCACAATAGAATCACAGGGATAAAAGGACTATAATATTAAGTACAATATCCAAAACCTTCTCAAGAGAACACAATGAAAATCCACTACAAACTGATTTAACCTGAGATATGAATGATTTAGAATAGTCTTTTCTTGTCCTTATTTTCTTCTATTTTTTGGATCTCTTGTTTTCTGGTCTCTACTGTCAATCTGCAGTCTGTTTTCTAACACCCACGTTTTCAACTGCTGTTGCTCTCTTAATCTCAACCATTTTTAACTTAATCTAGAGTTAGGTTAATATAAATAAGGTTCTGGGTTGTGTACTTCACTAAAGCCCATTATGACCTGAATCTGAGCCATCTACTCAACAACCTCCCCCTTCAGCCTATAAGGGAGCTTGTCTCATGACTTCTCAATGTGAAGCCATGCCGACCAGCTGTCGGCATATCTCCTGTCTCTCTTTCGGTAAAGACTTTGTCAACATGTCTACCCTATTATCACCTATGTAAATTTTTTGAAGCTATAACTACTTCTCTTCAATCACATTTCTGATCCAATGATATCTGACATCTATATGCTTTGATTTGGAATGAAATGCTAGATTTTTACATAAATAGATGACACTCTGACTATCATAATATACCACATAGTTTTTCTTTTTCAGCCCCAATTCTTGTAAGAATCCTTTCGTCCATAATATTTCTTTGCAAACCTATGTAGCAGCAATATATTCAGCCTGTGTGGTGGAGAGAGCAATACACCTTTGCAATCTAGACTGTCATGACAACTCCCCCTGCAAAAGTAAGTATAAAACTTAATATGGACTTCATTGTGTCAATATCTCTTGCCATATCTGCATCTGTGTAACCTGTCAATATAGGTGATCCACCTCCAAAGCTTAAACAAACTTTAGAACTTCCTGTGAAATATCTAAAAATTCACTTCATTGTTGCCCAATGCTCTTTACCTGGATTTATAAGAAATCTGCTAGCAACACCCACTACATATGCGATGTCCGGCCTCATACATACCATCGCGTATATTAAACTTCCCACTACTGAAGTATAAGGAATCTTTTGTCTTTTTTCCTTCTCTGGACTCTGATGTGAGCACAACTTGAAGTGACCTGCAAGAGGAGAACCAACTGGCTTTGTATTACTTATACTTAACCTATCCAATACCTTCTCAATGTATTTCTCCTGTGATAACCAAATCTTTCTCTTTCTTCTGTCACGAGAAATCTGCATGCCCAATATTTACTTTGTTGGCCCCATATCCTTCATTATAAAAGACTCACTCAGTTCCTTTTTCAACCTGTCAATCATAGACATATCTTTCCCAAGGATAAGCATGTCATCAATAAAATCTTCACCAAACCGTTTGATGTACACACAATAATATAAAGCTGTTCTTTTGTATTTATTTTTAATCATAAATGAATCAAACTTTTTATACCACTATCTAGGGGCTTGTTTCAGCCCATACAAGCTCTTCTTCAACTTGTAGACAAGATTTTCTTTACCTTTGACTTTGAAGTCTTCTGGTTACTCCATATAAATTTCTTCCTCCAAATCACCATGAAGGAAAGCTGTTTTCACATCTAACTACTCAATCTCTAAGTCTAGGTTAGTAGCGATACCAAGAGCAACACAGATAGAAGATATTTTAATAACAGGAAAAAAAATTTCTTCAAAGTCAATACCTTTCTTTTGACCAAAGCCTTTCACAACCAATCTAGCTTTGTACTTTGGTTAAGAACAATATTCTTGAGTCTTCAACCTGAAAACCCACTTGTTCTTTAAGGCATTGCTTCTCTTTAGTAGTTGCACAAAATCATATGTGTGGTTTTTCTGTAGAGAATCCATCTCTTCCTGCATAGCAGTAAACCATTTCTTTGTCTGCTCACTTTCAACTACTTCCTGGTAACTCTCTAGTTCACCTGCATCAGTAAACATCACATACTCATCTGTAGAGTATCTTATGGAAGGTTGACGTGGTCTATAAGGTCTTCTTAACTAAGGTTCTATGAGAACTTGCTCTCTTTCTTCTTCCTACTCAACATGTCATGCAGATAGATCAACATCTGGCTCTGCACTATCTTCCTGCACATCTCCTCTATCACCCTGATATACTGGAGGAATAACTGGGTCACAATCTATAAATCCCTCTACAGAAGTCTTAGCTGGTGCCTCCTTCAAATGCTTAATGGTTTGATCCTCAAATAAGATAACATCTCTGCTTCTAAACACCTTCTGCTTTTCTGGATCCCAAAGCTTGTAACCAAACTGATCATATGATTAACCAAGAAAAATACATTCTTTTGTCTTACCATCCAGCTTGGATCTCTCGTTGTCTAGAACATATGCAAATGCATGACAACCAAATACTCTTAAATGCCTATAGGAGATATCTTTCCCTGACCATACAAGCTCTACAACATCACCATCTAGAGTTGTACATAGTGATAAGTTGATTACATCAACTGTAGTCCTCAAAGCCTCATCCCAAAATCTTTTGAGTAGCTTGGCTTGTAAAATCATACATCTGATCTTTTCTATGATAGTGCGGTTCATCCTTTCTGTAATTGCATTATGCTGAGGCATACCAGGA
Source organism: Ensete glaucum (assembly GCA_021527575.1). Classification (NCBI taxonomy): domain Eukaryota; kingdom Viridiplantae; phylum Streptophyta; class Magnoliopsida; order Zingiberales; family Musaceae; genus Ensete; species Ensete glaucum. The sequence goes on from CM038559.1 coordinate 17,337,376, forward strand.
ACTGTCAACTCCTGCTAGATGTTATATGACATGCAATAATCATTAAATAATCTTGTGTACTCACCACCATTATCTGATCTTATGCATTTCAATTGTCTTTATGTCTCCCTTTTAACTCTGGCATAAAACTCGTTGAAGACATTAATAACCTAATCTTTGGTCTTCAAAGTATAGGCCCAAATTTTTCTAGAAAAGTCATCTATAAAATAAAAGTAATAAAATAAAGTGCACCACTGATACTAGAAACATTAACAGATCCACCAGAAGTTTTTGTCCTCAAAAAACCACATACATATGTATAGACACGGTCAAAGGCAATGCATTTTTCTAGATAAAGAACGACTAACAATTAAATTCAGTCTTAAGTCAACCACATGCCACACATCCTTAAGCACTAACTTGCAGTCAAGGTTAGTCTTTATATGGATATCTCTCATGCCAATGATGTCTATTGTGCCATAGTTGCCCATCTTGACAACACCATAATTTCCAGACCTGTAAGTAGCAAAGAACTCCCTCCATGGTGTAGCATGATAAGAAGCACCTGTGTCAATTATCCACTCGAGATCCTGGCACACACAAGAAAAAATATCATTATAAATAGATAAAATCAAATAATCACTACTTTGCATTGTAGCTGTGATATTATCTTTTGACTCTATATGCTCCACTTCTTTTCCCTTTTTCTTATTCTTCTTAGGTTGCTTGCACTGATTCTTGTAATGTTCTTTCTTACCACAATTATAGCAAATAATATCTTTTCTTGATCTTGACTTGCTTTTACCTATGCATGAACCACTTCTATCCTTTGATTTTGGCCTTCCTCTATTCTCTGAGATAAGTGCTTGTGAATCAATCTGAGGGTAGTTGAATTCTTTCTCTTCAACTCCTCATTCAACAAATTGCTTGTTACTTGACTCATGGTGACAATATCATCCGATGTTGAATTACTAAGGGAAACCACCAGTGTCTCCTAACTTTCTGATAAAGAATTGAGAAGTAACAATGCCTGTAACTCATCATCAAGAGATATTTCCATAGAGGATAACTGGTTAGTAATATTCTACATTTCATTCAAATGCTTAGGAATAGAAGTACCCTTTTTATATTTCAAGTTCACAAGTTTTCTGATTAGAAAAACTTTGTTGCCAACCGTTTTTCTTTCATAAAGACCTTCTAACTTATTCCAAAGAGAGTAAGCAGAACATTCAATAGAAACATGATGAAATATACTATTATCTAGCCATTGTCGAATAAAGCCAACTATTTTTCGATTTAACCTCTTCTACTTATCATATGTTATGGTTGTGAGTTTTGTACTATCTCCTTGAAAAGGTCCATACAAATCTTTGCAATACAAGAGATTTTTCATTCTTGGTTTCCATATCATCTAATTGTTTCCATTTAAACTAATCATGTGAGAAATATTACCGGCCTCCATGTTTAGATACAAAATATTAAATGTCACCAAAACCCTACTCTAATACTAGTTGATGGGAATAAAACAGGAATAAATTTTGTATATGAACAAATACTAGCAGACCGTCACATACAGCAGAATCAAATATAAATCACAATCAGATGAACACCAAGATTTACGTGGAAAACCCCCTCAACTCGAAGGGTAAAAATCATGGGACAAGCCAGAGAAAACCTACTACCAAAATAATGAATATACAGATCTCAAGGCGTCTTACCAAGCCCAAAGCAATAGCCACTGGAAAATTTCTTCCTATTTTTTTATTTTTTATTTATACGTCAGTTTTTTCTTCCACAGTAAGTAATAAATTTCCTAATAAGTCACCAATATGTGTGAGATGGATATAATGTTCCACAAAATCTGCATAAATCATATGTGACAGCAAAACAAAAGTTAATAAAGACTAAAGTTACATATTTACTGCATACTGTGTCAAAAAAAAATGGAAAGAAAACACACTAAAATGTACTTCAATTATTATTATTATTTTAATATATATAGAAGACGACTTACAAGAACAAGTTTACAGAAAAGCAAAGAAAATAAGATAAAATAAATTTAAAAGATGATAAGGATTAAACCCGTTTACCAATATTGATAGGTCATATTATCCTATAAATCTTTCATTGACTTTCTTAATATACAAAAAAACACTAATAAATTTACAGTAAGAAAGACTCCTAAAAGAATTATAGTCAACACGCCCACCACAATCTTTGTGCAGATGACAACAATCTTTTTGGGTTCTCTGTGGCTTTCTCCTTCTCCATGTTTCTTGTGCGAGCATCCACCTTTGCGCAACAAGCACCTGATCGCTCTAAAGCACACCCAAACCATGAAGAGACTGAGGATTCCGAACCAGCTCATGAGAAAGATGATAGCGTAGGACGGATAGGAAAATATTCGCATAATGGCAGTCGAGAATGCTAACGCCGTCGAGAACACCGCCAGCCATAGAATCCACTTTAGGATTCCCAGCACCATTTTCTTCTGTCTTGGCACACAACAAATCAACAGAAGAATGATACTAAGGGATGCAAACAATCCGAACATGTCGAACAGTAGGAATAACGTGTTTCTTAGAACTGCCTCCCCTTCTGTTGAGGGAGAAGTGGGTGAGGGAGAAGGCGACCCATCATCATCTTTCTGCTTAAACCCACCTGGCGGGTTCAGCGCAGCTTGGAATGTGATGGTGGCGATCAACGTCGCCACCACCATCAGTGCTTCTGGTTTGTCGTTGTACCTTTCTTTAGGCTCTGACCATACTTTTCGGGGTCTGTGGTCATCCTTAGATGGTCGAGCCTGGCGTCGGAAGGGGTGCCAACGATTTGGTCGGCTTCTGTGTGAGGCGACAGTGGCAGAGGCTCTGGCATCGCTCGGTGACGATTTCGGCTGAGTCTTCCCTTCTTCTGCGGCGGTTCTTCCACCTGCTGCCCGAATCAGTTCTCCCAACAATAGATCTCCATGTTGACAGGGTGAATCCAGTAGCACATCAAGGACGGTGTCGCCTCTCATGTTTGTGGCGTTAGCTTCGATACCTCGCCATCCCAGAAGCAACTTCACGGTCTGAGCTATGAACAGGAAGTTCCTTAGTATTTCCATTTGCTTTTTTTTTTGGGAATGAAATGCAAAGAGTATTTATCTTTTGCTATGAGAAAGTTGTCGTCTCAGGAGGTACAGAGATGCATAAACACCTTGTGAAAAGACGAAGACAAGTTCATTTCCTCTAATCGGGATCAGGAATACCTGGAGCTGTTTCCTGGCCACAGCAAGGTGCAGGATGGTGTTGCCTTTCGCATCTCCAGAGTTGAGCAGCTCATCCTTCTCATCTGTTCTGTTCAGCAAGAGCTGCACGGTCTCGAAGCTGTTGGATTTCACAGTAAGATGAAGGATGGAGTCACCTTGCGATGTCACAGCTCGCGCCGACTCCGGGCACGCATCCAGTAACACTGTCAGCACATCAAGCCTGCCTTGTAAGGCTGCAGTGTGGGCGGGCATGAAGCCATCGTTGTCGGTCGCCAAGCAGAGTCTGGCAGCGGCTGCGTGCTGCAGCAGCTCTTTCACCACGGGTAGGTGGCCTTGCGCAGCGGCCAGGTGCAAGGCGGAAAGGGCTTCGCGGTTGCGGCCATGCGCCAGCTCGGGGTTTACGGCGAGGATCTCCCGCACGAGGTCGGAGTGGCCGAGCGATGCAGCGATGTGAAGGGGACTGTCCGACAGGTGAGCAACGGTGATGGCTTGTTTGTGGAGCAGGAGCCGGTCTTCTTGTTGCAAACGCCGCAGCAAAGTGACGTCCCCCGCATAAGCTGCTTCCTCTAGTCTCGGATCCATGCTCAATTAGTCTCCAGATGTGCTCGCAGATAAAATCGACGCCAGAACACCTATAAATAAAGAAGGCTTGTGGTTGGAGCAGTTCCTCCTCGTCGAGCCTCTCCTCGCTGGACGCCAAAGAGACGACTTGGTCATCGAGCGCACAGTGGCCACTGCAATGCAGACGAAGACGCAGAGGCTATCTTATCCCAGGGAATGGATGCGATGCAGACGCAGCGAGGGAGACGAAAGCCGAATGATGAACGCCTTGACGTCACCTGGACTGGGTGTCCCGTGCGACTCCGTCCGGCTTATCAACTTAAAAGAACCCTTGCAGTGAGACTCGTTGGGTCTCCATTGTTGCGCAAATGGATCGGATCATAATATGTTTTTAGTGAAATTCATAATTTTAATATTTATTTTTCTTAATCTAAACCTCAGATTTGATTTGATGATTAGGGTTAAATAAAATAGAACATTAATGGCTTCAAACATGAGAAAAAGAAAAAACAACATCAGATTTACAATAGAGAGGACAGAAAATAAAAAAATCCAAAAAAAGAAAGACAGAGAACAAATATTTTTAATCATCCAAACATTATTCTCATCTCAAGTTATATTAGATTTACAATGAATTCTTATTGTGATCACTTAAGAAGGTTCTGGATATTGTGCATAGTAATATAATCCTTGTATCGTTGTCATTCTCTTGTGATTGTTGCTTGGGTTTGGGAAGGAAGCATTTAGATTTGTACATTCATTATTTTTATAGTAGATTTTCTCTGGCTTACCCCGTGATTTTTATCCTTCGAGTCGAAGAGGTTTTTCACGTAAATCTTGATGTTCATTTAATTATGGTTCTGTTTAATTCCGCTAGGTGTGACGATCTGCTAGTATTTGTTCGTATACAAAAGCCTTTATCATTTTATATCCCATCAACTGGTATCACAGCAAGGTTTGGTGACATTTATCTTTTTTTTATATATTCAAATATGGAGGCTAGTAATGTTTCTCACATGATTAGCTTGAATGGAAACAATTGGATGATATGAAAACTAAGAATGAAAAATCTCTTGTATCACAAGAACTTGTATGGACCTTTGCAAGGGGATAGTGCAAAGCCTACAACTATGACAGATGATGAGTGGAGGAGATTAGACCGAAAATGGTTAGATTTATTTGACAGTGGTTTGATGATAGTGTCTTTCATCATGTTTCTACTGAAAGTTTTGCATAATCTCCTTGCAAAAAGTTGGAAGGTCTCTATAAAAGAAAAACAACTAGTAACATAACTTTCTTGATTAGAAAACTTGTAAACCTGAAATATAAAGAGGGCAATTCTATTGCCGAGCATTTGAATAAAATATAGAGTATTACTAACTAGTTATCCTCTATGAAAATATTTCTTGATGAGAGTTGCCAGAAAGTTGGGAGACATTAGTGATTTCCCATAGTAATTTTGCACCAGATGGTATTGTCACAATGAGTCAAGTAACAAGTAGTTTGTTGAATGAGGAGTTGAGGAGAAAAAATTCAGCAACTTCTCAGATTGATTCACAAGCACTTATCTCAGAGAACAGAAGAAGGTCAAAGTTAAAGGATAGAATTGATTCACATATGGGTAGAGGCAAGTCACGATCAAGAAAGAGATATTGTTTGCTACAATTATAGTGAGAAAGGACATTATAAGAATCAATGCAAGCAATCTAAGAAGAAGAAGAAAAAGGAAAAGGAAGTGGAGCCTATAGAGTCAAAAGAGAATAACACAGCTAGTGATTATTTGATCTTATCTAATTCTGATGATATTTTTTTTGTGTGTGTCAGGATCTCGAGTGGCTAATTGACACATGTGCTTCTTATTATGCTACACCATGAAGAAAATTTTTTGCTATTTATAGGTCTGAAAATTTTGGTTTTGTCAAGATAGGTAATTATGACATAACATATATCATTGGCATGAGTGATATCCACATAAAGACCAACCTTGGCTATAAGTTAATGCTTAAGTATGTGAGGCATGTGATTGATTTAAGGTTGAATTTAATTTCAGTCGCAAGGCTAGATGATAAAGAATTTGATATCAGATTTCACAAAGGGTAGTGAAAGCTTAGTAAGGGTTCTCTTGTTATAGCTAATGAGAATAAATATTATACATTGTATAGATTGTAGTCTAAAGCTAGTGGTGAGCAATTAAATGCTACAAAGAAAGATTTCAGCATGGAGTTGTGGCATAGGCGATTGAGACACATGAGTGAGAAGAGACTTCAAGTTCTTTCCAAGAAAGAGGTATTGCCAAACCTCGGAGGTACATGTCTGAATCATTATATCGATTGTTTGACTGACAAACAACATAAAGTTTTCTTTACTAGTCCTGCTTTATCTAAAAAAATGTAGGCCTTGGACAGTGTCTATATAGATATGTGTGGTCCTTTAAGGATAAAAACTCTTGGTAGATTTATTAACGTTCATAGTATCAGCGGTGCACTTTATTTTGTCACATTTATAGATGACTTTTCCAAGAAATTTTGGGCCTATGCTATGAAGACTAAAGATCAAGTTATTAGCATCTTCGAGGAGTTTCATGCCAGAGTTGATAGAGAGACAAAAAGATAATTGAAATGTATAAAATCAGATAATGGTGATGAGCACACATAATTATTTAATGATTATTGCAGGTCACATGACATTCAACATGAGTTGACAGTTCCTGGTACACCTCAATATAATGTAATTGCAGAGAGGATAAATCGCACTATCATCCTATCTGTAATTTAGAAGTAAAGATATTGTATTCTTTGAAGATCAAACCCTTGAGGATTTGAATAAGGAGGCGCCAGCCAAGACTTCTATAAAAGGATTAGCCGACTGTGACTCAGTTATTCCTCCAATACATCTGGGTGATGAGAGAGATATGTAGGAAGATGGTATAGAGCTTGATATTGATATACTTGCAGGACATGTTGAGCATGAAGAATAAAGATAGCAAGTTCCTACACAATCTCAGTTTTGAAGATCTTCTAGACCACGTCAACCTTCCAGAAGATACTCTACAGATGAGTATGTGATACTTACTAATGGAGGTGAACCAAAGAGTTACCAAGAAGCAATTGAAAGTGAGCATAAAAAGAATTAGTTAAGTTGCTATGCAGGAAGAGATGAATTCTCTATAAAAAAAATCACACATATGATTTGGTACAACTACTAAATGGAAGTAAGGCCTTGAAGAGCAAGTGGATTTTCAGGTTGAAGACTTACTAATATTGTTTTCAACCAAAGTATAAAGCTAGATTGATTGTGAAAGGCTTTAGCCAAAAGAAATATATTAACTTTGAAGAGATCTTTCTCATGTTATTAAAATATCTTCTATTCGTGTTACTCTTAGTATTGCTGCTAACCTAGACTTTGAGGTTGAGCAGTTGGATATGAAGACAGCTTTTCTTCATGGTGATTTGGAGAAGAAAATTTATATGAAGCAACCAGAAGGCTTCAAAGTCAAAGGTAAAGAAAATCTTATCTGCAAGTTGAAGAAGAGTTTGTATAGTCAAAGTCAAAGGCTTCAAAGCAACCAGAAGTTTGTAAATAAATATTATTGATGAAAGGATTCTTACAAGAACCTAACATTTAATTTCAAGTCAAAGCATATATATGTTACATATTATTAGATCATAAATATGTTTGAAAAGGAGCGGTTACAACTTCGGAAAATTCACACAGATGATAATGAGGTTGACATATTGACCAAGACTTTACCGAAAGAAAGACAAGAGATGTGCTGATAGCTGGTTGATATGACTTCACATTGAGGAGTCATGGAACAGCCTCCCTTATGGGCTAAAGAGGAAGGTTGTTGGGTAGATGGTCCGGATTCAGTCTATAATAGGCTTTAGTGAAGCCCACAGTCCTAACATTTATTTCTCTTAACCAAAACCCTAGATTTGGTGATTAGAATTGAAAAAAATAGAGCAACGAAAGCTACAAACATGAGAGAGAGAAAGAAAGTAGCAGATTAATAGTAGAGGGTAAAAAATAAGAGATCCAAGAAAGGGAAGAAGATAAGGACAGAGAAAGACTATTCTCAATCATCTAAACAGTATTCTCATTTCAGGTTAGATCAAATTTGTAGTGGATTCTTACTGTGATCACTTGAGGAGGTTTTAGGTATTGTTGTAATATAATTTTTGTATCACTGTCATTGCCTTGTGATTATTACTTGGGCTTGGACAGGAAGCATTAAGATTTGTACATTCATTATTTTTATAATGAATTTTCTCTAGTTTACCCCGTGATTTTTACCCTTCGAGTTGAAGGGGTTTTTCACGTAATTCTTGATGTTCATTTAATTGTAATTTCTGTTTAATTCTATTGTGTGTGATAATCTGTTAGTATTTATTCGTATAAATTTTTTTATCCTTTTATATCCCATCATCCGTATCATATCCCGGACATCCGTTACTTTTAAGTTGTATGGTTTAAATATTTCGATCGATAGCTTTCTCAATATTGGAGCTCATGGCCATGCTAATTTTTGTAGGATGAATGATCGTCCTTTCTTTCTCGTCATCCTTGCAGTATGTTGGCCTCTCGTCTTTCTTTCTTTCTTTACTTTTCAGAAAAAAAAAAAAATCATCAACGCAAGCGAACATGGCTCCATCACTTTTCAAGTGGTTTCAGCGAAAGAAAGATGGGAGCGGAAAAAAAATAATCGACAGAGGGCGTCTCTATTTCAATGATTCGCTGAAGCAATGTCTATTAATATATTAGTAGTGGGAATCTTTAGTTTATGTGAATATTTGGATGGTGGAAGTGGCAGAATTCCAATCGAATTAAGCGTTCTGCGCAACAAATCAAATCAGTGTTAACCCTTCATATATATATGATTTATGACCCTTTTTTGGCGGGTTTTTTTTTCTCTCTGAATGATGGCCTCATTTTCAGTTTGGTGATTTCTATTGGAAAGCCTTTTCCTTTTATTATTTACAACCTAATTTTAAAATTTTTAATAGTTAAAATACTCTTATTTTTTCTTTTTCTTTTCTCTTCGAGTAATGAGTGATTGTGAACAATGAGAATACAACTAGTGTTTCGATGTCGATGCTCGTGAGGATGATTGATTGGGTGATAAAATAAGAGGTTACGAAAAATAAGGATATGATTTTTAATTGAGAAGTTATAAAAAATAAAATTATATTTTATTTTTTTTTAAGGGTTGCCAAAAGCGAAAAAGAGGTTTGCTAATACTTCTATTTTTCTCTAATACCTTATAAACCAAGGCAATTTGCGATCGGTTTCAAATCCAGAAAGATAAATTTCCCTTCAAATACCTTAGCACCTTGATTGCTTCCCCTCATATTTAGATTTCTCATATTTAGATTTATAGTATCATTAGTGTCATTCACCTTAATCAAATTCTATCCTAAGATGGTCATGTCACCTTAATCAATTTTATACTTAAAACTCCATCTATGGCCACTCCTTTAAGTGTTTTCTAGTTTCCTTCTACTGTTATTAACAAAAACCTCTTCGTTAATCCAAAAATTTCTTTGGTCTAACTAAGACGTCTCTGAACGTCTTTACTTGCTTTCTTGGGACACTATCACTTTGCCCAAGTCCACTAGCGGCATGGGCATTAAGGATATGCACCTAACTAGTGATAGAAATGAAAGAGAGATTAGGAAAGAAATAAGGTGTAATTGTTTTTTTTTTCTTATATCTATTTATACAATAAAAAATAAGATTGAAAATATTAAGAGTTTAGGATTTTCCTTAATAGTCTAATCATTCTGCTAATATTACTATAATAATTTTATCTCTTAATATGCTCCTGCAAGATCGTGCTCCTGTCAAGGACATCGATCTTGAACCTATGATGTAAAATTAACTTATAAGTGAGTGGTTTCATGAGGGAATCTGCCAATTGATCTGCTGTGTGAACATGAAAAACATATAGTTGATGATTGATTACTTGATCCTGTACAAGGTGAAAGTCAATTACTATATGTTTCACATGAGTGAAATACTAGATTGATACATAAGTAGGTAGCCCCGACATTAACACAAGTATATTATAAGAATAACAGAAGAGTATATGTCAAGTTCTTTGAGCAGATCCATTACCTAATTAAGTTCTACAGTTGTAGTTGCAATAGAACGATATATAGCTTCAGTGGTTGACCTAGCAACTGTCTTTTATTTCTTGGAATTCCAGCTAATTGGATTGGCTCCTAGGAAAATGATATACCAAGATGTCGATGTTCTATCATTAAAGTTCCCAACCTAATCAGCATCACCATAAGCATGAAGTTGGAGTAGAGAGTTTTTGTAGGGAAATATGCCATAGTCAAGAGTACCATTAAGTTATCGTAATACTTATTTAACTGCTAACCAATATGTGGTAAACGGTCTGTGCATGAATTGTGAGAGCTTGTTAACTGCAAATGAGATATCTAGGAGTGTGAGAGCTAAATATTATAAAGAGCCAATTACTTGTCAATATTGTGTAAGATCTGTAGCAGGGCTGTCATCATTTAACCGAAGCGATTTACTAGTGGAGAGAGGAGTTGAAACAATATTTGCATCCTTAATGTTTGTCTTCACTAATAAGTGAGTATACTTCCATTGAGAGAGGAAGAGTCCTGAAGATGTAGACATTGCTTCCACACCTAGAAAATAATTCAAGGAGCTGAGATCTTTGAGAAAAAAATGGGCGACCAACTTCTTAATGAATATTGTGACCTCTATAGAGTTATTACCTTTTACAATGATATCATCTATATATACTAGAAGATATATTGTACTGCCAGATTGTTGACGGAGAAATAAGGAGGTATCAGACTTAGAGTTGGAGAAACCGACTGACATAAAAAATGAGCCAAGTTCTTTGTACCAGGCTCGTAGAGTTTGACGAAGTGCATAAATAGCCTTGTGGAGTTTACAAATATGTTTCGGATACTGAGGATGAAGAAAATCAGGAGGTTGCTCTATAAAGATATCATCAGTTAATGTTCTTTGTAAGAAGGCATTGTTCACATCAAGTTGTCGCAGATGCTAACCTTTTGAAATAGCTAAACTCAGAATCAGTCGGATTGTTGTGGGTTTAACAACAAGACTGAATGTCTCTATTACGTTAACACCAGGAAGTTGATGAAAGACTTTGGCTACTAAACAGGCTTTATACATGGCAATGGACCCATCAGAGTTTCACTTAACTCGAAAAACCCACTTACACCCGATGACATTTTGTGCAGGATGAAACAGAATAGGTATCCAGGTAGAGTTATGAAGAGGACATTATATTCATAACACATAGCTTGATGCTAATGAGGAGACTTTTGGGCTTGAATGACCGTGGTAGGTTCACAAGTCTCAATAGAGGGAGACACAGCAGTATTAAGGTCGAGAACCTGATGTCTTTTAGAGTACATTATCATGGGATGTCCGAGTGATTTAGGAAATGATGGTGGAACGAGTGTTTGGGAAGTAGTAGAACATTATGAGTTAGACTGAGGAACATTAACGCTACTAGGCTAAGGTGAAGGAAATGCTACTGATTGAGTAGGTATCGGTGGTAGGAGGTATGTATATAGAAGAAGGAGAAGAAAAAGAAGGAGCAAGATGTTGTACTGGATGAGTGCTGCACTCATGTATGTGTGCTGGAGTGGGTGGTTCTTATGGAGGCTCATTGGACAATGACATGTGCCACTGATACATATTCACCGGAGTAGTTGGTACAATAGAAGATTTGGACTGGTGAAATGGAAAGGAGGACTCAACAAAGACAACATAACGAGACTTAAAGACCTCGTGAGTCAAAGGATCGTAGCATCGAAAAGTATTATGTTCAAGATAGTAACCAATGAAGGTACAAGGCTTTGACCTTGGGGCTAGTTTATGTGATACATAAGGACGTAGCCAAGGATAACAGATACAACTAAAAACCCTAAGTTTCTGAAGATTTAGGGATTTATAAAATAATTTTTCAAATGGTGATTGATTATGGAGGGAGTAGATATGTGATTAATCATATAGACTATAGTCTTGAAGGCTGCATACCAAAATATAGTTAGTATGAAGGCATGATGGAGAAGTGTGAGACCAGTTTCAACTATATGTCGATATTTGCGTTTAGCTGAGCTAACTAGTTGAGGAGTGTATGGGGGAGATTTGAGATGCTGAATACCATAGACTAACAGGTATGGTGTTAGTATTTGGTATTCACCCCTACCATCAGAATAAATTATTTTAATTATAGACTGAAAAATATTTTCTATTATTTTTTGAAGTGAAGGAAGATTGTGGAGACCTCACACTTATGTTGAAGAGGATAAAACTTGATAAAATAGTCAATAAGACCAACACGGAATATATTTTTATCATATGAAATAATTGGTGAAGGACCACAAACATCAGTATAAAGAATTTCAAATGGTTGTGTGCAAGAAATAGAAAAAGTTTCAAATGATACTATGTGACTTTTATGGCTAAAACACGCATCACAATGAGTAACAATAGAGCTAGCTTTAAAAGTTGGAAGAGAGAAATGAGAGAATACCTTTTGTTGAGTTGAGGAAAAAGGGTGACCAAGACGACGATGCCACACATCTATTGGAGCAGCAACAGAAGAGTAGGCAGTGGGCTGAGAGATTGATGATCACTAGTAGATATTGTATTTACTTTGGTCTTGAACTAACAATGCCTCCGTGCTCTAATCCTTGACAAGAAAGTAGTCAAGAAAAAAATTAAATAGAGGTATTATTTTATTTATAGAATTAGGAGAGATAAATAAGATTTTATTTAATATGAGGAGCGCACAACACATCATCGAGTGCAAAGTTAAGAGTACGTGAATTAAGCATTCTGGAACCAATATGAGTAATAGAAAGTCGCTTACCATCACTGATGATGATATCATCATTACCACCATAACTATTGTGAAGGGACAAGTTCTGAAGATCCGAGGTTATGTGATGAGAGGCTCCAGAGTCCATAATCCAGGAATGTTGATCACAAGTCGGGGCAGTAGTGAGATGTGCTTGAGGCATGATTATAGAAGGATGAGGATGAGACCAACAAACTTTAGTGAAGTGACCAACTTTATCACACAGTTGGCAGACCGTTCGTTGTGGAGGCATAGGAGCAGGACGCCAAGGCTGTTGATAATTGATATTGCTATGTTGATGTATGAGAGTAGGATGCCAAGGCTGTTGGGAACCAAATTTGTCACTTGGATTATGGGAAGATAATACCTTGCCTAGACCTTTGTTGACAGGCTTAGAAAAATGATTGCTCTTCTTTTTAAATTTGTGACTTACTTGAGCAGTGATAGGTGGTCCTGGTGCCCTATCTTCATGCTTCAAGTACATCTCATAGTCAGTCAACTCATCATACAGCTCCTCAAATGATAGTGACGAGTCACATGCCTATATTGTTATTGTCAATTCTTTGTACTCAGCTCCAAGACCATTGAGGATGTGGACAATAACTTCATCATCACTGAGGCTGTGCCCTATTAAAGCTAAATCATCGATGATAATCTTTATATTTTGGAGATAGTCAGTGATAGTACTTTCCTCTTATTTTATGTTCATTAGACTAGAGAGAAGGTCGAGTATGCGAGTGTGCGAGAGATTTGTAATATAGTTTGTAGCTTGTACCATGCTTTGGTAGTAATAGCACAGGAAGATAAAATTGGTATGACAGAACTAACAATGAAGGCTTGAATCACCTGAAGAATGAGACGATCTTGATGTAACCATAGTGATCAGTGAATTATGCTCCAGATTTGATACTTGACTTGTTGTCTCTGGGATGTTGGTCATTACTGGTGGACAACTGAAAGATCTGTCAATATAACCTAATAAATCATATTCAAAGAGGAGATTAGTGAATTGAGCACGCCAAGATGCGTAGTTGCCTCATTTAGATAATTTTAAAGGGATGAGGACTGCAGCATTGATGGAGACCAGTCCTATATTCTGAGAAGTACTAATGCTTTTTATGGGGATAGTGACAAGAATGTGAGAGCTAGATGATGAAGACATTGTGAGAAAAAAAATATCGATCACTATCTCAGTTGGATCTGAAAAATTTATCTTGCTGAAATGCCTATTGCAGATTAGCTGCGTGATCGACTAAATTGCTAGAACTGAAGGCTGTTGTAGCAAGAAAAGACAGAAACTATTATTTTTAGGATCGGTGATTGCCTACTGTGTTTTCCTATCTTCTGTGCTACCTGTTGCAAGAGTAGTTATGCATGGAGTGCTTGGGATGCTGTTGGGAAGAGAGGCCAATAGCGACATCTCCAATAGAGGCATGCTCGATTCGACCAGTAGTGATCCAAGTGAGCATAGGCGATGGTCGCGAAGTCCGCTGGCAGAGGCAGCAACACCTGGTGGGTCCTACTGTTCGGGTGGTCGTCGAAGCCCAACTACATCGACGACCTCGCAACGTAGGAGGCTTCCATGAAAGGGGCCACTACGAAGACGAAGGGGAAGAGCAGGTGACCGATGGATCTGAAGGGCCGCGTAGTGGAAGAGGGAGAAGCTGAGGCAGGTGAGGCGAGAGGGGATGCAGTGGGTATCTTCATGACGAGGTTGAGGAACGACTGCTTCAAGACAGGGGACACGGCGGGCAACTTCACAGGAGTGGTAGGTCAACGCTGTCATCTCGAACCCAGCGATTCTTCTTCTCAAACCGTTCAGCACGCTGGTGGGTATCACTAGCTCTGCGATCCTTTCTCTACTGTGCATGTTGCTGTGTGTGTAGGTGGGTTACAGCGACGGATCGAGGGCACCTGGCGCGGCCAGTGATGAGGCTAGTTGGAAGATTATCGCGAAGTGCGGCCAGCAATAGCAGCAACAAGTGCCGGAAAGGTTAAGCAAGGGCTGCCAAACCAGTGGAGGCCAATGAGGGATGAAGAAGGGAAGGACAGTGACATGGACACTGACGTAGAGTGGGACCCGGATCTTAGGATCGTCGAAGGAGAATGACACTGGCGATAAAAGAACAGCAGAGGAGTTGACGATGGCGTGACAACGATTCTAAAGCGGCAGATGGTGAAGGGAAGGGTGTGGTCAACAATAGAGGAAAGGCATCAGGTATTTTGCTATGTGCACTACTGGAAGAGACCATTGTTGCTATGTTTTTGTCGGGAAACAAAGGTCGTGACTTTGCAGAAGAGGAGTCGACTGGTGGCTACGGCTTCGTAGAAAAGGAGTCGATGGGGAAGTAGTGGTAGAGGAGACAACAACATCGACGTTTGGGGTGGCTGAGGTTGTAGCAACAATGTGTGAAGGAGAGGTAGAAAGGTACCGGGCGGGGGAATTTGTTGCCATTTGACAGCGAGAAGAAAGGTTGCTCTAGACATGTGGCTCTAATACCATGATAGAAATGAGAGAGAGATTAGGAAAGAAACGAAGTGCACTTATTTATTCCTTCACTCATACCTATTTATACAAAAAAAAATAGAAGATTGAAAAGATTAGAAGTTGAAGATTGAAAAGATTAGGAGTTGAGGATTTTCGTCAATCAGTCTAACCAGTTTGCTAATATTGTAATAATAATTTTATCTCTTAACAACTAGATATGCTTTGCACGTCAAATAGATTTTTCAGTATCGCGGCACTGTTTGACCATAGAGTGCCTCTTCCCCTTTCAACTCTAGTTGGTGTTGGAAGTTATTTGTGCACGCTATGGATTCCTTGAAATCTAGGTTTTGCAAATTTGTAGCAGATGACTATTCTATCAATATATGCTCCATGATTGTTAGACTTTTGATACTCTACTCCTCTTGCTTTCAAACTGACATTTTAAAATTTGACTGTATTTTGTTCCTAATTAATATGAAGGATTATGATCTCTTAATTAATTTGATGTTGGATACTCTTGGTTTGACGCCTCTTTTGCTGAATTTTTTTTTTTCTTGTTGAGATATCTTCTCATAATCATGAATTTTGATTTTGGTATCATGATAGCACAAGTTTTCCAATCTACTAAATCTAATTATTGTCTATTTCTCAACTTGATGCGGCTGTCGTCTATGGGCGTTTGACCCAACGTCTGCTTGGGTCGTCGGCAGCGTCATCGACGCTACTGATCTGTATGCATACTCGGTGGTGTCACAGGCAGATCCGACCAAAAACGCATATTGCTACGTCTTTTACACACAACAACCATCAACATCGTTCGCAAGTAAACGATTAAAATTAACAGATAGGAAAATAGATCAATAAGATATTCAGATCAATACATCATAAACAAAAATAATAGATCTAATATTTTTGATCTCAAAACCTAAGCTCTGGTATTAATTGTTGGCATAAAAACTATAATTATGCAAAACTATTATGTGAGAAAAACTGTTATGCCAGGATTGAAATAAAATAATACTAGATCTGTTTACGATGCGTACCTTTAGATGCCATCTGATTGAGATCCAATTAGATCTTTAAGAGCACCGTTTGTCGGATCTAAATAACACCAAATATCGATCTGCAACGAGAACTAGAATAGATCTAGACCCCTTCTCCTCTCTTCATATCCTTTCACAGGACCACCTTAATTGATGATTTTGGGAGATCAAGAGAATAATCGTAATCTCTTGCTCTATTCACCCCTTTACGGTTTTATATTATACCATGCATTAGGTTTATAATAGGTTCTATCTATTTATAGGCAAGAGCAGAGGGTCTAGGATAAGTTATTAGGATATTTCCTTCCATCAAGGACATCCCCTAAAATATCTCAATATAATATGGACTTTATTTAATATTGGCTAATATCTTTTATCAAAATCTAAATAATCCATAATATATCTTATTCAATTAATAAAAAATCACATAATCTTACACATCAAGTACGGTGTCGCCTCTCATGTTTGTGGCGTTAGCTTCGATACCTAATCATCCTACAAGCAATTTCAGGGTCTGAACTATGAGCATGAAGTTCCTTAGTATTTACATTTGCCTTTTTTTTTTTTTTTTTTGAATGAAATGCAAAGAGTATTTATCTTTTGGCATGAGAAAGTTGTCGTCTCACGAGGTACAGAGATGCATCAACACCTTGTGAAAAGAAGAAGACAAGTTCATTTCAGGAATACCTGGAGCTGTTTCCTGGCCACAGCAAGGTGCAGGATGGTGTTGCCTTTCGCATCTCCAGAGTTGAGCAGCTCATCCTTCTCATCTGTTCTGTTCAGCAAGAACTGCACGGTCTCGAAACCGTTGGATTTCACAGTAAGATGAAGGATGGAGTCACCTTGCGATGTAACAGCTCGCGCCGACTCCGGGCACGCATCCGGTAACACCGTCAACACCTCAACCCTGCCTTGTAAGGCTGAAGTCGACTTGATCTCCTACAGTCTTGCATGCATCCCATTGGTCTGGACTTTGTAGAATAATACTATTTCTCAGCTTGCTTTCGTTCGCCGAAACTACCTAGAAAGCGAAGTGAAGCTGTGCCGTATTTGTGTGTGAGAATGTTGATGAAACATGGACTTATGACGTAGCTTTTCCAACTTTTCTTCATTTACATATCTCTATATGCTTGACATATCAGTTTTTTCAAGTGTTAGCTTATATTATTATGGACTTAATTAATTTTATCTAAGTTATATGGTACCCTTACCTGATCGTTCGTAGAAGATCAAATCTCTTCACTTACGAAAACAACGATACTTAAAACTGTCTAGTATCTGATACGATCGATCCATGGGTCAACTCCCAAGTTACTTGATCCATATAATGATAGGTTTTCTTTTTTTTTTTTTTAATATCCATCGTCAGAAACCCGAGTAAAGGGCAAAATTAATCGATTGTGGTGTTAAATCATTACAATCCTCGTCGGTGTCACTTTACTAAGCTAATAAAACTGGATCCCTCCTAACGTATATGAAAGTAGGAGGGTATTAGCCAGTTGGAGTGATGTGTCGATGATCTTGAATATGTCATCTTCCATATCAGATATAATATTGATTGTATAATTAGATTTGATCATTTATTATAAATGTGTGATGTGATCGATAACTCGTTGAATGGTATAACATGTCTCAACCACACTTCATATGTAACACACAATAGTGGTAGCTGATAAGGGAGATATCTCTATATGCTTGACATATCAGTTTTTTCAAATGGATAACACCTCAATCTTAGCTTATATTATCATTGACTTAATTAATTTTACCCAAATCGTGTGGTACCCTTACATGATCATTCGTAAAAGGTCAAATCTCTCTGAAACATCCTTTTATCTCTTAAGATTTATAAAAAAGTAGACGAGTTAGAAAAAAATATTTCACTCAGCATCTATAAGTAACCATTTCAACAAATACTTTATAACTAATGTAAATTATAAACATAGACTTTGCAAGCTCTGAATGATCGCACAACAAAGGATCCAAGATGGTCTACTATAAATTGAAATCTCCACAAGTGTTCACATGACATGACCTTTGTTTCCAAACCTAAAACACCCATAGAAGCCCACCAAACTAGGGTTGCCAAGCTTATTGCAAGTCTTCTATATATTGTGCAAAACATGAACAAAACTAAAAGATACAGACTTACATGAATATTACATCAAACACTCCATTTATAGCTTTGTTCGTGACAAGTTCGTAGATGGGGGGAGTTGTTTGGCTTAGGTGGCATTGCTGGCCCAAGTGGCGATGGGAGCTATGCTAAAACCCTATAGGATTTTAAGCTTGGGTTGACCTTTGTAGGGGATTAATCCTTCTTGGAACTCTATAGGAGTTTCACCCTCCTTATTAGTTGGCCGCAATGACTGAAAAGATATATTGATAGCTTGTAAAAATAGTGATGGCTACATGCTTTATATAGGATCTCAAAACCCTAATTCATAATATGACTCATACTCCAAGTAAATTAAGAACTCATAATCAAACTCCTACTGTAAGTGAAACACTCCGATCTCAAACCCTAGCAGCCTCCTCTCAGCCCTAGCTGACTTCCCTTTATCAAAGTGGGCGGTCAATTGGGTTGATTACAAGTTTGACTTGGTTGACTCCAACCCGAATCCAACTTCGACTCCTAACTAGACTCCAATTTAGTCGAATGCTAACCCTACTAGGATTTGGACTAATTTATTACTATGGACTTAAATCTCCTCCTAGCCAACCTAATGTCAAGTCTAAGCTAGCCAACAAGGCTCAATCTAAGGACTCGACTCAATTGACTAAGACCCGACTTAGCTAGGGTCCTAACAGACCCGTTCTCTTTAAATCAGTCTTATCCTCAAGTCTAAGATTTTATGACTTTAGGTCCTAATATGTAACTCTTCACGAGGCTCCCTTGTGGCCCCTATAGTAGGCGTATTATAATCTTGTGGTCCAGTATTGTCTTGTATCTTTTTTATCAGTAGTAGTATCTAGATGGTGATGCATCACAATCCTGTGATCTCTAGCTAGAACTGGGCCTCCTCATCAGTTAGGATGTTAGGTAGATGGATCTAGGCTGAGTCGTCCTCTCTAAACTTTCATTTACAGTGAGATACATACTGGAGGATCAGTTATAATTTTTAATTGGGGCACAAATCTAATATATAGGTCACAATTCCAATGTGATTCCTAATTTTATAATTTCCAAAGTAATAGTGAGACCAATTGTTTGAGGCTCGAGTTTCCTGCTGATAGGGCTAGAGGTGTAGGAGAACTCGATCTTCAAATTTTCTTTCATTCTGAAGCTTGTCTAGAGGTCATTTCTTCCTTGCATGGGCTGCTATGTAGTTGATCTTCATTATTTGCAAAACTTTCCTTTGAGATGGTGGTAGTCCTCTGATGAGGTCCACGGAAGTGTTAGCCCAATCAGAGTCCAGAGTGGGTTGAAGTTGTAATTTTTTTGGGTTTACTTCTGTTTGTCCTTTGTGCCATCGATTGGTATCATACTAAACGATAGATTCAACAATGGTTAGCATCTTCTCATTTTAGATTGAAAGCTTTGGGTGGGGCGGTGAGAGGGCTTTGCTGATGTAGGTTAGGGGTCGACCATCCTATATGAGGACCGCGTCAATTCCAGCTATTGATGCATCTGCTTCAATTACGAACACCTTGACAAAATCAGATAGTGTTATCACCGATGTAGATGGAATCATGGATATGAGGGTATCGAAGGTTGCTGTAGTTTCATTCAACCAAAGGAAGATATTTTTTTTCAGCAGCATTAGGAGGGGAGTGATGATCTTGTTATCATCTTTCATGAACTTGCAGTGGTACTACAACCGGGTACGGGTAGACATTTTGATTCGGCGAAGACCTCTGAAAATTCAGCAAGCAATTAGAGAAGGTTTGGATCTTCAATCTTCGTCGACTCATTCATATATAGTTGCTGAAGTTGCATTAGGAAGTCATTGTGCACTTTTTGTAAGACCTTCGTACATTGTGTCGAAACCGTCGTCATGTCGCTCCCATGTTTCTCACGTAGGATCACCTATTTTTCTTTGTTGAAAAGTTTTATAATTAATTTTAAAAATCCCATAAAATATCACATAGCATGAACAACCATTCTATGTCGAACACTACTTCATTATCGTCAAGTGAGAGGAGAAAGAAGTCAATAACAATTTCTTATTCTCACAACACCAATGAAGTCAATAACAATTTCTTATCCTTACAACACCAATCTCACCCGCGGGCACTTTCGGTCACACTTCAAGACGTAGTTATCAGCCACCTTTACATCAAACATGCTGCAATCCTCAATCTAAAGTATCATCCAGGCAGGAACCTTGCTGTCCATGAAGTTATTGGTACTCCCGTGTTAGAACCCTATAGGATTCTAAAGTCGGCTTGATCTCTGTAGGAGATTAGCCTCCTTGGAACTCTCTATAGGGGTTCTTCCTTCTTTAGTATTCGACTACGAGACCTGAAGAAAATAAGTGGTGACTACATGTGCTTATATAGGGTCTCAAAACCCTAATACCTAATAGGACTCCTACTTTAACTAAATCAAGACTCCAACTCCTAGAGTCCAAACTAGATGAAACTCCCCATCTTTAACCCTAACCGACCTCCCTAATAGGAGAACGCGATGGCTAGGAGACCCCCACTTTATGAGGACTTCCGAACCCTAACCAACCACTTTAAAAAAGGGGGTGATGGATGATTTAGGGTTTATTACATTTGTTAGGTTTTTATTGGCATCATGACTCAGTGAGCTTAGGATCCAACCTAGCTAGGGTCCTAACAAACCTGCCCTTTTTAAATCAATCTTGTCCTTAAGGCTGAGGCTCTATGAACTCCGAGAATTTGACATCAAATCTTTATAAGGGTGGCATCTTCTATGGGTAAATTTATCCTTTGCACCAGCACCTCAATAATGAAATATTGGTGACGCATCACTATCCGATGATCAATGGTTACCTTCAGTTGGATCTGAATTTCTCTATGGATGATAGTATTTAGTAGATGACTCTGGGCCGTCTCATTTTCTCTAGGCTTGGGTTTGAGACATGACACGTGGAAGACTGGATAAATCTTGAAATCTACAGGAAGGTCTAGCCTGTATGCCACTACTCCAATACGTTCTGTAATCTGGTAGAACCCATAAAAATGAGGTGAAAGCTTCATGGATACTATGGTGTGGATGGATGTCTACTTGTATGGTTGGAGTCGAAGGAAGAACTAATCTCCTATCAAGAACTCTCTTTCACTTTTGTGCATATTACACTGTTGTTTTATCCTTGCTTGACCTACTGAGAGATTATCCTTCAATAATTTTAAAATTTTGTTCTTGTCCATGAGCTCCATGTCTACCTAATCTACATTGGATGAGTGAATTATATATTTTGGGATTACAGGGGGTGATCGTCCATACACGGCTTCAAAAGGAGTATATTTCATCGAGGAATGATAAGTCATGTTATACCACCACTCGGCCCAAGAGAGCAACTTTGTCCACTTTTTTGGTTGATCACTAGTGAAGCATCTAAGATATGTTTATAAGTACCTATTCACCACTTCAGTCTGGTCATTAGTTTATTGATGGTACGTCGTGCACATCTTAAGTTTAGTGCCCTGTAACTGGAATAGTTCTATCCAAAATTTGCTGGTGAAGACCCTGTCATGATCACTTACAATAGATTTAGACATCTCATATAATTTTATAATATTATCCATAAGGATTCGAGCAATGCTAGTGGCAGTGTAAGGGTTATGGGCGGCGCAAAAGTGAGCATATTTTATGAGACAATCGACCATGATGAGGATTGTACCCCTTTCTTGGGATGGGGGTAGCCCTTCGATGATTTCCATCAAGATATCAATCCATACTGAGTCTGGGATAGGTAGAGATTGCAGCTTCCCAGGGCTTGCCATGGTTTCGCCTTTATGTCATTGACAAATGTTGCATCGCACTATAAATTCAGCAATGGAGTTCCTTCATCCCTTTCTAATATAAATTTTGTTTGATCCTCTTATAATTTTAAAGGAATCTAGAGTGCACAACCACTGGTGAGGAATGCATCTCCTGTAGGATAGTATTTATGCATAGAGAATTTGGTGCTAGCACTATTCATCCTTTATACCGTAAGTCCTTCGAGTCCCAATTATAATGTGCCATGGAGCCTGGTTCTCCCTCCATTGATGGTCTCTTGAATCTTTGGATCATCTTGTCATTCTTTCCTAATGTCTTCAAGGAAGTCACTGATCGAAAGAGATATAGCCAAAAATTTAGCTTGTTCGGGTAGTCGGGAGAGCGCATCTGAACCACATGCTCGTTCTCCTTTTTGTAAGTTATTTCATAATTATATCCTAGATTTGAAAGCGTCAACTAATAAGGAGGGTCTCCACTTTGTCACCGCATGCATGATCGCAAGCATCTCCTTATCGTAGATGAACATCTTCAAGTGTGAAAGAGATAAGGTTTTACTAGTGTAGGTGAGGGGTCAACCTTCTTGCATGAGGATGGCATCGATCCCAGCTCCCGATGCGTCAGCTTCAATTATGAATGTTTTATCGAAGTCGGGTAGTGCCAGCATGGGTGTAGATGACATTGCAGCCTTGAGAGCATTAAAGGCTAAGGAGGCTTTGTTCGACTATAGGAAGACATCCTTCTTAAGCAAAGATATGAGAAGGAAGGGGGTGTGGGGTGTGGACGTGACCTTTTCATAAATTTATGATAGTAGTCATTTAGTCTGAGAAATCCTCGTAGTGCCTTTATATTTTTGGGTGTCGGCCAGCTTTTCATCACCTCGATCTTTGAAGGATATGCTATCACGCCTTTCTCCAAGATTATGCCCAAGATACTCCATCTTATTATGTAAAATGCTGCATCTCGACTGTTTGACAAAAAGATTATGCTCTCGAAAAATCATTAAAATAAGTCATAAGTGGATGTCATCAAAAAAGACCAGCATAAACTTATGAAGATAACTTCGGAAAATATCATTCATGAGGCTAAAAAAAGTGGAGGGAGCATTGGTGAGGCTGAAGGGCATTACCAAAAATTCGTAGTGGCTGTTGTGCATTCGAAAAGAGGTCTTCGATATGACTTCCTCGCGCACTCAAATCTAGTGATATCTGGATTATAAATCTAACTTTGTGAAGACTCATGCTCTTTTAATTCATCAAGTAGCTCATTGACCACCAGAATTAGATACTTATCTTTAATCATAATGTCTTTGAGAGCTCAGTAATTAACGTACATTCATCACATTCCGTTTTTCTTGCATACAAGGAGCACCGGTGAAGTGTAAGGGTTGTAACTTAGTAGAATGGTCCCTCTCTTAAGCATCTCCTACATAATATTTTCAATTTCAACCTTCTAAAGATGAGGATAATGGTATAGTTGAGTATTGGCTGGTGGTTTGCTCGACAAGATCGGTCTCTGGTAGTCATGCAATCGGGTAGGAGGTAGGCTGCTAAATTCAGCGAAGACGTCTGAAAATTCAACAAGCAATTGGAGAAGGTTTTGATCTTCAATATTCATCGTCTCCTTCATATGTAGCTGCTGAAGTTGGATTAGGAAGCCGTTGTGCACTTTCTATAGGACCTTCTCCATACGCTGTGTTGAAACCGTCATCACGTTGCTCCCACGTTTCCCGTGCAGGATCAATTGTTTTCCTTTGCTGAAAAATTTTATAATTAATTTTAAAAAATTCTAAGAAACGTCACCTAGCATGGACAACCATTCTATGTTGAGCACTGCTTTATAGTCATTGAGTGGGAGGAGAAAAAATTTAGTAACAATTTCTTATCCTTGCAACACCAATCTCACCCGCGAGCACTTTCGGTCTCACTTCAAGATGCGGCCATCAGCTACCTTTATGTCGAACCTACTACAATGATGGGCTGCTACTTGAGGAAACCTCTAATCTTCATCATTTGTGGGTTCACATAGCTAGCAAGAGCATGAACCATATAATCGACCAATTATAGATCTTCCTCTGTGTCTCCTCCTCGTGCTCGAAGTCTTGTTTAGATTCATCAGCGGGTTCTATAAGGAGAAGTCATCCCTTCTTGCATCGGTTATCATGGCTCCATGACTTATCACAATACTAACACAGTCCCTTTACGGATCTATCGCAAAGCTCTTCTCTCATAAGTTTCGTCGACTGAGGGGGTCGGTTGGAAGTGGATGGGGTTGGAGGTTTATACACCGCTGGTCATTGTGTGGGTCTCCTCCTTTGAACCTCTTGATTAAGCCGCTCCTCTTTAAGTCACATGAATGATATCACTGCCATCAATATATAAGGTTGTTGCATCTTACCTTCTCCTTGTATCTCCGACTTTAATCCTTTGATAAAGGTCCATAGCAATTGTTTTCAGATCAATCACGGGCTTGGTTAGATAATCTTTCAAACCTGGTATGGTATTCTTAGATCATAGAGGTTTTCAGATCTTTATGAGTTATCCATCGATATTCTCATACTCGGACGATCCAAAGCGGATCAGTATATCGCTTTTGAATAGCCTCTACATTAGGACGTACGTCTCCTTCAAGGTGGATGGTAGTGAACTATATACTTGTTATAGTAATCAATAACAAAAACCTACTACAGTTGATAAACTCGATGTCAACACTTGGGAAAGACCACCAGTATAAGGCAACACCCGTTGATCGACTCAAAACTATGCACCTAAATGATGTGTTTTGAAGCCTTGCCAATGCCCGGAAGCAAGTCTTCTGAGGGGGATGAATGATAGGGAAAATAACAACAGTGCCAACTCACCCCTCCACCTGGGTTGAAGAATCCACCTAAGCAAAAGCATGAGTAACTCATAAGCATGGTTCACTAACCTTAGACCTATCTTAACCTATGGAAAAAGGCCAATGAGGCTTGGTAGAAAAAATAATGGCACAGTCATTGCACTACTAAATGCCTAGTCGAGGGCTGTCACTTGAAATCGACATGCTCACAAGAGCTCACATCATCCCCTAACATGGTCGCCTAACCGGAGCACGATCCCCAAAAAAGTCACATGAGTCAACCATCGGTATACAACGACCAAACCTGTCCTCTTAGCTTCCCCTCAATCACGCCACTAGTCACTAGTGATCTATCACTCATGGTGATAAATGTTTTAGGCATGCCCCTACCCTGACAGATGGTAGGCCCCTAGCCATCCTTCCCTGATGAGATCGATAGAATGACATGTTAACTAGCTGTCATCATAAATGAACCCTTAACATAATGAGAAAAATGAAAAGGGGATGAGTAGCTAACTACCCTCCACAAACAAATCATATATAAAAGTCAGCCCCTGAAAACCAGACGAGAGGAGAGGAGACTCAATCTAAATTCTTCTGAGCTCTACTAAACGCTCTAACTTTCTCTACTGACTTGAGCGTCAAATGGGTTGGGTCGAGAAATCTCCCAATGCTGACCAATTGTATGGGACCTCGGCACATCTAGGGAGCACCTTGGGGCAATGCAAAGTATTCTAAGATGAGGCCAAGGCACACATCGAGATAACCCTAAACTTCCTTTAGTAGACGAATCGTACCTCGAAAGGATCATGGGATGATCACCATGACCTAGGAAAACCTTAAGAGTCCACCTATCACCTCAGCCTCACACTAGAATAGTACCCAAGCGATCTCCTTAGGCTTCTAGGGTGGGTCGATACTTGTAGGATTGAATCGGGTACACCCAGGTAATAACAAGAACAAAGAATTAATATTTTTTTTTGAAGAGATGAATTGATAGATTCAATCAACACTCGAGTGATAGTTTAGATAAAGAATTTTTAAAAACATACCAACTATTACACTGTACGTTTAAAGCATGATAAGTTTAGATATTGCAACAAAAGAGATTAGCCTACGAATACTTTCAGTCAGCCTAAGAAATTTCTTTTTTTTATTATTTTAAGAGGACAAGCTTACAATTAGATGTATTAGCATTATAGGGGAGTGTTAAGATAATGCTAATAAAAATTTTATTGGTATAAAAGATATTAAGATAAGAGTTTAATTGATCTAGTATATCTAATCTACATAAGATTGTGATGAGTACTAATGTTATGATTATTCTAGACTATCAATAGAATCTAGTCTCCCCTTACAAACGCACAAGTCAGATTGAGAGATGAGCATCAAATGGGCTGCGGAGTATTGATTG
Organism: Ensete glaucum; assembly: GCA_021527575.1. Lineage (NCBI taxonomy): Eukaryota > Viridiplantae > Streptophyta > Magnoliopsida > Zingiberales > Musaceae > Ensete > Ensete glaucum. The sequence goes on from CM038559.1 coordinate 17,363,732, forward strand.
AGGGGCTGTAATGTAATACTGAATTTTTTTATATATATTTTAAATTATTCTGATTCTTTCATTGGTGATTGATTTTTTTATCTCCCCTTCTTTTCAATCTCAGTTCTCAATAATAAATGCACTACAACAAGAATGAGTTTACGCTGTGGATAAAATATGTAAGAGCAACTGTTCTTGTATCTATTGTTTTAACTTTACACTTTGAACTGTGCAGTTCTTTAAAACCGCACTAGTAGATGAATCAACGAGTATAGTTTTTAATGAACCGATGGAAAAATTATTTGGATAGCAGCACCTCTTGCTGTGTTTATTTTATTTTATTTTCTCTCTATGTTTTCATATCTTAATATCGACAAAACAATAGAGAGAGGGTTTCTTCTTTCATCATCGTCGATGTCGTCGCACGAGGAAGAGTTTCATCATTCACTAACGATATATTATGAAGGTTTCATCATTTGTGACCATCAATAGGCCGCTCGGAAGAAATTAAATGCTCCATCACTATAACTTAGTATCATTAATAACTATAAGAAAAACTTTTTATTAACCACATTTTTTTTTTACGACATTCATTTATATTTGTCATTAAAAGATGACTATCGATGGAACTGCCTCCAAAGAAATTATTAGCGATGAATTTGATTTATCATTAAAAACTAATAATAATATTAAATTTATAAATTAATCATGAAATTATAGTAATTTTTATATTTTTTGACAAGAATATTATGATTTTTACAATTGATATTTTACTTGGTAATAAATATTATTGTTATCACTAAAACAATTATTATTAGGATTTAAAACATATCACTAGTTTTTATTATGCAATTTTTTTAAATTTTAGGGGTTGTACATTAAAATGATAGCTTTTTCAAAATTATACTTCACTAATAAATTAATAGTATATCGGTTGCACTTATTATTAGGATCAAAACATAGTATTGATGTGTTGCATATTAATTTTAATCTTTTAATATGGTTTTTAAAAACTATAGTTATAAACGATTATTAACGAACGTAGTAATAAGGAAAGATATATACGAAAATAATTTTCACATATATCTTACCCATTCTTTTTTTTTTCCCTCTTCTATCACTCTTTGCAAGGCTATGCCAAGATGACAAAAGAGGAAGCACCAACCAGGTGTGTTGATCCTGTTGGGTAGATGATCCAGATTCAATTCATAATGGGTTTTAGTGAAATCTACAGCCTGAAACTTCACTTCTCTTAATCAAAACCCTAGTTTTGGTGGCTAGGGTTGAGGAAAATAGGGTAATAACGATTGAAAACGTAAGAGAGAGAAAGAAACCAACATATTGATAATATAAGGCAGAAAACAAGAGATCTAGGAAAGGAAAGAAGATAATGACATAAAAATACTATTCTCAATCATCCATATCTCAAGTTATATCAATTTATAATGAATTCTTACTGTGATTACTTAGGAAGGTTTTAAATATTATATATAATAATATAGTTCTTGTATCTCTGTCATTCTCTTGTGGTTGTTACTTTGGTTTGGGCAAGAAACCTTGAGATTTGTATATTCATTATTTTGATAGTGGATTTTCTCTAGCTTGTCCCATGATTTTTACCCTTCGAGTTGAGTAGATTTTTTACGTAAATTTTGGTATTTCATTTGATTGTGATTTCTGTTTGATTTTGTTGTGCATGATGATCTGCAAGTATTTGTTTATATACAAGGTTTCTTTCTTTTACTCCCATCAACTAGTATTAAAGTAGAATTTTTGTGATATTTAACTTTTATATTCGAACATAGAGACCGATAATGTTTCTCGCATGATTAGCTTGAATGGAAACAATTAGATGATATAAAAACCAAGAATGAAAGATCTCTTATATTGCAATGACTTATACGGACCTTTGCAAGGGGATAGTGCAAAGCCCACAACTATGACAGATGATGAGTGGAAGAGAATAGACTAAAAAACAGTTAAATTCATTTGACAGTGGCTTGATGATAGTGTCTTTCACCATGTTTCTACTGAGTGTTCTGCATACTCTCTTTGGAAAAAGTTGGAAGGTCCCTATGAAAGAAAAATGACTTGTAATAAAGCTTTCTTGAACATAAAACTTATTAACTTAAAATATAAAGAGGGCAGTTCTATTGCTGAGCATATGAATGAAATGCAAAGTATCACTAACCAGTTATCTTCTATGAAAATGTCTTTTGATGATGAGTTGCAGACATTGTTACTTCTCAATTCACTGCTAGAAAGTTGGGAGACACTAGTGGTTTCCCTTAGTAATTCTGTACCATATGGTGTTGTCATTATGAGTCAAGTAACAAGCAGTTTATTGAATGAGGAGTTGAGAAAAAAAAATTTAGCAATATCTCAAATTGATTTACAGATACTTGTCTCAGAGAATAGATGAAGGTTAAAATCAAAGGATAGAAGTAGTTCACATATGGGTAGAAGCACGTCAAGATCAAAAAAAGATATTATTTGCTACAATTATGATGAGAAAAGATATTATAAAAATCAATGCAAGCAACCTAAGAAGAACAAAAAAAAAGGGAAAGAAGTGAAGCCTACATAGTAAAAAGAAAATACTACAACTAAAACATATGATAGTGATTATTTGATTTTATCTAATTTTGATAATATTTTTTCTTGTGTGTGTCAGGATCTCAAGTGGATAATTGACACATGTGCTTCTTATCATGCTACACCATGGAAGGAGTTTTTTTTACTACTTATAGGTTTGAAAATTTTGGTATTATCAAGATGGGTAATTATGATACAACATATTTCATTGGCATGAGTGATATCAACATAAAGACCAACATTGGCTGCAAGTTGGTGCTTAAGGATGTGAGGCATGTGATTGACTTGAGGCTGAATTTAATTTCAGTTGAAAGGTTAGATGATGAAGACTTTGATGTCAGATTTTACAAAAGGCAGTGGAAGCTCAGTAAGAGTTCTCTTATTGTAGCTAGTGGGAAGAAATATCACACTTTGTATAGATTATAGGCTAAAGCTTATGGTGAATAGTTGAATGCTACAAAGAAAGACTTCAACATGGAGTTGTGGCATAGGCGACTGGGACACATGAATAAAAAGGGGCTGCAAGTTCTTTCCAAGAGAGAGGTATTGCCAGACTTAAAAGGTACATGTCTGAACCCTTATATTGATTGTTTGGTTGACAAACAACATAGAGTTTCCTTTATTAGTCCTATTTTATCTAGAAAAATGCATATCTTGGACCATGTGTATACAGATGTATGTGGTCCTTTGAGGATAAAATCTCCTTGTGGATCTGTTAATATTCCTAATATTAATGGTGCATTTTATTTTATCACTTTTATAAATGAGTTTTTCGAAAAAGTTTGGGCCTATGCTATGAATACTAAAGATCAGGTTATTAATGTCTTCAAGGAGTTCTATGCCAGAGTTGAGAGAGAGACAAAAAGATAATTGAAATGCATAAAATAAGATAACGATGGTGAGTACACATGATTGTTTACTGATTATTGTATGTTACATGGCATCCAGCATGAGTTGACAGTTCCTGGTACACCTCAGCATCATGGAAAAGATCAGATGTGTGTTTTTGCATGCCAAGTTACCTAAAAGGTTTTGGGATGAGACTTTGAGGACTATAATTGATGTGATCAACTTGTCACATTGTACAACTCTTGATGCTGATATTGCAGAGCATGTATAGTCAGGGAAAGATGTATCCTATAGGCATTTAAGAGTGTTTGATTATCGTGCATTTATACATGTTCCATAAAACAAGAGTTTCAAGCTGGATGATAAGACAAAAGAGTATATTTTTCTTGGCTACTCACACAATCACTTTGGTTACAGGCTTTAGAATCCAGAAAAGCTAAAGGTGTTCAAAAGCAAAGATGTTATCTTCTTAGAGAATCAAACCCTTGAGGATTTAAGAAGGAGGCACCAACCAAGACTTCTGCAAAAGGATTAACAAATCATGACCTAGTTACTCCTCTAGTACATCAGGGTGATGGGGGAGATATGTAGGAAGAAGAAAGGGAGCCACTTCCTACAGAACCTCAATTGAGAAGATCTTCTAGACCACTCAACTTTCTAGAAGATACTCTGCAGATGAGTGGTGATGCTTACTAATGCAGGTGAAATATAGAGTTACCAAGAAGCAGTTAAAAGTGAGTAGAAAAAAAAATAGTTTATTGCTATGCAAGAAGAGATGGATGCTCACCACAAAAACCACATATATGATTTGGTACAACTACCAAATGGAAGTAAGGCCTTAAAGAATAAGTAAGTTTTCAGGTTAGAAGACTCAAGAACATTATTTTCAACTAAAGAATAAAGCTAGATTGGTTGTGAAAGGCTTTGGTCAAAAGAAATGTATTGATCTTAAAGAGATTTTTTCTCCTATTGTTAAAATGTCTTCTATATGTTTTGCTCTTGGTATTACTGCTAACTTGGATCTTTCATGCTGATTTGGAGGAGAAAATTTATATGGAGCCACTAGAAGGCTTCAAAGTCAAAAGTAAAAAAAAATTTATTTGCAATTTGAGGAAGAGCTTGTATGGGCTGAAGCAAACTCCAAGACAGTGGTATAAAAAGTTTGATTCATTTATAGTTGAAAATGAATACAAAAGAACAACTTCAGATCATTGTGTATATATTAAATGATTTGATGAGGATTTTGTTATTCTATTACTTTATGTTGATGACATGATTATTATTGGGAAATATATATCTATAATTGATAGGTTGAAGACATAACTAAGTAAACCTTTTGTGATGAACTATATGGGGCCAGCAAAGTAAATACTAGGCATACAGATTTCTCGTGATAAAAGAAATAAAAAGATTTAGTTGTCACAGGAGAAATACATTAAGAAGGTATTAGATAAGTTCAATATGAACAATGCAAAGTCCGTTGGTTCTCCTCTTTCATGTCACTTCAAGTTGTACTCAGATCAGAGTCTGTCAAGTGAGGAGGAGAAGGAGAAAATGTAAAAAGTTTCTTATGCTTCAGCAATTAGAAGTTTAATATACGCGATGATATATACGAGGCCATACATCACATATGTAGTGGGTGTTGCTAGCAGATTTCTTGTAAATCTAGGCAAAAAACATTGAGCAGTAGTGAAGTAGATTTTGAGATATCTCAGAGGAAATTTTAAAGTTTGTTTAAGCTTTGGAGGTGGACCATCTTTGTTGACAAGTTACACAAATGTAGATATGACAAGAGATATTGACATAAGAAAGTTTACATCATGTTTTGTACTTACTTTTATACGGAGAGTTGTGTCATGACAATTCAGATTACAAAGGTGTATTGCTCACTCCATCATAGAGGCAAAATATATTGTTGCTATAGAGGTTTGCAAAGAAATGTTATGGATAAAAAGATTCTTACAAGAATTGGGGCTGAAATAGAAAAAGCTATGTGGTGAATTGTGATAGTCAGAGTACCATTTTTTTATATAAGAACCCAACATTTCATTCCAAGTCAAAGCATATAGATGTCAGATATCATTGGATTAGGAATGTGCTCGAATAAAAGTAGTTATAGCTTTAGAAAATTCACATATATGATAATGGGACAGACATGTTAACAAAGACTTTACCAAAAGAAAAATAGGAAATGTGTCGACAGCTAGTCGGCATGGCTTCACATTAAATTATCATAAGACAGCCTCCCTTATGGGATGAAGGGGGAGGTTGTTGGGTAGATGACCAAGATTCTACCCATAATGGGCTTTAGCAAAGCCCACAGCCAGGAACTTCACTTCTCTTAACCAAAACCCTAGTTTTAGTGGGTAGGGTTGAAGAAAAGAGGGCAGTAACAACTTAAAACATGAGAGAGAGAAAGAAAATAGTAGATTGATAGTAAAGGAAAGAAAACAAAAGATCTATGAAATGAAATAAGATAAGGATGGAAAAAGATTATTCTCAATTATCGATATATTATGTTAGACCAGTTTGCATTAGATTCTTACTGTGATCACTTGGGAATGTTTATGCAAGAAGCCTTGAGATCTGTATATTCATTATTTTGATAGTTGATTTTCTTTGGTTTATCTCATGATTTTTATGTTTCGAGTTAAGGAGATTTTTCACATAAATTTTGGTGTTTCATTTTATTGTGATTTTTATTTGATTTTACTGTGTGACGATCTACTAGTATTTGTTTGTATACATAATTTATTTCTTTTACTCCCATCAGATCTATCGTCCATCCTAAGATATTATGGTAATATTTTTTTATTATAATTTTTATTTTATTTTTCCTTTTGTTTTTGAGTTTTTTTTTTTTTTTTGTTAGAAATCATATGCCGTCGACGATCATCTGGTCCCGTCACAGGAAGTGTATGTGTTCTTCATTTACACTTGCACTATAACCTTGGTTATTGTTCAAAAGATATTGGACAGAATTCGTTCATACATTAAAATTTAAATTAATTTTAGATAATAAAATAGATAGGATAATTTTTTAACTATCTAAATTTCTGAGATCTTTGGTCATTCATTTCAATATTTAAGTCACATGTTATTTTATGATTTCAGACAAGAGGGAGTAAATGTTGCTGCTCTCTTGTTCACCCAAAGCTTTCTCTCATCTTCTTCTCTTACGCTTACAGCCTTACACTTAGAGAAGACGAGTCCATTCGATAACTATTGCATTTCGCCTTGGGAGAAATGACCCCCCTTCCCCTTAATCAACTTAAGGACACATCGCTACTGTTCTGGCAGATCAAAGTCAACTGTGGGAGTTCGAGGAAGCAATGCTGGAGGTGGTGGATCCACTACCAACTCCATCAGCTGCCGGATTCACTCACCGGGTTGTAGCAGAAAGTTCAAACTGCTTCTAAATGCTCGACCAAGGAGAAGGGGGAGGTTTTAATGGTATGGATTCCAGTTGGTTTTGTTCATCACCCAGCCAATTCAAAGCTGCTGCTTCCACGTCGTAGTAGATAGACATCGACGTCCTGGCTTTCCTCGAACTGAATCAAAGTAGCTTGTAATGTGGCTGTGTTGTTGAGTGCAATAAGAAAGGCTTCCTCTTCTTCTTCTTCTTCTTCTTCTTCTTGTTCTTCTTCTTTAGGTCTGATGTGACCTTACAGAAATCGTCGTATGGTGGCGTTGGTCCCCGGGGGGACGAAGGGCAGTGGTCTGGGAAAAAGAGCCACAGCAGACCACTCTACGGCAGTAGAGATCACGCACACTCTCTGCCGCATGACAAGGAATGTGGACGGCTTATCCCTCCCTCTCTTCCCTGTCATCAAAAACTATCCCTCCCTCGATATATAGCGACAGTGTTATTAAATTGGTCAATGCTTTGACCGTCCGTACCGCGTCTCCTTTGCCCTCTCCCTCTCGTGTCTCTTTTCGTTCTCAATCAGTTTCGCCGTTTCGTTCACTATTCTAATTGGGATGCACTATTTGCATTTATTTGTTCATCCAATTTACACATGCAAACACAAACAAACTCCTCAGGTTTATTATCTTTCCAAGAGTACTACTATATATATATTTTGTAATAAAATACGGATGATATTTTTTTAGAGGCAAAAGTAGAATAAATTTATGTTATATAAGAATAGCAAAAGTAGAAGAAATCGCAAAATTATTATATAGAATATTTTGGTAAAGTATCTTTCTAATTTATTTTTATTAATCTATCCCAACTTTTGGTTGATATAATATTGTCAAAATAATCTAGAGTTAGTTATATACATAATTTATAATATACTATTTTTTAATTAAAAAATAGATTTATCAAAGAGTTTTTTTTTTTGTAATTTTTTTTTTCCTCGTATAATTTCGGACATTTTTGGGGTGGCCGATTGGGTCAAACCAAGCGGTCCACGCGGGACCCGCAGCTGCAATTTTGATAACCGCGTGCATCCCTCCCGAAGCAGACAAAACGCGTATCGCGACGCCGTTAAAACACTCCTCCTTTTTGTCCCGCGCAGATCACCGGGACGTGACCACACCATGATGCGGTGACATCACCCGCCGAATTCTGACGCGACGGACGGTCCTGATGACATCTCATGCCAAATTAAAAAAAAAGAAAAAAAAAATGGTAACCTTCTCCCTCGGCTTCCCCCACCCGCGCCCTACACCTGCAGCCTCGTCACTGAACCAACCATAAAAACCTGGTCGGGTCCCACGACCCCTTTCCTTTAGCCGAGACAGGCAGCAGTTTTTTTTTCTTCGTTCCCGACGTACGCAGACAAAGATTTCTCTTTTCCTTATTTTGTTGTCTTTGTTTTCTCGTTGTAGCTAACGTTGTGTTTCACATCCTACTCTTTTTTTCTTTGTTGTTGTTGTGTGTGTGTGTGTGTGTGTGTGTTACCCTTCTTTCAATCCTCTCACAGCCGGAGGTGAGCTGTTTCCCTCTTCTGTACCGCGGTGTAAATTAATTTACCCACATACCTCGACATTAATTAATTACGTTGCGGAGTTTTCGAGGACGAAGGCGCCATTCTCCAACTCGCTTGTGTAGCAATTAAAAGAGGTGGAGATGGGTCATCATCATAAACTCTGATGGATAGTCTCCGCTTTAATCTCCTGTGCATCTCAAATCAATCACAGATGGACGGAAAGTCTTGGGGAGGAAGACATTGTCGCAGCTGTTGTTCAACAGCATGGCATGATTGGAGGGCAAAATGGGTCTCGGAGACCAAGCAAGTGATTGGTTGGATTCATCACCACCTACCATGTATGTATCGAGATCCACGGCGGTACTGTTCCACCACACCGATCTAATTACCATGGTTTTGGGAGTGCGAGGAATTCTTTGCTGGATTCTGTTGTGGGTGCAGAACATTTTGAGGAAAATCTTGGGATATTACTGCAACAATTTCCATGAAATGAAACAAGAGTCTACCCTATGTGTCCGGAGTATCTCTGTGGACTTAGTTCTTCCCTATGTGTCCGCCGGAGTAGTAAGTAGGCTGACAAAATGTTGGAATACTTGTGACAGAAAGTAGAGAGTAGAGCGAACAATTAACACCAAGTGGTCTGAGCAATTTGGGAAGCAAGGGGGCAATCTCATTTATTAGAGCAGAAGACTTGTCGAGTCTGATAACATGGAATTCAAGGACATTGAAGAAGAATATGATGATGAGAAGGTGAACTCTGCTGTAACATTCCAAAGCAGCAGGATGATGTTGTGAGAAAAATGGATCCCAAGTTAGTGATGAACAGTAATGGCGGTGAACAGTAAGTGCTGCTCTGTTCACCAATTTAATAGAAGAAATAAAATGGGGGGAAAGACGGTAGAAAACAATTGCATGTTGTCCGGGGAGAAGTTGGTCAATTTGGATCAACAAAACAAAATGTGCATGGAATGGGATGGAGCATGAGAAAAGAAAGAGGCGGAGAGGAGGGTGCGTTGGGGACTGGGGAACAGCAGTACCAACGCCCAACCACACCCAACGCTGTCGTTTTAGAACAGCGGCTTGCGTTCTTTTACCGAGGCGGAGAGAGAAGTGGCCGCCTCGGGTCTTGTCACCGAGGCTTGCACAGGGGATCTCCAATGGCTTCCATTTGTTTGCTATTCCACCTCAGTTCCCAAGTGAGCCATCTGGTTGATAAATAAACAATAAAAAAAAAGACATCTTTTTCTTTTCTTTTGTTTTGGGTTTGATTGCTGCTGCTGCTGCTGCTGCTGGTTATTGCTGGTGTGATTGGTGGTAGGGCAGTGGAGGTGATGGGAAGTAATGGAGGGCAATAATAATAAACCTCTTGGTTGCGCCATCGAAGGCAGGCTCGGCCATCCTCCCCTGCTTCTCCTTTGGCAACAACACAGCCAGAGCTCCTCCAGGGGGCCAGAGCGCGTCGACGTCTCCTTTTCCCTGCTCCCCTCCCCTTCTCCCCTCCCCTCCCCCCCCCCCATCCCCTGCTTTCCGCTCCTCCTCTCCTCTCTCCTGTCGTATCACTCTCCTGTAGCTCATGGCGAACGTGATGGGGCGAGTTACTGCTGCTCGAGCGCACTGACACGCCACTCCTACTCTTCCTAATCCGCATTGAAGGCCGGTCATCTGCTGCGACGAGGAGGAGCCTAGGGAGCATTATGGTATGTGTTCTCATCTCCCCTGTAGTGGGGTTGGGGTGGGGAAAGATTGGGACTTGGTCTCTTCTCGTGTCTGATTTCTTGGAGCAGGTGGGGTATTCGAGCAGCATGCCGGGCTGGCTTGAGGCGATGCTGGGGGAGAAGTTCTTCAACCCTTGCATGATCCACGAGACGTCGAAGAAGAACGAGAAGAACATCTTTTGCCTCGACTGCTGTTCTAGCTTCTGCCCTCAGTGCCTTCCTCCTCATCGCCCCCACCGCCTCCTCCAGGTACTCCACTCCTCATCTCTCTTTGCTCTGCGTCACCTAAAAATCCAATCTTTACACTCACTGCTGATGTTTTTTTTTTTTTTGTTGGGCTTGGCGTGTAGGTTCGCAGGTATGTGTACCACGACGTGGTGCGAGTTGACGATTTGGAGAAATTGATCGACTGTTCTTCCGTCCAGGTAAATCGAAACCCAACAAAATTAAGGAAAAAAAAGATGCAATTTTGCTCTTCTTTGGACGTCCACAAAGAAGAGACTTGTGTTGACGAGATTCAATTCTGCTGTTCTATCGATCGACCGAGTTGTTGTTTGTGGCCTTCGCAGTCGTACACCACCAACAGCGCGAAGGTGGTGTTCCTGAACGAGCGGCCGCCGAGTCGCCCGTTCCGCGGCTCCGGAAACGCCTGCCTCTCCTGCTACCGCCCGCTCCAAGACCCCTACTTCTTCTGCTCCCTCTCCTGCAAGGTATCGTGAGATTGGCAACCATGCACGCGTAATCAAAATGGGATCTTTAATTTGTTTGATGTGACTGTTAATTCATGGAGAACAGGTGAAGGAGCTTCTGCGGAGCGAGGGCGGGCTGTGGAAGGAGCTGCGTGAGTGCGAGTACCTGCCGCTATCGTGCGAGCTGGACGAGGGGCAGCTGACGCCTGACTCCATCCTCGAGTCCGCCTCCGCGACTTCCTCGGCTTCCAGTGGCGGAGGGGCTGCCGCAGCGACGCCGGTCGCCGCGGGGACCGAGGCCGCGTCCCGGAGGAAGAAGCGGACCGGCGCCGGCTCCGGCCGCCGCGGTGGTGACCGGGCGGCCTTGCCAGAGATAGCGAGCCGGCGGAAGAAGGGGGTGCCCGTCCGAGCTCCGTTGTTCTAATTTCCAAACAAGGGGGGAAATTGCTGAAGTAAGGTGAAATCTTTGACCCGATTTTGTAAACCCATCCATGGGTCAAACTCCTGTTCGACTTCGGAACCAACATCTCTCTCTCTCTCTCTCTCGCTCGCTCGCTCGCTTTCTCTGGGTTTTGTTTGCATTTGCATCCTTGAAATCAAAAGGACTTGTGCGTTTCTTGTTTTACTCGGAATCAACTTGTGGGATGAAGACAAAGTTTTGATGATCCACTGTCGTTGTTTGACGATAGACTCGCAGCGGCAGCTTTAATTCGAAAAAGAGGAAGGGGCGGGTCAGGCTTTGCGCCCGCCTCCTCGTCCTCCTCTCTGGTGTGTGCTCTGAGAAGCGGGGGAGGGGAGGGAGGCGGATTCGGAGCAGCGGTTGGGTGGGAACACGAGGCGGAGGAGGGAGGAGGAGGAGGAGGTGGTGGTGGTGGTGGTAGTGGTCAAACCGGGACGAACGTAGGAGGGCAGACGAAGCTGGAAAAGAAGCCAAAAGCGTGCATGTAACACTGCTTGATGGGTCCCACGCAGGAAAAGAAAGGGTGGGCTACTGTTTTGCATGAGCTTGTCTTCAGCCCAACCACAGGAATATGCCATATGAAACATCAGATCCTAGAGTTGATATTTACTGTAATTTATTCATATTATATTTATATTTATATTTATATTCTCTAATATGTCGTCCAATGAGTTGGAGGGTTACTAAACTATGAGTGGATTTCTACTTCGATAATTCGTCCAATGAGTTGGGATATGATCATTTTTCTTTTTGTATTCTCTGACATGGTAATATTCAGCAAATAAGTCACATCAAATCAATTCCATCATATTATGCTGGCGGTCAAAATTTACTTTTAAAATATGTATATTAATTTATCTTGAGACGAATTCTTATTGCATAATTTTTTTTAAATAATTAACTTTACCATCAAAAATTGACTTTTTCACTTATCTACCTTTTGTTCCTACTGTTGCTTTTATTGAAAAAAAAAAAGAAGTAAAGGAATGATAAGTCGATTTTTTTATTCTAAAATAATATTTTGCTGCTAAATCATCCGACACGCCGCTAAATCCTAATGACATAAATCTTTTCATCATTTTTCTAGAAATCAAGATTTTTTTTTTCCCTGACGAAATCATCCAATAAATAGGTACAAGATGAAGCCCTTTTCTACTTTCCAATCAGCTAACTTCTCAAGTTCTTGCTGGTAGCAAAGGCCCAACATCATCTGGCCCATTCCATAATCGTTAATTATATATTTTATATCCACCCATATTACGTATAATTACAAAATAATATTTTTAAATCAAATCAATTCGATCCCCTATTTCGTAGATTCCAAATCGAGTGGATGCCACATCCATCTTTTCTATTAACTCCTAAATTTACCTATAAAATCTAAAATTAATGTTGAAATTTACATCAACAAAGATTTCAGTGGACCCTACACCATATAGAGACGTGGCCGAAAGCAAAACCCACGTCACTCATCCCACTCCTCTTCGTTGTCGCCCACCAAGAGGAGCGCATCCTTCCCCTGTTGGATCGCCTGCACTCGCCGTTGGATCCGCCGCAGTGCCCCCTCGATGGCTAGATCGATGGCGTCCTTCCTCGCCCGCAGCGCTGCCGAGCTCCCGTGCCGCCGGTACATGACACCCGGCGCCAGCTCCAGCACCGCCTCCCTCATCCGCCGCACACGCGCCGGGGGTATCGCCTCCAGGACGTCCGCTATCCGCTGCCCCCCGAACATCACCTCCTCCTTGGGTATCATCACGGAGAACTCATCGTACCTGCGGCCCGGAAGGTGCCATCCGAACTGATTCGCCGCCGATGCCTCCTCGAAGAACACCGGGATGCACCCTGCGAGGATGCCGTCGAAGGTGGACCGGCGCGTTGGAGTTTCGCTCGGCGGCTGGAGGCAGAACCGCGCGCGGAGCATGGGGCGCATGAAACGGGCGGGGTCGTGGATGCAAACGCCCCCGGAACAGTCGACGAGTTCGCAGAGGTCGCGGCGGAGCTCGCACTCGGCGTGGATGCTCGAGACGACGTTGGGTCTGCCGCTCCCGGGAGCAGCCCCGCCGGCAAAGAGCATTAGGGTGGGACGGCGGGAGCGGCGAGCGCGGGCGAGCCAGGCGTCGAGGCGAGCGAGGTTGGCGGGGTGGAAGGAGGTCGGAGGCGGAACGGCATGCTCCTGCAGGGACCAGGCGCGGGACTCGAGGGTGAAGACGGTGAGGTTGTAGAATTCGGGTAGGCCGAGGAAGGCGGTACCCCATAGTGGGGTCTGAGCGGGGTCGTTGTCGAAATCCGAGGCGGAGCCGGCAACGGCGAGGAAGTGGTTGTGACCTCCAAAGCGGGCCCAGATGGCGGGCCGATCGCGGCGGATGAGCCATTTGGCAAGGTCGCGACCGTGAAGGGCGGAGAAGTTCCAATGGGCGGGGGAGTAGAGGAAGGGGAGGGCGGCGAGGCCAGTGTAGTAGGGGACGAAGATTGCGTCAGCGGCGACGGGATCGGCGGTGAGGCAGGGGTACTCGAGCATGCGGCGGTGGAAGAAGAGCTCAAAGAAGAGGGGCTCGGTGCGGTACCAGGAGCGGGAGCTGTTGTGGGTGCGAGGCCCCAGTCCATGGTTCGCCAGGAAGGGGATGATGCTCTTCTCCGGCTGCTCCCGGATCTCGAAGAGGATGGGGAAGTCGTCACAGGTGGCGAGAAGGTCGGTGTTGAAGCGGCTCGGCAGCTCGCGGATGTAGATCCAGCGGCCGTTGCACTCGGACCGATGGCTCGCGTCTGAGCTAATGGCGCCAGCTTTCTGCGCGAGGCCGCCCGATCTGATGGCGGTCACGGAGGTCACGCTGGGATCCCACGCGAGGAGGAATCGAAGGGCGAGGAGCAGTATCGGGAGGGAAACGGAGGGGATAGCCATGACGATGCAGGCGATGATGAAGTTCTCGAGCGGATTCAACAATTAGGCCGCGATCGGCGTCGCCATTGCGGTGTCATCGGTGGCGGTCGGACGATATGGAAGAGGCGGGATGGAAGAGTCGACGAAGGGAGTGGTGGAGGAGGAGGCATGTCGGGGGTTGGTCTCCGCGCGTCGGTCGGTGGAGGAGAGGCGCGACTGCGGTCCGCACGAACTCCGCCTGCTGCGGTGGTCGTGGGAGAGGTGCGCTCGTGGGGGCGAATGATACGACCTTTTGACCGAGAACGACTTCGGGTCTTTAAAATCCGTGAAATTAAATCATCATCAGTTGGCTTGTTTCGTTTCTTATGGAGTATTCATAAGTCTTGCAAAGCTACTAAAACAACATTGAAAAGGGTTTCTGTTTTCTACCGCAAAAAAGTGTGAATAAATTTTTTTTTTTTGGTTCCATCCTATGAAAATTTCTAGTTTACTTGTTAAGATTTTATCTAAGATATGACACGAGTATCATTGAAGATTATTTTGTTTGATTACACTGTAGCGTTTTATCTATTGAACTCAAATAAAAATAGGCAATAATCAGATAAATTTTTACCAAGTAAGCTAGTTGATACATTTAAGAAAAATATCAGATGATATATTAAAATTTTAATAATTTAATAAGTGGATCGAAACAACAGACAAATGTTGTTAGGTTGAATGCTGTTTTTTAGTTACTGCACTGGTGATGGCAGAAGAATCCGATTTGGTTTTTATAATAAAGCACATGATAATTCTAGTCAGGCTTAACATAGATGACATATGCATGCCTACATATCCATGTCATAAAATAAATATAGAGCACCGCAAGGATAAAGGCAAGTTGAGTAAAAGAACATGCCTACATATACATGTCAAAGTGATGCACATAACTGCAGTAAGTTGTCCTGATTTGATTTGGCAATAGATAAAAGGCAGTGACAAAAGGAGAATATTTCTCGCGATGCAGTAGTTTAGCTTGTAATAATTTTCATCATCTAAGTAATTATTGCTCTCTTGGACAATTAATTGTTCCTGTAGACTTGGCTACAATTTTCCTGAACCTGTTCTACAGGACCACTCATACAGATCCACAAATAGAAGTCAAAAACTACCAAAACCTTAATATCAATTATTCATCCTCTTCACATCACAGGCCATACACATTGCAGAAAGAAAGAACATGAAAAGGTTGCGAATGGTAGGTTCCGCATACAGGTGTTTTACTATCTTTGCATGTGAGTTGAGCTCAATGGTTGAAATGTTGCCCAGCGCAAAAATGTGTCGGCGTGCTTCCACATTTGAGCATAGCATATTGGAATTCTTCATGAGTTGACCGATACTTCTGACTACTGTTTTGCAGCCTCAATCCCACGCTTAAGCCATCAACCTGACACGCTACATCTTAGGAAATTATTCATATTAGCTATGAAGATTTTCTTCAGGAGTCAAATTATGATCTCATTATGCATCAGTAAACTCATGGTAAAATATTTTTTTAACAGTTTCACACACTTAATCCTTTGTGTTAATCCCATGTTCTTGATGGTTCAGAGATTGTTTTCTTCAGCAGCAAGCATTTATGTTTTTTTGGACTTAATAAAGTGTACCATGTGTCTGCAAACTTTTGGTTCATGATTCTTGAGAAATAAAAGAAAGACGGTACAACATAACCATTTAATCAAAATTATCTTTGACTCATCTCATTTTGTTCTATTCGTTATTCTAATTCTTATTTCCAACCAGACACTTCAGTTCTATATAACCTATCTGTTCTTCCAATTTCTTTCTCAACCATAGTCACTTCATCGTAGCAACATTTCCAATATAATTCGCTTTATTCATCAAATCCTTTTGCTCAAGTTTTATCTTCTATAAGATTCCTATTCTACTTTAAGAAACAGACTTTCTAACATCCAACTTGTGAAAGTAATTTCTCATAAATTATTAAGATCTTTTCACCAACTTTTATTATTATAATATTTCTGTACATTGTGTAGTAGTCTAGAGCTATACATAAGTTGTCATTACTCTTTAAGTGATTGCTTACATGAAAATAAAGAACAAATTATCTTTGTGAAACAGACAAAGAAAACAATAGCAATCTTGATCTTATGATGCTACAGAAATAATCGTAATGCAACGTGCTGGCATAATCAGTTACCTCAAGGATGGACCACGATCATGCTGCTTTTTCCTTGGACTTAGCATCATATACAAGCCCTACACAAAAGCAGGTTTACTGAGCTTTTACGATTCAGAAAGTACAGTTGAGTGTTCCTATTAAGGAAGTTCTCCAAACCTATCTAAAGAAGCTACCAAGAACTGCAGACACTATTGTCTTGTTTCTGTAAAAAAGCTTTTCTTATATAACAACAATCAGCACAATGAACACTTGTAAAATCATTAAGTTCTTTGTTGGAGGAAATGCACTTCATTTAATTTTGACTCGTAAAAGAGCTTAGACTACATATTATAGGCACAATACACTGGACAAATCTGAAGTAATTTTCATGTTTGACTAAAAGTGAATTTGTCTTGAATTTTCTCTATAAGGGTCAACGAAGCAATAAATGTGCAGGAAAGCTTGTCAGGTCCTCACATTAGTTGTATGAATAGTTGCTCCAGTTGTCATGTTAATCTTTTGATCAGCAACAAGCTCAAACTCCATATGTTGCAGGAAGATAGCAAGAGCCACGATTGCTTCCAGCAAAGCAAATTGATCACCAACACACTTACGTGGTCCTCCACTGAAAGGGATAAATCTAGCAGACATTGACAGAGTCAAAAGACAAACATGATAAAATGATCTATCAGCAGCAACAGGTAACTTGACAGTTCTCATGACAAAGCTGGAGTAGCCAATATGGCTCAATGAGGTTAATTTACTAGCTATTTTGGATCATATGAAGTTCATCAAGGAAATATAGACAAATGGTAGACCTGAAATCAGTATTTGTCTCATTTGGAATTGGTCCTTCTAAGTTGAATCTTTCTGGACAAAATTCTTCTGCCTTCTCCCAAACCTAACAAGTGAACATGAGCATGAAGTAAAATGAACACATAAGCAGTAATAACATATAGAACTCTATTATATTTACTAAAAACTGTAACAGATAGAGAGAGAACAAAGGTAAAAACAGATCATGATGTGGTGGTGACAAATCAAAAAGACAAAGTGCAGAAAATATAAACAAAGAATGATAAGTATTAAATCTACCAAAGGCAGCAGTTTCTCTAAACTTTGGTAAATACAATCAGTCTCATGGGACCCTGTCTTCAAACTAAAATGCTACGGCTTCAGTAAAAGAAGGAGCTCAACATACAATACAAGAAAGCCCAAATAGGGAAGTGAATAATGTAAACTCACTTTGAAGGGGAGAAAAAAGACATTCAAAACAAAAAAGCTACCCTGATTAGCAGACTTATTAGAAATTCATTAAAGAAAAATCTAAGAAGCACAAGCATGGACATGGCAACATGTCAAAAATTAGGATATGGACATGACGAGGACATGCATATTTTTTAATATATATAACATTTGATTAATATGAGTTTTATAGTATTTATACTTAAATTTTACAAACTCAGCATGTGAGCAGGTAAATATCATCATACAGGTCAAAATAATTAAAATCATCCAAACGTAGGTATCCAAAATAAAGGTCGAGTATATCAAATAATATTTAACAATCTTCAGATATAATTAATATATGTTTCCTTGCTACGATCTCCAAATTTCTCTTTAGACTTCCTTCCCTACAACACCAACTATCCATCTCCATGCAAAAATCCAAAGTAGATGACCTTCGTTTGAGGGCCACATGAGCGCAGCACTACATGCGAAGGCGACATGACGAAGCACGTGGGAGCGAAGCGGGAGTAATGCCATGTCCCACAAACAGAAATGAAAATAAATAAAAAAGGCACAACTGTCAATGTGTCAAACACATGTCTAGGGGTGTCGACGATGAATACATGTCCTAACACGGGTCAGACGCATCCACCAAAAGCACGTGTCTGTGCTTCTTAGGCAGAAATTTCCATACTGGCCATGTTGCTAACTGCTAATCATGTTATCACCGTGCTAATAGGTTTTTGGAACTATAGACTGTTTCATGCTCCACACCTCTATATATACTTGGTGCACGCAAACGAACACAGACATGGCATGCAGGAGCAGAACCTCTTATCTAGTGTCAATCCAAGACCATCAGATGCATAATACTTGAGACGACAATTCTTTATCTCATAACCAAAAGGAAACTTCAGATGAAAGCACAATAATAGAACAGCAAACCTTGGTGCATGATCAAATTGATTAATTTAGCCACCCAAACTCAAAATGACTATAGAGAAGTTTATTGGAATAGTCCCTTTACTCTCTACTTTCTTTCACAATCCTTCCCGGATAATATAAGTGAACTCCTCATAGTACTCCTTCCCTTTGGAAAGGCTTAAAAATTTTGATCTCTACATAAGTGAACCTGTTGTAATTCTAGAAATCTCCACCAGCTGTTGCATGGACATGTGCACAAGAGTCCGATTTAGGCACATCTACTGTCAAATTCAGCGAGTCAAAGAAGTAATGCAGGAAATACAAAATATTTTATTATAAAAGTATAAATATTTGATAGAGAGGTAAAACAGGATCTCACTAGAATCAAAACCAAATCCCACAAAAAATGATACCCATTTTCCCCAATTCTCCAGGATCTAAAACTGGCCCATTAGCTAAGGGAAGATGGAACGCTTGATTCTCAGCAGAGTGTGAGACCCAGCAAAAGGTTTAATTGAGACTCCTTGGAACATCGAGTATTTGATCGTTAGATGGGAGATGATTTGTGTTCTAAGTTCCAACACAAGGATGCTTCTCTCAAATAATAGCTTCATAACTTTCTTTAAGATTAAATCTCTAAGATCACCATCAGCAGCAGCATACCTTGTGCTACAACATGTACGTCAACATGATATAGATCCATCTTAGGGATAATGTTGGCATCACAAGCAGTTCGTCAATAAGACAGATACAACAATCTTTAGATAGCACAATCATCACAACCACCCACTATCAATATAATGCACAAAGAAGAAACTCAACAGGTACCAAAAACAGTAAGACGATAAAAGATAAAAGCTTGATGGTTATTAAATGCCCCACTAGTTGTTATAACAAGAGATATAACCAACATTGGAATCCAATGCATACCTGTGGTGATCGGTGTATATTATACACGGATATCATTATATCTTGACCAGCATTGACCTTATAATCTCCAGGAAGCACATCATCAACTTGAGCACGCCTTATCAACACCTATGGATCTTAAAAAGTGATGATTTTTGGACAAATAGGTATACCCACAAAATAAAGAGAAAGACATTGAAACATACTGGAGGGTGAGGGTAAAGTCGCAATGATTCATGTATGCATCTCATCAAGTATTTCAGCTCTTTCACATCTTCATATCTAGGAAGTCTTCCTTGTAGAACATTGTCAACCTCTTGTCTTGCCCTCTTCAGAGATGAGGAATCCTTCAATTATTCAAAGCTGAAGAGTCAACATATCTGGAAAAAAAATATAATTGACTTAAATTGGACTATTGGAAACATAACAATGAGAACCAAGATATAACCACCAATGAGAACCAAGATATAACCACCAAATTCACAATAACATTAGCAAAATCAGAAATTTTCTTTAATGCATGTCTACAAGAATGCAACCAATAAGAGGAAACTATTATTATTATATTCAGGAAGTCCTACAGCAGCCTATTTGAACCAACAAAGTTAATCAAGATCAAGGTTCTCCTCGCCGAGTGGTAAAGGCCTGTACCAAGCGGTACATACCGGTTTGCCAACTGATCGGTACGTGGACCACCCGCTACCGGGCGGTACCGCTGAAATCGATCATCGGCGGTCGATTGAGGGAGAAATAAGAAAAAGGAGAAGAAGAAGGGGGAGAAGAAGAAAGAGAAGAAGAGGAGAAACATACCTTCACCAATTCCAGCGTCGCTCGTCGCCAACATTTTATTTGTTTAATATATTATATTATAATGTACTAGACAGTATGCACTGTGCATACCGCTTGGTACCGGATACAGTACCGTACCAAGATAATCTTGATACGCCGATATGGACCGGTATGACAAACCTTGGTCACGATAATGCAAACAAGAAATCTTGGAGTTAAATAAGCTATTAAAAATATGCAACTTAGTTACAAGATTAAAATTAAAGCTGAGATACAAACATTGTAATTGTCTACGCTAACATTGATTGACCAAAATTTGATGGGGCAGGATTTTTCTTTCTGGTGATGTTTTCAATTGTTGGAAAGAGAATAGTCCTGCCTGAAGTCTAGAATGTCCACAATAGAAAGTTCTGGGCTTCATAGACTTTGATGCTGGTTCCACATGTAACAGATGTAGAATGACTACTGCATGCACTTGCACTTTTTCTTCATTTATGGGTTCAGATGACCAAAGGGATCTTAAGGTACAAAGTAATGTTTATATGCAATATAAGTTTATGGGCTGTGTTGATAAGCTTTTCTACAATTGTTGGGCAATTAAAGAGCCACTTAGCCTGGACCATTGAAACAAACCTGTGGTATTCTTCCCTCTTTCACTTCTTCTCTTCTTCCTTCTTATCTTTGTCTCTAATTTATCCTCTTTTTTTTCTTTTCTCTTTTCATTCATTTCGTTGCTCCCAATACATCGCAAGACAACAGATGTAAAGCCCATTCTAGGGTGTGCAAATTCATTCATGCTTCTAACCCTTTATTAATACAATGTCTGAGATCCAAGTGATTTGTGCAGTTGTTTAGAACTACTATTGGCCATTTATACCAGACAAACACATGCAAGCTTCTGGTACAGAGTATTTTCTTTTATAGTAATTAATATTCTACAGATTTTACTTGATTTTCTAATACTTGCGCAGAAAATAATTTTGTTGGCAGCTATAGCTATTGTCATTGCTTCTGCAATGTAAGACGGAGATAATGAGAAGAGAGTTAGTGTATTAATTTAAAGTTGTGTTGGAAAGCACATCATACACCCATATGTTAAGAGCAAGGATTTATCTTCAGGAAACTGACACTGCACAATTTTGTAAGCAAAAAAAAAAAAAGCACAAAAATCTTGTTGAGGATCCTCCTAATGCAGAACCCAAAAAGCTTTTCAAGAATTCAAAAGTTAAAGAAGATAAAAGCTAATGTTTATAAAGCATGAACAAGAGAATATAAGTATAATACAGTGAGATTGCTTTTGCCAGGTGTCAATGGATAATGTTGTGGGGAATAGAAATAACAAAAAAAAGGAAAATTCCAGTAGCATTATACAGAAAAAGAGGATGGATTAGGTGTTCTAGAAGAGTACCACTTAATCCAATTAAAGTAAGTAGTTTCCTTGAAACAATCAATATAAATAGGGAATAAAGAAAAAGTAATCGCAACTTCAGTAATGTAGTTTCATACTGCTGCATGCAACTTTTTTGCTTCATTGCTTATAATATTACAAAAAAGCAAAAGAAGAAATTCCAATCTACCTTACTTAAAAGATAAAGTGTCCATGTCAATACTGATCCTGTTGTTTCATGGCCAGCAACCAACATAGACAAAAGGTCATCACGCAGTTGTACACTAGTAACCTGAAATACAACAAATAGAAACATAAGAAGTGAGAACTATCTTTGGTTGTCAGATGACTAAATCGAGATGGTAAAGAACATGTTAGCATAAGGAAGAATCTGTTAACAGTTCCAAGGCCATGAATCACATTCTAGCTGACAATTATTTTGATACATATTAAAGCATAGAATATAACAAGAAATTTAGGATCATCTGTTGAAAGCCAATGGGACAATAAAATCTTAGGTTCGATTGTCAAAAGAATGCATGAGCAAAGACATTTAATTTTGTTTATAGGAGAATTAAAATTGAATCACTACATAAGCTCAAGACCTATATTACATAGTTAAGCACAAGTTATGAAACATAGCTGTACTTCCACATAACAAGGTGAAAAAGGAAAGGTAGTCAAGGTGAAAAGTTAACACACAGTGTAGTAAACTTCTTCAAATGTTTGACAAGTAAGAAAATCACAAGACTTCAAATCCTGTAGCTTTCTTTGCTCTAATCCTCCTTTCCACTTAACAGGGATGCAGTAGAGTTTGAACACAACTGGGAGAAATAACCAGAATCATCCAATGAAGCCCCTAAAAAAGCTAATTGTGACCTTCACCTAGCCTCTTTCTCAGTAGCATGATCAATCTTTTCACGGACAGTGATCCCTCCAATGGAAGAGAGTGTACACAGAGGTGTAACCACAAGGTGATTTAGTTTATGTACTAGCTGAGCCTAGCCTCATTTCTATTTTGAGCATGATATGATCTGTCCAGTACCAGAGCAGTGTGCCTATAACTAATTTGCATCAAAGATTTTACAAGATTTTTCTTGCTTTATTTGAGAGATCATAGATTAATATACACATAGGATAAATTAGTTATACTCTACATAAAAAGCAAGTCCAGAAATCAAAGAAATATAAATGAAGAAATACAATATGCAAAGTGAACAGCTCCCACTAGTATAACAACCAAAGGGAGGAAAAAAAATGCACTCCAAGATTCCCTTAATTTTCTAAAGACAAAAAGTAGGCATAGTTCGCCTCACTAGTCCATACCAATATATCGACCAACTATTGGTATGGTATGTACCGAGCCATACTGACACACCAACACATGGTGGGGTGTACTGATGTATCAGTATATACCGCCCGTACCAATCTCCTGTTACCAGTATATGTCGCTTGTACCAAGTGGTATGCTGCAGTGTAGCAAACCTTGGTAGCATGTATAGTGAGTGATTTTGAGCACAAGCTTTAGACTTTGGCAAATGAATAGTTTGCCAAACAGGAAGGAGCCCTCAAAACAGGCATCAAAGTTTTACAATTTAACATAATCATCCAGAAGATATTTTGGGGCATATAGGATTACAAAGGCATAATATAGATAAGCTTGTCAGAAAGTATCCATTCAGCTGAATTCTGATATTCATTGGTAATTAGCCCTCCAACATGAAGCACAAAATTCCCTATGTCCATAGATGAAGCAAAGAAACTGGGGAAGTTATAGATCATCACTCTTCAAGTAATTTCTTATAATCATTTTTTGGCATATAAAGTTGGATAAAATAACAGGAAAAGCTGCATAACACAGTTAAAAGCTGAAAAAATTGATACATGATTAGAAAAAGAAAGAATACAAAACAGAAAGCAAGAGTTCCAGTAAGTTTATCCAGGTAAAAGCAAATGAAGCACCAGATATCACCATAAACACAGAAAATAGACTCCAAGAGAATTAAAAACCTCTTCACGGCTGGCTAGTAGAAAGCGAAGGATGCTAGGGTCTGTCTCATTTACATACTCTTCTCCTTCAATCTGTTCACCTTCAGCTTCAACAATCTTTTTGCATTTTGTAATAAGTTCTTCAACAGTGTTTCGGATTACAGAAACTGCTCTCTCAGCCTTTACCTGTCTGGGTATGATCTTGCATAGAAAAGAGATCTGCTATATGAACAGAACATTAAATTTGACAATTGTATACTCTCAGACAAGCAATTAGATAAATAAAGAAGCATGAGAAATGAAACAAGTCCCTTTTTTTCTTTGTTGGAGCTTAACCATGTTAATGCAACAGTAAGCAATCACTTTCCGCGTAAGATGGAAATAGAACATGTTAAACCCTTCTTTGGATTAGTAATCCGCAATAGACATACTTCTGACTGCCAGTATAGTTCAGATAAAAAGATATTCATCCATCAAAGTTTAACTAACATTGGATTCTTCAAGAACTAAATTTCTTAGATCTGAGCAATATCATATAGTATAACTGGATTTCCATTGCAAATGTTGATCATACATAACTGAAATTGTTAATGTATGAATTTCTATATGTATGAAAGTCCATAACATAGCTAGTAAAATTTAGATTGTCAAGTCCCAAGAAATTCATCTTAAACATAGTTTTCTCCATGACAATGATAGTACATTCTTTCCCAAACTGCACGTAGTAAAAATCAAGGTTTGACATACCAGTCCGTACCAATGTACCGAGATTATCTCGATACCGATATGGTACCGGTACCGGGCAGTACACATAGTGCATATCATCAGGTATATTAAAATATATTATAATATATTATAATATAATATTAAATATTAGTATATTAAAAAAAAAAAAACTCGGCGATGTCGCCTCGATCTTTCTCCCTGTGCTGTCACAAATGGTCGTTGCTCAACCGCAACTCTTCGCTCAGCGAACCGTTCATTGCTTTTGCTTACTTGTACAAATATTTGGCAGCATGTTTTGTCTTGGTTTTGTGTGATTTTACCTAAGAACTGCGAGCGAAAACAATTTGTAACGAGCAGCTCCATGAGAAAGCAATTTTAGGTCGTTTTGTGTTGCGTGACCGCTAAGCGGTAAACGTCAACCATCTCATTGGAACCCCGGTTGTACTGGATGGGGCTTCGGGTATGTATCGGGCGTGAGCATTTATTAAGTGTTGAACTCGTCTTGCGTCCGATACCTTAGGAACCATCGTTTGTGGACTTGCGACAGTTCTTACAGCCCTCTAAAGTCCTGTTTCGCTCTCTTTCTCTCCTTTCTTTGTTGCACTCAAGGTGTTTGACGAATTGCTTGTAAAAGCTGTCCTCTTTGCGAGATGTTGAGACTTGTTCGTCGCTCGTTTTTCAAGCTAATCAACTTCTCTTTTTGCAGGTCCTTCGGGACCCGTACGAGGTTGTAAGTGGGTTGACCCTTTGCGGACAATTAACGCTTCGACATTTCATGACTTAGGCAATCCCAGCTAAGTCCAAAACATTGAGTAAGATTACTTCATGACTTAGGCAATTTCAGCTAAGTCTTCAAGTTTGCCGCTAGTGCGCCGCACGGCTTAGGTAAATTCAACTAAGTCCGTGATATTGTGGTATTAGAGCAGGCAAGCAATTCGAACAAGCAATGAAGAAGATTCGCAATCTCGCCATGGCGAAGCACTGTGGTGAATCGAGCAAGATGGGGCAAGCCGGACCCTTGCCCCAAGCAACCGCAGGTGGGTTACAAGTGCAAACTCGCTCGTAAGCTGCTGGAGCTACACATAAGGAGCGCGACAGTGAATAAGATGAGTATGAAGTTAGGTATTCTCCGCGAGCGAAGGAGGTGCAATCTGGTGCGTCGATTGGGAAAAGGAGCCAAAAGGAGAGACTTACAACGGTGAAAACCCGTCTCGATGTTCTTGAAGCGAGCTTGGAGGAACTCTAACAAGGTCAACGAAGGCTCCTTGGGGTAGAGAGCTTGCAAGAAAAAGCTGAATCTCGGATAGACAGGGTTGAGTCCCTGAGCGATGACTGACGGAGGACACCAAAGACTCCGTACGACACCTACACGAAGTTGTGGCGGAACTCACAGCCAAAGTGACATTGCTCATGAGAACTCTTAATGCGGGAGGGAACAATACCCGTGCTGCACCACCACAAAGGTTCAGGGTACCAAAGCCGTATTGCTATGGGGGTGCCAGAAATGCCAAAGAGCTCGAAAATTTCCTATTCGACATGGAACAATATTTTCGTGCTACGAGACCCGATTAAGAGGAAACCAAAATTTCTATAGTAATAATGTATCTGAATAGAGATGCAAAACTTTGGTAGCGAACTCATTGGAAAGAGATCCAGCAAGGTCGATGTCGAGTGGATACATGGGAAGACTTGAAACGAGAGTTAAGAACTTAGTTCTTCTCGAGGAACATAGAGTTTGTCGTAAGAAGAAAATTGAGACAACTCTGCCAAAGTACATCTATTCAAGACTATGTGAAGCAATTTTTGATGCTGATATTGGATATATAGGACATGTCTGAGAAAGACAAATTATTCAGCTTCCTCGATGACTTAAAGCTATGGGCACAACAAGAACTACATCAGAGGAATGTCACCGACGTGGTCGGAGCAATTGCAGTCACAGAAAGCCTGACTGACTTTGTTTCTTCAAAGGACCTGAGAAAGAAGAAACAATCCTTGGGAAATCACCCAACAAAATACTCTCGAACAAAGGAGTCTAGGGGCGAACAAAAAAAAGAAAAACTTCCACAAGGGACCAAGCTCAAAAGGCAAAGCCCCGAAATCTGGTGGATGTTTCTTGAGCGGAGGATCGCACATGGTGAGGGAGTGCTTGCAAAAGTAGGCACTCAATGCCTTAACTGCATCAATACATCCCCACAAATCAGACAAGGGTAAAGTCGTCGCCCTTAGTTCGACCAGTTCTGAATCCAACGATGACAATGAGGAGTCGCAAGGACCCCGAATGGAAGCAATGCGTTTGTTGAATACGTTACGAGGTCAAGTGAGGGAGAACACAAAGGTAAAGCCACTGAAGGCAGAGAGCAGCAAGTTGATATATGTTGACATCAAACTAAACAGTCGAACAACCCGTGCAATGGTGGACACGGACGCTACCCACAATTTTATTGTCGATTGAGAAGCTAAGTGACTTGGACTAATCATGGAGAAGAACCCAAGTCGTATGAAGGATGTGAACTCGGAGGCCAAGCAGATCTCCGGACTAGCAAAGGGGGGTCCCCATCAAGATCGGAACATAGAGCGGGAGCACAAACATGATGGCGGTGCCATTGGACGACTTCTAAGTGATTCTCGGAATAGAATTCATGCACGTAGCGAAGTTGGTGCCAATGTCGTTCCTGAACTCCCTATGTCTAATGGGAAGCGACGACCCCTACGTGGTTCCAATTTCTCGAGGAGGAACCACGGATCCACAACAAATATCGGCACTAAAATTGAAAAAGGGGGTACGAAAGGGTGAACCAACCTTTATAGCCGCTATAAAGCTAGAGACACTTGAGGGGGAGGTCATTCAAGAACCTACCGCGGTTGCGAACATCCTGAAAGAGTTCTCAGATGTGATGTCGACGAGAGTTAAGCCTCCAGCGAGACCACTATATCGCAAGGCCCCTCTAGAGTTGGCAAAACTCAGAAAGCAGTTGGACGAACTACTGAGCGGTGGTCTCATCCACAGTTCAAAAGCACCATTCAAAGCTCCAATCCTCTTCCAGAAAAAACAAGATGGGAGCCTCCAATTATGTGTCAATTATCGAGCCCTAAACAAAGTAACGGTGAAAAACAAATATCTCATCCCGCTCATCGTGGATTTGTTTAATCAATTGGGCAAGGCCTAGTACTTCTCTAAACTCGTCCTTTGGTCGAGGTATTGACAGGTGCGCATTGCAGAAGGCGACGAAACGAAGACTACCTGTGTGACTAGGTATGAAGCGTGAATTCTTGGTGATGTCTTTTGGTTTAACTAACACTTTAGCCACATTTTGCAGTCTAATGAACCAACTTTTTAAGGAGTATTTAGGCAAGCTTGTGGTCGTCTACTTGGACGATATCGTCGTCTACAGTCAAACGCTTAAGGAGCATGTTAAGCACCTTTGAACAATCTTCAAAGTTCTCAAGAAGAACACCTTATTTGTGAAGAGGGAGAAGTGCTACTTTGCTTAGACGGAAATTCTATTCTTGGGGCATCGAATCAGCAATGGTTCCATCTGACTAGACAAATCTAAGGTGCAAGCCGTGGCAGACTAGCGAACACCAAATAAGGTACCAAAGTTAAGATCCTTCCTTGGGTTCGTCAACTATTATCGGCGCTTCATAGCTGGATATTCGAATCGCGTAGCTCCATTATCGAAGTTGCTGAAGGAGCAGTCTTGGAGATAGTCGGACAAATGTGAAGTGGCATTCCAAGACCTAAATACTGCTGTATTGGAGGAACCGGTACTCATATTACCAGATTATAGGAAGTCTTTTGAAGTCCATATAGATGCTTCCGATTGCGCTATTAGGGGAGTACTTATGTAAGAGGGTCACCCGGTGGTTTACGAGAGTCGCAAGCTCAACGAGACAGAGCTGCAATATCCAGTGCATAAGAAGGAGATGACTACGATAGTCTATTGTTTACGAGTCTGACGACACTACCTTTTGGGAGCACCATTTGTGCTAAGGACGGACAATGTCGCATTGAGTTACTTCTAGACTCAAAAGAAACTCTCCGCGAAACAAACACGATGGCAGGACTTCTTGGCCGAGTTCAACATGGTACTGGTGTATAAGCCTGGCAAGGCAAATGTCGTGGTCAATACATTGAGCCAGAAAGTTGAATTGGTGAATACTATACAGTTGGAAGGTGAAGGCCAAGCAAGTCAATTGCACTCCAACTTTCTTTCCAGGATCAGGGATGGACTATACAATGATCCTCAGGCAGCAATCCTGATGTAACTCATCAAAGAGGGCAAGGCACGACGGTTTTGGGTCCACGAGGGACTTAGATATACCAACGGGAATAGAGTTTATGTTCCGCGAGCGGACAATTTGAGGCGTGAACCCTTGAGGGAGTGTCATGATTCCCTCTGAGCGGGACATCCGAGTATTCATCGAACAATGGCTCTCGTGGAGGGCCTTCTATTGGCCGAAGATGAGGACAGATGTGAAGGAATATGTTCGAACCTTACTTGCCAACAGGATAAGGTAGAGCAGCGAAAGCTAGTGGGACTTTTGGAGCCGTTGACCGTACCAGAAAGGCCATGATAGAGCATTTCCTTGGACTTCATATCAAGCTTGCCCGCAGTAGGGGGATTTGGATCAATACTCGTGGTTGTTGATCGGTTTTTAAAGTATGCAATGTTCACTGTTCAGCAAAGGAGGCGGCCAAGTTGATGATGAAGAATGTGGTGAAGTATCAGGGAGACCCACACAATATCATTAGTGACCGAGTTATTTAAGCTGTTGGGATCTAAGTTATACTTCTCCACAAGCCTCCACCCCAGACGAATGGTCAAACAAAAAGAATCAACTCGCTTTGGAACAATATCTACGACATTAGGTAAGTGTCAATCAGTGAGATTGGGTGAAGTTGTTGGACATTGCCTAATTCTCCTACAACTTGCAGCGGAGCTCTGCGTCGAATAAGAGCCCCTTCGAGATTATTAAGGGACAACAATCATCGACTCCTCACACCTTAGCCATTGGCTACACAAGGAGTAGTCCATCAGCATATCAATTTACAAAAGAATGACATCAGAATGTAGATATTGCTCGGGCCTACTTAGAGAATGTGGCCAAAAAGATGAAGAAGTGGGCAGACTTGCGATTGCGACCACAGGAGTTTAAAGTTGGTGACTTGGTGTTGGTGAAACTCTAACCAATATCACTCTAGTTCTTTAGGCACAAAGTGCACAGACGATTGGTACGCAAGTATGAAGGGCCTTTCCCAATTATCAGTAGGGTGGGCAATGTCTCATACAAGTTACAACTGCCGACATGGCTCAAAATTCACAATGTCTTCCATGCAAGCAACTTGAAAGCCTACCATTCAAATCTGCAAGATGCTTCCCGAAATATTTCAACTCGTCTACCTCCAATCAGAGCTTCCTATGAGAAGCGAGTTGAGACCATTCTGGCGGATCGCAAGACTAAGCTACCCAGTGAAGCGGAGCAAACTGAGTACTTAGTTTAGTGTCAAAAGCTTCCCCGAACAGAAGCTAGTTTGGAGCCACAAGACGCCCTACGACATGAAGAAGCCCGCGTCAAAGCCTACCAACAATTATCGACGAGGGTATCGACAGTTTAAGTAGGGGAGAATATCACGAACGGTCGTCGCTCAACCGTAGCTCTTCGCTCAGCGAACTGTTCGTTGCTTTTGCTTACTTGTACAAATGTTTGGCAGCATGTTTTGCCTTGGTTTTGTGTGATTTTGCTTAATAAATGCGAGCGAAAACAATCTGTAACGTTACAAAACGACCGCTTGCTGCGTAGAGCCAAAACAGCTCAGTTTTAGGTTGTTTTCACGTGCTACGCGACCGCTTTGAGCAGTGCGAAACATTAGCCATCTCAGCCCCTTAGAACTCCCCGGGTGGCACAGGGCTGGATGGAGCTTCGGGTATGTATCGAGCGTAAGCATTCATCAAGTGTTGAACTTGTCTGGCGTCCGATACCTTGGGAACCGTCGTTTGTGGATTTGCGACCGTTCTTACAGCCCTCTAAAGTCCTATTTCGCTCTCTCTCTCCTATCTCTATTGCACTCAAGGTGTTCGACGAATTGCTTGTAAAAGCTACCCTCTTTGCGAGACATCGAGACTTGTCCGTTGCTCGTTTTTCAAGCTAATCAACTTCTTTTTTTGTAGGTCCTACAGGACCCGCACGAGGTTGTAAGTGGGCTGACCATTTACAGACAACGAACACTTCGACGTTTGATGACTTAGGCAATCCCAGCTATGTCCAAAATATTGAGCAAGGTTGCTTTACGACTTGGGCAATTTTAGCTAAGTCTTTAAGTTTGCCGCTAGGGTGCCGCACAGCTTAGGCAAATTCAGCTAAGTCCGTGACAGTGCAGGGAGACATTCCATCTCCTCGTGCGGGAGAAAAATCGCTCGCCAGCGAGCGCGACGGCGTGGAGAAAGGAGGTACTTCTTTCTTCTTCTCCTCTTTTTCTTTCTTCTTTTCCTCTTCTTCTTTTTTCTTTTCCCTCAATCGACCATTGACGGTCGATTTCTCCCTCAATCGATTTGATGGTACCACTCAGTGGCGGACGGTCCGCGTACTGGTAACCTGGTGGACTGGTACGTACCACTTGTACCAAGCGGTACATATCGAAATTGCATTCCTTGATATAAATTTCCATAGACATACTAGCTCTAAATCTATCTTAATTGAGGAGAAAAACTCACATGCATTCTACAAGCCAATAATGTGCATGCTGAAAACTTTGGCCGACCTTACAACAGCCTTCACAGTTCAAAATGCTGGCACATACTATATCATAATTCATATCTCTAAAATATCCTTAAATTAGTATGATTGAAATGCTTAGGCAGTTAGCCTAAAGATTCACATATACCTGTAAGCATCATTAGCTATCCTTCTTGCTTAAGTTTGGCAGTAACTAGGAATCAGTGAGCTGGACCAAGAACTCCAAGATGGATGAGTGTGTGATTACCCTAATGTAAAGTTACATGTGATGGTAAAGGGTAGCAACAGAAGAGGGAATTACTAGAGACAAGTTTCTAAAATACCATGCACACCAAGGTTTTACGTACCGGTCCATACCGGTGTTTCGATATTTTATTAGTACCGGTACGATACTAGTATAGGACGGTATGCACAATACGTACCACCCGGTATATTAAATATTTTATAATATTTTTATAATATAATATTAAAAATATTAAATATATTTAAAAAAAACAAATAAATGGGCGACGTCACCTTGATCTCTCTCCCCGCGCTATCACGGACAATAATGTAAACAAGGTGTTCGATGAAATGCTCATGTTTGTTCATGTCCTTCGGTTTATGTACATACCTTGCACAGCAAGTAGCGGGCTTGCAGTAGGCTTAGTAGCTCAAGTTTGGTTTGCTTTGTAGCCAATTTTAGCTTGTAAATACGAGTGTATTTTGTAAGCACTTCGGTCTATAATGGACCATTATCTTTTATGTGCAACCTCTCTGAGTTTGTAATGTCCATGGGTGTAATTTGTATCTGACTTTATAA
Organism: Ensete glaucum; assembly: GCA_021527575.1. Taxonomy (NCBI): domain Eukaryota; kingdom Viridiplantae; phylum Streptophyta; class Magnoliopsida; order Zingiberales; family Musaceae; genus Ensete; species Ensete glaucum. The sequence continues at coordinate 17,395,489 of CM038559.1, forward strand.
AGTGTTTGCTTGAGCAGTTGCTTGTAGATCCCGTGGGAATTGCTTCTTCTGGCCCGTTTTCTCTTTTGTAAGTCTAAGGGACTCTAGGAGATCTCAGGGAGGGCTGACCTTTGCGGACGGACATGCATGGGTGGTGCAGCAAAATCAGTTAAGCCCGTGACAATGTGGTATCAGAGCGGGACAAGCACATGCAGAAACACTTGTCATACAAACGTGGGAGACCTAGCTGGGCTGTATAGAGGACAGCCAACACGCGCAACCGTTTGGGGGAAAATGGACATTAAGACGTAGGGAAAGGAGTCGCTCAGAGGAGCGGGCATCTAGACTTGGCATTCAGAGGAATGGCCAACCCTTTGCGCGAGAGGCACCACGAGGACAAGCAAGCGAAGAAGAATATATAGCGCACAAAGATTGGGACGGTTGAGTTCGAGCTATAGCTCGACGTTGGCAACCAAACTTGACGGTGCTCAAGGCAAAGCGGGGCACTTGGTAAGAGGTGAGACCGTGCAAAGTGGGAGGTGTTGCGTAACGACCGAAAGAATTGTGCAAAACTCACAGAGGTGAAGGGAATTGCTAACTTGAAAGATTCAGTACTCATGCAAGGGCTTGTACACGGACGACGGAGTGTTCATGGCCATCCTAAGGCACGATCAGAACTCGACGCCATGGAGCATCAGAACTTTCTCTTCGACATGGAAAGGATACATCCGTAGGCGGCTGAAATGTACAATAAGTTCAGCACATTGCTAGACCTTGAAGGGTGCAGTGGAGATTGTATTAGCAAAGGGTCGCAATCTAGCAAGTGCATTTGCGGGGTAGAACAAGGCACAAGTTGTTCAACAAGACGGAGTAGTCCAAAGGGGATGGTGGTCTCCGAAACTTTCAGTGGGAAGTATGTAACAAGGAAAGTTGCTCCAACAGAATAGATATCCAGGAGGGATAAGTCCTAGTTCTCTAGAGGGAGAATCATGTCTTGAGGAAAAATTTCTCAAGGTAATATCTCCATAAAGCTCAACGAACCGAGCAAGTGACGTGGAATCATCACATGATCTCGAATGAAGTAATGCATTGGTGGATGCATTTCGAGATCAAGTGGGGGAGCAATCCAAGGCAACATTATATGAAGGCACACTTAGAGTCGATGCAGAAATCGAACTCAACGGAGGGCTGACCCGTGGAATGGTGGACGCGAGGGCCACTATCGACTCAATGCAAATCGAGGAGCGGAGCGACTTGGGTAGAACTAGGTAAAGTATCCAAGCCGTATGAAGGGAGTCGACACAGAAGATGAAACATGGAGCGGAGGCACAAAGCTTTCCTTAGACAGAGGTCAAGGGCATGAACTCTTGTAGAGGCAAGAGTGGGATCATATCGTTTCATGGGTTCTTCATTCTGATGGGGCGGACTTATCTTGCATGGTGCCAAAGATAAAGGGAGCTTCGAGGCACATGCAAGCTACCTCAGAGATGCATTTGACGGAGTAACTAAGGTGATTCAACTTGCGGAGGCAAAGTTGGGATCAGGAGACCTTAGCACGGGGCAAGAGGACGCAGAGGCGGGTACTCTTGAAGAATATGTCACAGTGTTGCCATTCGAGTTGTCAGGAACAAGTGGTGTATAACAGAGATTGTGCTGGTAGGAGATAGAGACCCAGGATCCAGACAATGCTGCACCAATTCTAGCGAAGTCAGAGGGACTTCATGAGCTATTAGGCGACGGACTGTCCTAAAGCTATGCTTCGTCCGTGTGACCCAAGAGTGAGTGGACGAAGGTGAATTGCCAAGGGAGCGAACTAAAAATCGGAGATGGCAGAGGCCCTACGATGTGTTGGCGAGAGGCCACATGAGAAGTCGTAGTCAGTTCATCACATAAGAATCAGTCTGATGGAGATGTCACCGGGAGGCGACATAGTGACGGATCGTGGTGGAATAGTTCGTGGCAATCTGCAATCATGCCTGAGGGACATGATCGTGGAGGTATGATCGGGAGCTACTAGGAGCTCCACTTTGGTGTCTGACACAACAAGAAGAAAGGCTATGGATTCGAGGTGAATGTCGGTATGAGGTGGTTCTTCGTGTGCATCGAGCATACCGGATGAAAGCCTTAGTCATCGGTATGGTCAGATACCGAGGAAGAAGTCCAGTGCAAGTACCAGTGAGTCCCATGGAGGGGCGTGATCGTATGAATGATCGAGCTCTGGGAGTTCCACTTGATGAACAATGCAACGACAGGAAGGGTTGTGGATTCGAGGGTGAATGACATGGCAGTAGGCGGGTCTTCCGTGTGTATCAAGAAGCTTGCATCGGATGAAAGCTTTGGTCATGTACCACGGAGAAGTCGATTGCAAGTACCGGTGAGTCTCGTGGAGGGACTTGATTATCAAAGGTATGATCGGAGCTGGAGAGTTGGGCTTGCTCGCGTTCGCAAGGGGGCCAGTCAGAGGACAAAGCCGAGTAAGCGAACGTTGCTACCAAGGAAGCTAAGGAGAACATAATCGGCGCAAGCATTGCAATAAGACGATAGAGGCCATACATGAGAGTTGCAGTCTGTCTTTCCATCGACCAAGGAGGACTGCTAGGAGGACACAGTGGTGTTGAAGTAGGTGGTCAAAATGGGCGAGGTAGTGATAACGAGTCCAATAAGGCTCAGCTACCCAAAAGCAAAGCGTCGGTTAGAAAAGAGGTGGACTCGGAGAAGCACCACAATGCCGCAGAGGCGGATCTACGGATCGCGAGGGAAGGGATGCAGATACAAGGCAACAGATAATAGGGCTATGGGCTTGGCAGCACCATGGTACCGCAGAGGCGGGACTTTCGTGGAGTCATCGATCCCTTGCTCTCATGGAGGGAGAGCATTGGTCGTAAAAGGGGGCCAAGGAGATCGAGAATACAAAGGCAAACTCCAAGTACCAAGATAGGGCAGAGGCCAAGAAACTTCATAAGACCAGTGTCGATGGGCATCTCATCAAGATAGCCGAAATTGAAGGACTTTGGGTTGATGCAGGAGTGCTCGACAAGGAACAAAGTAGGCAGTACGTGATACTGTACCTTTTCTACTCAGAGGAGTAGGCGGCAAAGGTGATGGAGAAGACGGTACAATCCCAGAGGCAACCAGATCTATTAAAAACTTACTCCAAGTTGGGGAACTCCAAGTTGGGGTAAACTTTTTGCTCTTTTCGGGCAAAACTTCTTGCATTCCAGAAGTTCAATGGCAGTGAGAAGGCGAATCACAGTAGCTAACTCAACGCAAGGAGTGCAAACACTTTTAGTGCTTGAGTGTGAGCAAAAACGTAGTGTTAGTAACCATTTCGATATGAAGTCTGACTCGAGGAGGCAAACGAATCGAGTAACCTTTGCTTTCTCAACTCAAGAGAATGGGCGAAACTGAGTACCCCAATTCTCTTAACTCGAGGAGGTGAGCAAAGCCAAGTAACCTTGCTTTCTCAACTACTAAGAGAATGGGTGAAGTCAAGTATCCCAGTTCTCTTACTTATCCAGCAGAGGAGCTCTGCATAAGTTTAGTAACCCTTCAAAGAAAGCTTATGGAAGACAATAGTTGTCAAATCCTCACCATTGGTGATCAGTACTACTGAGAGTAGATTGTCCGCTTCATTTCCCAATTGAATGCCAATCGAACGTGGGAGTGATGCGATCCTACTTGGAAGTGACAACTAAACGTGGAAGAAGGATCAATGGATAAACATTGTGGAGGAAGGACCTCAAAAACCTTAAAGTCTGCGAGGCGATGCTCATCAAAGTTCCAACAAGCATCCACCGTTAAGCATATGAGTATCGCGATCGCACATAATAAAGCGATTTTTCCTTCATCGAAGGATCCGTGAGAACCAACAAGGATCAACTCAACCAACCCCACACCGTTGATCGTTGGTGAGTTGAAGCGTGGCGGTCGAGTTCGACTAATCAACAACGATGGCGGCGAGAGCCAAAGGGGCGTGTTGCGGCCAAAGCAAAAGATTGAAGACTCAACAGAATGCGAGGAGATGCAGCATCTACAGTGGCTTCGACGAGGACGTCGAAGAAATAAGTGGGGGAGAATGTCACGGACAATAATGTAAACAAGGTGTTCGATGAAACACTCGCCATACAAACATGAGGGACCTAGCTGGGCTATGTGGAGGACAGCCAGCACGCGCAACCGTTTGGGGGAAACGAACATTGAGATGTAGGGAAATGAGTCGCTCAGAGGAGCGTGCATCCAGGTTTGGCATTCAGAGGAATCGCCAACCTTTGCGCGAGAGGCACCACGAGGACAAGCAAGCGAAGAAGAATGTGTAGCGCACAAAGATTGGGATGGCTAAGTTCGAGCTACGGCTCGACGTTGGCAACCAAACTTGACGGTGCTCAAGACAAGCGGGGCGCTTGGTGAAAGATAAGACAGTGCAAAGTGGGAGGTGTTACACAATGACCGAAAGAGTTGTGTAAAGTTCACAGAGGTGAAGAGAATTGCTAACTCGAAGGATTCGATACTCATGCAAGGGCTTGTACACGGACGACGGAGTGTTCGTGGCCATCATAAGGGTGCAGTGGGAATGATACGTCCATATGCGGCTGAAGTGTGCAACAAGTTCAGCATGTTGCTAGACCTTAAAGGGTGCAGTGGGGCAGAACAAGTGCATTTGCGAGGGGCAAAACAAGGCACAAGTTGTTCAGCAAGACGGAGTAGTCCAAAGGGGATGGTGGTCTTTGAAACTCCTAGTGGGAAGAATGTAAAGAGCAAAGTTGCTCCAACAGGACAGATATCCAGGAGGGATAAATCCTAGTTCTCCAGAGGGAGAATCATGTGTAACGGACCGCACATATTGAGGAAGAGTTCCTCAAGGCAATATCTCCACAAAGCTCAACGAACCGAGCGAGTGACGAGGAGTTGTCGCACGATCTCAAATGAGGTAATACATTGGTGGATGCATTTCGAGATCAAGTGGGGGAGAAATCTAAGGCAACATCATATAAAGGTACACTTAGAGTCGATGTGAAAATCGAACTCAACGGAGGGTCGACTCGTGGACTGGTAGGCGCGAGAGCCACTATCAACTCAATGCAAATCGAGGAGCGGAGCGACTTGAGTGGAACTTGGTTAAGTATCTAAGTCGCATGAAGGGAGTCGACATAGAAGTTGGAACATGGAGTGAAGGCACGGAGCTTTCCTTGGACAGAGGTCAAGGGTATGAACTCTTGTAGAGGTAAAAGTCGGATCATGTCATTCCATGGGTTCTTCATTCTGATGGGGCAGACTTATCTTGCATGGTGCCAAAGACAAAGGGAGCTTCGAGGCACATGCATCTTACCTTAAAAATGCATTTGATAGAGTAACTAAGGTGATTCAACTTACGGAGGCGAAGTTGGGATCAGGAGACCTTAGCATGGGGCAAGAGGACGTGGAGGCGGGAACTCTTGAAGAATATATCACAGTGTTGTCATTCGAGTTGTCAAGAACAAGTGGTGCATAGCGGAGATTGTGCTGGTAGGGGATAGAGGCCCAAGATCCAGACAATGGTGCATCAATCCTAACGAAGTCAGGGGACTTCAGGAGCTACTAGGCGACGGACTGTCCTAGAGCTCTGCTCGGGTGTGACCCAAGAGTGGGTGGACGAAGGTGAATTGCCAAGGAGCGAACAAAAAATCGAAGATGGCGAAAGCCCTACGATATGTTGGCAGATAGAGAAGTCGTGGTCCGAGTTCATCACATGAGAATCTGTATGCAATGGAGATGTCACAAGGAGGCGACATGGTGTAGCGGATCATGGTGGAATAGTTCGTATAATGCAATACATGCAAACATGTCCCGTGAGGGACATGATCATGCGAAGGTATGATTAGGAGCTCCACTTTGGTGTATGACACAACAAGGAGAAGGGCTATGGATTCAAGGAGTGAATACTGTGGTACCGCAGAGGCGGGTCTTCGTGTGTGCATCGGATCTTACATTGGATAAAAGCGTTAGTTATTAGCATATGGGGATTGTATTCCACTGAGGAATAAGTCCAAGTGCAAGTACCAGTGAGTCCCATGGAGGGGGACGTGATCATGTGAATGATCAAGAGCTGTTGGGAGCTCCACTTCGGTGAACATGCAATGGCAATAAGGGCTGTGGATTCAAGGTGAATGTCATGGTACCAGAGGCGGGTCTTCCGGTGTGTCGTGAGCTTGCATCGGATGAAAGCCTTGGTCGGATATGGGGACTATGTACCGTCGAGGGAAAAGTCGATTAGTACCAATGAGTCCCATGGGGAACTTGATCACAAAGGTATGATCGGGCGGTTGGAGAGTTGGAGCCGGTGCTCACATTCGTTTAAGAGAGCCAAGTCGAGGAGGACAAGGTCGAGTAACGTTGCTACCATGAAGCTAAGGAGAGCAGATGGTGCCTGCCACAAAATGGCAGAGGCCATGCATGAGAGTTGCAGTCTATCTTTCCATCGACCAAAGAGAACTGCTAGGAGGACACAAGGGTGTTAAAACAGGTGGTCGAAAGGGGCGAGGAAGCGACGACGAGTCCAGAGGGGCTCATCTACCCAAAAAGCAAAGTATCGATTAGAAAGGAGGTAGACTCGGAGGAGCACCACAGTGCCGCAGAGGCGGATCTACCGATCGCGAAGGAAGGGATGCAGATGTAAGGCAATGGACAGTAGGGCCATGGGCTTGGCGATGCCGTACCGCAGAGATGGGACTTCCATGGAATCATTGATCCCTTGCTCTCATGAAGGAGAGCATTAGTTGTAAAAGGGGCCGAGGAGGTGGAGAATGCAGAGGCAAACTCAAGTACCAAGGCAGGCGGGCGAACTTCATAAGACCGGTGTCGATGGGCTTCTCGTGAGATGGCCAAAGCGATGGGCTTGGTTGATCAGTACTCGACCAAGGAGGCAGTAGGCGATGACCGTACCTTTTATACTCAGAGGAGTAAACGGCAAAGGTGATGGAGAAGATGGTACAATCCCAGAGGCGACCAAATCTATCAAAGACTTACTCCAAGTTGGGGTAAACTTTTTGCTCTTTTCGAGCAAAACTTCTTGCATTCCAGAAGTTCAATGGCAGTGGGAAAGCGAATCACAATAGCTAACTCAATGCAAGGAGTGTAAACACTTCAAGTGCTTCAAAAGTGTGAGCAAAGAGCGAGCGAATGTTAGTAACCAGCTCAATGTATGAAGTACAAACTCGAGGAGGCAGGCGAAATCAAGTAACCTTTGTCTTCTCAACTCAAGAGAAGGGGTGAAACTGAGTACCCCAATTCTTTTAACTCGAGGAGGTGAGCGAAGCCAAGTAACCTTGATTTCTCAACTCCTAAGAGAATGGGTGAAGTCGAGAATCCCAGTTCTCTTACTTATCCAGCAGAGGAGCTCTGCGTAAATTCAGTGACTCTTGAAGAAAGCTTATGAAAGACAATAGTTGTCAAATCTTCACCATGGTGATCAGTACTACTGAAAGTAGATTGTCCGCTTTAGTTCTCAATTGAATGCCAATCGAAAGCGGGAGTGATGCGAACCTACTTGGAAGTGACAACTAAAATGGAAGAAGGATCAATGGACAAATATTGTGGAGGAAGGACCTCAAAAACTTCAAAGTCTAGGAGGCGATGCTCATTAAAGTTCCAACAAACATCCATCCAGTTCAAGCAACATGAGTATACTGCGATGCTAGTGCATAATAAGGCAGGTCTTTTCCTTCATCAGATGGATTCGCGAGAGTCAACAAGGATCAGCACAACTCAGCCAACCCCACACCAGAGTCAATCATTGGTGAGTTGAAGCAACATAACGGATCAGAGTTCGACTACTCAACAACAGCGGCGGAGAGCGGTTGGGAGCCAAAGGAGCATGTTACCAAAGCGAAGATTGAAGATTCAGCAAAATGCGAGGAGATCACGTCTACGGTGGCCGGCGTCGAAAGAATAAGTGAGGGAGAATATCATAGACAAAAATGTAAATAAGGTGTTCGATGAAATACCCATGTTTGTCCGTATACTTCAGTTTACGTACATACCTTATACAGCAAATAGCGAGCTTGCAGTAAGATTGGCAGCCCTAGTTTGGTTTGCTTTGTGGTCGATTTTGGCTTGTAAATACGAGTGTGTCTTGTAAGCAATTGTGGGGACTTCGGTCTGTAATGGACCATTATCCTTTGTGTGCAACCTTTCTGAGTTTGTAATGTCCATGGGTGTAATTTGTATTGGCTTTATAAAGTGTTTGCTTGAGCAGTTGCTTGTAGATCCCGTTGGAATTGCTTCTTTTGGCTCGTTTTCTTTTTTGTAAGTCCTAAGGGACCCTAGGAGATCTCGGGGAGGGTTGACCTTTGCGGACGGACACGCATCGGTGCCGCACGGCTTAGGCAAAATCAGCTAGGCCGTGTGCAGCAGCACGGCTCATGCAGGCGACCGTGGGCGATGGGGTGTCAGGTACTTTTCCTCTTCTTCTTTCTTCTTCTTCTCCTCTTCTTTCTTCTTTTCCTCTTCTTCTTCCTCTTCCCTTTTCTCCTTCAATAGACCGCTGACGGTCGATTTCTCCTTCAATCGACCGTTGAGATTTTAGCGATCTGCCGTGCGGCCGGTCGGATCTTGTGTCGGACCGGGTATGTCTGATGCAGACCTTCCGCTCGAGTAAAACCTTGATGCACACCACCTGGTATAGCCCAGTATTTACCGGACCGGTGCTACTATTAAAAATTCATAATATTTGGTTACAAAACAAATTAGCAAGAAGCCAAAGCTTCATCATATGTGGTACAGAAAATATGATAAAATAAATAACAAGACTTTAAAAAGAACACTCTTCCTTAACAATTAATAAAGAAGAATGAAGTGAAGGATACTGGTTTTTTTCCCTTAATCTACTGTTTTATGAATATCTCAGCCATGGAATATAGCTTTATGTACATTATAAAAGAGATACAAGAAAACCTGCCTTCCAATATGGCAAGATGTCAGTGGAGCGAGCCTCCGCCTCTTTTAATGCAGTGTAAACTGCATCTATAACCGGACTATCTGATGTAAGCGAGTCAAAATTGTAGTTGAACAATGACATGCCTATGACATCTAATGTTAATTGAGAAAAGTTTTCCTCCATGTTCACTGCTTCACCATTTTCAGCATAGGTTTGAAGCTTGCCCACTAATCTTTGAGCACATCTACAGAAAACTTTATCAACCATTATAGATAAGTACTTCTTGTGGAGAGATGGGGCGACTGCACGGCGCCTTACCTGCCAATAGTATTTGGAAGAGATAAATAAAGGAGAAAGTAACATGAGAGCAACATGGATGAGGACTAAAAATTGGTCGGTTGAAAAAATTCATATCATAAAAATCTTGCATTTATGAAAAGGACACACAGCAAAAAGATTGCATTAGTATCATGAAAAGGAAATGAAAAAGAAAGTCAACAAATGAGCAAACATTCCACGGGGTATGGACTATGAAATCAAGACTTATAGTTCAAAGAATTGAATCTCCTGTAGTATTTACAAATATGATCATAAAGTGCAAGAATTTTACCAAGTTGATGCAATGTGATTTGTGAAAAAAAATATATATCACAAATTCGTCAAGGAAAAGCAGCATAAACTAGGGTCAAACTGACAACAAATCATTATGACACCACAAACCCAAAAGAACTGAGCTGAGAATATTTGAGTAAGGAATGCATTTGAAGCGAAATCGACATGTACCCCCTAATTTGTTGGTAAATTTTCTGGTTAAGCACATTCTTTATTTTCTTTCCCGTTCTTGCATAATTTTATCGTCTTTGATTCTCGGTTATGTCTCCTTGTCACTTCCCATAGATCCACTTGTGATAAACAAAGAATAGCAGCGGAGAGCACTGACCGTCCAAAGGGGACCTTCGGCCACGGCGAAGCCAGAGCCAAAGAGGAACTCGGAGACCTCGGAGACGAGACCCTTGGCGTACTTTCCGTAGTTGCGGAGGACGTGCTTTGCGATGGCGGGGTCACTGACGACCACGAAGTCACGGGGGCCGGCGGCTAGGCGGTAGACGGGGCCGTACTCGAGCATCCACTTGAAGAGGGGCAGGAAGAGGGCACCTCCGAGGAGGTCGGAGACGTCCTCCAGCTTGGCGTTGGCGATGGGGATGCCGGAATCGTCGCCGCGGCCGAGGGCGAGGGAGCGCACGAGGGAGGTCAGCCAGTCGGGGCTGACCCAAGAACGATTGGTGGTGGTGTTGTCCGGGTTGTTCTTGGGAGAGGATGCGGAAATGGGATGGGGTTTTCTTCCGACGAGGAGCGGACGGCAAGGGCGGCGGGTGGATAGGGTTGGGAAACAGGGAGAAGAAAGAGGAAGAAGGGATGGGAGCAGTGAGTAGGGGGAGATGGATGTGGATGCCATGGTGATGTTCTGAGATGGAAGTGTAGACAGTGCGAAGGTGGTCTCCGCTCCGTGCCTCTGGGAAGAAGGCACGTAGACGAAACGTCGGTGGGAGTTCAGGATGAGGTGTGGTGGTGGTCTTATATCAGCTGCAAGGAAGTTATAAATTGTTGTTGCACAATTTGTTCAACCTTCGAAATTGTGCTAATACCCTTCAAAATGTGTACGAGTCGCCTGTCTCGGCCGAGCCAGGGATCATCCATCCTGCTCTTGTAATCACCTGCTGGTATGGGACGAAAGCCCGAGGTTTGTCGTGAACCTGCAGCGCATTATAAGGAGACGTTTATTTCTATCTTACAATGCTGCTGTCTATGAGATGTCATGTGTTTCTTTGCTGACGCGGAAGCAGTCCGTCACGTTATACCCGCAGTCCACCCTACACTCGCTAAGCACCTCATCTGCCGTCATCGTTTCTCTATTTTCCACGGATTCCTCCACGCATTTTTCTCCCGCACGATTCCTTCCTATCAGAAAGATTCCACAGCCTCATCGAACGCTCCCTTCAGATGGAATCCAATTGCCTCCGTCACCGTCCAAACCTTCCTCCTTCCCCCTTCCGCTCGTACGGTGCGGCCATCACCACCGCCACCAGAATCCACCACTCCAATTCCCTCCCTATCAAACTCAACCACCGATGCTTTCCCTCCATCGCCACCCCTTCCCGCCGCTTAAACCCCGATCCTGTACGTCCTGCCTCTTCCCTTGCTATAGTGCCCAAGTCCGCTTCCGATCCAGATGCCGCCGCTGCCGGTGGATCCGACCTTGCCCCCGTCCCTGCCTCCGCCCGCACCTTCACCGCCTGGGACATGGCTAGCCTCTGGGTTAGCCTCGTCGTGGGAGTTCCCTCCTACTACCTCGCCGGCAGCCTCGTCGACCTCGGCATGGCCTGGTGGCAGGGCGTGGTCACCGTCGTCGTCGCGAACCTCATCGTCCTCTTCCCCCTCGTCCTCACCGGCGTCCCAGGCACCCGGCACGGCGTCCCCTTCCCGGTCCTCGCCCGCGCCGCCTTCGGCGTCCGCGGTGCCCACGTGCCCACCCTCCTCCGCGCCTTCGTCGGCTGCGGCTGGTTCGGCATCGAGACGTGGATCGGCGGCGAGGCCATCTTCCTCCTCCTCCCCTCCGCCCTCAAGCAGTCCGCCTCCGCCCTGTCCGTCGTCCCTTGGTTGGGCACCTCGCCTCTGGAGTTCTCCTGCTTCTTGATCTTTTGGCTGGCCCAAATGGGCATCATCTTACGGGGGATGGACGGCATTCGGGAGCTCGAGAAGTACTCGGCACCGATCCTCGTCATCCTCTCTTCGGCCCTCCTCTGCTGGGCCTACGTCAAGGCCGGCGGCTTCGGGCGGATGCTTTCGACGCCTTGTCGGCTGTCCTCCGCCGAATTCCGGAAAATCTTCTTCCCCTCGCTTACTGCCAACATCAGCTTCTGGGCAACGGTGGCGCTCAACATCCCGGATTTCACCCGCTATGCCCGCAGCCAGAAGGACCAAATCCTCGGCCAGGCCGGCCTTCCCGTCTTCATGGGCGCCTTCACCTTCCTCGGGTTGGCTGTGACCTCCGCCACCGAGGTCATCTTCGGCCGCGTGATATCCGACCCCATCCAGCTCCTCGGCCAGATAGGAGGCCTTTCCACGACGATCGTGGCCATCTTCGGCATCAGCCTCGCCACCATCACCACGAACATCGCCGCCAACGTGGTCGCTCCGGCGAACGCCCTCGTAAATCTTAGCCCGTCGGCTTTCACGTTCCGGAGTGGCGCTCTCTTGACTGCTTTGCTGGGCATCGCCTTGCAGCCGTGGAGGCTGCTGAGCTCGAGCGAGAGTTTCGTCTACACTTGGCTGATCGGGTACTCAGCGCTCATGGGACCAATCGGAGGGATAATTCTAGCCGATTACTACCTGGTGAAGGGAATGGAATTGGATGTCAGCGCGTTGTACTCGGAGAATCCTGGAGGCCTTTACTACTATAAGAAAGGATTCAATGTCGCAGCAATGGCGGCTCTGGTAGCGGGCATACTGCCCATACTGCCGGGATTCCTCTATAAAGTCGGCATTTTGGCAAGCACTTGGGAAGCATTTGTTGCAGCCTACAACAACGCCTGGTTCGTGAGTTTCTTCGTTTCTAGTGTCGTCTACTTGGTTCTCTCTCTGGTTCACAAAGGAGGTGGGAGGGGTGCTTAATTGATTGATGCCTGCGTTAAAAGCTTTCGATGCTCCGACAAAAGACTTCGGCTATGTCGTTGTACGTCTCCTGTTGACTGACTTCTTTTCTTTAGGCCATAAAGATGCAGCTGTAGATATCGTTTTGGGTATGAACTGCTTACGCCTACAGCTTCAACTATTGTCAAATTAAAGACGTAAATCCCTTGCAACAATCCAAAACATCAAAAATTGTAGACAAAAACAGAAATTATAGTTATTTTCATTTTTTCTTATTGTTCTTTTGCTATATAAAACCTTGCAAGCTTCTGTATTTGGGTGTGTATTTACTCTTCTTTATCCATGCATCAATAAACTCAAATACAGACTATACTTGCACACTACAGTATTGATGTTCCTGTTTCGCCTACCTCGATGGAGAGATTGTGATCCTAGAGATTATTTTTGGCTTACCTAATCAAATGCAGGAATACAAGTATCCTGACGGTGGCACCTCCCAACTTTGAAAGAGTTTCTTCTTAAATCTAAAGTAATATTATTATATAAAATAATACATGTATTTTTTTTGGATGTCATTCAAGATATATATCTTTATTCGATTCACAGAACACATTTCTTAGTTCGATCAGTAATATTGATCTACAAAGAGAATTAAATTATTTTTCTTTTCTCTTTTTATCTTTTATAGAATCTTTATTAGCTAAAGAATAAGGATTAGAAGGAGACAATCATAGTTATATGATCTTATTTCATATTATATTAACTACCATACATATGTACTTCCTAATATGTCATGTCTATTTATATACCAAAGTATATTAGGATAAGTAATTAGAAAATATATATGATAATCTTAATATAATTGGATATTATTTTAATTTGATAATGATCATAATCAAAACAGATATATAATATATCTTACATAATTAAATAGGATCATATAATCTAACATTCTCCAACTTGATTCGTTAAATGGTAGGATATAATATGAAATCAAAATAAATAGAATAAAATTTTATTTAAAAAATTATCTAATTAAGTTTTAAAATAATAGTTTATATATGATTATGAACTTTAAAATAAGTAAATAAATTCAATATGTATAATAATACTTTATTAAATATGATTATTAGTGTGAGTCATCAATGTCATGCTTTGTTCTATGTATTATAATACTTTTAGTCATTCCAAATATAATCCATAATAACCTTATAATTTATCTTATCAAGATAATTATATTATTACATTCAATTATAATATGTATATACATAAATAAAAATATGATAGCAAAAAATAAATAATTTTATTTAAGCAAAAAATCTATAATAATATCTATTTAAACATCGATCATCATATCTTTTATGAGTTGTTTTCTTATTATAAAAATATATATATCAATAATATTAAAGTAATACTTAGATTTTCAATTGACACTTGTTGTTTTTAGATTATTAAAGCTTCAGTAAATATATCTAACTAATAATCATTAAGGCTTTAGTAAATATATCTAACCATGAAGTATTTTATCTCGATATATTTAGAAATACAAGAGTGTTTATCATTTTTAAAGAAAAAAAATACTATGATCTTATTATAAAATACCTTTAGCGGCATGATAATTGATTTGACTATATCAATTCTTGAGACGCAATTTTGTAGTCATAAGACTTGATTTTAGATCAGTCATAAATTCAACTTTAATGATTGATGATATAATAAATGATTGATTTATACTTTTATAAAAAATTGTTCCTCAATCTATGATGAATATAAATCTTAAAGTAGACTTCCTAATATCGAGATAATCTACAAAATTGACATTTGAATATCCCGATGATCTGATCTTATGTATATGAGCATGTAGTCTTTAATCTACTATAGATATCTTATCACTCTTTTTATAACTTTTCAAAATTTTATCAACATATCTTTCTAAAGCAGTCATAGTAATCCTTTTTAATATCTTAATATTAATAACATAAACTACCTCATTCATATCAATCACCTTAAAATTCTTAAAAAATATATATTAGTTTTATGAAATAAATCAAGATCACTACTAACAAGTAAAATATCATTCACATATAAGATCAATATAATAAAATTGCTCCCACTTATCTTCAAATATACATATGGATTAATAATATTTTTTAAATCTAAAAAAATAATGGTATCATGAAACGTGCTAATGACATATTATATTAATCCCTATACTTTCATAAATTATATTGAGATCCATATGCTTACAAAAGTGAAATATTTAACCCATTTGCTTCAACAAAACTACTCTCTTTCTCTTGATTTTTAACACTACAAAATTATCTTTTTAGCTCTGAATAGGAATCTCAATTTTTCAATTTCGTAAGTATAAGATCCAAATGTAACTTTTGAAAGTGTTGGACTATGATGCTAAAGGCATCTAATTACAAGAGATAATATATAATTAGCTTATCATGAAACTTTATATATTATTATCTGAAAACTTATTTAAGGTTATAAATGAATTTTATAAGTTTGTAAGTCCTTTTCATTCTCTACAAATTCTTCAAGTTATTCCTGTAGATTCATTCATATAGATCACAATTGAGAAATATTATTTTAATATCTATCTGATATAACTCAAGATCATAATGAGCTACTCATGTCATAACAATTCTTAACAAGTCCTATTTAAAAACTCGAGAAAATATCTCGTTATAGTCAATGCCTTCTTTTTTAAAAAAAAATTGGTCATAAGTCTCTCTTTATATATGGTTCGTTATTATCCTCTAAGTCATATTTTGTCTTAAAAGATCCATTTGTAATCGACTTTTTTATAGTTATTAGGCAATTCAACAAGTTCTTAAATATCTTGTATTGTATCATACCATCTTTCAAAATGGTTACTTTCCACGGCATGTGAAAATAATAAAGGGTCCTTTTTTATTCTTATATCATGATATGATTATTGTATATATACTATATAATTATCAGAAATAATAAGTATTCTTTCCCTTTGAGATCTTATGGCTATTCTATAAGATAATTAACGATGACACCAATATAATAAATGTTATTTTGTTATTCACTCTAATCATTTTGTTCAATCATTTGAGGAACAATAACATATAAATAAAAACTAATAAATAAGCATTAACCTATATTTTCTCTATATCAGAATTAGTCTTTCAAGATTTTTTACTTCTACTAATTTTGTCATTTTATAGGAATCTTTATATTAATGAATTATACTATCCTACTATTATGATTAAGGTAATAAAATTTGGATCCCTTAGATTTTTCTAAATAGTTATTAAAATACTCTCAGATCCAATTTTTTCCCATGTGGATTGAAGACTATTATCCTTATAACATAACCCTAAATATGTAGATGTTTCAAACTGAACTTCCTATTAATCGATAACTCAAATAGAATTGATGAAACCGAATTATTAGAGATCTTGTTCAGAAAATATATAATTGTCCTAAGAGTTTCACCGCATATTGGCTTAGGTAGGAAGAAATAACTCATTATATTCCTAATTATGATTACAATAGTATAATTTTATCTTTTAGTAACATCATTCTACTATGGCATAATAAGGTATATTGAGCATAAATATTTTACTTATCCAAGAATCTAGCAAGAGAACCATAATTATAATCCAACTTATTATATCTATTATAAAATTCATCACCCTTATCATATTTTATAATTTTAATTTTTCTATCAATTATCTCTTGATTTCATTTATATATACATCAAGAGTATCAATAGCTTGAGAGTTATTATGTATTAGATACACAATCATATCTTAATAGGTTTTGTATAAATATGATTAAATATCTCTCTCCAAAGTGATATGTATATGAAGTATAAATAATTTAAAAAATTCTTTACTTTTTGTATTTTTTATGTGCTTTGTTTATTTTTCTTTAATGTAATCTATGCATATGTTAAAATTAATAAAGTTTAAATCTTTCAAAATATTATTATTTATTAATTTTTTATTCTTTCCTTGGAGGTATATCCCAAATATCCATGTAATAATATAAAATGTTTCTTATTATTGAAAACACATTTCAATCTAACATTTAATTGTGGAGTCACTAATATCTTCATAAATTCAAGATTTAAATTAATTCTATATAAACCATCACATAGAATTTTAAAATTATTTTTATTAAATTATAAATATATTGAGCTTATCATCACCTAAAGAAAGACAATATCATAACTTATCAATTTTAGATAGAAAATATAATATGTGTCCATAAGATTCATCATATGACCCATCTCTAGATATAGGCGATAAGTTCTAACTTCCATCACTTTCAATTTAAGACGATTCCCATAATGATGAATATTTTATATTCCTTTAATTTTCGAGTTAAATTTTTTTACATATTATTGGTAATATAAGTTAGGCTACTAGAATTAATTTACTAAGTATTAGAAGGAACCTTGTAATGTTTAATTTGAAATATACAAAGGTCAAATTTATATATTTCTTTTATAATTAAGTTTGGACCTAATTAGGACCTACCAAATTTATTTGATGGTTGATATTTTAACTTTTTTTTCTTATTACTAGCTTCTTGAACACTATGATATCTTTTCTACCTTGACCTTAATTTTTCATAAATGCACTATTAGTCAGTTTATTCAAATCTCATCTATTCTTATTTGTATTGTAATAAATCTTGAATGAGCCAATCTGATGAGAAATAGAATTAAAAATGAACTACATGATGAAAGACTCATCCATATTCATGTCTAATGCTTTAAGAGGTTGTAATCTCGAATTTCTCAAGTACCGTCATAGTTAGTTTTTTCATTAATGTATCAACCAAGGATATTGAGAAGGGAGAAAGAGGAATAAAATTTGAAAAGAAAAGAGGAACCAAAAGTTGATTTGTAGAAAAGGACCAAACTCAGAACATAACTTGCATAAAATAGATAAAAAGCTCACCACCAAGTTTAAAGTCACAAGAGGATATAGAAAATTCGCTACTCAAGAAAATTAAACAAGGATACAAAACTAAATCAAAAGACTCACCACTCAAGGACGCATCCAAGAGATACCGAATTTTAGAGAGACTCCAAAGAGCTTCTGCAAATACAAAGGTGCTAAACTTTTAAATCATAAAACATCAAAAGAATTACTAATGCATGAAACAACCCTTCATGTATATGAAACTAAGAAATTAAGTACTTTACATCTGCTAACTGACCCCCTTAATTCTTTCCTTGATTATGAAGAAAATCATCATGAAATAGCTTTAATTTTTTACCATCCAAGCCACCTACAATGAAGTAGTTTTAACTCTCTGTAGTGAATATGCTCATGAGCTATCATATTTGAGATTTAGATAAAAGGTTGAGACAAGCATTATGAGTTATAGAGACTTGTCCTCAAGTTCTCATTTGTTCCAACCACATGATATGGACTAAAATCAATCACATTGAATATTGAGAACACATAATCTTTAAGTAGCTTAATCTCATAAGCATTTTTGTCAATTCTCTTAAGCATATCAATTGGACTATCAGTCTTTGGTTTCAATTTTCAAAATTTATCTGGTGGTAACCTCTCCTTCTTTGGATAAATCAAAATCAAATTACATGTATTAAACTTTATATGCTTTCTATATTTATTGGTTGCTTGCATGTACCTCTCATTTTGCTTTTCAATGGTTGCTCCAACTTTCTCATACAGCTTATTTATCTGCTTAGCCCTCTCATCAACATCTCCACTAAATCACATAGTTGCAGAATGAGTAACTAAAG
Organism: Ensete glaucum; assembly: GCA_021527575.1. Taxonomy (NCBI): domain Eukaryota; kingdom Viridiplantae; phylum Streptophyta; class Magnoliopsida; order Zingiberales; family Musaceae; genus Ensete; species Ensete glaucum. Next base: position 17,413,800 of record CM038559.1, read on the forward strand.
CTAAAAGATCTATATGATTAGCCCTAGGAATAAGATCAACGTGATGCCGAATATCTTTCAAAGGTTGAAGGTTATACGGGATCTCTTTTAGCACAATATTTTGAAACTCCTCCATGATTGATTTCATTATTACTGATGGCTTCTTGTGTTATTATTTATTCTCAACTAAATCCAAAGGATCTATAGAATTGACCTTCGGAATAAGATCAATGTGATATTGATTGTCTCTCAAAAGTGGAAGGTTATGTGGGATCTCTTCTAGTACAACATCTTGGAACTCCATCAGGATTGGTATCATGATTGTTGGTAGCTCCTTGTATTGTTATTCATTCTCCTCCATAGCTACTGGAGCCAAACATGATCACCCTTTTCTAATTCACCCTTACATTTATTGTAGAACATAAAAAATGAAATATAATCAACATAAGTAACCTTTGCCTCATCATCATCATATTTTAGTCTATCATTGGCTTTATTTCCTTCTCCATCATGATATTTTTCAACAAATATAACAATCCTCTTATTTGGATAATCTGAAGTAATATATCCAAAACCATGACATTGGAAGCATTTTTTGTCACTTGGTATAGATGAATTAGGTGGTTGTTTGCTAGCAACTGATTTTTCACCCTTGTCTTGCACCTTCGACACCATTTTGTTTTAGAGAGTAGGCTTAAAATTTTCTCCTTTTGTATAATCATCTTTCGACCTATATCGAGAACCATTTTTATAGATTTTGAGAAAGATCTCTTTCCTATAGTTGCCAAGTAAATATTTTTTTTCAACTCCCTTTTTATTTTCTCCCATGTCACGATCTTACTCTTCCCCTTACATTCTCTTTACTTCTTCATATTTTCTCACAAAAAATATACATACATTCTTAATTTCAGTGTCATAAGTTTTATCTTCTTTTGTTCTGGTGGTTCATAAATATTGAATATTCTTTCCACCATATTAAGCCAATCAATGAAGTCATCAATATTGATTCTACCTTCGAACTCTAAAATATCTAACTTTGGGTTATATTTGTTCTGTCACGTATAGGTTTCTACGTCTTGATTGAAATTTTCCCAACTCCCTTGGGTAATGATGTGTATCATCAACATAATCAAACTTTTGAGAATCATTTTCATACTGATTGTTTTGACTCCAAAGTTCTTCAATGATTTTATTTTTTTCATGTAGACTGTGTAACACTCTTTCTAACTGCAACCTCAAGGATTCAATATCATCTTCATTATCACTACCTTCATCCACTATTTTTTCATTCTGTCATGTCATGATCTCTAGCCTTTAGCTTTGATACCAAACTGATATTGAGAAGGGAGAAAGAGGAATGAAATTCGAAAAGAAAAGAGAAACCGAAAGTCGATTTGTAGAAACGGACCAAACTCAGAATATAACTTTCGTAAAATGGATAAAAAGCTCACTACTAAGTTTAAAGTCATAAGATGATACAAAAAATTCACCACCTTAAGTAAATTAAATAAGGATACATAACTAAATCAAAAGACTCACCATTCAAAGACGCATCGAAGAGATACAGAGTTTTAGAGAAACTCCAAAGAGCTTCTTCAAATACAAAGGTGCTAAACTTTTTAATCCTAAAACATCAAAATAAGTGCTAGTGCATGAAACAACCCTTCATGCATAGGGAACTAGGAAATTAAGTGTTTTACATCTACTAACTCACCCCTCTAATGCATTTCTTGATCATGAAGAAAAGCATCTTGAAATAGTTTTAACTTTTTACCATCTAAATCACATATTAATGAAGTAGCTTTAACTTTCTCTACTGAATATGCTCATGAACTATCATATTTGAGAGGTTTGGATAAAAGGCTGAGACAAGCATTATGAGTTATAGAGAATACCATGGGATTAACAAAATTTACTTGAGATGACTGTAGCAAAGTAGGCACTCCCATGTCAATCAATGACTTATTACTAGATTTAATCATGTTTTCAAGAACTCAAATATTTGCACTAGTTATAGGTGGTAAGGAAGTCTTAATACTATTTGTAATTGTCATTCTTATAAATATTTGACTGAGTCTATTAAAATTTTCTCAATCATTTATTTCATTAACTTATTCTATAGTATTTTCATCAATTAAGTTTATAGGCCTTTCAATAAATAATCTCAGGCCAAGATATGATACATTTAATGTAAACTATGTATGCTTTAATTATTCTGAATAATTTAAATCAAGAGAAAAGAAACACTAAAAGTATGAAAATATATATAATGAAGTATAATTGTAAAATATAAAATAATATTTTAGATTTTTAAAATATAATAAACTATTGATATCATCATTTAGTAAAATATTAACAAATCCAGTATTCATTCAAAATTATTTATGGATGACTAAGACAATCCTTATAAAATTACGTTGTTACATTTTTGTATACAATCCTAAACTATAATGATATTCAAAATTATATTATCATATCTCATCACATAATTATTCGAAATAGATTCTCCTTTATAATTATCTAAATCTCCTAATTATGTGCGTCACTATAAATATTATTTTTTAATATTATTTAAAATTAATTTTTTTAATATAATTTTATAAATTATTAGTTAAAGTCATTTTAACGACTATAAGACTAATACAATAATATTAAATATTTAAAAATATATTATAGTTCTCTTATCTCTCCCTTCAATAGAAATTACACTCAGAGAAGAGGAGAGGAACTCTCCAGGAATTACAACGGTGTTGTCATAAGTTTTTGTTCTTAGTTCTTGCTAATTCAAGCAAGAATGAGTAGAGTATTTATAGGCCCTAAATGAACTCAAAAGTTGGAGCCAAAAATATAAATCCCCAAGATTTCGAGGTACGGACGGTACCACTGTCAACACCAACGGTACCATTATCGAACAGAGCCCGGGATTCTCGGTTCTAGCGGTACCACCACCCCGAAATAAGTTGTACTATAGTCGATTGGTGATACTACCACCAACAGTTGGAGGTACCATCGCTCAAGAACCCGAAAAGGTATATTTTAATATATTTTGTACCTTAGGTTGTACCATCTCTTTACCTAGCGATACCTCCTCCTAAGTCAATGAAATGAGCCTCCCAATGGGCCCAATTAAGACCCAATGAGCCTTTAATTGATAGTATGGTTACACCAAAAATTAACTTAATTAAGACCTAAACTACTTTGATCAAGATACAATCAATTATAAAGTATGAATCCTATGTTGTCTGGCATATCATTAGTTCATCTGGTGCTTTATCCGACCCTTCGACCCGTCGTTCTCTCCTTCGACATATTGTCTGATTCATCAACATATTGGCCTCTATAACATCTGATCTTCTTAGAGAAATGCTCAGGCCTTTTGGCTCGATGCCCAAAATCATGGCACAAAGACCCTACGGAACATTGACTAGTCCTTCGGCCTGACGTTCAATCATCTGACATGTGTTTTTTTGGCCTAACGTCTGATTCTTTCTGCTTTAATTGATTTGTCTTTCCATGATCAAAGTTAGTCCTGCATCACTCAAATGTTGATTAGATCATAATCTTCATAAATTGATTTCATCATCAAAATATGAGATTCAATAATCTTCTTCTTTTTTATGATGACAACCACTTAATAATGAAGTTTTAACTAAACTTTTTCTATCTATATATCATATTGAAATAAACTTGAATTCATAGAATGATAACCTTCTAAACATAATTTCTTTGCATTCAAGTCATAGCACTGTAAATGAAAAGTGACTTTTACACTTTATATACATACAACATAAGCATCATCATAGTAAAATCATGAGTATTATATGCATCAAATCATAAAATTTGTTATAACATGCATAATTTCAAAGTATATCATAATGCCATCAAAATATCAAGAGTGAGTTAAGATTTCAAATCAGTAAGCATAATTTTACATCATTATTTCTTCTCCCCCTTTGTCATCAACAAAATGGAGAAACTTTCAACAAATATTTGAACCATGTAAGCTAGTATTTCTGACAAGTTTAACATCACTTTTAGAACATGCAAACTAGTAAGTTTTTGAGATGTGAAGTTAAGCAAAATTTTTGTTACTTCATATGTGCAAGTAGCAACTTTTGCTTCTTGAAATGGGCAAACTAGCACTTCTCTTTAGATGTGAAAACACTTTTTGTTCTCTTGAGATGTGCAAGCTAGCATTTTTGATTTTCTTGAGATGCTAGTTAGTTTGTTGCTCCCCTTTGTAAAGAAGAAGGAAGGAAGGGAGGAATTCATTCATCACATAAAAAAAAGAATCAAGTCTTAAGTTCCGGAAGTCCGCGAATCAAGGCTCTACTTTCAAAAATAGAAAGAGTAAGTTATGTATACCAAAAGTCCATGAATTAAATTTGTTCTTTTGTAAATAACAAGAGAAAGAATGAAAGAAAATGACCTCGAAAGAAAAAAAATTTAATTTGTAAAATCTGAGAAATCAAAAAAATGTATAAGAGTAATTCATGCATTAGGAAGATTAACATGTCTAATTCTCTTTTGATACAATCATAGCATGTTGCATAAATCATAATATTATCAAGAAGTGCATCATAATATTGAAAAATATATAACATCAAAAAGTACATCAAAGAGTGCAAGATAAGGAGTATAACATATCAAGGAACCATCGTCTTCTCCCTTATTGTTATCAACAAAAAAGAGAAACATACAAGCTATTCAAGTGGTGGTAATCCAAAATGCATAAATAAAGTATTAAACTACATATTAAAAGTATCAAGTTGTCAATAAATTTGCTACATCTCAGTTAAAATTTGGTCTTGATGAAGTTCGAATTGATCTAGTTGAGTTATTATGGAATCGACAAATGAGGCTACTGGCTCCGTCGAAGGTACTACCTCAAAGGGACTAGTAGGAGGAGATTGACTTCCCTATATATAGGTATTTCTAGTTTTGATTCAGGTGGAGAAGGATCAGTTCTCCTAGGTAATTTAGTCCAAACATCATTTCTTACTATGCATCTTAATCTTCTTAATAGGTTTCTATTAATGATATTAAATCTATCTAGATTTATAGTTTCTTCATCTAGTGGAATGACTATGTCATATGCATGTATTAGTCTAATAATCAAGCCACCATATGGAAGCATAAGATTGTTTGTTGACAACTCAATCATATTTTGCCATAATAGATATTCAAAACAGTTATCATGTCATACCATAATTGAGTATATTATACTTAATTTCATTTGACTAACTTCATCATGATGGTGTTGTTTGGGAAGCAGAATATTAATCATCATATGATGAAATAATTTTGTATTGAAAGGTAGCATATGTCGTAACTTTTTTTGAATAATAGATAGATTAGGATTTTGAAAAATAGTACTTAAAGCCTCAGAGTATGTAACCCCAATTGGTTTAGTATCTCATTGTCCTCTAAAATAACAAGCTTTTCTTTTTTAAGGAATTCCTATGAGACTGCATATTACGCTATCTGTAATAGGTATATGCTGCCCCAAGAGATAAGTGGATACCTTATCATGTTCATCTACATGCAAGTTATTGTAAAATAATCGAACAAGTCTAGGATAAATAGGTTCACTAATTTAAAGAATTGAAATGACATCTAAGTTAGCGAACCATTGACTTGGTTCCATATCACTCAATTCTTCTAGATCTACATATTTTCCCTTATGAACACTTCTAGACTCAAAGGTTAGAATTTAAGAGCATGTCATAGGAGTCAAAGAGTATAGAATCAAATGTTTCATCTAATCTCATCTTCCCTTTATCCCTTAAGGATATTCTAGGTGCCATAGGAACTACATATATTACCAATAAGAAGTGAGATCTAACAATAAATTGAGATAAAAGTTTAAGGATTACCCTTATAGTGACCACCAAAAGGATTAAGATTGATCCTTAGATTTATAGAAGAGGGGTTTTCTTAGGTTTATAGAGGAAGAGCAAGGGAATGAGAGGTGGAGAAAGGTTTAGAGATATGGAGGAAGGGTTGGGGACAGTTCTACTGCCTAAAGGCAATGTACTCTGGTGGTGCTACCACTAGTCTAGTGGTGCGACCGCTGGTGCACTACTTTTAGCTTATTTTAAGCTTCAATTCAAGCTTCAACATAATAGTCCAGCAGTGCTAACATTCAACCTAACATATTATTCAAGTCAACATTCAACATTCAACATTCAACATTCAAGCTAATATTTAATGTATCAATTCTATTTCAGGTCAACACTTGTATTTAAAGTGCAAGTTGAGATGTGCAAGCCAACAATTTTCAACAATTTTCTGTCATTGTACATCAATGATCCAATCATCTTATGAGATATACAAATCATAAATATAAGGAAATTATACATAATAAAATTAAAGTCATAAACATCAAGAAGTCTAGTGATATATCATGGTTTATTTAGATAAATCTTTTTCTTAATCAATACCGAGAAGAATTATAGGAGAATAATTAATAAAAAACTTAAATTCATATAAAATAAATCTTAATTCATAAACATTAAGTGAAAGGATCAAGATTTGTTTGGATAAATATTCTCGAGAATAGAAAGTTATTTCATATACAACACATTAAAATCATCATCAAAATCAATTTTTAGGAAATCCAATAAAGGCAATGTAGATAGTTTCCTATTAAAAATAGCTAAGGTTATTTAGTTCTAATTGGTTTTTGTATTAGCATGCTCTAGTTTTTCATACAAAAACTATGCATCATCATTTAAAATCAAAAAATAATATGAAAATTATCAAGATCAATTGTATAACCGTAAACCATCTTTAATCAAAAGATTTATTGTAATCGTAACAAAGATCATCAAGTTTCAATCATTTTGATTTAAAAAGTCTTTCTTTATTATTGTTGTTTCGGCTAGTGAGCTTGAAAAGTGTTTTGGATCTCAGGCCATAAGCCTTGAGCATTCACAATCAATATATCCTTTTGCTCCTAGCTTTTGATTGTAAATATATTTACAAGAAAGGGGTTTTTTTTTTAGGTACCCATTTAACTTTGGTTCACTCATAAATAGATCTACCTATCTTAACTATTGGCATTGAGTTATTTATGGTTCCTTTAGGAACCCAACCAGATTTATGTGGACTATATTTCTTAAAAATGAACATTTATCGACATAATGTCCAAATCTACTACAAAAGTTGTTTTTATTTTCGGGTGAAATATATAACATGGGTCCTTTAATGAAGATAGTTAGCTTTTGTTGAGTGTTACTAACAAAACCAATTCCTTCCTATGAACCTGACCCTTATTAGCAAGGATCATGTTTAAAGGTTTGTTATTATTTTAAAATTTTCTAATGTTTCTTATAGTAACACATTTTCTTTCTTAAGTGAATATAACTCTTCACATTTAGTGCAAGGATCTAACATACAATCATCATGCTTATTTTTTTTATTTTTCAAATTCACTAGTAAGAGAAGCATGATCCTTTTTTTTACAATTTATACTTTTTACTAACTAATTTAAAATCATCAAATAATTCATTAAATGTATTGAATAATTCATCCTAAGATAAGGAAGATTTGTATGAGTTACATACCTTGTTGCCAAATGCCATTAATACTAATTTTTAACTTTTTATTTGTTGGCTGACTTCTCATCTTCGGATGCACTTGAGTTATTTGAAGTCATTTTGAGCGCTTTCTTTTTCTTTGGTAGTTTCTTCTTCAATCGGGAACATTCATTTTTGAAGTGTTCTAGCTTTTTGGATTCATAACATATTATTGAGTTCTTTTTTAGTTCACTTTTGTTTTTAGTATCTTGTTTTGTTTTGTTCATTTTTAAGAATTCTTTAAAAAATTTTATAAGAAGTGCCAAGTCATCATCATCATTGTCACTTGAGTTTTCTTTCAAATGGTCTTCTTTGGTTCTAAGTGTCATATCCTTCATGTTCTTTAGAAGGTTGTTCTCAAGTTCATCATGTGTCATACATGTCATATCATAGGTCCTCAAAGACTCGATAAGTTCTTCAAGCGAAAAATTGTTTAGGTCCTTTGCTTCTTGTATTGTCGTTACTTTAGGATCCCAAATTTTTGGAAGTGATCTTAGTATTTTATTAACAAGTTTAAAATTTTAAAAAAATTTATCAAGTATTTTTAAACTATTGACAATATCCGTAAAATGGGTGTACGTGTTTTCAATGGTCTCACTTGGTGTCATACGAAACAACTCATAGCTATATATCAAAAGATTAATTTTTGACTCTTTAACTCTACTTATGACTTCGTGTGTGACTTTGTGTGCCAAATCTCACATATAGTTTCACATATAGAAACTCAATTAAATTCATTTTTATCAAGAGCATAAAACAAAACATTCATCATTTTAACATTTAAAGAGAAAATCTTTTTCTCCAAATCCTTCTATTTGTTCATTATTTTGGAAGACTTTTCAAAATCGCTTTCAATAATATTTCATAAATCGAAATCCATATAAAGAAAGAAATTTCTCATTCGAGTTCTCCAATAAGTTCATCTCATTAAACATAAGAGGATGAGTGATAAAAAGACCCTCTTAATTGTCGGCAAAAGCTATCTCTCTTGGGTTTTAAATCAAATAGAGAGAAACGTTGCTTTGATATTAATTGTTATGATCAAATCAGCACTAAGAGGGACTGGGGGGTGTGTGAATTAGTGCTTTTGAAAAACTCTCATCGATTTGAAGAGTCATTCGATAAAGCTTGTATCAGGAAAGTGTTTAAACTTGAAAACATTTGTAGGAGTGTAATGAGCAAGTAAAGTAATTTATAAAGTAATTAAATAGCAAAGAAGAGAAGGCACACTAATTTTATAGTGGTTCGGTCATCTTGACCTACATCCACTCATGATTTCTCCTCTGTTGAGGTCACCGGCTTCCACTATTAATCTTATAAAAGAATTCATATGGATTTCAATATAGCTGTGGGTAAGAAGGTTTCGTCATAGTCAATACCTTGCTTTTAATGATACTCCTTAGCCACTAGCCTCACCCTATAGATCGCTACTTTTCTATCTACTCTGGTCTTCTTCTTGAAGATCCATTTGTAGTCAATGGGTATGATACTCTTAGGTGTATCAACAAGGTTCCAAATCTTGTTGGAGTACATAGAATCTATTTTAGAATTCATAGCTTCTTGCCACTTTTCGGAGTCTATACTTATAATAGCCTCCTTGGATGTTTGAGAATTAGCATCCTAAATATCCTCTCCACTGATATGTCCTACATATCTCTTAGAAGGATGTGATACTCTATCAAACCTACGAAAAGCTAGAACTTATATGTTAGGTACATAAATAGATTTGCTCTTCGGAATGGTGCCTAAGCTACGTTCTCTAACCTCGCTTAACTTTATCATGCTCCCATTATCCCTACTAAGAATATATTCCTTCTCAAGGAATACTACCCTCTTAGCAACAATGATCTTTTGGCCCTTGAGATGATAGAAGTAATACCCACAAGTTTCGTTGGGGTATCCCACGAACTTTCACTGTTTCATCCTTGCTTCTAACTTATCGGGGTTGTGTCTTCTAACATGGGCAAGACAACCATAAAACTTAACAACTTAAGATCAGGTTTCTTCCCTTTTCATATCTCATATGGCATAGACACTACTGATTTAGATAAAACTTTATTTAGGATCTTCAGAGTATATCCCTAGAATGAGAAGGGTAGATCAGTAAAACTCATCATAGACCGTACCATATCTAACAAGGTATGATTCCTCCTTTCTGATACTCCATTGAGGTGTGATATATAAGGAGATATCAACTAAGATAGAATCTCATGATTCTTGAGGAATTGGGTGAACTTTATATTCAAGTATTCTCCTCCTTGATCTGATCGAAGAGTCTCAATACTTCGTCTAATTTAGTTATCTACTTCATTCTTATATCCCTAAATTTCTAGAAGGCTTTAAACTTATACTTCATTAAGTATACGTGGTTGTAACTAGAGAAATCAATAGTGAAAGTAATGAAGTAGGAGTAACCACCTATAGCTTGAGTTGACATAGGATCACATACATCGCTTTGTATAAGTTCTAATAAGTTAATAGCTCTCTCTCAAATTCCACTAAATTGAGAGTTGGTTAATTTTTTATAAAGACAAGGCTCGCAAGTCATATATGATTCATAGTCAAATGGATCTAAGTATCCATCCTTTAGTAACATTTAAATCCTTCTCTCATAGATGTGACCCAGCCTATAATGTCACATGTATACACTATTCATCTCATTTTGTTTCCTCTTGGATATGCTTATATTTATAATATGTGGAGCAGTGTCTAGCATAAATAAACTATTATGTAATATTCCTCTAGTGATGATTTTATCATCTTTAATAATTAAACAACTATTGTGCTAAAAAACCAGCTTATAACCATGTAATGTCAAACATGAAATAGAAATAATATTTTTGATAATAGAGAGAATAAAATAACATGTATATAATATAATAGTAGCTCCACCAGGCAGATGTAAGACCTCGTCGATAGCCACATCAACAACTCTTGCTCCATTGCTCATATTGATAAGCACTCCTGGTATCCAATACCCATGTGTTATCACAAGAATCTAATAAATGAAGACTGATCATTAATGTACCTGAAGCTTCTCCAAGTTTCTGTTTTGCCTTTTCTGTAAAGTATTCTTTACAGTTTTTTTTCCAGTGCCTATTTTTCTAATATTAGAAGCACTGACCTTTGTCTTTAGTTGGGTCCTTCTTGGCAACCTTTGCCTTACCTTGTCTTCTCTTGCCCTTGCCCTTACCCTTCTTAAGGGACTTCCTAGCTTTACTTTTCCTTTTGGTCTAACCAATATAGAGAATTGATTTCTCTTTCTTGATGGTGCATTTTGCTTCCTTTAACATATTGAGGAACCCAAGAAGAGTCATCTCAAGCTTGTTCATATTGAAATTCATAATAAATTGAGAAAAGAAATCTGGTAAGGACTTAAGTATAAAATTAACGCACATGTTATCATCTAAGACCATTCTTAGGCCTATGAGTTTCTCAATCCACCCTATCATCTTTACGATATGGTTTTGAACCGATGTCCCCTTAGTTATCCTGGACGGAAGAGACTCTTAGATATCTTATATCGCTAAGTCCTTCCCTATTACTCAAATAATTTACAGAGATGCAAGAGTATGGATCTGGCTGTGGTATGATCATATCCAGGATATATACAATTTTCTTCGTTGTGAGAACTATTCTCAGGTTACGGAGCTAATCAGCATAGTTCAAACTAGTGAGGCGATTGACATTAAGTATACCACGTAGAGGGTCTAAAGGCGATATATTTCTGATAAACAGGAGATGTAGCATAAATAAATAACATGCAAATTTTACAGACAAATAAACAATCAAGATATAAACTTCTATCTTGACATGCTCCCACTATTTTTCTAACAAGTTATGTGACACTCTTTGCACATAAAATGGAAGTCTCTAACAGACTTCTAGTGGGGACCGAGATCCAATCGGTGTCTAATGTAACCTCAAGGGACTCGACCAATCACACTAAGCTCAAAAAGATAAGCAACTCTTATCAATCACAACTCTTTGTGATTCCCCTCCTTTTTGATCTATGAACTATAATGATCTCAAGGAACTCGACCAACCATGATATTATGTTAAGTCATTACTATTATTACGAGATGAATCTAATTCGATGATATGCCCTCAAGGGACTCAGCCAAGCATGCTATGTCCTTCAGTTATCGATGACATCTCTATGTTATAGGCAATATCTTGAACCGCGATATAGGTGAGCCTCGAGGGACTTAACCAACTGAACCTAAGTCAGGATTCAATTTCTTCTTATAATAATGGAAGACCACATGAGTCAATCTAATTGCATCACGCTTACTTAATATTATCATTAGGAGGGGAGTTAGATTTAGTCTCTTAGTATGATGTGTCACGCACATATATATTTAATATATATTTAGATCGTATATATATATATATATATATATAGAGTATGCATATAGCAATCACATACACACCAGATGATATATATAATATGATCAGGACCACTACATAATATGATCAGGAGTGAGCCAGTAGACCCAATCACTTACACTACAATTTATGTGTACATCAACGCATCTTCATGCCAATGATCATCCATCTCATCTTCATTGAATCTACCAGCACCTCAATGCATCTACATGCGTCACAATCATCTAAATTGGCCTTGATGATCCTGCTACTACTGTGTAATTACAACATAATTATAGGCTCAGGCTCGATAATAAATGAGAAAAATGCAAACTCGTAAGTCCCAATAATAATAATCAATTATACACATCACACGGTCTATGATGATCCTCTCACATCATATATCACATGTATACATCATCATGTAAGAGTACTAGATAAATAATAAAAAAGTTAATTAAATATTTTAATTAACTAATATTTTCTAAACTCAGGATATATAGGGAATTTTATGATTTATGAAGGGTATTTTAGTAATTTAGATAAGAGACATTTAGAGGGGTAAAGTTGTCCTTTTATCCAAAAAAAAGTCTAATCCCCTTTACATGCGGCCATCGCATCCCATTGGCGGCCATCGTCTTGCATAACAAAGGCAACTGGCAGTGCAACGTCGCCTCGCGTGCAGGCGGTTGCCTTTGCGGCACCGCCTATATGGGTACCATCTTTGTTGGCGCAGAGGGGGCCACCCACATTGTAGGTAGTCACTACCTTTACCTACAAGCAACCTACACCGGGGCACCTTGCCCACGATCGCTGTCTTCGCGGGCATGTGGCTCTTCAGCAACCCTTGCACGCTAGCCGACTCTCCACAACCAGCCGTCACAAGTGATTCTTTCGTAGCGAGGTGCATTCTTGGCCTTGCTGATTTCGACCAAACTGAGAGCATCAAACACGCTCTAGACCATGGCTACAAGCAGCCTGCAGCCAATCTGTCATGCAGCAATAGTTGCCGCCCCTTTCATATCAACAACTTTGACGTCGAAAAACCACTCTAAATCATCTTTCAACCAAAAAGATAAGGCACTTTTCAGATCTAAAAACTACATAAAAAAATATAGCAAGAACATGTAAAACAATCTATGAGAATGAACACATCACATGCAGTTTATAATCTAATCATCGCACAATGAACACGGCTCTAATACCACAGATCAGGGAAATCTTCGATTGGCATCTCATGTATAGTGAAAATAAAAAACAAAACCAGGTTTTCTAAAGTCAAATACTTGGTCGTTGTGTGACGATTAGCGTATGAAAAAATCATAAAACTAAAAATGGCACGAATCATATAAGATGTGTACCTAGGGAGATCATATATCCCTAAACTTTCAAATTTGATAAGGAGGACGAAGGAGAACTCACGTGCTCCTCTCTAGCGTGATCCACACAGTAAACACAGTGACGACGGTCCTCAAATCATTGTAGGATCTACCTCTCCAAGGCTATCAGGCCAATGAGGAGGAGAGAAGGCTAAGGAGAATAGGAGGGCAACCATCAAAAGTTCTAGCCTATGGATCTTGAAGTCTCTCCTATTTATAGAGGTGCATACAACTTATCCCTTAATAGATCCTATCCTTATTGGGTATTGGATTTCTATCCAATTACCTAATCTTAATGGATCTTATCTATAAGATCCAACCTAGGGGCTCCACGGATATATCATATATGCACCTTTACTTATCACAACATCCACCATATGCATGTGGCTTTCCATGCCCGATACCGAGTTGGTCGTGAGTCTTTCCTATCAGAACTCCTTCTGATATAGTGAATTATTATCACTATAATAATTCACTCGATGACTATGGACGTAGTAGGCCACTATGCCATAATCTCCAAATGGTATAAGGGGATCTAATCTATAAGACCTGTATGTCCATAGTTATTGAATCTCAAATTTTGCTAATGAAATCAGTTGATAAAGTTTTGATTTAATCAGTATTTGAATGATGTAGGACTAGCTTCGATCATGAAAAGGTAAATCAATTAAAGTATGAAGAATCAGAAGTTGGGTCAAAATAGAACATGTCAGATGATTGGACGTCGAGTCAGAGGATTGGTCGACATACCAAAGGGACTTCGTGTCATGAGTTTGGGCATCGAGCTAGAAGGTTCGGCATTGCACCAAGAAGATCGGATATTACAGAGATCAACATGTCGATGGACCTGATAATATACTAAAGGAGAGGATGATGTACCGAAGGGTCGGACAAAGCACCGAATGAGCCAATAACATATCGGACAACATAGGATTCACGCTTTGTAATTGATTGTGTCTTGATCTAAGTAGGTCTCAATTGAGTTAGTTTTTGGTATAATCATGCTAACTCATTAATGGCCTATTGGGCTTTAATTAGGACTGATTTAAGCCCATTAGGAGGCCCATTTCACTGACCTGGGCTATGGTATCGCTAGGTCAAGCGGTGGTACCACCTAGGGTACGAAAAGTATTGTTCTGTAACTTTTTGGTTTTTCGAGTAGTGCTACCTCTGGCTATCAATGATAGTACCACCTATTATGATTGGTGGTACCGCCATAGCCTAGAATCTAAGGCTCTGTTCGATAGTGCTATCGCTTGGTGCTGACGGTGGTATCGCCAGTACCCCAAAAACTCGAGGATTTGAATTTTGGCTCCAAGATTTGAAGCTCTTTTGGGTCTATAAATACCTTAGGTATTCTTGCTTAGAATAGCAAGAATAGAGATTGAAAACTTATGTGAAAATCCTATTAGAAAGCTGAGTTCCCTTCTCTAGAAGCTTAAAGATTCTTATAAGGGAGAGTGTGAGAGAATACTTGTAAAAGAGGGTTATAAAGATTCTCTCCTGAGCCTGAGAAAAGGAGAAAGAGTTATAAGGGGTGGTTGATCTTCGTCCATTGGAAAAATATCAATAGTGGAAGCCAATGACCTCGAGTGAAGAAGAATCGGGAGTGGATGTAAGTCACATGGACCGAACCACTATAAATCAAGTTTATATATCTCTTTCATGTTTTTCATTTTTATTACTTACTGATTCACTTGCTCACTACTCTTATAAATGTTTCTAAGTTTAACATATTTTTAAAACGAGTTTGATTGAATGAAAGTTTTCAAATTGACGTGTTCTTACGGAAGCACTAATTCACCACCCCTTTTAGTGTCGATGTTATTATGAATCTATAGTCTCTTATCCATCAAATATCCTAAAGACCATATACTGGTATGGTACTATAGTATCTATCCGAGTTTTGCTCTAATCAGATTCTCTCGGAGAACTCTTTCTCTCTAAATCTGAATGACTCTAGCTAGGGATTTATTTGAGTGAGCACACACAAGATATTTCTCTCATGATATTGGGAGTGGTGTTAGGATTGATTTAGCACTAAGAGGGGGGGTGAATTGGTGCAAGAGTTTAAAAAAACTTGGTTTGAAAAAATTTACTTGAACTAATATCAAAATTAAAAGTGCTTTTGGTTGGAATTCATTAAGATTAAATTATAGATCGATTTAAAACCAAATAGAGAAGATTAAGCTTATCTTAGAACTAGTTATGAACTACTAAAATCAAGAGCAAATTGAAAGAAGACAAGTAAGAGAAGCTTAGAGAATTTTATAGTGGTTCGATCAATCTTGATTTACGTCCACTCCTGAGTCCTCCTTCGTCGAGGCCCACTGGTGTCCACTAATGATCTTCTTTGAAGGGCGAAAATCAACTACCTCTTACACGCTTTTATCCTTTTCATAGTTTCAGGAGAAAAACCTTTATAATCTTGGCAACAAAGACCTTTCGGTCCTCAAGGTGATAGAAATAATACCCACAAGTTTCCTTTGGGTATCCCATGAATGTGTAATATTTTATCCTTGATTCCAGCTTATCGGGGTTGTGTCTTCTAACATGGGCAGGACAGCTCCAAATCTTAATAATATTAAGATTGAGCTTCTTTCTTTTCTATATCTCATATGGCGTAGATACAACCGACTTTGATGGAACTCTGTTCAGAAGGTAAGCTGCGGTCTCTAGGGCGCACCGCCAGAATGAGATGAGTAGGTCAACGAAACTCATTATGGACCGCACCATATCTAACAGCGTATGATTCCTCATTTCTGATACACCATTGAGCTGAGGTGTATAAGGAGGTGTCTAGTGGGATAGAATCTCATTGTCCCTAAAGAAATGGGTGAACTTCGTACTCAAGTACTATTCTCCTCGATCTGATCGAAGAGTCTTAATACTCCTTCCAATTAGTTTTCTACCTCATTCTTATATTTTTTTAATTTCTCAAAGGTCTTAGATTTGTAATTCATTAAGTATACGTGTCCATACTTAGAGAAATAATCAGTGAATGTAATGAAGTATGAGTAACCACCTATAGCCTGAGTAAACATGGGACCACATATATCACTATGTATAAGTTCCAATAACTCGGTGGCTCTCTCTCCAGTTCCACTAAAAGGAGAGTTATTCATCTTCCTATGAAAGCAAGGTTCGCAAGTTGCATATGTCTCATAGTCAAATGGATCTAAATATCCATCTTTCAGCAACTTTTAAATCATTCCCTCATGTATATGACCTAACCTACAATATCATAGGTATGCATTATTCACCTCATCTCTTTTTCTCTTAGACATATTTATATTCATGATATGTGGAGAAGTGTCTAACACATATAAGCTATTTACAAGGTTCCCTCTAGTGATGATCTCATCATCCATAATTATTGAACAACTATTATTCTTAAAAACTAATTTATATTCACTAATTGTCAAATAAGAGATGGATATACTATTTTTGATAATAGAGAGAACAAAATAGTATGCATTCAATGCAATGATAGCTCCACCAGGCAGATGTAGGGTAACCTCCCAAATGACAACTACAGTAACTCTTACTCCATTACCCATCTTGAGGTCCATCTTGCCGCTGGCCAGTCTCCTAGGTCTTGCTAGAACTTACAACGAATTGCAGATATGATCAACACTCCCCGTATCCAATACTCATATGTTATCATAAAAATCTGATAAGTGAAGACTGATTATGAATATACCTGAAGTTTCTCTAAGCTTCTATTTCGCCTTATCTACAAGGTAGTCCTCATAGTTCCTCTTTTAATCGTCTTAGCTACAGTAGAAGCACTATCCTTTATCTTTTGCCGGGTTTCTCTTGGCAACCTTTGCCTTACCTAGTCTTTCTTTGCTCTTACCCTTCTTAAGGATCTTGCTGGCATTCCTTTACTTTTTGGTCTCACTAATATAGAGAACTGACTTCTCCTTCTTAATGGCACTCTTAGCTTCCCTCAACATATTGAGGAGCTCAGGGAGAGTCACCTCAAACTTGCTCATATTAAAATTCATGATGAAATGAGAAAAGGAATCTGGTAAAGACTGTAGTATAAGATCAACGTAAAGATTATCCTCTAGGGTTATTCCTAGACTTGTGAGTTTTTCGATCCACTTTATCATCTTTAGAACATGATTCTCAACTGATGTCTCTTCTATCATCCTAGCTTGGAAGAGTTTCTTAGATATCTCATATCTTTGAGTTCTTTCCTGTTTCTCAAACAATTTGCGAAGATGAAGAAGGATAGAATCTACATCCATGCTCTCATGTTGCCTTTGTAACTCAGGAGTTATGGAGGCCAATATGTAACATTTTGTTAATGTGAAATCATCTATGTACTTCACATAGCGAGCGATCTCATCCTCGCTTGCCCCTTTTTCCGACGTGGGCATAATTGTATCAAGAACGTATGTAATTTTCTCCACCGTGAGAATAATTCTCAATTGTAGAGCCAATCTGTATAGTTTGGACTAGTAAGGCAGTTGGCATCAAGTATACCACGTATGGGGTTTGTGAGCGACATGTTTCTGACAAAACAAGATATAGCAAAATTAAATAACATGCAGATTTTATAAAAAATACTAATTAAGATATAGACTTTATTTTAATATACTCCTACTATTTTCTTAATGAATCACGCGACACCCTCGACACGTGAGACAGAAGTCTCCGACAGACTCCTAGTGGGAATCAGGATCCAATTGGAGTCTTAGTGCAACCTCGAGGGACTCGACCAATTGCACTAAGTCTAAAAGGTAGGCAATTCTTGCTAATTACAACTCCTTGTGATTCCCATCATGTTCGGCCTCTGAATCATCATAGTCTCAAGAGGCTCGACCAACCATGATGTTCAGTTAAGTCATCACCATCATTACAAGATGAGTCTGATTCGATGACATGCCCTCGAGGGACTTGACCAAGCATATCATGTCCTCAGGCCACTAGTGACATCTCTATGTCGTTGGCAAGATCTCGATCACGTAGATAGGTGAGCCTCGAGGGACTCGACCAACTCAACCTATGTCGTGATTCAATTTCTTCCTATAACGATGGAAAGCCACGTGGATCAATCTTATTACCTCATGCTTACCGATTTAATATTATCTTAGGAGGGGTTTTTTTGAATCAGTCTCATAATATGTCATGTCACACACATACATATTTAATATATATCTACATCGCATGCAAATATATATATATATATATATATATATATATATATATATATATATACATATATCTAATAAGTGCATAACACATCACATATGCAAGTCACACTAGATGATCATGAGCCGTCATCTAATATGATTAAGCCCGAGCCAATAGGCCTAATCACTTATAATATGATCTATATGTGCATTGGCGCATCTCGATGTTCTGTGATTGTTGATCTCATCATCATCGGTTCCGTCGAATCGTCGCATCACCATGTATCGTGATCTCCCACCATGACATCGTGGGTCCCGCTGTAACCTCTACGCTCCTACTGTGACTCTCCATGTAATTACAAATAATCACAGGCACGCAGGCCCAACAATAAATTAGAAAAACACATGCTCGTAGGCCCCAATAATAATAATAATCACAATTACACACATCACAACATATGACTCATGATCATCCATCCACATCATACGTCACATGTACATCACATCATATGTAGGATTACTATATATATAATAATTAATTAAACTATTTAATTAATTATTTTTCTGAAAATCAAGACATGCTCAGAATTTTCAGAATTATCAAGGGTATTTTTATAATTCTGGATGAGAGGACAGTCCTCGAAATTTTTATAATTGTTAAGGGTATTTTTATAATTTTGAATAAGATGGCAGTCCTCAAATTTTTCAAAATTTTTTAGGGCATTTATGGAATTCTATACATAAAAGGGATAGAGTTGAAACTTCTTAAATTTTGAGGGGCATAATCATCTTTTTTTAAAATAATGCCTTATCATACTAAGATGTGGGTAGATGGAGCTTCCAAATGTGGGAGACTTATGTTTGGTGGTCATTCAGCGATGGATATTTCATATTATACTTATGGTCCCACTTCACCCTTTATATCTTGATATGATATCCAAAGCATTGCTTATGAGGTTATTCATGCGCTTTGGATAAGAATGAAATGAATGTTATGCCTGAATGATATTTGAGCTTTTGTTCATTACTTGTTCATTTGATAAGCTTTTGAGATTATTCAGACACCATTGATATGCTTTCGAAATATGTCCTATGCATTTTTCATATATTCTAAAAAGTTTCATTTGCTATTGATATATTCTGAAACATTTTATACGTTATTGATATGTTCTGAAATGTCCCATACCTCATTGATATGCTCCGAAATGTTTCGTATTATCATTGATATGTTCCGAAATATTTCGTTTGTCATTAATATACTGCTTGACATACTTACGCCTATGATATTCATCCAACTTCAAATGTAACATGCGAGCTTAAGTTTGATATTTGTTCCCTTGACATGTTCAGAAGTATTTCATGTGTTATCGATATGCTCATAAAACTTCATATGTCATTGATATATACCAAAATGCTTCTGATTGCCATATATGTTCTAATTACCTTTCCAAATTGTTATAGATTTAAGTATGCTTCGAACGAGATGAACTTTGTGGTTGTGAATCTGATTTGATGCTATATGTGAAAGCTTTTGTATTTCCTATCTTGCACTCTTATATCAGGTTCAATTTGTAAATATCTTTCCTTGTCTTGAACTTGTTTGATACTTGTTAGGCTTCTTAGCTCACTCTGTTGCTATCTAATCCTTTTCAGGTTAGCTTGACATTTATTGAAATACTTGACACAGGGCTAAAACAAATGGGAAAGCAAGAAGTTCTTAGGCTAAATCTTTATTTGACAATATGTTATCATTGTATGTGTACACCTTGTATCTAATGTAAAGTTGTAGACATATTTTAAAGCGGGATAACTATATAATGGTCTTAAGAGTACTCCATTATTTGGGATATCGAATGTTAAACTTACTATATAACATATGAAGTGGTAGTATATGGTTGTTTTCAAAGTCATATAGATTTTATCGCATTAGTGGACTTTATGAATATAGATTATATTTAACTGCGTTGGTTTTGAATCAATTTTGTGATTCATTAGGAGAATATGAAGAGATTATAATCTACATAGGTTTCTATGAAGGTGATTGAATGACTCTGCATGTTATTCTTAGTATCCTCAAATGATTGTTTTGGATCCTGGATGGATTATTTTGTTGATAATATTACCGATCTTTTTAGATTAGAGTTACACCTCTCGAATGTGATATAATTCAGGGGAGCGTGATAGGTTTTCTAGAAATAGAGAAATTGTGGTTGTACCCATTTGACTCATAAAAGTTTAAAAATCATGATTTTGAAACTCACCACCATGATCACTATGTATAGATGAAATCATAAAACCCTTTTCGTTTTAAACAAGTTTGAGAATTTTAAAAAATATTAAAAGAATCATTTTTGTGTGTCAAGAAATAAGTCCAAGTATATTTACTATAATCGTCTACAATAACAAATGTATATTTGATACCTCATAAGCTTGTAGTATCAGTTGGTCCAAATAAATCCATATAGATTAATTTTAGTGGCCTAGAAGTGCTTATTTGATTTTTTATTTAAAATTATTTTTTTTTATTTTTTATTTGTCATGCATCACAAACATTATCTTTGATAAACTTAATGCTAGGAAATCCTCTCACTTGATTTTTAGTTGAGATTTTATCTAAAGTTTCATGCTAGCATGTCCTAGTCTCATATGCCAAATTCATGCATCATCATTTAAGGTCGAAAAGCACATTTCATCATAAAAATTATCAATATCAATAGTATACATATTATTACTTCTTAAGACAATCATAGATCTATTTTTGTGTGATATTTCAATTATACAAGTGTTAGATTCAAATTTGATAATGTATCCTTTATCACATAATTGGCTAATACTTAGTAGATTATGTTTTAAACCATCAACAATGTCCTTTATCACATAATTGGCTAATGCTTAGTAGATTATATTTCAAACCATCAATTAATAACACATCTTCAATCAAGAGGTTTGATTTATTACATATGGTTCCTTTTCCAATGAATTTTCCCTTGTTGTCATCTTTGAATGTGACAAATCCTTCATTTAGGCTAGTGAGCTTAAAGAAATAAGTTAGATCTCTGGTCATGTACCTTGAGCATCCACTATTAAGACATCATTTTGTGCTTTTAGCCTTCGTTTGGAGACATGCCTACAATAAAATGAGTTTTGGTTTAAGTACTCATTTTTGGATCCCTCATCAAAAGCTCTATCTAATTTTACTAAAGGTATTGAGTTGTTTATAGTTCCTTTAGGCACCTAAATCAACTTATGTGTATTATACCTTCTAAGTGAGAATATATAGGTAAAATGTCCAAGTTTACCATAAAGATTATATTTAATTTCGGGTGAAGAATATAATATAGATCCTCTAACGAAGATAGTTAGTTTTTGTTGAGTGTTACCCATAAAACCAATACCTTCCTTTTTATGGACATGACCCTTATTAGCAAAGATAATGTTTAGAGATTTATTATATATTTTAAACTTTTCTAAAGTTTGTTATAAAATAATATTTTTCTTTTTAATTACCTCTAGTGTCTTACATTTAAAGTAAGAAACACATGGTATTAATGCTTCATGCATGGTTTCAAGTTTACTAGCAAATAATGTATGTTTCTTCTTAAGTAATTTATAAGTTTTCTAATCTTTTTAAATTCATCAAATAATTCATGAAAGTCATTTAACAACTCATCAAACATAAAGGAGACTTCAGAAGAGTTAATTACCTCATCATAGATGGCTATAAGCGTGTAGTTGGCTACTACTTCTTTGTTGTAGTCTTCATCATCTGACGAGCTTGAATCATCCTATATTATTATGAAGGCCTTTTTCTTATTTGGATTAGCAACTTTTTCTTCAATTGTAGGCACTCACTTTTGAAATATCCAAGCTTCTTATACTTTTAATATATTATATTATTATTTTTTGGTTTATTTTTATTTTTATGATATTTATTTTTTTCATGAATTTTTTTAGCTTTCTATTAAAAGTGTAATATTATTGTCCTCATCACTCGAGGTTTCACTCGAGGAGTCATATGTCATTCTCAATGTCATGTCCTTCATGTTCTTTAGAATGTGTTCTTCTTTAGCTCTCAATGCAATGTCCTTCTTGTTCTTTGAAAGTAATTTTTCATGTTTTCATCATGAGCTTTGCAACTTATTTCATAAGTTATCAAAGACTTAATTAGTTCTTCAAAAGTCAAATTGTTCAAGTCTTTGGCCTCTTATATAATAGTTATTTTCAGGTCCCGACTTTTAGGTAAAGATCTCAAAATTTTATTAATAAGTTTGAGATTAGTATAAACTTTACCAAGAGATTTCAAACTATTGATAACATATATAAAGCAGGTAGACATATCACCAATAATCTCACTTGGTCTAATTTTAAATAATTCATAGTTATGTGCAAGGAGATTTATTTTTTATTCCTTTATTCTACTTGTGCATTCATGTGTGATTTCTAAGGTGTGTCATATATCATAAGTAGAATCATAAGTAGAAATCTGGTTAAATTTATTTTTTATCTAAAGTGTAAAATAAAATATTCATAGCTTTGGCATTCAAGGAAAATATCTTTCTTTCATGATCATTCCAATCATTTATAGGATTTGATGATTTCTAAAATTCATTTTTAACGATGTTCCATGATTTAAAATCCATCGAAATAAAAAAATTATATTATAATTTTCCAATAGGTGTAGTTCGTCCTATTAAGCATAAGAGGATGTGTGACGAAATGACCCTCGTTAATGCTAGAGAAAGCCATTTGAACTTGCTTGGGTTTTAATCCAATTGATTAAACCCAGCTCTGATACCAACTGTTAGGATCAAGTTGGCACTAAGAGGAGGGGGATGGGGGTGAATTTGTGTAAAAATTAAAAGAACTCGGTACAAAAAATTTTGCTTGAACTAAAACCAAAATCGAAAGCACTTTTGGTTAAAAGTTGTTAAGAGCAAATTAGAGAGTGATTTAAAATCAAATGGAGAATCTTGAGCTTATCTTAGAATAAGTTATGAACTACTTTAAATCAAGAGCAAATTGGAAGAAGACAAGTAAGAGAAGCTCAGAGAATGTTATAGTAGTTTAGTCAATTTTGACCTACGTCTACTTTTGAGTCCTCCTTTGTTGAGGCCCACCGATATCCACTAATAATCGTCTTTGAAGGGCAAAGATCAACTACCCCTTACACACTTTTCTCCTTTTCATAGGTTCAAAAGAATAATATTTACAATCTTTCATCTATTCCCTTAAACTCATTTACACTCGAAGGATACAAGGAAAGCTCTCAATTGATTTTTACAGAAATTTCCCAAAGATTTCATTCACTTTTCTAGCACTTTCTTGCTAGAAAAAATCCGGATATACCCCAATTGGCTTCAAAAATTAGAGCCAAAATTCAAACATTCTCTAGAAAATCCGGATACAGGCGGTACTACCACTAGCATCAGCGTTACTACCATCGAAAGTGCCTAGAGATTCTGGGTGACGATGGTACCACCGCCACCCATTAGTAGTACCACTCTCACCTGGGCAGTACTACCATCGCCACCGATGGTACTACCACTATGAAACTCGAAAATAGTACCTTACAATATTGTTTTATACCTGAGTTGTACATCATTTTGACCTCCTTTCAGATTGATGAAATGAGCTCTATTATGAGCTCCAATCAAACCTAAAGTAGACCATGTTAGCCTCTAATTTGACTTAGTATGATTTATCTAAAACTAACTCAAATTAGGACTTTTATTAAGATGATAACTACAACACACTAAGATAAACAATTACAATTGATCTTATTGTTTGGCACATCAATCGATCTTTTGCACTCTAGGTGAACTTCCTTGCATCCCTCCAGCGAACTCCTAGTAAGCTCCTGATCATCTTTCGATGAACTCCCAGTATACTCCTGGCAAGTTTCTGATCATCTTTGGTAAACTCCCAACAAACTCCCGATGAGCTCCCGCTGCACTATCCGAAGCCTTGACCCAATGCTTGATCATGACTCCGACCCAACATTAGATTGTTTTACCTTTTCACAATCGTAGTTAATCTTATATCACTTAGCTCCAATACATTGATTAAATCATAAACTCATAATTGGTTTCATCATCAAAATGTGATATTAAACAAGTGGATGATCCTCTATTGACACTCAATTACCGTTGTGATTGGCTACCAATCCCGATAATTGATTGTACCAAATCCTAAACTTCCTGACCTATAAGTTTGGTGTCAAAGAAAGGAGTACTCATATAATACATCCTTAGTGTCTAAAGTCTAAGGACAAACACACAACTAGAACTATGGAATTATTGTCTAACATCTTGTGTCATTAACCATCCAACATTATGTAAGCAGATCAATCAGTAAACTGATTCTCTAATAAGCACTTGCACTATACCTCCCCACATGAGCAGCTGTGAGACCAGTCATTTCCATCATATAAACGATTATATTGTACACCAATCCATCAAGTTATCTCGATGTCCCTCTCGAGTAACCTATGACCAGGATAATTTATAATCCATATTTAAAACTGAATTAGTCTCATTATCATGATCTTATCATGATCAAACTCTCATTGCACATATCAAAGGATATCATAATATATATCCAAAAAATATATAATGTGAGAAAATACAATAATGATAAGCAAAGAGATTACCACATTCTATCATAGGTGTCATCACTCACGTATCGGCTTGTAGGGCATCAATAACTAGTAGATTCATCACTGCTTGCTCAATCCATTAAGCTTTATGGAGTTATCATCTTAAGATACTCCCTTAATATATGTAATCTATTACATATGATTCTCCATTTAGAGAAATAGGATTTATATCTCCTGGATATATGTCTCATTATAGTAATTTTTGTCTTTATATACTTCCCTTTAGAAGTTTTGGAGACCACTGTTCCCTTGGACTACTTTATCTTGTTAAATACAACTATACACTACTTTGACTCGTACGAATATATTCTTCTCATATCAAAAAGAAAGTTTTTATGCTCTAAAATGTCAAGTCTTGGTGACCTTGGGATAGTCACAGATAGTCTATCATCTACATGCAAGCTCTTGCATGAGTACTAAATTCTCAGAGTTAGTAATTTCTCTCACTTCTATGAGCTTTGCATAACTCTTTTGATTGCTGAGTAACCCATACCTCCTTCCATTGTATCATTATTTGCCAAGCGCCCTACTTACCTTGAGTACTATCAAGTTTGGTTAGCAACGTCAAGTTATAGCCTGAACTTAATGATCCCAAACTTTGTGTATTATGAGTTCTTTTCAACTTGTTTGTCCTTGTGATGCCTCTTGCATGAAGGGTTGGCTATTCCTCTGAATGTAAATCTCAAATGTCCACTCCTTTGAGCGACTCATTTCCCTATGTTTTTATATGTATGTTTCCTTAAAACGATTGAACATGTTGGTTGCCTTTAATGTAGTCTTATTTGATCCTCATATTTCATGTCAAGTATTTCTAAGTGTGCTTGTTCTACTCTGATACTATCTGTTATAGACTTAACTGAATTTGCCTAAGTCGTGTGATACTCTTGCTTGTGTGCTCATCTACAAAGGGTCAGCCTCCTTGAATCCTCTTATGATCCCTTAAGGACTTGCAAAAGAGAAAATAAGTTAAAGAAAATATTTTATTTGGGATCCCACAAATAGACATTTTAGAAAAGACTTAATAGGTAATATAAAATTACAAATATAAACTTTATAAGCTCTAAACGGTCACCTAACAAAGGGTCCATGATGGTCCGACGCGATAAAAAATTCTCATAATGACCCACATGACATTACTATGGAATAAGATAATGAAGTAGCCCTAGAAACTATCTTAAAGTCATATCCATCACCTAGATAACTCTTGGGTGTTGTGGTGACTAACACTCTGCACCACTCTGCGAAGTTAGAAAACCCCTATATAGATGATTTATTTTTAGATAGTTTCACCTCCATGCAATGATTTCACGTAAGCCATATTTATAAATTTAAAACAATCACAAAACTAAATTAAAATGAGACAGTCAAACCTACAATAACACTTCCACATATGTAAAATAAATAAATATAAGTATTATTCAAATACCTTGTTTATAGATTTATGTGTGACAAGTGGGTCGAACCAAGCCACAAATCTTAATAAACCCACTCTCTACATATGGTGGAACCTGATCATTTGGTGATTGAACCCAAACAATACCCAGCCATCTCCCTAGATTGAACTCAATCATTACATTGTCTCAAGCCTGATGGTTGAGCCCAAGCACCTAAGCTTGATTGGGGATGTCCAATTCTGCATAAACCCAGGCAGTGGGCTGGTTATAAGGCCCAACCCATAGGTTGGCACTGCTGGGCTGTTAGTAGGCTGATCCCTGAACAGGCCCATGAACAGTAATTTAATTGGAAAATAGATAGTTAATAAATATGTAAATATTTTAGAATAGTATATAAAATCATAAAAATTACAAAAAAATGCAGACAATTGGTAGAGAATATTAAATGATAAAAATGTGGTTATTGGGTTACTTTGAATTCCATAATAACCTAGAACTATTGATTTACACCCATTAAAATCTATGTTTTGCAAATTACAACCATTGTTCATATTCTATCCCTTTGATTTTGATTTTTGATGATGATGGCATCTCTCATTTTGTATGTTATGTTTATATATATATATATATATATATATATATATATATATATATATATATATGGACGCATGATTTGATGTGACAATAACATGTTGATTGATGTATAATGCTAAATAAAAAGAATTATTTTCCTAAGAATAATAGACCAGTAAGGTATCTATAGTGCCTAAGAGATTAGCAAACCATCAAATGTGATGGTTGTTAGAATTCCCACTAGAAAAATGGGAGATATGTTGTCCTCGCGATAGGTGAGGCACCATCCATTAGCTGCTGTTGGGAGTACCATATGATTCCTCTCTTGAAAGAGTTGAATCATCCTAAAAGATTCAAGTATTCCAATTGTCGATTAATGACATATGCACGGTGTTATATTTATATATATAATCCTCATGCGGATTCTATATTGTATTCTTTATGATTCGATCATCATTTATAAAGTTTCTTTATCATTTTACTAAATTATCTACTTTGACATGTCCTTTACTTACTCAGATTATCCTACTCAGTATTATTCCTGATTATTATTATTATTATTATAAAATTTTTCAAAGGCCTAACACAATAACTAACAACAACAAGATGAGCCAAACGCATCCTGTCAATATAAAGATTGTTGAGTAATTATTTTTTTCTTCTTAGCTTTATGGATTATAATTAAATAATTTTAAGCATCTTATATAAAAAGTTGGATCATTATTATTATAACTTTTTAGTCATGTGATGTTATCATTGGCTTGTTGTCATCCTTAGATATATGTGTTGGAGTGTACTTGAGGCATAGGTCATACGTAGTCTTGGGGGGATACGTGGGTAGGTAATAGGAATATGTATGACTTACGTAGGAATATATTCATATTTAATTTATACTATAATCAATTAAACTCTTATGGCTCCAATGTGGGTGGCGCGTCCTACAAATCCGACACCTAATTCACAATCGATCGTTGCATAACTCTAGAATCACTTTAAGGTTTGATCAAGATTGAACAAGTATATATTTGAGAGAGTTCCAGAAATCCTAAATCTTTTGGTTGAAACCGTGCAAACCGATGCAAAGAAAACAAAAGAAAATAAGACGGAGAATCAATTAAGAAAATGCAACGACGGCTTATGTTGTTGGAGGGGCAACGTATATATATATAAATAAAAATAAAATAAAATAAAATATAAAAAGAAGGAAGAGAGAGCGGGGCTAACATTGCATGCGGCGATGAGGAGATGGTCAAATATGTTCTTCGCTCCCGACCCTCCATCTTTACGTGAAAACATGGGACAATGTGAAGTGGCATTGGTTGATGTTACACTTAACTTACGTGAAAACATGCGACAATGTGAAGTGGCATTGGTTGATGTTACACTTAACTTGAGTTCAAAGCTGGACTCCTACCAGGGATAATAGAAGTCTCCTTTTTAAATTAGATGATATGGCTCAAGATCAACCAATATAGAAGGATGAGGTCGAATGACTAATTTTTCAGATTGTCATGGATTTAGTAGAATTTACCTAAGTCGTGTGGTACCCTTACGATAACTTATAGACTTAGATGGAATTGTCTAAGCCGCAAAGCAATCTTTGGTCAATGTTCTGGACTTAGCTAGGATTACCTAAATCATGAAACGTCGAAGCGTATTTACATGCAAAGAGTCAGCCCAATTGCAACCTCGTGCCAGTCCCGAATGACCTACAAAAAGAGAAGTTGATTAGTTTTGCAAACGAGTGACGGACAAGTCCCGACGTCTCGCCAAGAGGGCAGCTCTTACAAGCAATTCGTAGAACACCTTGTGTGCAGAAAAGAGAGAAAGAGAGTGAAACAGACTTTGGAGGGCTGTAGGAATGGTTGCAAGTCTGCAACCGATGGTTCCCAAGGGTGTCAGACGTAAAACACTTTAATTTCTTTGAGTGCTCATGCCCGACTACTATACTGAAGTCCCATCCAGCCCTGTGCCACCCGAGGGGTTCCAAGAGGCTGAGATGGCTAATGTTTTGCTCCGCTTAATCTAGTCATCGCAGCACATGAAAATAATCTAAAACTGGGCAATTTTGGGATAGTTTTGGCCTGTTCTGGCTCCGCACAGCGAGCGATCATTCTGCAGCCTAACAAACTATTTCTAATCATAATTTCTAGGCAAAATCACCTAAAACTAAGGCAAAACAGGCTTCCCAACATTTGTACAAGCACAAAAAAAAGCGACGAACGGTTCACGGAATGACCGTTCGTGATATTCTCCCCCACCCAACTTGTTGACGCCCTCATTAACGCTTGATAATAGGCTTTAACGCAGGCTTCTTCATGTCGTAGGGTGTCTTCTGGCTCCCAACTGGCTTTCAGTCCAGAGAAGTTTTTGCCACTTCACTAAGTATTCAGTTTGCTCCACTTCGTTGGGTAGCTTAGTCTTACGATCTGCCAGAATTATCTCAACTCACTTTTTGTAGGAGGCTCTGATGGGGGGGGAGTCGAGTTGAAATATTTTATGAGGCGTCTTGTGTATCTGAATGGTAGACTTTCAAGTTGCTTGCATGGAGGACATTATAAATTTTGAACCATACTAGCAGCTGCAACTTATAGGAGACGTTGCCTACTCAATTGATGATTGAGAAAGGCCCTTCATACTTGTGTACCAATCCTTTGTGCACTTTATGCCTAAAGAACTAGAGTGATGCTGGTTGGAGCTTCACCAATACCAAGTCGCCAATTTTAAATTCTTGGGGTCGCCTTCCCAAGTCTGCCCACTTCTTCATCTTTTTAGCCGCCTTTTCCAAGTAGTCCCTTGCAATATCTGCATTTCGATATCATTCTTTTGCAAAGTGATATGCTGACGGACTACTCCTCGTATATCTAATGGCCAATATGTGAGGAGTTGATGGTTGTTGTCCTATGATAATCTCGGAGGGGCTCTTATTGGATGCAGAGCTCTACTGTAAGTTATAGGAGAATTGGGCTATGTCCAACAGCTTCACCCAATCTCGTTGATTTGCACTTACATAGTGCCGGAGATACTATTGTAACAGTGAGTTAATTCTCTCCATTTGACCATCCATCTGGGGGTGGAGCTTGTGGAGAAGTATAACTTTAATCCCAATAGCTTGAATAACTCGGTCCAGAATCGTCCCAAGAACCGAGAATCTCGATCACTAATGATATTGTGTGGAACTCCTCAATACTTCACCATATTCTTCATCATCAACTTGGTTGCCTCTTTGCTGAACAATATAGGGGTGCAATAATAAACGTTGCATATTTTAAAAACCAATCGACGACTACAAGTATCGATCCCAGTCCCCCTACTACGGGCAAGCTTGATATAAAGTCTAAGAAAATGCTCTCCCACAACCTTTCTGGTACATGCAGTGACTCCAAAAGCCTCACTGGCTTTCGCTGCTCTACCTTATCCTGTTGACAAAGTAAGGCACGTTCGAACGTAATTCTCCACATCTATCCTCATCTTCGACCAATAGAAGGCTCTCTTCATGAGAGCTATTGTTTGATGAATACCCGGATATCCAGCCCAAAGGGAATCATGATACTCTTTCAAGAGTTCACACCGTAAATTGTCCGCTCGTTGAACATAAACTCTATTCTCTTTGGTATAGATAGGTCCCTCTTGGACCCAAAATCGTCGGGCCCTACCCTTTTTGATAAGTTACATCAGGGTTACTACTTGAGGATCACTATACAGTCCATCCCTGATCCTGGAAAGGAAGTCGGGATGTAATTGACTTGCTTGGCCTCCGCCTTCCAATTGCATAGCATTCACCAACTCAACTTTTCGACTTAATGCATCGGCCACGATATTTGTCTTTCCGGGTTTGTACTCCATTACCATGTCGAACTCGGCTAAGAAGTCTTGCCATCGTGCTTGTTTCGGGGAGAGCTTCTTCTGAGTTTAGAACTCAATACGACATTGTCTATCCTTAGCATGAATGGTGCTCCCAAAAGGTAGTGTTGCTAGACTCGTAGACAATGGACCACCACTATCATCTCATTCTCATGCACTAAATATCGTCGCTCAGTCTCGTTGAGCTTACGACTCTCGTAGGCCACTGGGTGACTCTTCTACATAAGTACTCCCCCAATAGCAAAGTCTGAAGCATCTGTATAGACTTGAATGACTTTTCATAATTTGAGTATTGGTTCCTCGATACGATAGTCTTTAGGTCTTGGAATCTTTTTGTCTTCTCTCCCCCCACTCCACTACTCTTTCTTTTTTTACTCTAGTAGTGAGGTGCGCGATATATATCTATGAAGCGATAATAATTGATGACCCCCCAGAAAAATCTCAACTCTAGTATCTTCTTCTGCATTCGCGCCCCTACTATAGCTTGCACCTTGGACTTGTCCATCGGATAGAACCATTGCCAATTCGATGCCCCAAGAATAGAATCTTCGTCTGAGCAAAATAGCACTTCTCCCACTTCACGAACAAAGTGTTCTCCCTGAGAAATCTGAAGATTGTCCGAAGGTGCGCAATATGCTCCTCAAGTGTTTGGCTATAGACAATTATATCATCTAGGTAAACGACCACAAACTTGTCCAAATAATCCTTGAACAGTTGGTTCATTAGAGTACAAAATATGGTCGGAGCGTTGGTTAAGCCGAAAGGCATCACCAAGAACCCAAATGCTCCATACTTGATCATATAGGTAGTCTTCGCCTCATCACCTTATGCAATGCGCTTGACCGAAGGTCAAGTTTAGAGAAATACTTAGCTTTGCCCAATTGATCAAACAAATCTGTAATAAGGAGAATAGGGTACTTGTTCTTCACTGTCATTTTGTTCAAGGCTCGATAGTCGACACATAATCGGAGGCCCCCATCTTGTTTCTTCTGGAAGAGGACTGGAGCTCCAAATGGTGCCTTTGAGCTGCGGATGAGACCACTGCTTAGCAGTTCAACTAACTGCTTCCTCAGTTCTACCAATTCTGGAGGGGCCATGCAGTATGGTGGTCTCGCTGGAGGCTTAACTCTCGGTTCCAACTCAATATTATGATCCACGCCTCTGTGTGGTGGTAGAGTCTTCGACAACTCAGGTGGCATGACATCTGAGAATTCCTTTAGAATGTTCACCACCGCAGCAAGTTCATGAATGACCTTCCCGTCAAGTGGCTCCAGCTTCACAGCAACTACGAAAGTTAATTCACCTTTTCGCACCCCTTTCTTCAACTGTAGTGTCGATATTTGCTGAGGGTCCTTGGTCCTCCCTCGAGAAACTGGAATTACACAGGGGTCGTCACCTCCTATCAGGCATAAAGAGTTTAGGAACGACATCGACACTAACTTCACCGCGTGTATGAACTCCATTTCAAGAATCACTTGGAAGTCATCAAAAGGTATCGCCATCATGTTTGTGCACCCGCTCCATGTTTCAATCTTTGTAGGGACCCCCTTTGCTAGTCCAAAGATCTACTTGGCCTCTGAGTTCATAGCCTTCATACGACTTGGGTTCTTCTCCAAGACAAGTCCAAGTCGCTTTGCTTTACGATCGGCAATAAAGTTGTGGGTAGCTCCTGTGTCCACCATTGCAAGGGTTGTTCGGCCATTAAGTTTGATGTCTACGTACATCAGCTCGCTACTTGTTGCCTTCTGCATCTTTGTTTTTGTCCTCTCCCCCACTTGACCCCGTAATGCATTTAACAAACGCATCACTCCCATTCGAGGCCCTTGCGACTCCTCATCGTCGCTGCTAGATTCAGAACTGCTTGAACTAAGGGCGACAACTTTACCCTTATCCGACGTGAGGGTGTATTGATGTCGTTAAAGCATTAAGTGTCTGCTTCTGCGGGCACTCCCTCACCATATGCGATCCTCTGCATAAGAAGCATCCACCAGATTTCGAGGCCTTGCCTTTTGAGCTTGGCCCTTTGTGAAAGCTCTTTTTATTATGTTCGCCCCCAGACTCCTTTGTACAAGAGTATTTTGTTGGGTGATTTCCTGAAGATTGTTTCTTCTTTCCCAAGTCCTCCGAAGAAACGAAATCAGTTAGCCTTTCTGCGGCTGCAATTGCCCCGACTACGTCGGTGACATTCCTCCGATTTAGTTCCCGTTGTGCCTATGGCTTTAAGCCGTCGAGGAAGCTGAATAGTTTGTCCTTTTTGGATATGTCTTATATATCCAGCATCAGTGCCGAAAATTGCTTCATATAGTCTCATATGGAAGTACTTTAGTAGAGTTGCCTTAGTTTTCTTCTTGTGATGAACTCAGTGTTCTCGAGCAGAAACTGCGTTCTCAACTTGTGTTTCAAGTCTTCCCATGTATCCACTCGGTATTGACCTTGTTGAATCTCTTCCCAATGAGTTCGCCACTAAAGTTTTGCGTCTCCATTCAGATAAATCACTGCTATAGAAACTTTAGTTTCCTCCGAATCGGGTCTCATAACATGAAAATATTATTCCATGTCAAATAGGAAATTCTCGAGCTCTTTGGCATCTCTAGCGCCCCCGTAGCAATGCGGCTCTGGTGCTCTAAAGCTTTATGGCGGTGCAGCATGGGTATTATTTCCGCTCGCATTAAGGGTTCTAGTGAGCAACGTCACTTTGGCCGTGAGTTCTGCCACAACTTCATGAAGATGTCGTACGGAGTCTTTAGTATCCTCTGTCAGTTGGTCGACCAGGGACTCGACCCTATCGATCCGAGATTCAGCTTCTTCTTGCGAGCTCTCTACCCCAAGGAGCCTTCCTTGGCCTTGGTAGAGTTTCTCCAAGCTCACTTCGAGGACATTGAGGTGGGTTTCCACCATTGAAAGTCTTTCCTTGTGGCTCCTTTTCCCAGTTGGTGCACCAAATTGTGCTTCCTCCGCTCATGGAAAGTATCTAACTTCACGCTCATCATGTTCACTGTCGTGCTCCTTATGAGCGGCTTCAACAGTTTGCGAGCGAGTTTGCACTTGCAGCCCACTTGTGACTGCCTGGGGCAAAGGTCTGGCTTGCCCCATCTTGCTCGATTCACCATGGTGCTTCACCATGGTGAAGTTACAAATCCTCTTCGCTTGTTTGTTAGAATTGCTTGCCCGTTCTAATACCACAATGTCACGGACTTAACGGAATTTGCCTAAATCGTGTGGCACCCTTATGACAACTTGTAGACTTAGCTAGAATTGTCTAAGTCGCGAAGCAATCTTTGGCCAATGTTCCAAACTTAGCTAGGATTGCCTAAGTCATGAAATGTCAAAGTGTATTTGCTCGCAAAGGGTCAACTCAATTGCAACCTCGTGCCGGTCCCAAAGGACTTGCAAAAAGAGAAGTTGATTAGTTTTGCAAACGAGCGACGGACAAGTCCCGACATCTCACCAAGAGGGCAGCTCTTACAAGTAATTCATTGAACATCTTGTGTGCAGTAGAAAAAGAGAGAAAGAGAGCGAAACAGGACTTTGGAGGGCTGTAGGAACGATCTCAAGTTCGCAAACAATGGTTCCCAAGTGTGTCGGATGCAAAACACTTTAATTTCTTTGAGTGCTCAAGCCCGACTACTATACCGAAGCCCCATCCAGCCTTGTGCCACCCGGGCGATTCCAAGGGGCTGAGATGGCTGACATTTTGCTCTGTTCAGTCCGGTCATCGTAGCACATGAAAACAGCCGGGCAATTTTAGGACATTTTGGCCTGCTCGCTCTACGCAGCGAGCGATCGTTCTGTAGCCTGACAGACTATTTATGCTCATAATTTCTAGGCAAAATCACCTAAAACTAAGGCAAAATAGGCTACCCAACATTTGTACAAGCACAAAAAAAACGACAAACGGTTCACGGAATGACCGTTCGTGACAAGACCCCGCCCTCTGACACACATGAGTAACATGTCACAAACGGATAAATAAACTTGAGGTTGGGCAACATCAGATATTATGTAGTCACTATCAGGTCTGATAGGAACCTGAGGGAACCACATGACAACATAGTAGGAGCAATAAACAGCTGACAACATGAATAGCCGCCAGCATTGCCGACGACATTAAATGGGTTGGCAGAAAATGTCAAAGGAATGATGAGGCCAGGACTTGACCGGAGGATGACATACAGGTATAATAGCAACACCCCAAAGACCCTCGGTGGTCTTTCTCGAACTCTGGTACTCTGACTCTCCCCCTCTACTTCAATCGAAAAAAGGTGAAGAAGCTCTGGTGCCCAAGTTGAGGACGTCGGGCTTCACCTCAATCAACCCTAACTTGATCATCGGAGAGACGTCCCCGGAAACCCACCACCCGGGAGGTCTTATATTGCAGGAACAGCACAGCAAGGTCAGAAGGACCCATATCAAAGTCACAACCGGGGCATCCACACACGTCGACCTCGAATTGCTAAGCGTAGAGCGTCTCTCGTGCTTGCGGCTTGAACCCCGTTGTGTGGATCCACTAGATGCAGTGGAGGATTCACAACATTTTACACTAGAAGGAGGGCTACCAATGTCATAAGAGTGCTCGACGCTTGTCAATCCTGGAGAGGATGCCCCTCCCGTAACCTAGCCAACCTCGGGGGGAGCCTATCGACCCCTACTTCTACTCCCTTCATTCAGAGATGGGAACATACCTTCTCACACCCAGAGAGCGATACTGGAGCTTACTTAATGACCCTGGGCTAACTCCACCCCCGCCAAACCCAAGGACCCTGGTGGTAACTCCTGAGGCATTTCAGGGGCTTACCAACCAGGTCCAAGCCACAACGGGAATGCTTCAAGTAATTATCCCCTACATCTCGTAGCTCTCCCAACAGTAGAGCTCACGGCTCCTAGCAACTCTCCTACATTAGACGAGAACAACACCACCACTAAATGAGCCACCATCGACGACCAACTCTGTAAACAACCCGCCCTATTTCTCCCCAAAATCCGATCAGTCTCCCTTGGGAGATGCAACTAAGCAATCAGAGCCCGCGCCTAGCTCGTCGGCCTGTAACTTTCTGGACCTCGACACACTCTCCTCGGACTCCATTAGTTCCCTAAGAGAGCAACTACCCCTGGTGAATCAGAGGATCGATGATGATTGTAGGACCCTAAGGACAAAAAATAAGCATGCCGAGGGTCCCCTCCATGGTTCTCCCTTCATCTAGGAAATTTAAGATGCTCATATTCCATCACACTTTCGTCTCCCGATACTGGAGGCGTATGACTACAGCTTCGATCCAACGGAGCATGTGGCTATGTTCTATGCATAAATGACTTTGTATGGCACCTCAGATGTCATAATGTGTTGGGTTTTCTCGATGACTCTCCGAAGAATCACCCAAGGATGGTATACCCGGTTACCGCCCTCCTCCATTCACTCCTTTAATCAACTCACAATGGAGTTCAAGAGTAATTTTCTCTCTAGCGCCTGACCAAAGCCAACTGTCACATCCCTCCTCGGGATGAGACAGAAGGAGGAGGAACACCTCAAACAATACCTCTCCCGCTTCACAAATGAAATCAGGGTCATTCCTGATGCACATCCATCATTGATCATCCAGGTTTTCATGATTGGGATCAGGCCTTCCCTCCTTTTTTGGTCGCTTGTGGAGCAACCCCCCGTAACTGTATCGAAGATGCTGTAGAGAGCTAACCAGTACGCCGTCGCCGAGACTTTGGTGGTGGAGAAACATAAAGATCAGAAGCGCCCTCAGGGTAAACCCTCTCGGAGTCCACCCTCTAGGCTCTCGAGGAGGAGGGTGGAGAGAGGCGAACAGACCATGCCTCGTTCGTCCAATGTTCCGCTCAACTCTACTCGAATGAAGATCTTCCTCCAGATCCGAGAGAAGGGACTCCTAAAAACTCCCAACCCACTGAGGTCTCGAGCTAGAGACCATGATCGCAGACATTACTATCGCTTCCACCATGACTATAGGCACGATACCAAGGAATGCTACAATTTGAAGAACCAGATCGAGGACCTTATCCATCGCGGCCACCTCGACCGATACATAAGGGAACCATGTGAGCCATCCCTCCGTCTGAAGGAACTGGTGAAATGGCACATCGACATTATAGTGGGCAACCTGGCCACGGGTGGCGTTAGCTCCTCGGCAAGGAAGGCCTATGCCTACACGGAAGTTCATAAGAGGCCCTGACCCTAAGGCGATCCAGGATTCACCTTCGAATCTGAGAGAAAATACCCGGACCACAATGATGCCTTAGTGGTGACGGCCCATATTGCTAACGCTTGCGTCAGACTCATCATGATAGACACAAGGAGCTCCACCGACATATTATACCTTGATGCTTTTCATAAGCTTGGAATGACTGATTGGGACCTCGCTCCCATGACTTCAACTTTAACAGGGTTTACTAGCAACACGATAACTCTAGTAGGCGTTGCAACTCTCCATGTAACTTTCGGTGATAAATTAAGAACCAAGAACCAATACCATCATGGTTCATTTCATGGTAGTGGACCTCCCCACAGCTTACAACGTGATCATCGGGCAGCCAACCCTTAACAAGCTAAGGGCGGTCATCTCTATATACCATCGTAGCATGAAGTTTTCGACCAGCGCAGGCCCGGGGGAGATCAAGAGCAACCCCCAAGAGTCAAGGTGATGCCACCTGGTGGCAACAACCATCCCTAGAAAAGGCAAGAAGGCTCCGGTTCCCGAGCCCCATGAACCCCACAGACCTGATACTCGACCCAAGCCCTCCGAACCAATATTGGAAGTGCCACTAGAAAAGGCTCACCCGGAGAGGACATTGTGGGTTGGGTCAGCTTTGTCAAAGGACCAACGTTTCTAGCTCATAGATTTTCTTGGATGTCATTCCAATGTTTTCGCTTGGTCAACGAGCAACATGCCGGGTACACACCCCTGGATTACGCAACATCAACTAAACACAACCCAAGAGCTCGGTCGGTGCAATAGAAACCAAAAAAGTTTACCCTTGATCGGTGAAGGCCATTGAAGAAGAAATAGATCAGCTATTGGAGGCCAGGTTCATAACGGAGATTAGGTACCCGACTTGGATATCTAATGTAGTTCTCGTGAAAAATGCTAATGGAAAGTAGCATATGTGTGTTAATTACATCGATCTTAATTGGGCCTACTCGCAGGATTGTTATCCATTATCGAGGATTGATCAGTTGATAGACTCCACCTCTGGGTATGAGCTTCTCTCCTTTATGGATGCGTTCTCAGGATACAACCAGATCCGAATGGCCCCTCAGGATCAGGGGAAGATGACCTTCATCATACACCGGGGAACCTATTGTTATAGGGTAATGTCGTTCAGGTTAAAGAACACAGGGGTTACATACCAGAGAATGATCAACCAACAATTCAAGGACCAGTTAGGCAGAAATATAGAGGCCTATGTTGATGACATGATTGTTAAGAGCAAGCAAATAGAGACACACTAAACGGACCTTGCTAAAACATTTCGGACTCTTAGGAAGTTCAGAATGAAGCTCAACCTTGCTAAATGTGTCTTTGGTGTAGAGTCGAAAAAATTCCTCGACTTTATTATTCACCAACGAGGAATAGACATGAACCTAGAGAAAATCAAGGCCATCATTGACATGAAACCACCCCAAACCATCAAGGAGGTCCAACACCTCGTCAGGAGGTTGGCAGCAATAGGGCGGTTAATATCTCAGGCTAGTGACCAGAGTTACCCCATCCTGCGGGTGTTAAGGCATAACAAAGACTTCAGTTGGGACCCCGAGTGCGAGCAAGCATTCCAGGAGCCCAAGCCCACCTCGCGACCTTACCTTAGATGTCCTCGGTCAACCCAAGCGACTAGCTTGAGATATACCTCTCCACCACGGAACAAGCCGTCAGCTCAGTTCTGATAAAGCTCGACGAGAATAGCCATCGACCTGTCTACTACACCAGCCACATCCTGCAAGGTGTAGAGGAATGATACCCTTTGATAGAGAAACTTGCTTTCACCCTAGTCCTCACGGCTAGAAAGTTGAGGCCCTACTTCTAGACTCATACTACCAAGGTAGTCACCGACCAATCGCTATGCCAAATTTTTTCTAAGTTTGACATTTCAGGATGAATGCTTAAGTGGTCGGTAGAACTTAGCAAATTCGACTTGGAGTACACCTCGAGGAAGGCCATCAAAGCCCAAGCTATTGTCGATTTCTCCTCAGAGCTGATCGCCCCAAAACCTCCTTAGGAAAAACTTGTGTGGACTCTCCATGTTAATGGATCGGCGAATTCCTCTAGGGGAGGAGCCGGAATAGTCCTGAGAGACCTCAATGGGTAAACCTAGGAATATGTTGTGCACCTCGAATTTCCAACTACCAACAATAAAGAAGAGTATGAATCATTGCTGCTCAGATTATGACTGGCTGTAGAGCTGCAAATCGAGCACCTAGAGGTGTACACTGATTCTCAATTAGTCATTGGTCAAATCGATAGAAGTTTCAAGGCTCGAGAACCAAACATGGCCCGTTATCTCTCCGATGCTCGTTGACCAATAGGTACGACCAAGTACTTCAAAATTTTCTAAATCCCATACCTTGAGAATGCCAGAGTTGATTCCCTGGCCCAAGCGGCCTCCGCTGATGCAGTTGACAAGTTGTCGACCATCCCTAGCCTCTGCAAGTCGATAGTCTCATAATTGAAGTGGCCACTACGATCGCGCACCCTGACTAGAGGGAGAAAATACTACGCTACAAGAAATACGCAACCCTCCCAATAGACAAGGCTATCACCGACGAATCAAAAGGACCGAAGCATGGTTTGCCACCGTCAATGGGTGCCTCTATAGAATAGCTTTTAGCCAGCCCCTGTTGCGGTGCTTATCGAGACCCGAGGCTGATACAGTGCTCATCGAGGTCCATGAGGGGATATATGATGAACATATTAGAGGGTGTACACTAGTTTTTAAGGTCCTTCGCCTCAGATACTATTGGTCGATCATGCAAGCAGATGCCAAATCCTACGTCTAGAGGTGCATAGAATGCCAGAAGGATGCCCACATTCCTCGCCAACCAGCCTTGCCACTCTCCTTGACTCCCTACGCTTGGCCTTTCACACGGTGGGGGATGGACCTCCTCGGCCCATGCCCATAAACGGTTGGGCAGCAAAAATTCCTAATTGTCAGGGTGGATTATTTTACCAAGTGGGTTGAGGCTAAGCCCTTGGCCTAAATCACAGAGAAGCAAATGGAGACCTTTATCTGGAAAAACATCATAACGAGGTTCGACCTACTGAAGGTCAGAATCACAAACAATGTGACACAATTCAATAACTCTAAGTTCAAGACTTTCTGCGAAAACTACCAGATCCAACTGAACTTTAGCTCTGTGGCTCACCCCAAGCCAATGGATTGATAAAGGTAACCAACAAAAGCATATTAGAAGGGCTGCGAAGACAAGTAAAGGGGACTTCGATAGCCTGGGTTGAGGAGCTCCCCAACGTCCTATGGGCTCTGCAGACGACAGCAAAAACCTCTACGGGGGAGTCCCCCTACAGCCTAGCCTTCGGCACTGAAGTTGTCCTCCCTCCCGAGATGATCTTCCCGATGCTGAGAATAAAAAATTTCACTCTCGAAGTGTCAAATAGGTCTTAGGGAAAATCTTGACATGCTCGAAGAATGCAGGGCCAAGGAGCATTTGAGGAATCTACATTATCAAAGGGCGATTGCTCGACTCTATAACCGAAGGGTCTGACCTCGACCCATCGCGAAGGGCGACCTAGTCCTCAGGAGGGCTGAGGTCAACTACTAGTTACAGGTGCCCTGCAAGCCAATCACGTGAGTGATGGCACGTGTGACACGCTGTGTGATCTTTTTACTTATGATTAATATTGACATATTCTCACATTATATTATTTGTTATATATATATATTGTGATGTCCTTGGTTCTGTGCAATGGGAATCAGATCGTGATAAGATCATGATAATAAGATCGATTCACCTTTAAACACAGATCTTAAATAATTCCGGTCATAGGTTACTCAAGAGGGACATTGAAATAACCGGATAGATCGGTCTACTATATACCTATCCATATGATGGAGGTGGCTGGTCTCATAGCCACTTGTGTTAAGACACTAAGGATATAGTACAGGTGCTCATTAGAGAATGAGTTCACTAATTGATCCACTTATAGAATGTTGTATAGTTAATGATACCTAATGTCAGACAGTGATTCCATAGTCCCAATTATGTATCTGGTCCTTAGACTTGAGATACCAAGGATGCCTTGTATGAGTACTCCTTTCTTTAACGCTAGACTTACAGGTTTGGAAAGTTCCAAATCTGGTACAATTGGTTATCGGGATTAGTAGCCAACCTTACAAAGGCAATTGAGTGTCAATAGAGGATCATCCACTCTCAATATTACGAGAGAAATATCTCATATGTGCTTGCTCAGACAAATCCCTAGTCAGGGTTATTCGGATTGAGAGAGAAGGAGTTCTCTGGTAGAATCCGAATAGAGCAAGACAAACTGATTCCGTATGTGACCTGACAGTACTATGTCCAATATATAATCTCCGGGATATTATTTGGATGAGGGATTATAGATATATGATAACTGTGGACAGACAGATTCGATGGATTTGATCCCCTTGTACCATTTGGGGACTATGGCGTAGTGGCCTAGTACGTCCATAGTCGAGTGAATTATTATGAGAATAATAATTCACTACATCAGAAGGAGTTTTGATGAGAGTGACTCATGGCCAGCTCGGTATTGGGCCTAGAGGGTCACACACATATAGTGGATGCTTCAGCGAATAGAGGATTCAGTGGAGATTCAATTAGCCCTTATTCTTATTAAATGAGACCCTATGCTGATGGGCTCCTTGCTTAAGGTCCAATTAGAGACCTAAGGAGATTATCAGATAGAGATCCAATAATGTAAGATTAGTGGGTTATTGGATGGAGATCTAATACCCACTAAGGCAGGAGCCCTAGGGTTTTTTGGTGGCTCTCTATAAATAGGAGGGGAGACTCATTGTTGATAGGCTACAACTTTAGCCACCACCTCCTATTCTCCTCCCTCCATCTGAGCAAGAGTTGCAAGATCAGATTGGAGGAGTTTCGCTGTACAGATCCATCATGTGGATACCGCTAGAGAGAAGGACACTTGACCTCCTTCATCTTCTGCATCCGGATCTGGAATACAGGGATATATGATCTCCCTAGGTAAAATCAATCTCTCACACATTATGGTTTTTTTATTTTTACGAATTTTCTCGTGACCTCAATCTTTTACACTACGATTTGATCTGTGTGGGAAACCGATTTTTGTTTTGATTTTCGCTGCGCATGTGATGCACCCGCTAAGGTTTCCCAACATCAGCGACCCAGAACACACCCGAGGAAAACTTGCCCTTAGATGGGAGGGGTCGTATCATGTTACCCAAGTCTTCAGGATGGAACATATACCCTATCGACAACAGAAGGAAAAACGTGCTGGTTACAAGTGCCTTGCAAGCCAATCACGTGAGTGATGACACGTGTGACATGTTGTGTAATCTTTTTACTTATGATTAATATTGGCATCTTCTCACATTATATTATCTATAGCATATATACTGTGTTGTCCTTGATTCTGTGTAATGAGAATTAGATCGTGATAAGATCATGATAATGAGATCGATTCACCTTTAAATATAGATCTTAAATAATCCTGGTCATAGGTTACTCGAGAGAGACATCGAGATAACCGGACAGACCGATGTACTATATACCCATCCATATGATGGAGGTGACTGGTCTCAGAACTACTTATGTAGAGACACTAAGGATATAGTACTGGTGCTCATTAGAGAATGAGTTTACTAATTAATATGTGTTTAAAATGATGTATGGTTAATGATACCTAATGTCAGATAACGATTCCATAGTCATAGTTGTGTATCTGGTCCTTAGACTTGAGATACTAAGAATGTTTTACATGAGTACTCCTTTCTTTGACACCAGACTTACAGGTTTAAAAAGTTCTAGATCTAATACAATTGGTTATCGGGATTAGTAACCAATCTTACAAAGGTAATTGAGTGTTAATAGAGGATCCTCCACTCTCGGCATAATGAGAGGAATATCTCATACGTGCTTGCTTAAACAAATCCCTAGCCAGGGTCATTCAGATTGAGAGAAAAAGAGTTTTCCAAGAGAATCCGATTAGAGCGAGACTATGACGGATTCTGTATATGACCTGACAGTACCATGTCCAATATACCATCTCTAGGATATTAGTTGGATGAGGGATTATATATACACAGAAATTGTAGACAGATAGGTCCGATGGATCCGATCCTCCCGTACCGTTTAGGAATTATGGCGTAGCGGCCTAGTACATTCATAGTCAATGAGTCAGAGTGAATTATTATGAGGATAATAATTCACTATATCAGAAAGAGTTATGATGAGAGTGACTCACGGTCAGCTCGGTATCAGGCCTAGAGGGTCACATACATATGATGGATGCTTCAGCGAATAAAGGATTGAATTGAGATCCAATTAACCCCTATTCTCATTAAGATGAGACCTTATGCTGATGGGCTCCTTGATTAAGACCCAATTAGAGGCCTAAGGAGATTATTGGATAGAGATCCAATAATGCAAGGTTGGTGGGTAATTGGATGAAGATCCAATACCCACTAATGAAGGAGCCCTAGGGTTTTTTGGTGGCTCTCGATAAATAGGAGGGGAGACTCATGGTTGATAGGCTGCAGCTTTGGCCTCCCCCTCCTATTCTCCTCCCCCCCTTCCGTGCAAGAGTTATGAGTTCAGATTGGAGGAGTCTCGCTAGAGAGAAGGACACTTGACCTCTTTCATCTTCTCCATCCGAATCTGAAATACAAGGATATACGATCTCCCTAAGTAAAATCAATATCTCATATATCATGATTTTTAATTTTTATATTTTTCTTGCGACCCCAATCTTTTGCATGATGTTTATAGATGATGAGATCATCACTAGAGGAACCCTTATAAATGACTTTTATATGTTAGACATTTCTCCACATATCATGAATATAAATATGTCTAAGAGGAAAAGAGATGAGGTGAATAATGCATACCTATGACATTATAGGCTGGGTCATATACATGAGGGAAGATTCAAAAGTTGTTGAAAAATAGATACTTAGATCCATTTGACTATGAGTCATATACAACTTACAAACCTTGCCTTCGTGGGAAGATGACAAACTCTTCTTTTAGTGGAAATGGAGAGAGAGCTACCGAGTTATTGGAACTCATACATAGTAATGTATGAGGTCCCATGTCGACTTAGGCTATAGGTGACTACTTATACTTTATTACATTCACAGATGATTTCTCTAGGTATAGACATGTGTACTTAATGAAGTACAAATCTGAGACCTTTTAGAAATTCAGAAAATATAAGAATGAGGTAGAAAACTAAAAAAATATAAGAATTGGGTAGAAAACTAAATTGGAAAGAGTATTAAGACTCTTCGATCAGATCAAGG
Organism: Ensete glaucum; assembly: GCA_021527575.1. NCBI lineage: Eukaryota > Viridiplantae > Streptophyta > Magnoliopsida > Zingiberales > Musaceae > Ensete > Ensete glaucum. Next base: position 17,458,251 of record CM038559.1, read on the forward strand.
AGAAGAATATTTAAGTACAGAGTTCACCTATTTCCTTAGGGATAATGAGATTCTATCCCACTAGACACCTCAGTTCAATGGTATATCAGAAATGAGGAATCACACGTTGTTAGACATGGTGCAGTCCATAATAAGTTTCGTTAACCTACTCATCTCATTCTGGCGGTACGTCTTAGAGACCATAGCTTACCTTCTGAACAGAGTTCCATCAAAGTCTATAGTGTCTACGCCATATGTGATATGAAAATGAAAGAAGTTGTATCTTACGATTGTTAAGATTTGGAGTTGTCCTGCCCACGTTAGAAGAGACAACCCCGATAAGCTGGAATCAAGGACAAAATGATGCACATTCATGGGATACCCAAAGGAAACTTATGGGTATTATGTTTATCACCCTGAGGATCGAAAAGTCTTTGTTGCCAAGAGAGTCGTGTTCCTTGAGAAGGAACACGTTTTTGGTGGAAACAGTGGGAGAAGATAGAATTGAGCGAGGTTGGAGAACCTAGCTCAAGCACCATTCTAGAGCCCGAGTTTGTTCAGTTACTTAACACACAAGTTTCAACTTTGCATAAGTCTAATAGAGTATCTCACCCTCTTGAAAGATATGTGAGATATATCAATGGAGATGACTCTTAGGATGTTGATCCTCAGACCTACGAGGAGGCTGTTATAAGTATAGACTCCGGGAAGTGACAAGAAGTCATAAATTCTGAGATGGATTTCATGTACTCTAATAAGGTTTGGAACCTTGTGGATGTACCTGAGAGTATTGTACCCATCGATTGTAAATGGATATTCAAGAAGAAATCAGAGGAGATGGAAAGGTAGAGACCTATAAAGCAAGGCTGGTAGCTAAAGGATATCGTCAAAGACAAGGAGTTGATTATAACAAAACCTTTTCACTTGTAGTCATGCTTAAGTTCATTAGAATTATTTTGGCCATTGCAGCACACTATGACTATGAGATCTGACAGATGGATGTCAAAATCACATTCCTCAATGGCAACCTCGAGGAGGATGTGTATATGATACAGTCAGAGGAATTCATATCCAAAGAGAGTCCAAATAAAGTGTGTAAGTTGCTTAGATCCATTTATGGATTAAAGCAAGCTTCCCGAAGTTGGAATATAAGATTTGATGAGGTGATCAGATCTTATAACTTCGTTAAGAATGAAGATAAACCTCGTGCATACAAGAAGGTAAGTGGGAGCACTATCACCTTCTTAGTGCTATATGTGGATGACATCCTAATCATTAGGAATGATGTATGAATGCTCTCTACAGTAAAGTCTTGGCTATCTGGAAACTTCTCCATGAAAGACTTAAGGGAAGCATCCTATATTTTAGGATCCAAATCTATAGAGATAGATCCAAGAGGATGCTTGACTTGTCCCAGTCCAGGTACATATACTCCATTATCAAAAGGTTTGGCATGAAGAATTCCAAGAGGTCTTATATTGATGATATATAGAATATCACTTTATAGGAGTATGTCCCCAAAGACTCCTGAAGAAAGGGCAGACATAGATAAAATATATTATGCCTCAGCGATAGGGTCTATCATGTATGTGATGCTATGTACCAAGCCTGATATAGCGTATGCTCTAAGTGTCACGAGCAGGTATCAGGCAGATCTAGGTTTAAAATATTAGAAGGCAGTAAAGTGTATCATTAAGTACTTGAGAAGGACTAAAGATCTTTTACTGGTATATGGAGGAGGTGGCCTCTAGGTTGAGGGCTACACGGACTCGAATTTTTAGTTTGATATTGATGATAGCAAGTCAAATTCAGAGTATGTTTTAACTCTAAATAGAAGAGCAATAAGTTAAAAGAGTTCCAAGCAAGATACTACTGCTGACTCGACCACAGAAGTAGAATACATTACTACAACAATAGCTACAAAAGAAGGGGTGTGGATGAAGAAGTTCATCAAATATTTGGGAGTCATACCAAGCAGCATGGAGCTGACTTCCATATATTATGACAGCAATAGAGCAATAACTCTAATAAGGGAACCCAAGTCTCTTCAGAATTGTTTTGAGGAGGTTCCATCTGATTATAGTGATTATGACCTGAAAAGATATGGCAATAGACAGAGTTCCATCCGAAGATAATATTGTAGATCCATTGACGAAGCTGTTGACTCATATTGTATTTGAGCATCACAGGGGTCTGATGGGGATCAAACACATAGGTGATTGGTTTTTGGTCAAGTGGGAGATTAATAGTTACAACTGCCCTGCAAGCTAATCACGTGAGTGATGGCACGTGTGATATGCTATGTGATCTTTTTGCTTATAATTAATATTGGCATATTCTCACATTATATTATCTATAGTATATATACTATGATATCCTTGGTTCTATGCAATGTGAATCAGATCGTGATGAGATCACGATAATGAGATCGATTCACTTTTAAACATAGATCCTAAATAATCCCGGTCATAGGTTACTCGAGAGGGACATCGAGATAATTGAACAGACCGATGTACTATATACTCATCCATATGATGGAGGCGACTGGTCTTATAACCACTTGTGTGGAGACACTAAGGATATAGTATAAGTGCTCATTGGAGAATGAGTTCACTTATTGATCCGCTTATGGAATGATGTATGGTTAATGATACCTAATGTCAGACATCGATTCCATAGTCACACTTGTGTATATGGTCCTTAGACTTGAGACACTAAGGATGTCTTGTATGAGTACTCCTTTCTTTGACGCCAAACTTACAGGTTTGGAAAGTTCCAGATCTGGTACAGTTGGTTATTAGGATTGGTAGCCAATTTTACGAAAGCAATTGAGTTTTAATAGAGGATCATCTACTCTTGATATCATGAAAGAAATATCTCATATGTGATTGCTCAAATAAATCCCTGGCCAGGTTCATTCAGATTGAGAGAGAAAGAGTTCTCCGAGAGAATACCATTAGAGCGAGACTATGACGGATTTCGTATGTGACATGACAATACCATGTCCAATATACGATCTTTAGGATATTATTTAGATGAGGGATTATAGATATACGGTAACTATGGACAGACATGTCTGATGGATTCGATCCCCTTGTACCGCATGGGGACTATGGCATAGTGGCCTAGTACGTCCATAGTCGATGAGTCGAGTGAATTATTATGGGGATAATAATTCACTATATAATAAAGATTTTTTATGGGAGTGACTCACGACCAGCTCGGTATCGGGTCTAGAGGGCCACACACATATGGTGGATGCTTCAGTGAATAGAAGATTGGATGAATATCCAATTAGCTCCTATTCTCATTAGATGAGACCCTATGCTGATGGGCTCATTGATTAAGACCCAATTAGAGGCCTAAGGAGATTATTGGATAGAGATTCAATAATACAAGGTTAATGGGTAATTTGATGAAGATCCAATACCCACTAATGAAGGAGCCATAGGGTTTTTTGGTGGCTCTCTATAAATAGGAGGGGAGACTCATGGTTGATAGGTTGTAGCTTTGGCCTCCCCCTCTTATTCTCCTCTCCCTTTCTGTGTAAGAGTTGGAGTTCAGATTGGAGGAGTCTCGCTGCAAAGATCCATCGTATGGATACCGTTAGAGATGAGGACGCTTGACCTCCTTTATCTTCTCCATCCGAATCTGGAATACAGGGATATACGATCTCCCTAGTTAAAATCAATGTCTCACATATCATAGTTTTTTTTATTTTTACGTTTTTCTCGCGACCCCAATCTTTTGCACGATGATTTGATCTGTGTGAAAAATTGATTTTTATTTTGATTTTCACGACGTATGTAATGCTCCTGCTGAGGTTTCCCAACAAAATGCTCCCTCAGACCTGGCATGTGTCAAATTTAAAGAAATTCTATGTCTAGCATAACAATGTTAACTCGACATTTAGAGCCATTTAGATAAACCAAAGTGTTCATAAAAGAAAACTTTATTTGATAGCAAAAAGCTATAAAATAGTTGGGCGACATAGTTGGAAGCATATCTTCAAATGCCCAACATTCCGAAAAAAAAAAAGGGAGTCTTTCTATAGGGTTGCCTGCTTCTCAGAGGGGGTGTCATCGTCGAAAGGTTGATCGATGTCCATCTCAACGTTGGCATCTTCTAAACACTCGGCGAAGGGGTCTAGCTCGATCATAATATCCGGGTGCTTCCTCTGAAGTCACTCCAGTGCCACCCGGTACCTGAACTCGTAGCTGACCCCCCCCATCTTCTCGAGGATAGACTCGAATCCTCGGGATGCCTTGTAGGCGGCTACCACTTTCTGACCCTCAGCCTTCAGCTCGGCTTCGAGGAATGCCACCACCTCGGTCAGCGAGAGGACGTCGCCCTCCAAGCAAACTCGGTCATCCCGAGCCCCATCCAAACTGGAGTGCATGAGCTCGATTTCCTACTCAAACTCCCTCCACTGACTCCTGAGGGACTCCAGTTTAGTCTGTATCCTCTCGATCTCGGCCCCCAGCTCTTTTACCTACCGCTCAGTGGCCGCAGCTAACTCTTGATCGACGTTGGCCTTCAGCTCCTTGTTCGCAGCCCGAAGGGTCAAAATCTTCTCATGCTGGCTCTGAACCAGCCAACCCGCATCATGGACTTGATCGATGAGGGCACTGACAAAGTGAAGTCCCTGCAAGCAAACAAGAGTTAAGCTTGAATGAACAAGAGATGAAGAAAAGAGACACTCCTTACCTAGATTGCCGACTTGTCGGCCCAGTTCATAAGCTCCTCAGAGGAGCACTCAGACACTTGCTTCACCAAGGTGGGGTGTAGAGCTCCCCACAAGTACTCCCCGGACAATGGCCCCTTAGTCCAAAATGGACTAGACCCAGAGACAGTCGACCACCTCGGCACTAAGGGGTCCTCACCCTCGACGCACTTCAGCCGTGTCATGATAGAGGTGAAATACCTATCCACCCCTGCTCGGTCCTCAACCTCGCACAACTCCCTCATGGTGTATCCCCAATCGGGGACCCCCTCAAGTTCCACCGTCCCTTTGCCCTTGTCGATATAGGTCCTTGCAGTGCTCCCAAAAGCGTTTGCAAGTTGTTCAGCGGCCAACCGACGACATTTCCTCAAACCCGCCTCCGCGCCGGAGCTAGGGCGCTTCTCAACCATGGGCACCCCAGCATCCCCAACTACAGGCACACTAGCTGCCGACAGAGCCATCGAACTACTACCCGCTCCACCGCTAGACTTCATCTTACTGAGGTTAAACATATCTGCACAACAAAAGGTATGATTAGGAAAAAAATCTAAACCCAATCTAAAAACAGAAAATATATACCCCTAGGGGCAGGGCTGAGACCCGCTTCAGCCAACCATGCCTCGTTCATATCCTTCACCTCCCTTGAAATAGAAAGGATCCCCTGGAGGATCTCGACCAATTCGGTCTCGTTAGCCGACAATGTCGGTACGGAGCTGCTCACCGTCCGAGAGGTCTACTCGATCGGGAAGCTCCAGCCCTAGCGGCAGGAAATGAAAAAGAAACGTGATTTCTAGCTTTTGTTGTTGGAAGGTGCACTGCTCATATGAAATCCATTGCGAGCAGCTAAATAATACCTGGCTTGCCCCCAACTTAGCCGAAAGTAAGCCATAAATAGCTCTTGGGTAGCCCTTATACCCGACACATAACACTCCTATAAAAAAGCCACCAGATACCACCACAAGTTGGGCGCCATCTGGGAGGGAGAAATCCTCCACTGTTCGAGGCACGCCTCGATCATAGGATGCAATGAGAATCTCAATCCCGCCTCAAGGGTGCCAGTCGACAGACCGAAGCCACATGAAAAAGCATCATAGGGACACTCCTTCGGCAGAGGGACATGGAGTTCATACTCCGGAGGAATGAAATAGTTCTTCCTCACCTCGACCAACCGACAAGTTGTCACGGTCGAGTCTATATTGAAAAAAGATCGCATCGTCACCAAGGCGTTAGTGGTCCTGAAGTCGCCTAGAGCATTGGACTATAGGACGACAACCACTAACATAGAATCCCCGGAGGGCTGACTCAAAACCCTAGACCTATGGGCTGAAATTTTGACCGATCAAGACTCGGAGTGGGAGGACGCATAAGACATTTAAACTGCTCAAGAAACCGTTAGGGGGGGGAAGGAGGGGATGAAGGTCAACGACATTGGTGTAGCCAGCATCAGAGATGACATAGAAACATCAGCAACAACAGGGAAGAAGTGCACAGAGTAAGAGAAGGCTACAAAATAATAAGGGGAGGGAACTAATACCTCACCCCAGTGCCCGTTGGCGCTTCGCCTTCCCCAAAAAGGTAGGACGACTCATCATGATGCCTCAAGCTCCACGCTTGACGAGTTACCGTGCGGGACACACGGCACCCTATGAGTGATTCTGATCAACAAACAAATCTTTCTCAATCCCAAGGAGAATATCCATGGCCATCTATAAGTGAGTTCTCAGCCTCGCCCAAGAGCTTTTAGTCCCGACCATCTACAAGCAAGTTCTCGGCCTCGCCTAAGGGTTTTCAACCCCGACCATCTACAAGCGAGTTCTCAGCCTCGCCCAAGGGCTTTCAGTCTCGACCATCTACAAGTGACCTCTCAACCTTGCCTAAGGACTTTCAGTCCCTACCATCTACAAGCAAGCTCTCAGTCTCACCTAAGGGCTTTCAGTCCCGACCATCTACAAGTGAGTTCTCAACCTCACCCAAGGGCTTTCAGTCGAGCTCTCAGCCTTGCCCAAGGGCCTTCAGTCCCGACCATCTACAAGCGAGCTCTCAGCCTCGTCCAAGGGCCTTCAGTCCCGACGATCTACAGGCGAGATCTCAGCCTTGTCCAAGAGCCTTCAGTCTTGACCATCCATATGCGAGTCCTTAGCCTCGCCCAAGAGCTTCCAGTCCCGACGCTTGACAAATGAGACACCGAGCTCGTCTGAAGGCCCTCCGACCTAACTACTTATAACTTGGCACTCACCTTTGCCTGATTACTCATGACATGGCCCAACCGAGGCGACACAACCTCAGATGCATATAAATCCCTCTGTCATACGAACCCCGTGCCTAAAGGATCCTCCCCTTTGCCTTCTAGAAGACCTTAACAGAGCCTCCTTCTCGGGGGGGTGGGGTTGAATGACCAATTTCCCAGACCCTGCCCTCTGGCACACATAAGCAACGTGTCACAAACGGGCAGACAAACCTGAGGTCGAACAACATTGGATATCGTGCAGTCACTATCAGGTATGATAAGAACTTGAGGGAACCACACGACAGTAGAGCAGGAGCAACATGCAATCGGCAGCACGAATAGTTGCCGGTGCTGCCGGCGACATTAAACGGGTTGGCAGAAAATTCCAGAGGAATGATGAGGCCGGGACTTGATCGGGCGATGATATACAGGTATAAAAGTGACACCCCAAAGGTCCTCGAGGGTGTCTCTCTAACTCCAATACTCTGACTCTCCCCCTTTACTTCAATAAGAAAAAAAGGGAGAAGAAGCTCAGATGCCCAAGTTGAGGACGTCAGACTTCACCTCGATCAACCCTAACTTGATCGTCGGAGGGACCTCCCCAGGAACCCACCACCCGGGAGGTCTTGTCTTACAAGAACAGCCTAGCGAGACCAGAAGGACCCATATCAAAGTCACAACCGTGGTATCCACACATGCCAACCTCAGATTGTCAGCGTGGAGTGTCTCTCGTGCTCGTGGCTTGAACCCCGTTGTGCGGATCCACTGGACACAGTGGAGGACTCACAACAAGTCCAATCTAACATGAGCTCGACTCGTATATTTTAACATCATATTTAATTATTTTTACTATTAATCATAGAATTAACTATGCTGAGATATATGTTTTCAGATTTTTGGGGGAATATATAGAGATACTAAATTAAATGTAAAAATTAGAGAATGCAGATGAATATGTATGTCATTTTGCTGGTTTTTCTGGAGAAAATATTATTTTTGGAAAAATAAAAAGAAATGGAATAGGCGTAATACCAAACCAGCCTTCCATCTTTTTCTCAGGCAGTCGCTACATACCAAATCGCCCGACGCAAAAGAGATCTCGATCGCCAGAATCGGAGGAAGCGAGAGAAGAAGCCGATCCCAAGGTCTCAAGATGGCGTCTGCCTTCGACACCTTCAGCAACGACGGTGACGACGCCGCGGCGGCGGCCGCGGGGGGATCAGTCGCCACACGCCCCTTCGACGACGGCTACCTCGGCTACGACCCCCGCCTCCCCTCCCAGCGCTTCGACGCCTTCTCCTCCTTCTCCCCCTCCGAAGACGCCGATCCCACCGTCGACCACCTCACTCCGTCCTCCCCCGGCTTCCCCGTCGACGTCGCCTCTGGCGCCGGCTTCGGCTTCCACCATGATGACGTCCCCGTGCACCGCCAGCACTCTGATGTCGTCGTCGGCGACAGCATCCCGGCCTCTCCCGAGGGTTATGAGTTCTCGTCGGCGGCCTCCCCCTTCACGATGCCGCAGGCCAACGGGACGGCTGCATACGGGATGGAGGAGAACGGCGAGATCTTTACTTCGGATGGCCCGATCCTCCCTGACCCGAACCAGATGCAACGGGAGGAGGGGTTTATCCTGCGGGAGTGGCGCCGGTGAGTGCCTTTCCTTTGAGATCCGGTCATACTGATGATCCAATGCTTTATATTTTTCTCTATTGCTAATTCAATTTGTTGAGATGTTTTATATTTCTTCTGGATATCGAGAGATCGGATCTTATGTGTTCATATAACTACTGCAATGTAGCTCGTGTTGGGATTCTTTTGCAATTCTTCGGATTTCCTCTCCTGTTTAGGTTAATAGCTCAGTTTCTTTTACACACATCATAGATCTTCCATTCTTATTTGCAGCTGAAGATCACATGGTTGGGATCTCATGCATTACTAGCTTTAATTGATGGTTTTGTTGTGCCAAGAAATATTTTCTGATCTCAGCTTCCTGTTAGCCAAGACTTAAAAAGACAACTGTGTACTCATCAAAAGCTCTGCACAATTATGAGATACCACAACAAGGTACATAGTCCACTCCTAGGCCTTTCCAAGTCGTGAAGAAACTCGGGATCATAGTTGTCGAGTAGTCTAGTTAATAAGTGGTGGTGAATCTATCTTTAATATCCCAGGTGATGGCCACTTAACTATGTGATAGCTCAGATAATGGACTTGAGTTAGTTGAATCTATAATTTATCTAATTAAAAAGGTTTTTGCATTCCATATTTGTATGAAAGTAGCATAACTTCAAAAGTCATGATGGGTGCAATTTCCTAAAAGGACAAGATGTCATTACAATCCTAGCTCAATTAATAACTTATGTATATGCTACATCCAGGATATGTCGATACACTAATATGTGTCACAGTATATGGAATACCTTTGTTCATATCTAGTGATTCTAGCCGTTATTTACCTATGCTTTCTGAGGGATTTATTTCCATCCTATTTTTAGTCTAGGTACCAAGGCAACTTCCTATTACAAGAATGGTGGGATGCAAGCCACTGTATACAATAGATATCATTTAGTATGTGACACTGAAGGTTAATGACATGGCTTTTGAGTTCCTAGAATGAGATATGGAGTGAATGGTGATTGTTGTCTTGATGATTGTAGTAGCATAGATACATGACTTGATTTTTGTTTTCCTCATGTTTATAGGCCCTCTTGATCTTGATTTCTATAGTCAACAAGTTTTAAAGAGCACTGATTCTTTTCGTTTATTAATTTTTGTTGGAACAGTAATTCTTTTTTATTGTGTAATATAGAGCATATAGTTTTAGAGTTATTAAAGGGAGCCACATCCACTTGCATCTTCTAGAAGGAAAACTTAGAATTTGAAATAATTTTTACTATTGAGCTTTCGCTCATTTTCCTTGAACCCGGTTACCATGTGAAACCTCTTTGCCTAGTGTTCTCCAGTAATGTTGAGTTGGTGACAAGCTGTTTTGTTTTACAATTTGGCTCTCCTTTGGGAAAAGCAAACCTAAAGTTGTGGTTCTTGTTTGAGAAAATATGTGCTTCATAATATTGCACATATTAGATGATATTTCAACTTTTATTCTTTCCTATTTGGTTATCTAGAATTATTACATCGTCTAAAACATTTTTTATGTCAACAAGACTATCATTGGCTGAAGGTGTTAGCTAACTTAACTGATAAAGATCTTGATAGTTAATTATAAGGCTCTCGGCTTGAATCCCATCTTCGCTGCACCTATTACAATTGTAATGTGTCAACTAACCTAGCTGATAATGACTTTGACAGTTTATTGCAGGGTCTTGGGCTCGAATCCCATCTTCATCACTTACCCTTTGCAAAAAATAAAAAAAAAGAAGCTAATGCTTCGTCTTTGTTATTGTTGTCGTTGTTGTAATTATAACAAGGCTTCACCGACTTGAAGTTTTCCATTAAGCTTAGGTGTCTATGTACTTTCTTCTTTTTTTATTCTTTTCTTCAAAGTATCTAAAGGCTAATTAGTAGACTTGCTTGTCATGTAACATACGCTGGATGAATCCAGAATCAAAAGTAAAAAGGCCTACGAGACGCAGATAATCATTCAATATTCATGCTATAGTCACATATTGTTGCTTTTAATTTTGTCCATGTAGTAGCTATCTATAGAAGGCCCAAGACATCATCAATGTTGTTTAATTTGTACTAATATTTTAATGTCAAAAATATGGAGAGATCGATAAAGATATTATTCATGGATAAAATCATGATGGTTAAAATGATGATGGGCGTTAGGAGTCTTGTGTGATCATCGAATATCTTTGAGATTAAAAGAAAAATTTTATAAGACAAATGTGAGGCCAACAATGTTTTTATGGATCCAAGTGTTGAGCAATTAAGAAATAATATATACAAGAAGTTTGTGTTGCTGAGATGAAAATATTGAGATGGATGTGTGGAGTTACTAGGAAAGATAGGATAAAAAATACTTTTATTCATAAACAATTAGGTATCGCTTCGATAGAGGATAAGATGAGTTAAAATCAATTAAGATGGTATGGGCATATGCTTAGGAAACCTTCGGATGCAATATTCAAAAGATGTGAAATAATTAATGTTAGTAGTACAAGAAGGATAGAAGAAAATCTGAAAAGAAGGTTCGCCGTACCGCAGCATATTGCTCGGTATGGGCAGTACATATTGGTCCGATAGGAGATTAGTACGGATGGTATCTCAGTACGCCCCCATCGACCGTGTCGGTATGCTCGGTACAGCTCAATATAGCTCGGTACGTATCATACTGATAGCTGGTCAGTACACCATGACGGATCGATTAAGCGAACTGTCTAAAAAGTTTTCAATAGAAATTATAAATAAAAATTTAAGTTAAATTTAACTAAACATATGGCCTTTTATAGATCTCAATGGCGGCAAAAGATCCATATAGCTGACCCCAAATATTTGGAACTTATGACTTGTTATTGTTGTTGTTGTAATTTAGCAAAGTTACATTCACATAACCATCCATGTCTCCGACAAATATTGCAGAGTTTGGCAGTTGGATATGTAGACTTGACACCTTATCCATTCCAATACCTATGCATGAGCGTATTTAATCAACTTGACAGTTTAGGATGCTTGACCAAGAGCGGAAGCTGCTTATTGAGAGCAGTGGCAGCGGCGAGCAGCAACAGTGGCAGCGGCAGCGGAGAGATGCTTCAAGATTAGGATGCTTGACTGTGGCATCCTAAACTTCCACTCTTGGTCAATAGTTTAGGATGCGTGACTGTGTTTTTACTTGCTCTTAAAGCAAAGATGCTTCAAGATTATTGTTGAATTCTTTCTTTAAGTTTAAGATTGTTGATCCATACTTTTCTACTTCCTGTTATTATTTTGTATCTGCTCTTTGACTTAGCAGCATATGCATTGACTAGGCTTGATTAGTTGTTTCTTACTGCACAAACTTGGAAAAGTAGGATTTTTCAAATTGTCATGGGACCTTCACTGATTGCATACCTATCATCCATTTGTCTGACTTACTAGAACATGGGTTGTTAGCTGTTTCTTTCTTACTGCACAGTATTGGAAGACTAAATGCTATAAATTTTTAATATATCTTGATGAGTTATTTAAATGTAAACACATAATCTTGAGAAAAATAATTCCTTGATAATGTTGTATTGTTGCTGTAACTTATTTTAAAGTTCTGTTGATACAGTTTGAAATTTGTATGTCTCTTAACATTTTATTTGTTTATTGTTCAGCTAAACTCGTATCATCTAATTAAGTACCATGCAGTCCTTAGGATGCAAGTATGTCTGGAAGTGAATCCACTGTTTTTTAATATATTAAGATAGATAAGTCAACATGTGTTTTTGTCACTTTTAGGTTATGGTATGATATTAAGTTCCTGGATTATGAGTTATGACTATATGATAACTGAGACAGGTAAAACAAAACTGACACTGCCTGTTGATAGCTTTTCCTAGACCATGCTTTGGACTATAGTAGGTCCACGCATCTCACCCTTTAGGGGCTGGGGATTTGTGTATGGAATGAAAAATTGGAAAAAGAGGTGATAGATGTTAAAAAGTACTTCATTGCTTGCTCTTATAACCACTCTTGGTTTTACTGCTCAACTAAGCTTTGGATCATGTCAATTAATGTGTGCACAGACACAATGCTATCCTTCTTGAGGAGAAGGAAAGGAAGGAAAAGGAGCGTCAAAATGAAATCATTGCTGAAGCTGAAGAATTCAAGCAAGCTTTCTATGAGAAAAGGAAATTGAATTGTGAAACAAACAAGTTGCAGAACAGAGAAAGAGAGAAGGTAAGTGATTCTGTTTGTCCCTGAAGTTGAACTATCTACTTGTGTGATTAAAAAATGTGTATATGTTCTGAAGTCTTTATCTTACAAGTACCTCGTTTTGTTTATTGGCAGTTATATCTAGCCAACCAGGAGAAGTTCCATGCAAATGCAGATAAACAATACTGGAAAGCAATTTCTGAGCTTATTCCCCATGAGATCGCCAACATTAAGAAGCGAGGGAAGAAAGAACAGGAGAAAAAGTCTTCAGTCGTTGTGATCCAGGGACCGAAGCCTGGAAAGCCCACTGATCTCTCAAGAATGCGCCAAATTTTGGTAAAGCTGAAGCATACTCCCCCGCCACACATGAAACCTCCAACACCACCTACCTCTGCACCAGCCAAAGATGGTGCTGGTGCTGCAGCTGCAGGGAAAAAGCCATCGTCACCTGCCAAGGATGCCAAAGCTAATGGTCCTGCAGCCTCACCAAAGGTAGACATCTCTGTGACAGAAGGGCAAACGGCCAAGGCACCAGAACTAGTTCGGACTGCTTGACTCTCATTTTGCGACTACCGGACACGTTGCATGGCATTCATCTTCAAGGCGAAAGGCTTCATACGAGTTTCAACTAAGTGCAGCAAGGAGTATTCATTTCAGGCGATCATCCTTCTATTGCCTCTTCACTTCATTGGGTTTTAGCATAGTGATATTGTTTGTTGATGTTTGTATTGTCTCCTTTACGAGGTATGTGATATGTCTCAAGAACCGCGTAAAACTAGACATTGGCTTTGCTGTGTGTGCTTGTCGGTATCTATCGTTCGTGTATAATGATCTTAGTAAAGTTGGAGATATTGCTGTTGTGACAGGGTATTTGCAATCCTAGTTGGTCTACTACGATGATATCCTACGAGGCACGGCTGCTGTTAGGATTTCGTCTGCAGGAATCTTATGTTTTCTGCTCTAGCATTGTTTGTATATCGATCTAAGATATTTTTCATTTATTTGTTTGAATTAAACCATTGTAAGGTAGCAACTTCGGTTCCAGAAAAAGTGGATTGGGTAACCAAATTTGAATTTATACAGGTGGTTGATGCATCAACAATTCCAAAAATTTGAGTCTTTGGCTTCTTAACACTGCAAGCCTAAGCTTGGATATTATTCAGTGTGTTTCTCCCCCACATGAGCTAATAATCCATATCATTCTGTTTGCCCTAAGTTTTTCATGTACATTATCTAATGCTGCACCAGACCTCCCCACACCATTAGGGGATGAAAAGGTTTGAATCTTAAACGAGCTAAAACAAAGAAAGTTACAAGCTTCAACGGTTTTTGATGATCAGGTTTCTTATTTAGAGGCTGCTGCCTTTTGGAAGGAAAAAAATAAACTTCATAGCAGTTATTTCTTTCCCTCCTATGATCCTCTCATATGCCTTTTTCTTATTCACACATTCTGCAAAAGTTTTCTTACAGTACAAGGAGGTTCCTAGCAAAGAAAATATTAAACAGAGTCGATTCCTCTTATTCAGAAATTTTCTTCTATTTATTCAAGACACTTGTTTCTTTGGGTAAAAAAAAAAAAAAAAATTCTGGTGCTTATTCGGTGAGTCTGTCGTTTTTTTTTTTTTAAAAAAAATGTTCCGAGTAACATTGCAAAGCAGTAAAGCAATTTTGATAGCTCCAAACAACAGTTTGGCAAATGGAATAAGATGTTATTAGCAGAGAGAGTGGCAAATAAGAACCCTATTCCCTCCTGCATCCAATGTCAATGTCAAGTGTTTTAAGGATCCATTTCTTACTAATGTTCTTATATGGACTCCACACAAACTTGACCCATTCCATCCATTTATCATTTACTAATTAATTGATTCACTAACTTCTTATGGATAACATATATGATTTAGATATAATTTTTTTATAATTAAACTAGAAAATTCTCCTGCATAAATAAATAAATGATGGATCAATAAATTTGAATTTAGCTTTTTATTATTTCTTGTTTCAACACTTATGCATGTGTGAGATGTACAGAGGATTCTGATGGGTAGAGATCCATTCTTTTGTGTCCACTGTCTCCTGATCTGGTGTCTCTCTACCTACACATGCAGCGTAGCGTGTTTTGTAATCATTTGTGCCAGCTCCCATTCATTTTTCTTTGTGACTAAAGCTGCTGTTCTACTGAACTCCTGTTGGATTAATTTTTTTAATTGGATTAACTAAAGCAATTCTATCTATCTATCTATCTATCTTCTTTAAGTTCCATGAATGAAGATATCAGTGTCAAAATGGCTGTTATTATAGGCAATGATGATCATTCTCAGTGAAAAATATAAAAAGGCCATATATATAGTGTATGGCTCTTGGAGATTGCAAGGGACAATTCAGTGTTTCTCGCCTTAACAAGCACAAGTGAGTCACAATTCTCGGTTGTATGCCGCCTTAATAAAGTGATCACATTCAACCATCATGCATGTTAAAAATATTCTTTTCTTTTTTGTCTAGAACCTATAATTATCTCGAAGAATATATATATATATATATATATATCTATATATATATATATATATAAGAGTTAGGGGGAATAAATATTTTCGATACTTTATGATTAATTTATATTGGAATAAATTTGTTATTTTGTATTTTTAACGAAGTTAAAAAGGACTCACTAATAAATAAAGATGGGAAGGAGAAAAGAACTTGTTATGTTTGTGCCATCTCCAATGCATTTTTTTCTTATGTGACTAAATCTGCTGGTCTTCTGAACGCCTGTTGGGTTAATTTTAATTGGATGAACTATTGCAGCTCTATCTATCTCCTTTTATGTTAATGAATTAAAATATATGTGTCAAAATGGCTGCTATTATAGGAAATGATGATTACTGTCAGTGAACCACAGGTCTTGTAGAAAGCTCATCCCCATCACCCGTCCACTCACAGCTGCATGTATGTATTTGTATAATATGGCTCTTGGAGATTGCAAGGGACAATTCAGTATTTCTAGCCCTAATAAAGTAATCACATCCAATCATGCATGCATGCATGCATGTTAAAAATATTCTCCTTTTTTATTTTCTAAAACCTGTAATTATCTCAAAAAATATATTATTAAATATGCATGCATGCATGTTAAAAATATTCTCCTTTTTTATTTTCTAAAACCTGTAATTATCTCAAAAAATATATTATTAAATATGCATGCATGCATGCATGCATGTTAAAAATATTCTCCTTTTTTATTTTCTAAAACCTGTAATTATCTCAAAAAATATATTATTAAATATGCATGCATGCATGCATGCATGTTAAAAATATTCTCCTTTTTTATTTTCTAAAACCTGTAATTATCTCAAAAAATATATTATTAAATTTTATTTAATCATCATATCACAAATTGTCATATATGGATGCTCATATGTGGATTCAAAACCGAGGTCGAACCTGAGATCTATCGGGTATGCAAATAATACCTTTCGAATTAGGGTTAGGGAAAATGAATATTTTAGATAGTTAATTTATTTTAAAATAAAATATTTTCATGTTTCATTTTCAAGAAAGAACAAAAAAAGGACTCCCCAACCAATAAATAAAGAAGAGAGAAGAAGAAAAGGTTTGGGTTTTCATTCAAACCAAGCATATGTATCGCACGATACCTACCAACCTATGAAGATAAAACATTGAAAAGTTAGGATGATCTACGCATTGCACGTTTTGTTGACACAACGTTGACATTTCACCGAAAAAGAAAGCCAAGTTTCTTCTTGTCTCGAAGTCAATATTATTCTCCTCCATGTACACACACATTAACAATAAAGTTTGGTCTCGAAGTCAATAGTTTATCACGAACACAAAGCTCATTATTAATATGATAGAAAAATATAAGACTTAGGCAATCCATCACCGTAAACTTTATACTGAGTATTGTAGGTTAGTTGAAAGATTACTCGAAAGTATGAAAAGGATTGGGATGAAAAGTATAGCAAGTATGATGATGATGCCAAAGTACGTTGCATGAATGATTTCCTATTCACTCAAACAAGTGTGCTGTTCTTCCAGTGTCATCGTCGAGTATGTCTTCGGCGTTTTCTTGGATTGTAGGAAATCGATGAGGGGAATCACATGAAAGATGTCTGAGCCTAAACGAAACTATTTTAAAAAAAAAAAACAAAGAATTCAAAAAATCTATTTTCAAGACGTGACTCCTGCCTCATAGAATCTTTTAATAGATGATTGTAAGAAATAATTGTAAAATACTTGTGTATTTACAAAATTGGAGTTCCTATCTAAGCATGATATAACAATATAGTATTTGAATGGAAGAATTATTTCTCTTTTTTTATAAATTATTATCATGAGTTAATACAGAATGATTAGTAATTTTGTCGATACCTCCTTGATGGGGGGAGAGATGTCCATGGGATCAGATCGTACCATCTCATATAGATTCGATATGGAGTTTTCCGTTGAAAACACAGACGACGACACCAGCCGGCGATGCAAGTCAATGGCGCCACCGGAGATGCGGTTCTCCACGAATACGTAGGCGCATACGTAAGCCCCGGGTACAAATGGGGGGGGGGGGGGGATGTGACGACCTTATCGTATCGTTCACTGCCTCCGCGGCGGCCACGTGACCGGACGATAAGCAGGGCCATAGCCCACGGGCGCACATGTGGGTCTTCTGTTTACTTACTTATCGTCGCGAATCTTATGGTGGGAGTACGGCCATGGGCCACGACGTGGTCATTTAAAGGGCAGGGCAGGGCAGGACAGGGATGTATGTTAAAATAGGTATGGTCAGGGGGGACTGCTGTATCGCACAACAACAAGTCGGTGAGGGGTCCCACGACGACGGTTACGGGCCCTCCTTGATGACGATGGTATAACAAATCAATTTAACAAAGACTAAGGGTTTAAAATTCTTTTTTCGATATCTTTATCTACAATTTGATCGTGGTTGGTAAAGTGGGATCGTGCTCACCATCTATCTCTACTTCTTAAGACCTCAAAAAGCTTATGTTTGTTATGTTACTTTGTACCATTTATTATCGTAAAAAAATTGTTGTGTGTGGCAAGCGAGAAATGTGGGATTGAGTAGCTTATACGATAAATTATGAAGATCTTTTACCGACTGAATTGGGTAACACTTGAATTGAGAATAATCAAATACATAAACCAAAATATTCACTGGTCTTTGCAAGAGGGTAAAAACCATGTTAAGAGGAAAATGTTGATCCTAGTGCACTGGATAATGTTCGTCGCATGGAACAAAAGATCTAATAAGTGGGGTTAGCTCAACCCAATCTCTCATGGAGCTGATGATGGAGTGGCATGCAAGACTTTTGGAGACCACAGAAACGTACTGGTTAGTATACTATGATGCTGTAATCATAAAACCCCGAGTAACTTTATATTATATACGAGGAGAGGAAAAAAAAAAAAAACAAAAAAGAAATGTAGAATTATGGAGGAGGGGACAGAGCATGAGACACACTGACATCTATCTGTTCTGTCTGTGACCTTTTGCTTTACCTTTTTTCTTTGTCATGCATGCCACCTTTCAGTACTTCTTTGGGGGCAGCAGCAGCAGCAGCAGCAGCAGCAGCAGCGTGCGACCTCACTGACCCACACAACTCTTTCTCAAAAGAACTCCTCAATCATATCTGCTTTAGCTAAAAGCAGGTGGTCACCATAACCTACAGTTCCGATTGGATGGTTAACTCTTCCAATGGGAAGAGGAAAACAAAATGAGAAATCTAATCATTATTAATTAAATAATATACTAAAAAAACCAATATGAAATTAATAGATATCCATAGGAAAGAAAAAAAAAAACCCAAAGAGAAAGAATATATCTGACATTAAATAAATCCAAAAAATGAAAAAAGACGTACCTATCGAATGGAATAATTTATAGGAAATAATGAGACGCCGCCACATAAAGTGGGACTTCATAAGTAATCAACATGTGGTGTGTCAGGAAGGGCAGCCGAATGCGACCAGGCGAACGAACCTGTTGTTCCTCGCTGCGGCATCAACGCACACCAATGTTTCATTCAGTCATTCTCACGAACATGTGGTCGCGCGCCATGAATCGTGCCCCCCCCGCACCTCGAGGATCTGTCGCCTTCCGAGGAGGTTGTGGAGCAGAACTCCGGTGCGGTTGAGTTCGCGCCGAGGAGGGTAAGAGAGACGGGTGCTATCATTTCGTACCGCGCCGTGTCACGGACGCCGATGGGAGTGTGTCCCACGGCACTCCAGGTGGTGGACCGCACTCGCTCCGGTGAGCCGTTGCTTTCCCCGCCTCGGATCTTTTGCCTTCAATCCGACTCGACTCAGAGCATCCAACCGACCGATTTATCTCTGAACACATTAAGAAGAAGAAGAAGAAGAAGAAGACGACGAGAATTGTAATCTGCTCCTTCAGTGCCACGAGAAAACGATTGGGAGGTCAAATCGGAGCTGCTGCTGCTGCTGCTGATCCGATCACAACAAACTCCTCATCGATGCAACGGGTCACTCGCGAGCGTTGGTCTTCTTCCCTGGAAGCTACGGGGAGCCGCGATGTGATGCTGAGAGTGTCCAAAGGGACGTGGTTGTATTTGAACTCGTCATCTGGCCGCCCACCGTCGGAAAAGCTCAAACAATGGTCAAAGCCTCTGCGCGTGCGAACCAACAAAAACATCTCTCCTTCAGTAGGTAGGCGACGCCGACGACTGAGTTCATTTGATTGTTGACTTGGTTTTCCACTGGAGTCATAATTCATCGTCAAATGAGAACTCATATGGTTGGGTTTCACAGACAAAGAGTGGAAGCCAAATCACGAAGGGCTCCTCCATCTCTTTTAACATTTTTTTTTTTTTTTTGTTTGACGTGAAGCTATACCTCATTGCCATTGCAGTCTCAGAAGGCAATGATACCACTTCGAATGCCTCTCCGGCTTTACGGAAACCAACGGGAAAACCATCTCCCATACTTTGTGAACTATCTATCTATCTATCTATCTATCGTAAATTCACATGACAACAGTAAATAAATAGTTGCCTCTCACATAAATGAATTGATTCGTAATTTGATTAGCTTAACTGATGAAGAATTTGACTCTTAATAATAAAATTCTACGACTAAATTCTATTCTCGTTACTTTTCTTTACAAAAAAAAAAGAAGAGATAGAATAAAATAAAATAATATAGTAAATCAATAGAAAATGGTGCATCAAAATATTATGTTTTCGTTTTACTTACTATAAAACCCATACTTGAAAATTTACATTGATAACTTATAATTAACTTGACCTTTTTTTTTTTTTTAATAAATTGAGGGAAGAAGTACGTGTGAAGTGGTTATACGCTATTTCGTATATTAGTGAAACATGACATGACACCAAATGCAAATTTCATTTGCATTCACGGAAAAGATGCACATGATTAGATCTACGTCACATAATTTTCAATTCACATTATTGAAGAGCCATTTCATAGTCGCATTATTATCATTGAGTGGCCATAAAAAAAAAAAAAAACAATGATTTGCTGAAACCCTTGTCCTCTTTCAAACTTTGATTTGGTACAGATTCTGCAGGTATACACAAGTCCTAACCCACATCAGTCAATCAAATCCTCCGATGAACAGAGTCATGTCAGCAGTGGCCACTATTAAATGTTGGATAGTGGAGATTGTGCAAACATAATACGATTGTCATTATCTTAGTGAATGCCAATAATATTTATTTGTCCTTTTTTGATGTATGTTTTCCTCCCGGTGTTATTTAAGTAAAACGACGACTTTTGGTTTAATTATAATTAAGACGAGACTTGGATTGCCATTACAGAGCATAATATGTATGATCTGATAGGGTGCGTGGAAGTCTGTGGAATCACGCTATTACTTTTTTACCGGTTCCTTTGGTCAAACCGGTGAAATCACGGCCTTTTCCCGACATACGAATGAGATTATACCGGCTCGAGGTCAATAAGTCGGAAACGGTGCGGTTCGCGTTTCCAGTTGTATCAACTACCGGATCCAACCCGAATCCCGCGCCACGTTTCCCGGTTGCAGCCGGTCCACCAGGCCGCTATTTATAGCGCCCATGATCGCGTCTTCCTCCTCCACTTCTCTGAGATCGAGACCTGCGCGTGAGGTTTTGCTTCCCGGCTGTGTTAGGGTCACGTTCAGGTTCGTTTCTCCAGTGCATGGCAGTGAGCTTGGTGTCGAATGAGGTGTCGGACCTCTGCATCGGGAAGCCGGCGCTGAAATCGCTGCCGCTCTCCGCCGCCGCCGTCGGCGACGCCCTCCTCGCCCTCAGGAGAGGCGGAGAGCCCCACCTCGCCCTGCTGGCCGCCGACCGGGCGGCTCCGGAGAAAAGGGCTGTCGTCGGGAGACTCTGCGTCGCGGACGTGCTTTGCTACCTCTGCTCCGACGGAAACCTCGCGTCGCCGAGCGCCGCGCTCGAGCGGCCCGTCTCCGCCCTCCTCGCCAAAGGCGCTTGCCTCGTCCGCCGCGTCGAGCCACAGTTTAGGTATTCTTCCGTCCCGCCTTGGGTGGATGAGTTGGTCCCCAAAACGCCTTCCTTTTTACCTTGTTCCAAGATTATTTTTGGGATGTTGGGGGGTTAAAAGGTGCCACCTTTTTCGTTTCGATACCACAAACAATGGGATCTTTTTATGGATCACGTGAGTTGTGCGACAATAAGAATTCGAGGGAAAGTTGTGACCTTCGTTCGATTTGAATGCTAAAGATTCTATCTTTTCTTCTGTTGTTGTTTGATTCGCAGTGTATCGGAAGCCCTTGATCTGATCCTGGACGGAGCGCAGAGCCTTGTGGTCCCCATCGGCTCCGTCGGCCGGAAGAAGCTCGCTGCCGCCGAATTCTGCTGGCTGACACAGGAGGACTTCGTCCGCTACTTCCTTAACTCCATCGCCCTGTTCTCCCCTGTTCCCGCCCTCTCCATCGACGCCCTCGGTCTCGTCCGCTCCGCGGACGCGCTCGCCATCCGCCACGACGAGCCGGGACTCTCCCTCCTCCCCCTCGTCCGCCGCGCCCTCTCCGACCAGACTGCCGTCGCCGTCGTCACCGACGATGGCCGGCTGCTGGGGGAGATCTCCCCCGCCGCCCTTTCTGCCTGCGACGAGACGGTGGCCGTGGCCGCCGGCATCGCCACCCTCACGGCGGGCGACCTCATGGCCTTCATCGACTACTACGGTTCTCCGTCGGAGTCCCTTGTCCGCGCGATCAAAGCCGGGCTGAAAGAGAAGGGCTTGCAGGAGATGCTTGAGCTGATGGAAGACGAGCTCTCCTCGTTCTCCAACTCATCCTCCTCGGCCTCTTCCTCGTCCTCCGACGACGAGTCAAGCGGGGGAAGGCGGCTGCGGAAACTGCGGTCGAGGAGCTTCTCCATCGGGAGGCGATCGGAGGAGCCGGAGGTCTGCCATCCCGGGAGCTCGCTGGTGGCGGTGATGGTGCAGGCCCTGGCGCACCGGGTGAGCTACCTGTGGGTGGTCGACGAGGACGACTACGGCATCATGGGAATCGTGACGTTTGCTGACATACTGAGGGTTTTCCGGGAGCAGCTGCAGCAGTCTTCTCTCTGAGATGGAAAGAGTGCAAGTCGATCGAATGGGCGGAGGATGACCGAGGGGGGGTGATTGGCAGCTGTTGTGGATGAGTCTGTGTGTCTTGCTTTGGGTGTGAATACGTTCTCTCCATTCCCTCCCATGGTTTTTGGAGAGGCCTGCCTGCTTTGTTTATTATGTTTCTGGTAATAAGGGACTCAATCTACCATCAAATCCCTATCACTTTTGTATTTGTGGGAGTTACTATTTTCTGTTCTTATCTCATCTGTCACCATGGCGTGGCCTGTTCTGAATGTTTGATCTTTGCATGTTGCTGCTTTATGGGGCAATTACTGCGCAGCATGGATTTCATCATCATGCAGTCTTATCATCATCCAAGCTAACAAGGCCCGCAGCAAACGTCTTTCTTGCCACTGAAAGCTGAGCAAGAAAGAGCTTGGGCAAAAGCGTGTGGATTTATTTTCCTGTGGTGCAGATGATATCAGAAGAAGCTTCTACTTGTAGATTTTGTGCATCTATACTGAAGAAGAAATCCAAGAAAAGGGCACTCTTCTTATGTGGCTGGCTGGATATGGCCGCAAACTAAGAGCTGTCGAGGGACAAGACATATAGCAGACAAGATGTGCAGCAAATAATCAAAAATCCTGGCGGGCTCTGCAAATCTAATATTTCAGATATAAGCTCAATCCATGCCACCTCTAATAATCAATATCCTCGAAGATTTTGAATCCAGTCACCTCTCTGTCTAATAAAGAAATGTGTTCCTTTGGTCACAGCATATTCCAATATACCAGCGAGTGGTTCTAAAGAAACCACAGCATCTTCTAACGCTAATCTCAACAGTAAAAGGAGGCGAGAAAGATAATCCACCAGCTGTAGTGTTCAGTGAATCAGACAGAACGTAGAGTGCCAAAGTGCCAACTCACATTGAAGAATGTGTCGTCTGTTGACTGCTTCGTAATTGCCTGCTACAACCGCCCAACTTTTTTGACCGCCATTGGATATTTTTCTCTGAATTTGGATGGCTTTTACCAAACGTCACTTTCATCAACAGATACCAACTGCTGTTTGGAATTAGATCCTTAAACTTACATGTAAATTGCCTCCTGCAACCAATAAAGGCTTCGATATCATGCAGTCAACGCCAACATTCAAGTGCTGGAAGAACTTCCTCCTGTGTTTTCAGCAGTTAATCCACTCAGCTGTTGGGTAGGCAATACAATCAATGCACATCCATCAGTGAAGCCGTGTCAAAGAAACCAGGCGTTCTCCTCCTCCTCCCTTCAAAGTCTATTATAAGCAGTTGAACGTGTGTGTCCCTGGTGGCTATAATATTTGTACGCGGGATTCCCTGTACAACAAGAACGAACCAGTGTTGTTATAGCTTTCCAGCACTAACATGGTCCAAAAGTAAGATGAAAAGTATTACATGGTCCAGAGCATCAACTTCACCTTTTTGCTATAAAAGAATTGTATCCCTCGTACATGTATAAGCCTGGGAAAGGAAGCATCATCCCCTTCAGATTCGTACAGGGAGTATACAGCAGCAGATCCTTCTGATATCTGTGCAAATTACAGTAAGGAAGTCCATTTCCTTCTACCTAATTCCTTTTTCCATCTTTATCTTTTTCTTTCCTTCCTCCCGTCACATCAGGAAGAAAACGTTGGGCCTCTCTACATTGTGGAGGCCACCTATATTGAAGACAACTACTTGTAGGACTGCCATATATCAGACAAAGAATGTTGAAAGAAGAAAAAGCACCAGACGGTGTCTAAGTCCAGCATAAATCTCTGACCCTGGAAGCATATCCATGGATAAGAATACATGAGTGGCAGGCAGGGCTTTGATCCAATGGGATGATGGTCAAAGCAACATTGATGAGAGGGAATGTGCTCAAGGAAGCTTAGTCATATGAGCATTTGTCATAAAGGTATAACAGCTCAAGCATACCGTCATGTAAAACATGATAATCATGAAAAACTAGTAGTCACCCCTTCTGCCGTTTCATTCTGATCCTCTGTTACCAGCTTAAATTTGAGAATTTTGTGCAGGCTAGCCATGGGCTTGACCTGTTTCGATGGAGCTTGTTCTGAATCAAGGAATTGTTTATCCTTGAAAACATTTGTTTCAGAAGGCTTCGTCTCAGAACATGTCATTGTAGGTGCACCGTCTACAAATCCATGAGATGTCAAGTTACCAATAGAAAACTTACATTAGAAATCTCACAGGAAAAAAATACACATGAATCTGCTCCAATGACTGAAGTTCAACTTTTGAAATATAAAGATGTAAGTGAACTCATTTATTATCAGTATTAAAATTCCCAAGCAGAGAAATCAAATCGATAAGCAGAGGAAACCAAGATCAGTGATCAAGGTTTTAACACGATTGAAAGAGAATGATGAAATGCATTCACAAGAACAAAAATTACCACCTTCAGCGAAGATGTAGCATGTTCCCACGGTCTCTTGGTATTCTCCAATCTGTTGCAAGGTAAGAAAGACATGCCACATTACAGGACTAGCAATGAAGAAGTGAAACAATGATTAAAAGAGGAAAAAGGTAAAATCATTAACAGAACTAAAACTTCTGCAGGTGAACAGAAACAGTTAACAAATACATAACTGCACTCCATATATAGCCAACGAAGCTGATAGCAATACAAGTTCAACAAATCAAAAAAGGATCCTTGGTTCTTAATTATTTATTATTGAAGTATCATGGCTGGTAAATCATACATCTGGACATGCTTCCCTATGTTTATCTTCAAAAAGTTCAAACAGCTCCAGAATTCTATATCTAAAGTGCAAAAAGTGATTAATCTAAAGTTATCTATGATGTAAATACACAAGATTAGGCACAATCATATGGGGCACTTTAAGTATGCATGTGCAATCTTTGAGACAATTATAGAACTGTTAAATGACCAGGAAGGTACAATAAGTTATTATAATGCTCAAGAAAAAATCATCTGAGCCTGCATCATATCCTTGGACTTTTAAGCTAAAAATCTTGATGAATAGAAAAATGTCACACCATTCTGCTTGAACCTAAACTGAAGCATGAATTGTGGGAAGCACAAATAAGAGAAAGTTATATCCACCATCCTTGCCTAGCTGTCAGGTACTCAGAGTTATTAATGGCAGGGTTATAAACCAGAACTTTCCAGCCTTTCCTATCCAAAGCAGCGATTGCAAAAGGCCCTCTGGCGCTCGCCTAAGCACTCGTGTGAGGTGAGGCTCGAGCGCGTCGCTCAATGTCCATGCGGTGTGCTTTAACAGTATACTGTTAACAATATACAGTTAATAGTATATCGTTAACATTGTCTTAACAATATATTAATAGTATACTATTAACAATATATTGATAACAATATTTTGTATTTATTAATTTTAGATTTTTTTAATTTTATATCATATTTCTATTTAAATAATTATTTATTAATTATATTATATATATATTTATTTTAGTGCCTCGCTTTGCTCGGGCGAGTGCCTAGCGCCTCGGACGTTTTGGGACCCTGGCGCTTAGTGCTTTTTAAATCACTACTCTAAAGTAGAAGCATGGTTGTCACATAAAACAAATGTATGTTAGGTGATGCTAATGGCCATGGACTGAAATTTTACACAGATCATGCATCTTGGATGAAGATTCCACCTTCTCGTCATGTAAATTGAAGCATCAAAATAAAGATGCCACCAGCTTTATACCATCAACAGAAACCTCCTATCAGAGTTACAGATGGATATAGTTTATTACTCACCAGTTTCAGGTCGCCAATGACCAACACAGGTTTCGCTGTATTCAAACCCTGCACACCATGAGACTACCACATTTATTTTCCTTAAAACATGTGAATAATTAACAAATGCATGTCAGAGAGTCATATACTACTAATAGAGAAGTGGGAAGAGTTCAGAAGAAAAGAGAGGGGAAACAGTTCTTTGACCTTATAACTTCTACTCAGATGTCTCATTTAAATAGGCACTTGGAAAGCAAGGTCCAAATGGTTCATTGTGAAATTACCGAAATAAACTAAGAGACAAGTTTTTCCACATTTCATACTTTAGAATCAGTATTTCATCCTTTGTGATGTCAAATTAACAGCTAA
Source organism: Ensete glaucum (assembly GCA_021527575.1). Classification (NCBI taxonomy): domain Eukaryota; kingdom Viridiplantae; phylum Streptophyta; class Magnoliopsida; order Zingiberales; family Musaceae; genus Ensete; species Ensete glaucum. The sequence goes on from CM038559.1 coordinate 17,484,661, forward strand.
AGAGTGTGAACAATCAAGTATAATTTTTTTCTAACCAAGTTTGCAACTTATATTTAGCAGCAAATTATTGTATAAACTCCTAAAGGAGAATATTAAACAAGATTATCCCCAATGAACCCAAAACCAATTCACTGGTAGCAGGAGGGTTGTTAAGTGCGAAAAGAAAATCAGACAATACCACTGATCCAATAAGCCCATTTCATAGGAGAAGCTAATATCCTATCATGCCAAGCCTTTATAAAATATCTGTCATATCTGGAATGGTTCTAGTGTTTAGATACCCAAAAAAAATGGATGTTCCTCATCTGCATCTTAGAATAAGACAACCAGGCAACTGTTTTTTTTTAATTTCTTATTTGATAGGGACACTGAATAAGACTCATGTCAGTCCCAAAAGGTGCCCTTTTCCATCCCTCCAAACACACACACATGCAAAAAGTTATTTCAGGCCAGCCACATCAACAGACATTTTCTTTAATTACCATTTTACGATTTTTTTACTTTTTAATTAGGTGTTTAAAATCCATTGATCTAGTACCAATTTTTTTGAACCATCAATTTAATATGCAAAAATCAAGTACAGTTGTAAATCGAAGAATTTTGTCATGTGTAAGTACATCCTAAATCCAGCTAAAGAACATGTGAACAAAGAGAAATATTCCATAAAACAGTATCGTATTTCATGCTGTAATCACATGTTCATAAATGAGAGGCAGCTTCTTACAGAGAGGACATAGGGAGCATTGGCAGGAATATCAGCACGAACACACACATCATCCAAGTCAAGTAACACATATTCTTCTTCATCCTCATTATGGTTAATCTGGGCCATACTGCCTTCCATTCTTAAGATTTCAGCAAGAAGCAACTTGGTTCTCTGTTTGACTCAAGATAAAGCCCAAAAATTTTTAAAAAGAATCTGGTTTAGACAGAAAACTTTATTGGCAACTTTTTGAACTTAATAGATACTGAAGAAACAACGCAAAAAGAAAATTTTTTGGAAAAACTGTAAGTTTGGCAAAAAGCATGTTACACCCTATATTAGACAGGCACACAAAAACAGAGTAAAAGTAAAAGCAATTTTCACCCTGCAGCTCGAATGTCTTTGTGACCTCTAAGATGATTTTTTGTTAGTTTCATCAGTGAGACTTCATCAAAAGTATCTTATACTAAGGTTTTCCTTACCGAGCGGTAAGGCCCCGTACCGCTCGATACATACCGATCTGGCAGCTGATCGGTATGCGGACCGACCGCTACCAGGTGGTACCACTAAAATCGGCCAACGGCGATCGATTTCGACCGTCGGCAGTCGATTGACGGAGAAATCGACCGTCGGCGGTCGATTGAAGAAGAAAAAGGGAAAAAAAGAAAGAAGAAGTACCTGGCCGTCGTCTTCGCTTGTGTGCTGCCCATGTGCCCTCGCCGTCCGCGAGTCGACCACGAGACATAGCCACCCTCGCAGCCCGCGGGCGACTATCGTCCACGCGCTGTCACAGGCTTAGCCGATTTTGCCTAAGTCGTGCGGCACCCATGCGTGTCGTCCGCAAAATTCAGCCTTCCCCGAGATCTCCTAAGGTCCCTTAGGACTTACAAAAGAGAAAATGGGCCAAAAGAAACAATTCAACGGGATCCACAAGCAACTGCTCAAGTAAACACTTTATAAGGTCAATTCAAATTATACCCATGGACATTACAAACTCAAAAAGGTTGCACACAAAGGATAATGGTCTATTACAGACCAAAATCCCCTACAAGTGTCTACATGACACATACTCACATTTACAAGCCGAAACTGGCCATTGAAGATAACTAAACTAGACTGCTAAGTCTACTGCGAGCCCGTTACTTGTATAAAGAATGTACAAAAACCAAAGGACACGGACAAACACGAGCATTTCATCGAACACCTTGTTTACATTTTGTCCGTGACATTCTCCCCCACTTATTCCTTCGACGTCCTCGTCGAAGCCGCTGTAGACGCTGTATCTCCTCGCCTTTTGTTGAATCTTCAATCTTCTGCTCTGGCTGCAACACGCCTCTTGGCTCCCAGCTGCTCTCCGCTGCTGTTGTTGAGTAGTCGAACTCTGATCTGCCATACTGCTTCAACTCGCCAGTGACTAACTCTGTTGTGGGGTTGGCTGAGTTGTGCTGATCATTTTGATAAAGGAAAAAACCTACCTTGTTATGCGCCAGTATCTCAGTAGTCTCATGTTGCTTAAACGGAATGGATGCTTGTTGGAGCTTTAATGAGCATCGCCTCGTAGACTTTGAAGTTTCTGAGGTCCTTCCTCCACAATATTTGCCCACTGATCTTTCTTCCACTTTTAGTTGTCACTTCCAAGTAGGTTCGCATCATTCCCGCTTTTGATTGACATTCGGAAATGAGGAGGACAATCTACTCTCAGTAGTACTGATCACCGATGGAGAGGATTTGACAACTATTGTCTTCCATAAGCTTTCTTCGAAGGGTCACTGAACTTGTGCAGAGCTCCTCTACTGGATAAGTAAGAGAACTGAGATACTCGACTTCACCCATTCTCTTGAGTTGAGCAAGCAAAGGTTACTCGGTTTTGCCTGCCTCCTCGAGTTTGTACTTCATGCATTGAACTTGTTACTAACATTTGCCTGCTCTTTGCTCACATTTCTGAAGCACTTGAAGTGTTTGCACTCCTTGCGTTGAGTTAGCTACTGTGATTCGCCTTCCCATTGCCATCGAACTTCTGGAATGCAAGAAGTTTTGCCCGAAAAGAGTAAAAAGTTTACCCCAACTTAAAGTTCCCAAGCTTGGAGTAAGTCTTTAATAGTCCTGGTCGCCTCTGGGATTGTACTATCTTCTCCATCACCTTTGCCGCGTACTCCTCTGAGTAGAAAAGCTACAGTACCGCCTACTGCCTACTTCGCTCCTTGATCAAGCACTCCTACATCAACCCGAAGTCCTTCGCTTTCGGCTATCTTGATGAGAAACACATCGACACTGGTCTTATAAAATTCCTTGGCCTTTGCCCTTCCGCCCTGTCTTGGTACTTGGAGTTTGCCTCTGCATTCTCCACCTCCTTGGCCCCTTTTACGACTAATGCTCTCCCTCTATGAGAGCAAGGGATCGATGACTCCAAGGAAGTCCCGTCTTTGTGGTACCATGGCGCTATCAAGCCCATGGCCCTATTATCCGTTGCCTCGCATCTGCGTCCCTTTCTTGCCATCGGTAGATCTGCCTCTACGGCACTATGACACTCCTTTGAGTCCATCTCTTTTTTAACCGACGCTTTGTTTTTGGGTAGCTGAGCCTCACTAGACTCATTGTCGCTTCTTCGCCCCTTTCGACCACCTACTTCAACACCTCTGTGTTCTCCAAGCAGTTCTTCTTGGTCGATGGATAGACTGACTGCAACTCCCATGCATGACCTCTGCCGTCTTGTTGCAGGGCTCACGTCGATTCTGTTCTCCTTAGCTTCCTTGGTAGCAACGTTCGCTTACTCGGCCTTGTCCTCTGACTTGCCGGGCTCCCTTAAGCGAATGTGAGCACTGAAGCAGTCCAACTCTCTAATCACTCTAACCATACCTCTGTATGATAAAGTCCCCTCCATGGGACTCACTGGTACCTGCAATCTGACTCCTCTTTTGGCGGTACACAACCCCCATATGCTGATAACCAAGGCTTTCATCTGATGCAAGCTTCGATGCGCACACATGGAAGACCCACGACATTCACTCCTTGAATCCACAGCCCTTCTTGCCATTGCATTGTTCACCGAAGTGGAGCTCCCAACAGCTCCTGATCATTCACATGATCATGTCCCCTCCATGGGACTCACCGGGTACTTGCACTGATTTCTTCCTTGGTGGTATACAACCCCCATATGCTGATGACTAAGGCTTTCATCCAATGCAAGCTCCGATGCACACGAAGACCCGCCTCTGTGGTACCACGACATTCACTCCTTGAATCCATAGCCCTTCTTCTTGTTATGTCATACACTAAAGTGGAGCTCCCAATAGCTCCTGATCATACCTCCGCATGATCATGTCCCTTACAAGACATATCCGTATGTGTTGCATTGCCACAAACTATTCCACCACGATTCACTGCACCATGTTGCCTCCTGGTGACATCTCCATTGCATCTGATTCTCATGTGATGAACAAGCTCCGATGCACACACGAAGACCCGCCTCTGCGGTACCACGACATTCACTCCTTGAATCCATAATCCTTCTTCTTGTTATGTTATACACTAAAGTGGAGCTCCCAATAGCTCCTGATCATACCTCCGCATGATCATGTCCCTTACAAAACATGTCCGTATGTGTTGCATTGCCACAAACTATTCCACCATGATTCACTGCACCATGTTGCCTCCTGGTGACATCTCCATTGCATACAGATTCTCGTGTGATGAACTCAGACTATGACTTCTTTATGTGTGGCCTTTGCTAACATATTGTAGGGCCTCCACCATCTCCAATTTTTTATTCGTTCCCTTGGCAATTCACTTTTGTCCACCCACTCTTGGGTTACACCCGAACGAAGCATAGCTCTAGGACAGTCCGTCGCCTAGTAGCTCCCAAAGTCCCCTGACTTCGCTAGAATTGGTGCACCATTGTCTGGATCCTGGGCCTCTATCCTCTACCAGCACAATCTCCGCTATGCACCACTTGTTCCTGATAACTCGAATGACAACACTGTGGCATATTCTTCAAGAGTACCCACCTCTGCGTCCTCTTGCACCGTGCTAAAGTCTCTTAATCCCAACTTCGCCTCCACAAGTTAAATCACCTTAGTTACTCCGTCAAATACATCTCTGAGGTAAGGTGCATATGTCTTGAAGCTCCCTTCGTCTTTGGCACCATGCAAGATAAGTCTACCATATCAGAATGAAACCCATGGAACGACATGATCCCACTCTTGCCTCTACAAGAGTTCATGCCCTTGACCTCTGTCCAAGGAAAGCTCTGTGACTCCACTCTATGTTCCATATTCTATGTCGACTCCCCATGTAGCTTGGATGCTTCACCAAGTTCTACCCAAGTTGCACCGCTCCTCGACTTGCATTGAGTTGATGATGGCCCTCGCGCCCACCATTCCACGGGTCAACCCTCCGTTGAGTTCGATTTTATCGGCTCTAAGTGTGCCTTCATATGATGTTGCCTTGGATTGCTCCCCTACTTGATCTTGAAATGCATCCACCAATGCATTACCTCATTCGAGATCATACGATGACTCTTCGTCGCTCGCTCGGTCCGTTGAGCTTTGTGAAGATATTGCCTAAGGTACTCTTCTTCAATATGTGCTATCCGTTGTACGTGGTTCACCCTCTAGAGAACTAGGACTTATCCCGCCTGGATATCTGTCCTGTTGGAACAACTTTCCTCTTTGCGTTCTTCCCATTAGAAGTTTTGAAGACCACCATCCCCTTTGGACTACTTCGTCTTGCTGAATAACTTGTGCCTTGCCCTTGCAAATGCACTTGCTAGATTGCGACTCTTCGCCAATACAGTCCCCACTGCACCCTTCAAGGTCTAGGAATGTGTTGAACTTGTTGCACACTTTAGCCGCCTACGAACGTATCCTTTCCATGCCGAAGAGAAAGTTCTGATGCTCCATGGTGCCGAATTCTGATCGCGCCTATATCTTAAATATGAATTAGCATAACCACATATATGCACTTCAAACCAGCTGGAAATTAAACTGCATATGACTATGAGACAGCATGTGCAGTCTACATACGCATGAAAATGCAATCACATATATGGTTTGTGTTAATTTCCTTTTACTAATGTATCTAATAGTGTAATGTTTCAACAGCACAATACATTGTTCAATAGATTGTCACCTTTCACCATGTTACTTTTACCACTTATCGTATATTATCACTTAAATAACTTTTCAATGAATTGAAAATATCATTTCAGGTTGTTCTTAATCTGGCAATAGCATGTATTTATGTATCTGTTTATAAAACTAAACTTTACTTTTCTTTTTGTACCCAGTTATGTATTATTTTGAATACCTTAACATGGACAGACTAAATAGTAAAGATTCCTTTTAAAACATTGGCCTTTAATTCTACAATGGGGTGAGCTTCCATATAGACTAAATGATGCATGACACACCAACAGGGGCACAGTAAATGATTATGAAATGAAATTAGCAATGCTATGCAAAATGAATATTCACACAGTGAATGAATGTCCGCTCTACCATTATAAGCAAAATGAATATGCCAATATGATAATGCAGACGAACAATAGCATCCATCCATTAGATGTAATTAGATAGGAAATTCTCAATCAAATATACTAAATAAACACAAATTTATTTCAGAAATAGTTACTTCTCAGAGAAGTCTACAGCCCCTTGAAAACCAGGAAAAAGCCTATCCAGATATCCAACAAGCCTGGAGTCGGCTAATGGTTGAGGCAAATCGACAAGCAGTATGCGGGTAAGCTTGTTGAGGATTCGCAAGGGCTCCAAAGTGGCTAAAGAGATATTCAAAGGCGAAGATCAAGCTGAAATTTCGGGGTTTTAGGTTCGGTTTTCGTCAGCAATTAAATATGTTACTTCGCCACGAGATTGGAGAGGCGAGGAGGAAGAGCAGGCCCAATCCAAGGCGTGCCCAAACGCATATTTCTTGTCAAACGCACTCAATTTGGGAAGACGAACCGGTTCGTTCGAACGCAGATGGGTGCGGGTGCGGTCCTTTCCACTCTGCGGCATCCTATCGAACGGTATGAGGGCGAGACGGTTTCTCAGCAATAGGAACCCCACCGCTAACGGTCGGTATTTCTCATATATATGGGGTGGACGGAGAACGAGAAAGATACGGAAGAAACCGGAAGCTTACCGTCGGGTTCTCAGTGGCGCACTTGTCAAGGCTCTCAGCAGGTTCGAGCTATCGGCAGCGCGTATGAACGCCGTTGGAGACAAGAACAAGTAGAAGGGTAAGGGAGAGGCTGTAGAGGTGGATGACGTAGGGCCGAGAAACGCTGGGCGAGCAACAGAGAAAGCAGGGGAAGGGGAGGAAGAGGCGTAGGATGAGAAAAAGGAGGGAAGAGGCCAAGGAGGGATTGGATGAGGAGTAGAAAATAAAAATTAGAAAGAAAGGAGAGGAAGAGACCATATAGGGTTGAGAAATTTTGAATTTGATCATTTCATTGATAACTGATTCAATGAGTTTTTTTTTTTGTAAATAGAATTTTTACTTAAAATATGAGGGCCAAATTGAAATTTGAATAGAAATGATGTCCTATAATAAATTCTGGATATAGGGGGTATCATCTTATTAAAAACGAATTAGTAGGCTTTTAAAGGTAATTTATTCATTTTTCTTTTAAAAAATAAGTTTTTTAATATATCGATAAATTTAATTGCTAAATATCTTGATCCTAAAATCTTTCACTGATCCGGTGAAATCTTTACCGATTAAACTACTCAGCACTCATAGTAATTTATATCATAATTTTTGGAATTCTTATCTTAACCTAAGATAAATAGTTGTAGACATTATCATCATATTAATATTTTATTACTCAATTTGATTACATTGCTGCAGACAACTGATCAAACAGCTATATATATATATATATATATATATATATATACATACATCTTATTAAAAACGAATTAGTAGGCTTTTAAAGGTAATTTATTCATTTTTCTTTTAAAAAATAAGTTTTTTAATATATCGATAAATTTAATTGCTAAATATCTTGATCCTAAAATCTTTCACTGATCCGGTGAAATCTTTACCGATTAAACTACTCAGCACTCATAGTAATTTATATCATAATTTTTGGAATTCTTATCTTAACCTAAGATAAATAGTTGTAGACATTATCATCATATTAATATTTTATTACTCAATTTGATTACATTGCTGCAGACAACTGATCAAACAGCTTTATATATATATATATATATATATATATATATATATATAGGTCAGAAGTGGGGCCTTGAGAGCCCACTCTTTGATGAGGTTTGAAACATGGAGAGCTGTAAACTTCGTGCTGTTGATGAGGTATTTGGGCTCCATTTCATACAGATCAACAGTGCATCCAATGCAATTTCAAATGTTTGATCATTCGATTCCGACACTTACCTGCCAACGACAAAAACAAAAAAAAGGATGTGCTGTAGTGAGAAATGCTATGTCGGTGCGCCCTTACAGAGGAGAGAGAGAGAGAGCGGGTGGGGTGGTGGCGTTCCGCTGTGACCTCTCTCTCTCATCAGCTTCCTCAGATGGCATGTTGGGACACGTCTCCATCATTTGATGGCGTGCTTGGGTCATGTGCATGATGATGCACCCACCCAGGATTTCCTGCATGGTCCGCCAGATGGATGGTTTCGTGCAATGTCTGCCATTGCTTGCCACCTGCAAATAACAAACGGTATCACACCTATGGAGGGTTACATCACCGGGACGTGGCGCGCGTGCAGGGAACCCTACACGATACCCTGAGATGGCAGTGCAGCACATTCCGTGTTCGTAGATGGGAATCTCACCCCCGATTACACCGATCAAGTCTTTTCCATTCACAGGTGCATTCCCATTTCTATGCTAAAATCATTTCACAACGCATAATACATGTACTGATACCTCATTTGGAGGCAATCAAGGTTTTGATATTGTGTTAGTCGAATAAAAAAACAACAAAAAAAACAATAAAGAAGTGATGAGGTTGGATAATGGATTTAATGCTGATCGACCCGATTCGATTCGGGCATAATCTATACAGGCAATTCCAATCTAATTTATATGAGGAATATACATTTATACATATCTGTATATAAATTTATTTGTAGAAGAATAACAACAAGTCTTCCCTGTCAACAGGAATTTAATTTGTATTTGTGGTGTATTCGGTCCACATAGAACTCATGTCTGTATCTGATTCCTGATGACAGACTTCGATACGTAGCTGTATCTGTCGTATATTGATTGGATCGATCCACATTAGCCGCAGATCATCATGTGGGTGGGTATATGTTATATGATTTCAATTAATTGGTCTCTTCATCTGTAGCCTTAAATTGGAGCGCATGGCTCATTGTCATCCATCTGTTGTTTTCTATTCAAATTGTTTCCAAGTATCTCTATAAATCATATACTTAATATAGAGAGAACTATCCCTCGAATCAAAGGCCGCTCTCGTTTGCCTTTCTTTGAGCGGCTATCGAGGGAGGAGGAGGAAACAGAGGACCGCAGGAACGCAAAGCTTAGATAAAAGGCGGCGGCTCCTCGTCCTCTCCCAGGCTAATTGATCATCGCGGGAGATAAGAGGAGAGGGCGAGAGAGAGAGAGAGAGAGAGAGAGGAATGGGTCGGGGAGTCGGAGAGGACCGTGAGGAAGGTGTAATGGCGACGGATTTCTTCTGGTCGTACACCGACGAGCCCCACGCGTCTCGCCGAAAGGAAATCCTTGCTCGGCACCCCCAGATCCGGGAGCTCTTTGGCCCCGACCCCTGGGCGTTCCTCAAGGTGAAAAGATCCTCTCATTTCTCGTAGCCTGCAATTTTGAATCTTGCCTTGTTGTGGCAAAAAGATCGGATTTGGAGTGATTTTTCTCTGGTGTTTGCGTTGATTTGTTGTCGCATTCTGCCTACATTTGTTAGCTTTCGATGTCTGTCGTTCTTCACTTGTAGATGGCCTTCTTCTTGATGGTTTCTGTCACGCTTGGACTCCAAATTTTTCACGTTCATGGGCTTTGATTCTCCTCTTGGAAAGATGAGGCTTTTATTGTCTTTCGTGCTGCTTTTGCTCCATCGTATCGAGCACTTTACTTCTGTCTCTTGATTGATGCCAACTTTTACTCTTTGGGTAGATCATTGAGGTTGTTTGCGGCTAACATGCGGTTCGATGGGATTACACGTTATGACGTGACTTTGACTCTCTATCTTGCCAAAATCGGGCTTTGTTGGTCTTTATAGCTTTGCCGCTAGTTTCTTACTTTTATCTCTACCTATCTACATCCACGGAAAGCTCATTCTGGTGAATTTATGCGGAATCTATGTCGTTTCATCGTTTCTAGATCGGATGCATTTTGTCGATGCAGAAGCTATGGAGATAGAGATTGTGTTGATGTTTTCTTAAAGTTTTGTGTTTATTTAGTTCTTGCGATTTACTTGCGTTGGGGGAAAATAGTTATTTATTCTTTGTCTATGATTTCTGTGATCTTTGATGTTGTTATGCCCATTCTTTTAATTTCGAAAATTTCAATGACCTGTATTCCTCATTGTCATATTAAATTAGAGGGCACCTTTGTGTGCTTAGATTTTAAGCGTTACTTTTGTTGTGTTACTTGCATAGTTGTTATTACTAAGGAGGACAAACATATATTGACCCATTTCTTCGCGAATAATGTGTTTTGCAGATAAGTGAGGCCAGTTTGAGGAGTACACCATCTAGCTTTCAATTTAATTTAGTCAAAAATTCCATATTAGTATCTCTTATGTATTAGAATATGGATAGAGTTAGAATATTCCTTGGATTATTTTCTTTCAGCATGAGAGTGGAATTATTTCACCTGTTTTTTCATTTTTTTTACTTTGAGATAAGTCTCTTTTCCTTGTTTAGTCAGTAATATGGTCGTTCAAGGCTACATTGATGACATTGATGAATCTTAATTATGTTTATTCCACCTTAAAAATTGCTCTAAAATCTACTTATTTTGTAAACATGTCTTAGCTTGGTGTTCTTAAGCAGTATCTGAGAGGTCACAGGAAGATTCATTATTTCTCTGTCCTACACAACCTTGTTGTTTGGTGTATATTTCTTCTTTCTTTGTATCACTATTAATGTCACATTGTGGTTTTTGAACTGTCCATTTTTCCCTTTTCTAGATCAAAAATCTTGTTTAGCTTGGGCAGGCTTGATACCCAAAATAAATTGTTCCAATATTGCACATCACTCTTAAGTGATTATGATGTTATACCTTTTGATTTGTTGCCTTTTCCCTGCGTATCTTTAATAGATTTATTTGTGGCTAAGGCACCTTAAAAGGTTTCTGCAGATCCTGTTTTAATTGATGAGTAGACGTAGTATCAAGCAGCCTAATTTCTTTTTCTCCTTGTTTATATGCTATCTTGATCTCACCTCAAGGTGATGTCGTGTTACCCAAAGCCTTCTGGATTTTAAGGTTTCCTGTTTCTACCTGAAGTAATGTTATTATTCTTAATAGTTTTTTAATTGCTTGTTTCTCATGGTATTTTTGAACATGGATGGAAACTGTTTGCAGATAAGTGTCGTTGTTCTTCTTCAGCTATGGACGGCAACCTGTCTCCATGATGCAAGCTGGCTGAAGATACTAGTAGTTGCATATTTCTTTGGCTCATTCCTCAACCACAACCTCTTTTTGGCCATCCATGAGATAAGTCACAACCTTGCATTCTCAACTCCATCCTACAACCGTTGGTTAGGGATCTTGGCCAACCTTCCGATTGGTGTCCCCATGTCCGTCACATTCCAAAAGTATCACTTGGAGCACCATCGCTACCAAGGTGTTGATGGAATGGATATGGATATTCCTAGTCACATCGAGGCTCACATTGTGACCAATACGATAGCCAAATCCATATGGGTCCTTTTCCAGCTATTCTTCTATGCTTTAAGACCAGTCTTTCTCAAACCAAAACCCCCTGGCCTATGGGAATTCACCAATCTAACAATCCAACTTGCACTTGATGCCTCTCTGGTCTATTTCTGGGGATGGAAATCCTTTGCATATCTAATACTTGCAACATTTGTCGGAGGGGGTGTGCACCCAATGGCAGGCCATTTCATCTCCGAACACTATGTCTTTAATCCAGAGCAGGAGACTTATTCATATTATGGACCCCTAAATCTCATGACATGGAGTGTGGGATATCACAACGAGCACCACGATTTCCCCAGAATACCGGGTACCAAGCTCTACAAGGTGAAAGAGATTGCTCCTGAGTACTACGAGAACTTAAAATCATACAGGTCTTGGAGCCAGGTGATCTACATGTACATCATGGACTGCACAGTCGGACCCTTCAGCCGGATGAAGAGAAAGGCACCAAAGAGTGCAGTGACCGTCAAGAAAGACGAGTAGGCCTGCTGATCACAACAATCTTTGTTGCTTGATTTGACATTCCATTTCTTTGAGCAGTTCTGAATGTGCTAATATTGATGGATTCTGTCACTTGTTTGTTCATCATCCTAGAAAGTATATTTCAGTGATTTCTCTTTCTGTCTCTTGCTGTGGATTTAGGAGAAGATGCCATTTTTTGTACCATTTCCTGTACCCATACTGGATAATTGTTGACAACAATTTGTTAGAATTTGATGCCAGATTTTGTTTCCCCATAATGCTTTAATGGTATCAGTGTATGGTGATACAACTGCAGGTTCAATTCTCATTCATCATGAAATGTAGATGTGGAATTTGGGTTTCTTCTGGGACATAATTGATCATCTTATTGTCTTTTCAACACAGATCGTTTCTTTTATCCTTTTCCTAAGATACTACAAAAGGCCTTCTCTGATCAATTTTTGTTTTACTATTTGTGTTTTAAATGTCCAAAGAAAACCCCCATGAACTTTCATAGTTGTTATTCATGGTCACTGGGAAATCCTTGCATGAGAACTACTCATCTGTGCAGGAAAATTCCCCAACAGTTCTTTTAGATCAGCTAATAACCTGTGCATTGAACATTATGCTATTGGAATAATTTCTTTAAGCAATTTTATTTGCTTTGTTGCAGGAAAAAGACGACTCCTTAAACCACAATGCTGAAACATGTCCTGAGATAATAAATATCATGAACTTACATCTTGACCTGTCAATTCTTAATATTTGAATGCTGTTCTAGATATCAGACAGGCAGAAACAAATCATAGCCAAGTCAAATAATCTCAAAATTATTCAATGAAGTCCAAGGATATTTATTCTATAGGTATTTCTTGCTGGAGAATAGTAATGCTCAACTGATCCATCAACATGAAAGGCAAATTCTTTCACTGATGAGAACGATGGGAGTAAGGGGACCTCAAACATAAAATTGCTTGATAAAGCAAGATCGCATTAAAGCGTGTGTCAATGAGCAAGTAAATTACAACCTTCAAAATAATAATTATCATGATTCAGAAATCATATATATATATATATATATATATATATATATATATATATATATATATATATATATATATATATAGTTCCATCCATTAGAGCTACAAATAAAACCCAAGAAAAGCAATTTACTGGAATTTGATATGATAATTTTCCATAGTCAATCGAGACTAACATGTAAAGCCCAAGCAATTAGTATAAGACGACGTACCAATTAGACATGTTACATCGAAAAGAATAATATTTTCTAGTAATGCTCTAGGTCTATTATAACTCATAGAAATGAGAGAAATATTAAGAAAAAAAAAGAGATAAGAGATTAAGAAAAAAATGAAGTGTACTTATTTATTCCTTCACTGGTATTTATTTATATAAGAAAAAAGAAGGTTGAAAAGATTAGGAAGTAAGAATTTCTCTTAATAGTCTAATCATTCTGCTAATATTATTACGAACATGCTCCCGTAAGATCGTGTTTCTATCAAGGATGTTGATCATGGACCTATGAAGTGAAAATAACTTATAGGGGAGTGATTTCGTGAGGGAGTTCGCCAGTTGATCTTTCGTGTGAACATGAGAAATATGTAGTTAATGATTGATCACTTGATCTCATATAAAGTAAAAGTCAATTGCTATATGTTTCATACAAGAGTGAAATACTAGATTAGCACGTAAGTAGGTAGCTCCGACATTATCACAATATATTATAGGAGTAACAGAAAAGCGGATGTCAAGTTCTTTGAGCAGATTCATTACCCAATTAAGTTTTGAAGCTACAGTTACAATAGAGTGATACTTAGTTTAAGTGGTTGACCTAGCAACTGTCTTTTGTTTCTTGGAACTCCAACTGATTACATTGGCTCCTAGGAAAATGATATACCCAGATGTCAATATTCTATCATCAAAGTTCCCAGCCCAATCAGCATCAACATAAGCATGAAGTTGGAGTGAAGAGTTTTTATAGAGAAATATGCCATAGTCACGAGTACCATTAAGATATCGTAATACTCGTTTAACTGTTGACCAATGTGTGGTAGACGGTCTATGCATGAATTATGATAGCTTGTTACTACAAAGGAGATATCTTGGCGAGCGAGAGCTAAATATTGTAAAGAGTCAATTACTTGCTGATATTGTGTAGGATTTATAGCAGGGCTGCCGTCATTTAACCAAAGCAATTCACTAGTGGAGAGAGGAGTTGAAACATCATTTGCATCATTCATGTTTGTCTTCACTAATAAGTCCTGAGTATACTCTCATTGAGTGAGGAAGAGTCCCAAAGATGTAAACATTGCTTCCACACCCAAAAAATAATTCAAGGGATAGATCTTTGAAGGAAAATCGGGCGACCAACTTCTTAATGAACATTGTGACATCCATAGAATTATTACCTGTCACAATAATATCATCTACATATACTAGAAGATATATTGTAATGCTAGGTTATTGATAGAGAAATAAGGAGGTATCAGACTTTGAGTTGGAGAAGTTGACTAACATAAAAAATGAGCCAAGTTCTTTGTACCAGGCTCGTAGAGCTTGACGAAGTCCATAAATAGCCTTGTAGAGTTTATAAACATGTTTTAGATACCGAGGATGAAGAAAATCAGGAGGTTGCTCTATAAAGACATCGTCAGTTAATGTTCCTTGTAAGAAGACATTGTTCACCTCAAGTTATCGCAGATGCCAACCTTTTGAAATGGCTAAACCCAGAATCAGTCGAATTGTCATGGGTTTAATAATAGGACTGAATGTCTTTATAAAGTCAACACCAGGACATTGATGAAAGCCTTTGACCACTAAACGAGCTTTATACTTGGCAATGGACCTATCAGGGTTCCGCTTAACTCAAAAAACCCACTTACACCCGATGATATTTTGTGTGGGATGAAATGGAACAAGTGTCTAGGTAGAGTTATGAAGGAGGGCATTATATTCATCACATATAGCTTAACGTTAATGAGGAGACTTTTAGGCTTGAATGATCTTGGTAGGTTCATAGGTCTCAACAGAGGGAGTCACAACCATATTGAGATCGAGAACCTGACGTAGTTTGACAATACCACTTTTAGAGCGCGTTATCATGAGATGTCCAAGTGGTTTAGGAGATGATGGTGGAATGAGTGCTAGGGAAGTAGTAGAACAGGGTGAGTTGGATTAACGAACATTAACGCTACTAGGTTAAGGTGAAGGAAATGCTAGTGATTGAGTGTCCAAAGATTGAATATCTATAGTAGGAGGTATGTATGCAAAAGAAGGAGAAGAAAAAGAGGGAGTGAGATGTTGTACCGGAGGAGTGCTCCACTCATGTATGTGTGTTGGAGTGGGTGATTCTTATGGAGGCTCATTGGACAATTACATATGCCATTGATGCATATTTACCGGAGTAGTTGGTATAGTAGAAGATTTGGATTAGTGAAATGGAAAGGAGGACTCCACAAAGATACTATGACGAGACACAAAGACCTTGTGAGTCAATGGATCGTAGAATCGGTAAGCATTATATTCAAGAGAATAACCAATGAAGGTACAAGACTTTGACCTTGGGCTAGTTTGTGATGTATAAAGACATAGCTAATGATAACAAACACAACCAAAAACCCTAAGTTTCTGAAGATTTTGAGATTTATGAAATAGTTTTCCAAATAGTGATTGATTGTGGAGGATTAGAGTAGGTATACAATTAATTAGATAGACTGTAATCTGGAAGGCTGCAGACCAAAAATCAGTTGGCATAGGCGTGATGGAGAAGTATGAGACCAGTTTCAACTATATGTCGATATTTGCGTTCAGTTGAGCCAACTAGTTGAGGAGTGTATAGGGGACACTTAAGATGCTAAATACCACAGGCTAACATGTATGGTTTTTGTTTTTGGTATTTATCCTCACTGTCAGAATAAATTATTTTAATTATGGACTGAAAAATATTTTTTATCTTTTTTTGAAGGTAAGGAAGATTGTGGAGACCTCATACTTATGTTGAAGATGATAAAACTAAGTATACTTGATAAAATAGTCAATAAAGGCAACATAAAATCTATTTTTGTCAAATGAAATAATTGGTGCAGGACCACAAATATTAGTATAAAGAATTTTAAATGACTGTGTACAAGAAATAGAAGAAGTTTCAAATGGTAGTCTGACTTTTATTGCTAAGACATGCATCATAATGAGTAATAATAAAGCTAGCTTTAAAAGTTAAAAGAGAATAATGAGAGAAAAATCATTGTTAAGTTGAGGAAGAAGGATGACTAAGACGACGATGACATACATCCATTAGAGCAGCAACAAAAGAGTAGGCTGTGGGTTGAGAGATTGATGACCACTAATATATATTGTCTTTACTCTGGCCTTGAACTAACGATACCCCCATGCTAAGATCCTTGACAAGAAAATAGTCAGAAAAAATTTAATGAAGGGATTATTTTGTTTATAGAATTGGGAGACAGAAATATGATTATGTTTAATATGAGAAGCACACAACACATCATTTAGTATAAATTTAAGAGTATGTGAATTAAGCATTGTGGAACCATGCTCACCATCACTGATGATGATATCATCGTTACCACCATAACTGTTGTGAAGGGACAAGTTCTGAAGATCCGTGATTATGTAATGAGAAGTTTTAGAGTTCATAATCCATGAATGTTAAAAAATTGAGGCAACAGTAAGATGCACTTGGGGCATGATTACAGAAGGATGAGGATGAGATCGATAAACTTTAGCGAAGTGACCAACTTTATCACATAGTTGGCAGATTGTTCGTTGTTGAGACATAGGAGCAGGACACCAAGGCTATTGGTAATTGATGTTGCTATGTTAAGGTATGGGAGCAGTATGCTAAGACTGTTGGGAAAATTTACCACCTGGATTATGGGAAGACGGTGCCTCGCCTAGACCTTTGTTGATTGGCTTAGAAAACCGATTGCTCTTTTTTTTAAATTTGTGACTTACTTGAGCAGTGATAGGTGGTCTTGGTGCCCTATCTTCGTGCTTCAAGTACATCTCGTAGCCAGTCAACTTGTCGTACAACTCCTCAAACGATAGCGACGAGTTGCGTGCCTGTATTGTTGCTGCCAATTCTTTGTATGTAGCCCCAAGACCTGTATTGTTGCTGCCTGTATTGTAGTGATAGGTGGTCCTGGTGCCCTATCTTCGTGCTTCAGGTACATCTCGTAGCCAATCAACTTGTCGTACAATTCCTCAAATGATAGCGACGAGTTGCGTGCCTGTATTGTTGCTGCCAATTCTTTGTACGTAGCCCCAAGACCATTGAGGGTGTGGATAATTACTTCATCATCATTCAAGGTTATGCCTTAATAAAGCTAAATCATCGAAAATTATCTTTATATTTTGAAGATAATCAGTAATGATACTTCCATCTTATTTTGTGTTCATTAGATTAGAGAAGAGGTCAAGCATACGAGTGCACAAGTAATTTGCCAATGTAGTTTGCAGCTTGCATCATGCTTCGATAGCAATAACACAAGAAGATATAAGCAGTGTGATAGAACCAATAATAGAGGCTTGAATCGCCTAAAGAATAAGACGATCTTGACGTAACCATAATTAATGCTCCAGATTTGGTACTTGACTTGCTGTCCCCGGGATGTCGATCATTGCTGGTGGACAACTGAAAGATCTGTCAATATAACCTAATAAATCATATCCAAATAGGAGATTAGTGAATTAAGCACGCCAGGTTGTGTAGTTGCCTCATTTGGATAATTTGAAAGGGATGAGGACTTCAATATTGATGGAGACCAGTTCTATATTCTAAGAAGTAGTATGAGAAGTACTAGTGCTTCCTGTGGGAACAGTGATAGAAATGTGAGAGGTAGACGATGAAGATATTGTGATAAAAAAAGAATACTGATCACTATCTCAGTTAGATCTGAAAAATTTATCTTGCTGAATGCTTGTTGTAGATCAGCTGCGTGGCTGACCAGATTGCTGGAACTGAAGGCTGTTATAGCAAGAAAAGACAAAAACTACTATTTTTAGGATCGGTGATTGCCTATTGTGTTTTCCTGCCTTTTGTGCCGCCTGTTGTGTTTCGCTGCCTGCTGCAAGAGTAGTTGTGCATGGAGTGCTTGGGATGTTGCTTGGAAGAGAGGCCGTAATCATCATCTCCAACAGAGGCAGGCTTGATCCGACCAGTAGTGACCTGGGCGAGCATGGGTGATGGCCGCGATGTCCGCTAGTGGAGGCAGTAACACCTGGTGGGTCCTACTGTTCGGGTGGTCGTCAAAGCCCAACTACATCGATGACATCACAACATAGGAGGCTTCCGGGAAAGGGGTCGTTGCGGAGACGAAGGGGAAGACCAGGTGGTCGATGGATCTAAAGGGCCGCATAGTGGAAGAGGGAGAAGCCGAGGTAGGCAAGTCGAGAGGGGATGCAATGGGTGTCTCTGTGACAGGACCAGGGAACGACTGATTCGAGATAGGGGATACGACTTTGTAGAAGAAGAGTCGACCGACGGCTATGGCTTCGCAGAAAAGGAGTCATCGAGGAAATAGTGGTAGAGGAGGCAGCGACATCGACATTTGAGGTGGCTGAGGTTGTAGCAGCAATGTGTGAAGAAGAGGTAGAAAGGTGGCGAGTTGGGGAATTTGCTGTCATTCGACAGCGAGAAGAAAGCTTGCTCTAAGCAAGCGATTCTGATACCATGATAGAAATGAGAGAAGAGATTAGGAAAAAAAATAAAATATACTTATTTATTCCTTCACTTATACCTATTTAAACAAGAAAAGAGAAGGTCAAAAAAATTAGGAGTTGAGGATTTTTTTAATAGTCTAATCATTCTTTAATACTGTTACAACAATTTTATCTCTTAACAATAACCAACAGTGATTTAGGAAATGAATGATGTAAATGTGAGCCTTTCCCCATACGGAGACTCACCTCAATCTCTTGAGACTTATTTTGAACTCTTGAAAAAATGAGTCAAGTCAATTCCACCACATCGAGCTAATGATCGAGATTGACACTAATAGAAATATGAAACTAGCTTTTTTATGGATGTGAAAATTAGAGGGTCATATCTATCGATAGTCGTTTCATAAAATACACAAACAAACAAAAAAGCATAACAAGAAAGAAAAAAAAAGATTATTGTTGTGTTTCTCTAAGTAAACAAAACATTGTGAAGTTTTTGGTAGTACGTAGGGTCTTTCATTGCATACATGAGGCACCTCAGCTTTCCTAATCTAAGCAAAGTATTAGAAATGTTAGCAAAGACTAATTAATTTCTAAACTAAAACCCAATGACTTTTTTGAGAATTAACGTCATGTATCGATAAAAAGATGCCAACATCTGAATCATCTTCGTAGATATGCAAAAAAAAGAACAGCAACGACAACTTCTTGAAGGAAGAGATTTATGTATCTGAAAGGCCTTTCCGAGATCTGCAATACAAGAGCTTCATTCCAAACCTGATTCCTACAAAGAGAGACGACGTTAGCTGCTTAGCAACGGCTAAAGTTGCTGGTAATCTTAATCTAACTTGTACATATATTTTATAAATTTTCTTATCATTATTATGTAAATTTTTTTTTACTCTCGAGTTAGATATGATCGAAATTATTTGAGATCTATATTTAAAAATAAATTAATAATATTATTATAATCTCATCATAATCTAATTTTTTTACACAAATCTAATAATATTATAATATATTAATCTAAAAATAATATAAAAGGAGAAAATACTGTAATATTAATAACAAAAGAAATGTATAGTATATATCATACGTGTCATCACTTATGTAATTGACTTGTAGAACACCTATGACCAGCAATCTTCCACTTGACCTAAAGTCAATCACTCATATGTCTAATCCTAAATGTCTCAGTGTCACTCAAAGGCAATCTAAGACAACGATTTTGTTAGTGGATCTACAATGTTATCTTTGGATGAAATTCTTTCCATTGCTACATCTCCACAGGCCACGATCTCTTTAATCAGCTATAACCTTCTCAAAACAATTTTGTTAAGACCTAGGTTCCCTTGTTAGAGTTATTGTCCCATTATTATCATAATATATGAGAATCAATTCCTCGTTGCTAGGTACGACTCCCAAATCTGTGATGAACTTTTTCATCCACACCTTTCCTTTGTTGCATCCGTTGTGGCAATATACTTTGTCTCCGTGGTTGAATCAGTAGTAGTATCTTGCTTAAAACTCTTCCAATGTATTGCTCTTACATTTAAGGTGAAGACATACATTGAGTTTAACTTGCTATCATCGATATCAGACTAGAAACTTGAGTCCATGTAGCCCTCAACCTGGAGGCTACCTCCTTCATATACTAGCAAAAGATCCTTAGTCCTTCTCAAGTACTTAAGGATGCACTTTATTGTGTTCCAATATTCCAAACCTAGATCCACTTGATACCTGCTCGTGACACTCAAAGCATGTGTTATATCAAGCCTGGTACATAGCATAACATACATGATAGACCCTATCTTAGAGGCATAGGATATTTTATCTATGTTTACCCTTTCTTTATGAGTTTCTGAGGACATATTCGTAGAAAGTGATATTTCATGCCTTATCGGTATGAGATATCTCTTGTAATTTTTTATGTTAAGTCTTTTGACAATTGTGTCTATATACCTGGATTGGAACAAGCCAAACATCCTCTAGGATATATTTATATAGATTTGAATCCTCAAAATATAGAATGCTTTCTCTAAGTCCTTTATGGAGAAATATCTAGATAGTCAAGTCTTAACTATAGAGAGCGTTCTTATATCATCCCCAATAATCAATATGTCATCCATATATAATACCAAAAAGATAATAGTACTCTCACTTACCTTATTATATACACAAGGCTCATCTTTGTTCTTAACAAAATTATAAGATTTAATCACTTTATCAAATCTTATGTTCCAACTTCAGGAAGCTTGCTTCAGTCCGTAGATGAACCCGAGCAACCTGCACACCTTATATGGACTTTCTTTATACATAAATCCCTTAGGTTGCATGATGTACACCTCCTCCTTGAGATTGTTATTGAGGAACATAATTTTCATATCTATCTGCTAAATCTCATAATTATAATGTGTTACAATAGCCAACAGAATTCTGATAAATTTCAATATGGCTACAGGTGAGAAGATTTCATCATAGTCAACACATTGCCTTTGATAATACTCCTTAACTACTAGCCTTATCTTATAGGTCTTTATGTTTCCATCTACTTTGATATTTTTTTTGAAGATCCACTTACAACCAATGAGTATGATACCCTTAGGTACATCAACAAGGTTCCAAATCTTGTTAGATACATAGAATCCATATCAAAATTCATAGCTTCTTGTCACTTCCCGGAGTCTATGCTTATAATAGACTCCTCGTAGGTCTAAGGGTCAATATTTTCAATATCCTCTCCTTAGTATATCCCATATATCTCCCAAGAGGGTGAGACACTCTGTCCGACCTATGTAAAGTTGAAACTTGTGTGCTAAGTACTTGAACAGGCTCATCTTATGAAATTGTGCTTGAGCTAGGTTCTCCAAACTTGCTCAACTTTATCATGCACCCACTATTTCCACCAAGAATATGTTCCCTCTCGAGGAACACTCCTCTTGGCAATAAAAACCTTTTCCTCAAAGTGATAGAATGAGTATTCATAAGTCTCCTTAGAGTATCCCATGAATTTATACTGTTTCATCTTTGTTTCCAACTTATTGGAGTTATGTCTTCTAACGTGAGACAGCCTCAAATCTTAACAATCTTAAGATCGAACTTCTTACCTTTTTATATCTTATATAGTGTAGGCACTACTTATTTAGTTGAAACTCTGTTTGGAAAGTAAGTTACGGACTTTAGGGTATATCCTCAAGATGAGACGGATAGGTCAACGAAACAACTTACAGTTTCTCCTTTTTGATCAACCATTAAGTTGAGGTATATAAGGAGGAGTTCATTAGGATAGGATCTCATGGTCTTTGAGGAGCTAGGTTAACTCTGTACTCAGGTACTTAACTTCTCGATCTGATCGTAGAGTTTTGATACTTTTTGCAGTCTGGTTCTCTACCTCATTTTTATATTTCCTAAATTTCATCAAGTACATATGTCAATATCTGTAGAGTCATCAGTGAATATAATAAAGTATGAGTAATCACCTAGGCTAGAGTTGACATAGGATCACATACATCTGTATGTATGAGTTCTAGCAACTCAATGACTCTCTCTCTCTAGTTCCACTAAATGAAGAGTTGGTCAATTTCCCTTGAAGGCAATATACATCCTTCAACAACCTTTAGATTATTCCTTTGTGGATATGACCCTATAATGTCATAGGTATATATCATTTACCTCATCTTTTTTTCTCTTAGACACACTAACACTCATGATATGTGGAGCAACATCTAATATAAATAAACTATTTATTAATGTTTCTCTACCGATGATCTCATCATCTAAAGTTAATGAACAACCATTATTCCTAAAAACTAATCTATATTCATTATTTGTCATGTTATGATAATAATATTTTTGATAATAGAAAAAATAAAATATGATGTATCTAATGCAATAATGGCTCCACTAGGGAGATGTAAGGTAACCTCACCAATAGTAATAGTAGCAACCATTGCCTTGTTCCCTATTTTGAGATCCACCTCACCTCTCGCCAATCTCCTAGGCCTTGCCAAAACCTACAATGAATTGTAGATACGAAAAGTGTTGAATCTCGAATCTCGAATTTTGATAATGAAATAAATTGATGGGTGTTTGATCTAACCTGTGTGTAGAAATGAATAATGCACAATTAACTATAATAAGATAATATAATCAGATGTTGTGCAGGAGTCAAGTTCGGGCATCGGGCCAAGATTCAGGCAATATAGTGGGAACTTGTTGGGAGATCGCTGGAAGCTCACCGAAGGTATCGGGGGCTTGTCGGGAGTTCACCGAAAAGTCATAAAAGGTATCAAGGGCTTGCTAGGATTCGTCAGGAGCTCGCCGAAGGTGATCGAGAACTTGCCGAAAATGTGCCGGGGGTTCACCAGAAGATAACCAAGACTCGTCAGGAGTTTGTCGGAGGTTGCCGGGAAGATCGTCGGGAATTAGGAAGGTCACTTGACATGTTGGTCAAATTGATTATCTTTGTATGCCTTTGTATATCGTAGTTAGCATCAGTTTGGTTTAGAGTTCAAATTGAGTTAGATTTGGAAGGAATTCAAATTAACTCAAGTAACGCAACTGGTCCACTTTAAGTTAGATTTGAGCTTATTTTGTTGACCTAGAAAGGGGTCAACATGCGGTATAAGTCGAGTATGTAAAAGTATGAAAAAAATAGCTTTCGAGGGATTCTCAATGGTAACACCGTTATTGGGTGGCGATACTACCACCCAGATGATGGTTGTACCGCCCAAGTCGACGATTATACCGTAACCACCCTATTCTCAGGGTGCTTTTGGTAGTAGTACCATCAGCGCCAATAGTAGTACCACCCATGCCCCTATTTTGTGGAAAGCTTTACATTTTGGTTCCAATATGAAGCCAGTTGGGATCTATAAATACCCCAAGTTTTCTTGCTTGGAGAAGCAAGAGTGGCGAACAAATAAGTGGGATAAACTTTTGTTAAAAAGTTATAAAATTTGAGAGCTTCCATTGAGTGCTTCAAAGCATAAAAGTTAGTCTAAGGGAAGTGAGAAACTCTTGTAAGAAGGTTCCTCTCCTAAACAAGTGAAAAGGAGAGAGAGAAGTATAAGGGTTTGGTCTTCACCTGTGGAAGAAGATCGTTTAGTGGATTGATCATAAGTGTACCTGAATCTTCTCTAAGCTTCTATTTCACCTTCTTTATAAGAAACTCTTTGTAGTTTCTCTTCCTGTGCTCGTCTTTACCATTGTGAAAGTACTAGCCTTTGTCCTTTGTCAGGTCCTTTTTAGCAACCTTTGCTTTTCCTGGTTTGTCTTTGCCCTTCTTAAGGGATTTCTTTATCTTACTTTTATTTCTAGTCTCACCAATATAGAGAATCAACTTCTTTTTCTTGATAATGCTTTCACCCTCCCTCAACATATTAAGGAGCTCAGGGAGAGTTACCTCGAGCATATTTATGTTAAAATTCTTGATAAACTATGAAAAAGGAGTTTGAGAGGGATTGAAGTATGAGGTCCACACATATATTATTCGTTTAGGACCATTCATAGACATGTGAGCTTCTTAATCTACTCTATCATCTTAAAGACATAGTTTTAAACTAATGTCTCATCAATCATCCTAGCGTAAAAGAGATTCTTGGATATCTTATATCGTTGAGTTCTTTCTTGTTCCTCAAACAATTGGCTAGATGAAGGAAGATAGGATTAATATCCATACTTTTATGCTGCCTCTATAGCTCAGGAATCACAGAGGCCAACATATAACACTTAGTAAGAGCAGAGTCATCTATATATTTCACGTGACAAGCGATCTCATCCTCACTTGCCCATTCTTTTGGTGTGGGCATTATTGTGTCAAGGACATGCACTACGATTCTCAAGTTGCAGAGCCAATCAGTGTAATTTAGACTAGTGAGGTGGTTGGCATCAAGTAAATAACATGCATACTTTAGATTTTATAAAAAATTAAGATATAGACTTCTATCTTAATTCACTTTCACTATTTTCTCACGAAACAAATAACTCCCGCTAGTATGTGAATCAAAAATCTCTAACATATTTTTAGTGGAGATCGTGATTGTTGAATCTCAGATTTAAATAATAAAATTAATTGATGGGTTATTGATCGACCAAGTGTATTAGAGATGATTGATGTATGATTAACTACGATAGAGAAAGAATTACAATCAAATGTGGGCTAGAGTCAACTCCAGGGCATCGGGCCAGGGTTAGGACACCGGGAGCTTGTCAAAGGGATTAGAGGCTTATCGGAGTTCGTTGGAAGCTAGCCCAAGGTATCGAAAGCTTGTTGGGAGTTTACCGGGAGCTTGCCGAAGTCGGGATTGGAAAAGTATAGGGAATCACTTTTCCAAGTTTTTTGGCAGTTGCACCACTGGTGAGCGATGATCATACCACCTAGGTCGGTGGTTGTACCATCGCCACCTTATTTTTCGAGCTATTTTCAGCGACGGTGCTATTAATGCCAGCGGTGGTACCACCCGTACCTGATTTTTTCAGATACATTTAAAATTTTGGCTCCAATTTTAAAGCCAATTGGGGTCTATAAAGTTTTATTACATTTAGCACAACACTTTTGGGCTAGAAATTCTATAAAAAATTGTGTGCTAAAATTGTAAGAAAAAGAGAAAGGTTAAGAGAGTGAGAGAAAGAATTGTAACTCTTATAAGTCTCCCTTGTAAGCTTATAAGGTTCATCTCCTAAGCTTGTGAAAGGAAGAGAGGAAGCTATAAGGGT
Organism: Ensete glaucum; assembly: GCA_021527575.1. Lineage (NCBI taxonomy): Eukaryota > Viridiplantae > Streptophyta > Magnoliopsida > Zingiberales > Musaceae > Ensete > Ensete glaucum. Next base: position 17,510,132 of record CM038559.1, read on the forward strand.
TTGATCTTCACCCAAAGAAGATTGATAGTGGATGCCGATGGGCCTCGGAAAAGAGGACTCGGGAGTGGATGTAGGCCAGGTTGAGGTTGAACCACTATAATTGTGAGTGTCTTCTAATTGCTTTATCTATTATATTTGATTGCTCTTAATTAACTTTTACTTATATACGAGCTTCAATCTCTAATTCTCTTAATCAATCTTAATTAGTTCCAACATAATATAAAAAGGAGTTTTTGCTTTTATTTCTTCTCTTTCCGTAAGCAAAGGATTTCAAATCAAGCACTTTATTATTTGCGCTAATTCAACCCCCTCCCTCCCTAGTGCCAATTGATCCTAACAATTGGTATCAGAGCCACATGCTACTCATTGAACTAAAAACCCAAGTAAGTAAATGACTTCTTTTGGCATGAACGAGGGACACTCTATTACACCTCCGCCCATGTTTAATGGGATAGATTACACTTATTAAAAAACTAGAATATATATTTTCTTGATTTATATGGATTTTAATTTATGGTATATAGTATAAAATAATTTTAAAAATCTTTTAAGCTCATGAATAAATGGAACTAATTTGAAAAGATGACTTTTTCATTGAATGTGAAGGCTATGAATGCCTTATTTTGTGCTATCAACAAAAATAAATTTAATCGACTTTCTATTTATGAAACTGCTTTTGAGATTTGACATACATTAGAATTAATATATAAAAGCACACTTAATCTAAATGAATCATCAAATGAAATATCTTATAAAAATGAATAATAAGAATATCTTCTAAAGAACATGAATGATTTGACATTGAGAACCTAAGAACACCTTCCAAAGAACTAGAAGAAATTTGAACTAAGAAGAACATATAACTCCTTGAGTGAAATCTCAAGTGACGAAAACCTTGAACCTTTAATAAATGAACCAGATAAATTAATAAATAAAATCAATAAAAATGAATGTAAATTAGGTAAAACCTATTGCTATAAACGCAAGAAGACCAGACACTCTGAAGATGAAGTGCACAATCAAGAAGTGGAGAATTTTATGCTTGTGGCAAACCACGATGAGGTAAGTAATCCACCTGAAATCTCTTTTACTTTTAATGAGTTATTACTTTCTTTTCATGAGCTTTATGATAAATTTAGAATGATTAACAAATCCTATAAACTACTTAAAAAGGAGCATGCATCATTAGTTAATAAACTTGAAGAAATGCATGAAAGTAGCACCACCACATAATTTATATACTAAACATAAAAACTTGAATGATGCATCAATATTGTGTTCTAAGTGTGAGCCATTAGAAGTAATTAAACAAGAAAAATGACATACTACAATAAACTCTAAAAAGGCCTAAGATAGACAATAAATCTTTGAGCATGATCCATGTTGATAAGGGTCATGTTCATAAGGAAGGTATTGACATTGTGAGCAATACTCATCAAAAGGTAATTAGAAGACCCATATTACACTCCTTCCTACCAAAAATAAATGCAACTTTTGTGATAAATTAGAACATAAAGCATACAAATGTTCATTTAGAAAATATAGTCCACAAAAATTAATTTGGGTCCCTAAAGGAACTATAAACAACCTCAAGCCATTAGAGAAAATAGGAAGAACATTTTATGAGGGACCCAAACTCAAATAGGTACCTAAACCAAAACCTCATATATTATAAAGTTGCCTCATAATAAGGCTAGGACTACTAAATGGTATCTTGAAAGTGAATGCTTAAGTCACATGACTTGAGATCTAACAATCTTTTAAACTCAGTAGCCTAAGTAATAACAAGAAAAATTATTAGGATTAAGTTTATTGATAAGAAATCTCATGATGGTTCATGATTATAAAATTAATCATCTTTCGATGCATAGCAATAGCATGCTAAAACTAAAACTAAAGAACCATAATTATTATTAATAAAAAATTATTATGTATATTAAGATTCTGATGATGACTGAATGATTGGTTTAAAATCATTGACTTTGATAATTATTGATTTAAAGGCTATTGTTGAATGACTTAAATATTATGGTATCTTTAACTAAGTTAGCTTATAAATATTATTGTTGGATGTTTGATTTAAGTGGTTGAATGGTTGTATGTTGAAATTGAATGTGTATGGTCAAATTATGAGTTATATGTTGAAATTGAACATAGAATAAATAAAAATTTGGAAATGAGTTTGTCAACTCTTTGCACTATGTCTAAAGAGTTAGACTCATTTAAATGTTAGAATTGAGATAGGTTGAATTTTTTGCTTTGAAGATATTTTGTCATTTTGATGTGTTATAGTAATTACCTTAATGATTCCTTCTAGAATGAAATTTGATTTTTAGTCTTAAATGATAATTCATTGATTTAAAAATCATTCATGAAATAAAATACATAAAACAACTAAAAAGGAGGATAATTTTTCTTGAAAAATTTTTATCCTATCAATCCTTCAATAAGAGATAAAATGATACCATTATTATTGAATCTCTTAAAATACAAAAATGAATAAGAGAACTTTAGCTATTTTCTTTTGAAAAATAATCTATGTTGCCTTTGAAAAAGTAATTTTTTATGATGATTTTGGATATATTTTCAAATAACTTTTTGAAAAGAGATTGATGAATCTATCCAACTTTATTGATATTTTGATAATTTTATCAAGATCTTGACAAGTTAAAAAATTACAACTTAAAATTCTTATATAAATCAAGTTCGTTCAAAAAAATATATAATAATTTATCACTTCAGAACTATAACTTGAAAATCTTATTATGAACCATATACTTGATAATTTGAAGTTTCCTATATAGAAATCAAGATCTCTTATCTTTTCTTCTCTGTAATTTATTCATGATCTTGATATTTAAAATTTGATATTTTTATGAATGAATACTCTTCTTATTTGATCTCCTAAGTTTTCTAAAAACTTTCAATCTTATCTAAGAAGTGATTTGTTAAAATAAATCATATCCTTTAATAATAATATCCTTCATGATATGATTATTTATGACTTTCTTCTTAATATAACTTATCACCAAAATTAATATTTCTTAAATTTGTGATTAATTAAAAATTATATGAGATTTATTTTATCATAAATATTTTCTTGATTTCTTGACTTGATTTATCTTTTATGGGAATTATGTTTAATCTTTACGACTTTATTTTTTAATGGAGATATATGATCTTAACAATTATAATTGTGAGATTTCTTAAAAGAAGTCACGTCTTTTAGTACTTATAATTTGATCTCTTATCCCTAATGACATGATTCCTTTATACTATTGTCATATTTAGAATATGGATACAAAAGAAAAATTAAATTATTATATTATTTTCGATAATAAATAGAGAGTCAAAATTATTAATTTGGTTAGAAGAAAACTTGGAAATAAAAAAAATTCTTCTAACAGGAGCGATTTTCCTAAAAGAAAATTAAAAAATTTAAATACATGAGATTTGCATGATTTGGTTTCTATTTTACTTGGAATTTTAGGTTTATAAGATTTTTTGATTACTTATGTTGAAATTCACAAACAAAAAGGAGGACAAATTTATTATTTTAAATCATGTCTTTTGGTACTTACTTTTGATTTTTCATCCTAAATGACATAATTACAGGATATGGATGTAAAAAAAAAATTATACTATCATATTTTTTGAATGACCAAAGGGGTAGATAAGATTATCAATATGATTAAAAGAAATTGGATATAATGAATCTTATAAATTAAATGATAAATAATTTGCTTAAAAGAAAATTTTAAATTTTAAATTTTCTAAATACTTACTAAATATATGATTTACAATTTGTGACTTTTACAAATTGTGCTTCTTATTAAAATTTATATGAGATGATCTTCAAAATGCATGACTTGCTATATTTTAGATTTTTTGATTTGCTATTGTGTTTGAAATTTTACATAAGATGAATATATATGTGAATCTTAGATTTTTGAGCTCTCCTTTAAAATAATCTTTTCAAAATTTACATCTATAAGATTGAGGTTTTGAGTCATATTATTCAAAAAGAGTAAGAAAAATTTTCATGAGAAAATTATGTTTTACTAAGGGAGAGCAATGAAGTATTAAATATTCAATCAATATATATTTTGTAAAAATATAAAAATTTTAACACATGATGAGTTTATGTATCATAAAATTATTTGCTCATTATTTCACCTCTTTTTGTTGATGACAAAGAGGGAGAAATAGTATATTGATGACACATATATGAAAAATAATACATGATAAAGGGAAAAAAAATTTATGAAGAAAATTATGGCTCATATTGTATTTTACTAAAGGGAAGCAATGACACATGTACCTTGAAATCATTTGCTCTAACATTTCACTTTTTTATTAATGACAAAGGGGGAGAAATGATATATTGATGACACATAGAAAAATAAAAAATAGATATTTCTCCTATTTTTACTGATAAACAAAAGAGGAGAAATAATTAATGACTAAAGGAAGAGAATTTTAAATTAATATATGGTTGATGCATAATTTTAAAATTCATGTTATATACTTTGAAATTTTTGATGATTCATTGTTGGTTGAAATTAATGTTATATCATTGATGATTTGATTTTGAAATTCATGGTATATTATTTCAAAATTTGATAAATGAATGTTATGATACTTGAATTCAAGAGTAATTGGTTCTCTTGAATTTAAGTTTTCCTTATTTGGATTATGGTATGGATTTAGGGGGGAGTAAGATTTAACTCACGTTATCAATTGATTGTCATCATCAAAACGGGAGGGATTATTTAATCTTAAATTTTGATGATTAAATTAATTGATGGGTTATTGATCTAACAAGTGTGTTGGAGATGATTGATACATGATTAACTATGACAAAGAGAGAAGTTACAATTAGATATGAGCCAGAGTCATGTCCAGGGCATCGGGCCGAGGTTAGGACGATGCAATAGGGAACTCACTGAGAGTATGATGGGAGTTCGTTGAAGGGATCATAAGCTTATCGGAAGTTTGCTGAAAGCTAATTAAGGGTATCGGAAGCTTGCTGAGAGTTCGCCAGGAGCTTGTCGAAGGAGATCGGGAGTTTACCAGGATAGCGTTAGGGAGTTTGCCTAAGGAAGACTACGAGACTCGCCAGAAGATCATTGGGGATAGCCGAAAAGCTTGTCAAGAGTTAGGAGGTCTTATTGGACTTATTGGCCATATTGATTGTTAGCATTAGTTAAGGTTTGAATCCTACTTGAGTTAGATTTAAAAGGAATCCATATTAACTCAAGTGAGGTGAACCAGGTCCACTATAGAGAGTGGATTGAGCTCAAGTCAAGCTCAATTGGTTGACTTGAGAAGTGATTAATAGAAGGTACAAATCGAGATTGGAAAAGTAGAGGGAATCACTTTTCCAAGTTCTTCGGTGGTTGTACCACTGGTGAGTTATGATCATACCACCTAGGCGATGATTGTACCACTCAGGTCAATGGTTGTACCATCATCGCCCTATTTTCCAGGCTACTTTCGGTGGCGGTGCTATTGACGCCAGTGGTGGTACCGCCCATACTTGATTTTTCCAGATATGTTTGAATTTTTTGCTCTAATTTGGAAGCCAATTAGAGTCTATAAATATCTCATGTTTTCTTGCATTTAACATAATACTTTTGGGCTAGAAATTCTATGAGAAAATTATGTGCTAAAATTATAAGAAAAAAGAAAAGAGGTAAGGGAGCGAGGGAAAAAATTATAACTCTTGTAAGTCTCCCTGATAAGCTTGTAAGGTTCATCTCCTAAGCCTGTGAAAAGGAGAGAGAAAGCTATAAGGGTTTAATCTTCACCTAAAGAAGATTTATAGTGGATGCCGGTGAACCTCATAAGAGAACTCAAGAGTGGACATAGGCCAGATTAAGGTCGAACCACTATAATTGTGAGTGTTCTTTAATTTCTTTACTTATTACATTTGATTGCTTTTAATTACTTTCTACTTAGATACGAGCTTCAATCTCTACTTCTCTTAATCGGTTCCAACGTAATATAAAAAAAGTTTTTGCTTTTATTTCTTCTCTATCCGTAAGCAAAGGATTTCAAATCAAGCACTTTATTGTTTGCACTAATTCTGCCCCCTGCCCCCCTCTTAGTGTTAATTGACCCTAACAAGGATCCAATCGACGTCTTAGCATGACTTTGAGGGACGCAACCAATTATACTAAGCCCAAAAGGGTAAGCAACTCTTATTAATCATAACTCATTATGATTCTTATCCTATTCGATCTTCGAACCATTATGGCCTCAAGAGACTCGACCAACCATAATATTCGATTAAGTCAGCTCCATCATTACAAGATGAATTTGATTTGATGATATATCATCAAGAGACTCGACCAAGCATACCATGCCCTTAGGTCACCAGTGACATCTCTATATTATAGGCAAGAACTCAAATCCCAATATAGGTGAGCCTCGAATGACTTGACCAACTCAGCCAATGTCGAAAATAATTTATGCCTATAATAATGAAAGGCTACATGAGTCAATCTAATTGCTTCATGTTTACCAACTTAATCTTAATTTTAGAGAGGTTTTTAATTTTTGGTCTCCTAATGTGATGTTAGGACTCTAGCTAGGAGAGCCATAATTTAGTTTCATTGAAGAGGGTAAATATGTAAATCCTAAGGGCATTCATGTAAATCCTATCTAGCCGACCCCTATTAAAGAGGTGAAGAGGCCAGCTAGGTTAGGATTAGTTGCAAGGAAAATATTTTGAGGGAAGTATAAGATACATATCACCATAATTAACCACTCCTTATTGTAATTAAAGAGGGGTTGGTTGAGGTGGGATTAAGTTAGAGTAGGAATATAAAACAATAAGCAATCGGACACCCCTAAATGGGCCAGTTAAATATTGCTTCTTAGAGAAGTATTAGGAGTTGGAGACCTCTAAAGTCACAAGTCATATCATGGTTAGGAGTTGATGGGAAGAGGGGTCTTGGTTTAGTAGGAGTCTTAGTTTACTTGGAGTAGGAGTTATTTCTTAGAGTTGGAGTTTGAGTTGTAAGAAGAAGGAGTCTTAAGTAGGAATCCTATTAGGAGTTAGGGTTTAGAAGCCTTATAAATAGCATTATATTATCTCTTCTTTCATCATCAAGAGATCAATTATGTTTCAGCCATAATGCAGGAAAACCAAGGAGGGAGGAACCCCTACAAAGTACCAATAAGGTTGATCCTCTATAAGGATCACCCCAAGCTTAGAATTCATAAGGGTTCTAATACTTGGTATCAGAGTAGCATTCTTGGCATCTCGCTACCCTTCCATAGCCATCCATCAGCCCCCCATAGCCGTCCAAAGCAATTCCTACAATTGCTTGAAGATCATCACCAAATTCTGCCGTCATCTCCACTACCACAGATCATCCTCTGATCTCCCTGTGAATTGTAACATGTTATGGTTTTTTACCTTACTACTACTATAATTTAGTTATCTCTATTCAAAAAATCCAAAAAAAATTCATTCTTATTTGTTGCACAAACTTTTCGTCGTAAAGTTTCCATCTTTTCGATGAAAGTTACGCTGCAAAATTATAACCGCACACCTTTGACTATTTGATTTGTTGCTGCACTTTTACTGATCCAATCTCCACGAAATTTTTACAACAACTTTAGCACTTCCTATTTTGGATTTTTTTAGTTTCGTCAAAAAATTCTCAATATAAACCATTGATCTTTTACGTCCATACTGCTACTGCATTTTAGACAAAAATTTATTGTAGTACCTTCCCATGATCTTCAATTTTGTCAAACCTTTTGCTATCATTTTCTTCCATGAATTTTTTATCAGCATTACTCTTCCTTTACTAGTAGATTCTCCTTGATTTATACTTGAATCCTTATTTTGAACTACTGATTGTTTGTACTGTCGAAATCTTTTGATGAAAGAATTTTGCTACAATACCTTCTGGTATTCCTCGATCTTGATAAAACTTTGGCTATCGATTTCTTCTATGAATTTTTTGTCAGCATTACCTTTCCCTTGCCAGTAGATATCCATTGAGCTTTAATTAATTCCTTGTTATGAATTGCTACAAAAAAATTTGACTATACTACTAAAATCTTTCATTGAAAAAATTTTATAACAACACCTTTTTGCAATCTTTAATTTTGCCAAATCTTTTGCTATCATTTCTTTCAATGAAATTTTTGATGATATTAACTCTCCCTTACCAGTAGATTTTCCTTAAGTATCACTTGAATTTTTATTAAAAATTTTTGAAAAAAAATTATGTCTTCATTGTTGAAATTTTTTGATAAAAAATCTACTACTGCACCTTTGTATTTCTTTTTCTCCTTAACCCACCGAAACCCAATTATCTTGCTACCACCACTCAAGATGTATTTAGGACATCCCTCTGATGGGAATAAAATAGGAATAAACTTTATATATGAATAAATACTAGCAGACCGTCACACATAACGAAATCAAACATAAATCACAATCAAATAAACACCAAGATTTACGTGGAAAACCTCTTCAACTCGAAGGGTAAAAACCATGGGACAAGCTAGAGAAAATCTACTATTAAAATAATAAATATACAGATCTTGAGGCTTCTTGCCCAAACCAAAGTAATAGCCATAAGAGAATCACATGAATACAAGGACTATAATACTAAGAACAATATCCAAAACCTTCCTAAGAGATCATAGTAAAAATCTACTACAAACTGATCTAAGCTGAGATATGAATGATTAAGAATAGTCTTTTCCTATCCTTGTCTTCTTCCCTTTCTTGAATCTCTTATTTTCTGACCTCTATTATCAATCTATAGTCTTCTTTCTCTCTCCTATATTTTTAGCCCCACTGCCCTCGTAATCTCAACCCTTGCCACCTAATTTAGGGTTTAGGTTAATATAAGTAAAGTTCTAGGTTGTGGGCTTCACTAAAGCCCATTATGGACTGAATCTGAGCCATCTGCCCAATAATCTTCCCCTTCAGCCCATAAGGGAGGCTGTCTCATGACTCCTCAATGTGAAACCATGTCAACCAACTATCGTCACATCTCTTGTCTCTCTTTCGGTAAAATCTTGGTCAACATGTCTGCCCCATTATCATCTGTGTGAATTTTCTAAAGTTGTAACTGGTTTTCTCCAAACACATTTTTGATCCAGTAATATCTGACAATTATATGCTTTGATTTGGAATGAAATGTTAGGTTCTTGCACAAACGGATGACACTTTGACTGTCACAATATACCACATAGTTTTTCTATTTTAGCCCCAATTCTTGTGAGAATCTTTTCATCCATAACATTTCTTTGTAAACCTTTGTAACAATAATATATTCTACTTCTTTGGTAGAGAGAGCAATACACCTTTGTAATCTGGATTGCCATGACATAGCTCCCCTTGTAAAAGTAAGTACAAAACCTGATGTGGACTTTCTTGTGTCAATATCTCTTGCCATATCTATATTTGTGTAACCTATCAACACAGGTGGTCCACCTCCAAAGCTTAGACAAACTTTAAAACTTCCTCTAAGATATTTAAAAATCCACTTCACTGCTGCCTAATGCTCTTTATCTGGATTTGCAAGAAATCTGCTAGCAACACCCACTGTATATATAATGTCCGGCCTCGTACATACCATCACGTACATTAAACTTCCAACTACTGAAGCATAAGGAACCTTTTGCATTTTCTCCTTCTCCTTATCACTTGACGGACTCTGCTCTGAGCACAACTTGAAGTGACCTGCAAGAGGAGAACCAACTGGCTTTGTATTACTCATACTGAACCTATTCAATACATTCTCAATATATTTCTCCTATGATAATCAAATCTTTCTCTTTCTTTTGTCATGAGAAATCTACATGCTCAGTATTTATTTTGTTGGCCCCATGTCTTTCATTACAAAAGACTCACTCAATTCCTTCTTCAGTCTATCAATCATAGACATATTTTTTTCCAAGGATAAGCATATCATCAACATAAAGTAAGAGAATAATAAAATCTTCATCAAACCGTTTGATGTATATACAATGATTTGAAGCTGTTCTTTTGTATTCATTTTTAATCATAAATGAATCAAACTTTTTATACCATTGTCTTGGAGCTTGCTTCAGCCTATACAAACTCTTCTTCAACTTGCAGATAAGATTTTCTTTACCTTTGACTTTGAAGCCTTCTGGTTGCTCCATATAAATTTTCTCCTCCAAATCACCATAAAGGAAAGCTATTTTCATATCTAACAGTTCAATCTCCATGTCTAGGTTAGTAGTAATACCAAGAGCAACACAGATAGAAGATATTTTAACAACATGAGAAAAAATCTCTTTAAAGTCAATATCTTTCTTTTGAACAAAGCCTTTCACAACTAATCTAGCTTTATACTTTAGTTGAGAACAATATTCTTGAGTCTTCAACCTGAAAACTCACTTGTTCTTTAAGGCTTTACTTCCCTTTGGTAATTGCACCAAATCATATGTGTGGTTCTTTTGCAGAGAATCCATCTCTTCCTGCATAGTAATAAACCACTTTTTTTTCTACTCACTTTCAACTGCTTCTTGGTAACTTTCTGGTTCGCCTGCATTGGTAAGCATCATATACTCATCTGTAGAGTATCTTCTGGAAGGTTGACATGGTCTAGAAGATTTTCTTAATTGAGGTTTTATAGGAACTTGCTCTCTTTCTTATTCTTGCTCAATATGTCCTGCAGGTAGATCAACATTTGGCTCTGCTCCATCTTCCTGCACATCTCTCCCATCACCCTGATATACTGGAGGAATAACTGGGTCACAGTCTACAAATCCCTTTGCAGAATTCTTAGTTGGTACCTCATTCTTCAAATCCTCAATGGTTTGATTCTTAAAGAAGACAACATCTTTGCTTTTGAACACCTACTTTTTTGGATCCTAAAGCCTGTAACCAAACTGATCATGTGAGTAACCAAGAAAAATACACTCTTTTGTCTTAGCATCCAGCTTGGACCTCTCATTGTCTGAAACATGTGCAAATGCACGACACCCAAACACTCTTAAATGCCTATAGGAGATATTTTTCCCTGACCATACATGCTCTGCAACATCACCATCTATAGCTATATATGGTGATAAGTTGATTATATCAATTACAGTACTCAAAGCCTCACCCCAAAACTTTTTTGATAGCTTGGCCTATGAAGGCATACATCTAATCTTTTCCATAATGGTGTGGTTCATCCTCTTTGCAATTGCATTATACTGAGGCATACCAGGAATTGTAAACTCATACTATATATCATATGACCTGCAATAATCATTAAATAATTCTATGTCCTCACCACCATTATATGATCTTATGCATTTCAATTGTCTTTCTGTCTCCCTTTCAACTCTGGCATAAAACTCCTTGAAGACATTAATAACCTAATCTTTTGTCTTCAAAGCATAGGCCTAAACTTTCCTAGAAAAGTCATCTATAAAAGTGATAAAATAAAGAACACCACTGATACTAGGAACATTAACAGATCCCCACCAGGAGTTTTTGTTCTCAAAGGATCACACACATCTGTATAGACACGGTCAAGACATGTATTTTTTTAGATAAAGTGGGACTAACAAAGGAAACTTTATATTATTTACCAGCAAAACAATTAATACAAGAGTTCAAACGTGTACCTTTGAGGTCTAGCAATACCTTTCTTTTGGAAAGTTCTTGTAGCCCCTTCTCGCTCATGTCCCAGTCGCCTATGCCACAACTTCATACTAAAGTCTTTCTTTGTAGCATTCAATTGCTCACCACAAGCTTTAGCCTGCAATTTATATAATGTATGATATTTCTTCCCATTAGCTACAATAAGAGAACCCTTACTAAGCTTCCACTACCCTCTGTGAAATCTGACATCAAAGTCTTCATCATCCAACCTTCCAATTGAAATTAAATTCAGTCTTAAGTCAACCACATGCCTCACATCCTTAAGCACTAATTTGTAGCCAAGGTTGATCTTTATATGGATATCTCTCATGCCAATAATGTCTGTTGTGCCATAGTTGCCCATCTTGACAATACCAAAATTTTCAAACCTATAAGTAGTAAAGAACTCCCTTCGTGGTGTAGCATGATAAGAAGCACCAGTGTCAATTATCCACTCGAGATCCTGGCATACATAAGAAAAAATATCATCAGAAGTAGACAAAATCAAATAATCACTACCTTGTATTGTAGTTGTGATATTCTCTTTTGACTCTATATGCTCCACTTCTTTTCCTTTTTTCTTGTTCTTCTTAGATTACTTGCATTGATTCTTGTAATATCCTTTCTCACCATAATTATAACAAACAATATCTTTCTTTGATCTTGACTTGCTTCTACTTATGCGTGAACCACTTTTATCCTTTGACTTTGACCTTTATTTGTTCTCTGAGACAAGTGCCTGTGAATCAATATGAGAAGTAGATGAATTTTTTCTCCTTAACTCCTTATTTAGTAAACTACTTGTTACTTGACTTATGGTGATAATACCATATGGTGCAGAATTACTGAGGGAAACCACCAGTGTCTCCCAACTTTCTGGCAAAAAACTGAGAAGTAACAATGCTTGAAACTCATCATCAAGAAATATTTCATAGAGGATAACTGGTTAGTAATACTCTACATTTCATTCAAATGCTCAGGAATAGAAGTATCTTCTTATATTTTAAGTTCATAAGTTTTTTTTATCAAGAAAGCTTTGTTGTCAACCGTTTCTCTTTCATAAAGACCTTCTAATTTTTTCCAAAGAGAGTAAGCAGAACTTTCCATAGAAACATAGTGAAAGACACTATCATCAAGCCACTGACGAATAAAGCTAATAGTTTTTTGATCTAACCTCTTTCACTCATCATCTGTCATAGTTGTGGACTTTACACTATCCTCTTGTAAAGGTCCATACAAGTCCTTGCAATACAAGAGATCTTCCATCCTTGGTTTTCATATCATCCCATTATTTCTATTTAAACTAATCATATGAGAAACATTACCGGCCTCCATGTTAAAATACAAAAGATTAAATGCCACCAAAACCCCACTCTGATATCAGTCGATGGGAATAAAATAGGAATAAACTTTGTATATGAACAAATACTAGCAGACCGTCACACACAATGGAATCAAACAGAAATCATATTCAAATAAACATCAAGATTTATGTGGAAAACCACTTCAACTCAAAGGGTAAAAACCATGGGACAAGCTAGAGAAAACCCACTATCAAAATAATAAATATACAGATCTCGAGGCTTCTTGCCCAAACCAAAGCAAGAACCACAAAAGAGTCACAGGGATACAAGGACTATAATACTAAGCACAATATCCAAAACCTTCCTAAGAGATCACAGTAAGAATCTACTATAAACTGATCTAACCTGAGATATGAATGATTAAGAATAGTCTTTTCCTGTCCTTGTCTTCTTCCCTTTCCTGGATCTCTTATTTTCCGGCCTCTACTATCAATCTACAGTCTTCTTTTTCTCTCCCATATTTTCAGTTGTCGCTGCCCTCTTAATCTCAACCCTTGCCATATAATCTAGGATTTAGGTTAATATAAGTGAAGTTCTAGGTTATGGGTTTCACTAAAGCCCATTATGGGCTGAATTTGGGTCATATGCCCAACACCCTCTAGCTTTAAGATGCAGCCATTATAGCCTTTTTTTTTATCTCCATAGACAACCCAAACTGTAGCCCAAAATAGCAACTTATCACAGCTTATCGATACAGAATTCTACAGCACTACCTTTCGGTGTTTTTGCTGCACCCATATCTGATCCTTACCAAAATTATTGCTGACACCCACATCATCTTTAGAGCACCCCTCTAGGCTTAACCCTCAGCCATTATACCCCCTATATGATCCCTATAGTAGCCCTAAATCATAGCCCCAATAGCAACCATTCAGCCCCAAACCATAGCTATCTACCCTTAACCCACCATCTCTTTCGGCTATTAATCCACCTAACTATTTCATATCACTGACCCAATAGCAGAAAAAAGATATTGATATCTCAGATCTCGAGGCACATGCAATGACATCTCAAGGTTCAATCGATGCCAAGTTGGAGGCGTTTAAATCACGTGTGGAGGACAGATTGTGCGTCTTATTCGCTGAATTCAGATTAGGCTAATCTCCGAGCCCAACAAAATTCCAACAAAGTATAAGTTCAGAAAGGCTTCTCAAAAAGAAAGAACAAGCTACTGATATGAGGTAGCTACGCATGAGAGTGGACTTCCCTTGATGGAAAGAAGGAGACTCGACGGGATAGATTTCATGCGTTGAATGTTACTTCTGTCATCACCAAATACCAGAGGATTCTATGGTGGACACTCTTGTCATCCATCTTGAAGGAGATGCTATATGATGGTATTATTGGCTTGAATACTACTATAGGACTCCGATGTAGATACAATTTAAGTATGCACTGTTGAGCCGCTTTGGACCGACCAAGTATGAGAATATTAATGGACAACTTACCAAGATTCGACAAACCCCCACGATCCAAGAATACCACATCAGATTTAAGAAATTATCTTACTTTACTCATGATTGGTCTGATAGATAATTATTAGGGGCATTCATCGAAGGACTCAAGTCAAAAGTTAAAAGAGAGGTTAAGGCGTGGCAGCCCCCTATCGTGAAGGCCACAATATCTTTCTCCCGAATCTAAGAGGAACAGCTGAACCAAGATGCTCAGAGGATGAGAACCATCCTAGACCCATGACATATAACCTCCTGCTTCCAGCCATCCTTTACTGTCAAAAAAATTGACAAGAGAAGAACTACGCGATCGATCAACAAAGGGTCTTTGTTGGCATTGCAATGAACTTTGGAGCTGCAACCATCGCTACAAAAAGGGCCGCTTCCTACTGATTAAACCTTTTGAATATGTGGAGGAGGAGGTCCAGAAACCACAGATGAAGAACAATAGCTGGTTGATTTTATGACGCATACTCTTGCTGGCTGTGCGAACCTACAAACGGTGAAAATGGGAGAACTTCTAAAGCAACAATCGATCACCATTCTTATTGACACCAAGAGCACCAACAACTTTATGAACAACAAGATTGCTACCCAGTTAATGCTCCAAAATAAAGATTGCAACATGTTAAATGTTGAGGTCACTGATGGCCAAATTTTGAAGTGCGACGAAAGATGTCCACGAGTGACATTATTATAACAAGACCAAGAGATACTTGCTGATTTCTTCCACCTTCCTCTTGATGTTTATGAGGTTGTGCTTAACATAGCTAACTATACTAGGTGATATTCCTTGGATATTTTCTAAATTTATTATAAAATTTTTTAGCCATGAGAAATAGGAGGTCCTACTTGGGAAACGTGGGATCGACATAATAACGACTTGCACATAGTAAATGGAGAAAGTTTTTAACAAAGAAAACAACGGCTTCCTGATGCAACTTCAGCAGCACTCTATGAGGGAGCCAATAAAATTTGAAGATATGAACATACTGTAATTGTTTACTAAATTTTCATATATTTTTGTGAATTGTGCAGCTTACTTTCTAATCGTCAGCATGACCACCAAATTTTGACTCTCTCAAGTAAACTAGTAGCAAACTCTTGGCCATATATTATCCTCACTTTTAGAAAACTGAAATAGATTGAAGAGGAGATGCTTGAAACAGGGGTCACACAACCAAGTTGCAGCCCCTACTCTTCGTTGGTGCTAGCTTTACTCGACTTCGATAAAGTGCTTATTATTGATGCATCGAGAGCTAGAAATTATGTTATCCACATGCAAGATGGCCGACTCCTAGCCTACATCAGTAAAGCCCTCACTCAAAATCACCTTAATCTACAAATCAACTACGAGGGAATGCTAACATTTGCTGAATTTGTTGCTTGGTATGATACAAGATAATAGCACGAAGAGGAGATGAAAGTAAGTCTTGAAAAATTATAGTTTCTACTCCTTCCAAACTCAGATTGAGCTCACCTTACCATGGACTTTACTAGAAGGCAGCTATAATCACAGAAGAAGGCCTGGCTATCAATAAAGAACAACCACATGCCAGCCCCCATAAGAAAGAAACAACTGCCCAACAAACGCCGAAGTAGAAGAAAGTTTGTTATTAAAGATCAGATCTTTCTCTATATTCATCCTTACCAGCAGGGATTTATGAAGACTCGAGCCTTATGGAAGTGGTCTCCTAGTTTCTTTAGAACCTACAAAATTGAAGATCACAATGGAGCCGTAAATTATGGATCAGACTTCCTCATTAATTTAAAATTACAACTCATCCTCCAAGAATCTCACTATAAATAAAAGTTTAGAAATGACAACTCATCCCTGACTTATCCACCTGACACCCAAGTTAATAAGGAGGCCTAAATTCAGCTGATGATTATATAAGATCATGGGATCGTGACACATCACCGCCAAGTCACTACTACTGATGCTAGACCCCAGGAATAGGATATGCCTACTGTAGGGCCACGAGGGACCCTCATGAGGAGTTGTAGATCATGACCCAAAGACATGGAGCTCAGCCTTGAGGACAAGACTGATTTGAAGAGGGCAGGTCTGTTAGGACTCTAGCTAGGATAGTCCTAATTTAGTTTCATTGAAGAGGGTAAATATATAAATCCTAAGGGCATTCATATAAATTCGATCTAGTCGATCCCTATTAAAGAGGTGAGGAGGCTGGCTAGATTAGGATTAGTTGGGAGGAAGATTTTTTGAAGGAAGTATAAGATACATAGTGCCCTAATTAACCACTCCTTATTGTAGTTAAAGAGGGATTGGTTGAGGTGGGGTTAAGTTAGAGTAGGAATAGAAAATAATAAGCAACCGACCACCCCTTGATGGGCCAGTTGGAGGTTGCTTCTTAGAGAAGTATTAAGAGTTGGAGACCCCTAAAGCCACAAGTCATATCATGGTTAGGAGTTTGCTAGGGGTTAGGAGTTGAGGGGAAGAGGAGTCTTAGCTTAGTAAGAGTCTTAGTTTACTTAGAGTAGGAGTTGCTTCTTAGAGTTGGAGTTGGAATTGTTGGAAGTAGAAGTTGATTCTTAGAGTTGGAGTTGGAGTTGTTATAAGAAGGAGTCTTAAGTATGAATCATATTAAGTGTTGGGGTTTAGAAGCCATATAAATAGCATTGTATTCTCCCCTCTTTCATCATCAAGAGATCAATTATGTTTTAGCTATAGTGTAGGAAAACCAAGGAGGGAGGAACCCCTATAGAGTTCCAAGGAGGTCGATCCCCTATAGGGATCACCCAAAGCTTAGAATCCATGAGGGTTCTAACACACACATATATATTTAATATATATCTACATCACACACACACACACACTTATATATATAGTATCTAATAAGTGCATACATATCCACATAACACACATGAATAATCATACCAGATGATTATGGACCACAACCTAGTGTGATCAAACCTGAGCCAATGAGCATAATCACTTAAAAGAATCTATGTGTGCAACAATGCATCTCCATATCTTGTGATTATCCATTAGTTCTATCAGCATCTCAGCACATCTTCATGCATCACGATCATTTGATTCGATCTGATGGGTCCCATTGGCACCTCCATGTTCCCGTCGTGCGTCCTCATGTAATTACAACATAATTGCAAGCAGCCTTTGGCCAATCTGCAGTGCAATAACAATTACTACCCTTTCTCCTATATTTTGCATTAATGATTTTAATGTAAAAAAATATTAATCTAAAGAAAAAGTGTTGTCAAGATCTAAAAGCTATAATAAAATCATAGCAATTACGTATAAAATAATTCTAGGTGATTCATCACAATACATATAGTTTAAAAATCAATAATCGCACGATGAACCTGGCTCTGATAGCACTGCTGGAAAACCTTGGAAGGCATCACATATATAAGGAAAGACAAAAATAAAATAAGTTTTCTAAGAAATTAATATATGGTCATCATGCAAAAATTGGTGCGCGAAAAACTACAAAACCAAAAACTGTTTAACATATGTGAGATCTTTTACCTAAGGGAGATATTATCCCCAAAAACCCAGATCCATAAGCATAGATGAAGGAGATCATATATCCTCTTATCTAATGGTGATCCACACGGTAGACGATGTGATGATGCTCCTTTTGCAATATGATCTTTTCCCTCCTTTGCACACCACAAAGCTGCACCAAGATTAAGAAGGGGTCGACCGTTCTTGCTATCCACACACCCTTAATAGGGATGTCAACTAAGGTGGTGAGGGAGGGAGGAGAATAAGAGGGGGCGGCTAAAAAAAGTCTAGCTTATGACCCCTTTAATCCTATCTTATTTATAAATGTCTCTTGCCACTTAACCTTAATGGATCCTATCCTATTGGGTACTAGATCTTCATCTAATTACCCAAGCCTCTTGGACTAGCGGATTTCTATCCAATAATCTCTTATTAGCTCTTATTGGATCTCATCTATAGGATTCAATAATATATTGGCTTATGTCCAATAAAATAGGAGCTCAATGGATATCTCATATCTGAACTTCTACTCTTTGCAATATCTACCATATGTGTATAACCCTCTAGGCTCAATACCGAGCTAACTATGAGGTGCATCTATCAAAAGTCCTTCTGATTAAGTGAATTGTTATTCTATAATAGTTTACTCAATTCATCAACTATGGATATACTAGGCTACTATACTATAGTCCTCAGATGATACAAGAGGATCTAATTCGTTAAACTTATTTGCCTTCAATTATTGAGTATATGTAGTCCCTCATCTATCAAATATCTATGACAAACATATAGTGGGTATAACACTATCAAGTCTCAAACAAAATCTATCAGTCTTATTCTAATCGAATTCTCTTGAAAAACTCTTTATCTCACAATTTGAATGACCCTGGCCAAGGATTTACCTGAGTGAGAACACATGAGATATTCCTCTCATGATACCAAGAGTGGATGATTTTTTATTAACATAAGGTTGGTTATCATTCCTAATAACCAGTTGTACTAGATTTGTAACTTACAAATCTATAAGTTCGATATCAAAGAATGAAGTGCTTAAATAAGGCATCATTGGTGTCTTAAGTTTAAGGACCAAGCACACAATTGAGACTACGAAATCGTTATCTAACGACCATATATCATTAACTATCTAGCATTATATTAGTAGAGCAATTAGTGAACTCATTATTTAATAGACATCTACACTATCTCACTAGTATTCCCACACAAGCATCCATGAGACTAATAATCTCCATCATATGGATGAGTATATAGTATAACAGTCTGTTCGATTTTCTCGATGTCCCTCTCAACTAACCTATGATTGGGATTATTGAGATATATGTTTAAAATCGAACTAGTTTCAATATCATGATCCAATTTTCATTGTATAGCTCCAAGGATATCACAATATTAATCCAATAATAATATAAAATAAAAAAATATTATAATATTAATAATAAAAAAGAGTGTCTAGAATATCATACATATCATCACTCACGTGAGTAGCTTGCAAGGCACCTATGACTAGTATCCTCCTTGTCCCTAATTCGTCACTCATAGCTGTCCTAGAAAGAATAGGAAGAGAAGAAAAGATGAATCTAATTCTCTTTATTGATCGATATCAGTGTAATCTTGGATCCGATTATAGGTTAGATAAATATTTTCTAAATGGTATAAACAGGTACACATCGTATATTTACTCTATTGTTGTTTTATTTTAGTTTTCAACATTAAAATTTTCCTTTTAATAGTACCATAATCATGATTTTTATGCTTACAATTAGTATCAAATCTATCTTTTAAAATCAAATACTTTGGATTGTAAAGGTATTTCAAATCTATTTTGTATTTAGATATATTTATTAACACCCTTCGCTTATAAAAATATGTTATTCAGTTTTAACTTATGATGCTTAAATGATCCATCAATATTGTCGATCTGATTTTCTATATAGCTTGTCTTGTCGTCTGCTTATGGGTGATATAATATTTCTTATGTTTAATTAATGGATTATTGTTAATAACTTGCTATCGGTGATAGTATTGTTGAGGATAACAATTTTTGATAGTTGCTAACCCAATCATGAGCAATGGTTGTGTATATCGGGGAAGTGCCAAAGAGTGCAGTAGCCAACGATGCTCATATGCATGGTAGCCTGTGTACAATAGCCTTGTGACAATCGACCTACCCTAGTCGCGGGCAATTGTAATAGTATCATTGCATGTGGTGGCTGTAGCAACATTGCTACAACATTTGCTATCCATAATCAATGTCAAGTGGATGTGTAGGCTACAATTCCTAATGGTTGCATAGTGAAAAATGGAATGGTAGTAATAGTTGCATAGTGAAAAATGGAATGGTAGTGACGGTTGGTGGGATATCGTTTATTGGTTGTGGGCGATGACCTAACCATGGGTGGCGAAGCTGCATTGTTGGCAAAGAGGTAGACTGCCTTGTCGCGAGTTGTGGGTGGCACTATGATGCATGTAGGCGACGCACAAGCCACATCACCATGGGTGGTGCATAGGCAGGGATGGTCGATGCACCATCAACATGACCCGTGCATGTGGGTAAGGAGGAACACAGTAGTGGGATTTTTTTAAGTATATTTTACCCCTAAAAAATAGATAATTTTAATCTATGCCCTTAGATCTATTTTGATAGTTATACCCTTTAAAGTTATTCATTATATAGCTCATGCAAAATTATACTTTTGCCCCTTAGAAATTAAAAATTCTAACTTATGTCTTTAATTAATATGATTTATTTTAATCAAATATTTTAATCAAACTAGATCATGACTATGTTTTAATTACTTGATGGATTTAGTTTCGATCAATCAAGTTTTGATTAAATTAGAGAAAAGTCAAAAGAATTATTTTGATATACATTAACCGAAGAAATTTGATGAATATTATTTGTAACTCATATACCTAAGTTTTATTTGATTGATAGCTACCAAATTAGCTTTAGATGGTAGACTTATGATATATAAATTATAATAAAATTTTATTATTTATAACATATTATATTGATTTTGTAGTCATTAAAGTGGTCTAAATCAATAACTTATAAAATTACATTAAAAAATAATCATAAATAATATTTTAAAAATAATATTTATAATAACATACATAATTAGAAGATTTAGATAATTCTTAAGAAGAATCTATTTCTTATAATTACCTAATATGAGAGTATTGTACTATTTTAGATATCCTTATAGTTTATGATTGTATATCCAAATATAACAATACTATTCCACAAGGATGATATTAGTAAATAATTTTATGTAAATAATAGATACGTGAATATTTCATCCAAATATAAAATAGAGATGATATCAATAGTTAAACATATATTAAAAAAACTTAAAGTACTAATATATTATTATTATTATTATAATATTAGTATTATTATTATTATTATTATTATTATTATTATTATTATTATTATTATTATTATTATTATTATGGTACTTTCTTCATTGTATTCTTATAAATATTCATATATTTTTTGATTAAATTATTATAGATGACTTGAGCATATGTAATTCATATTGAGTATTTTAAATCTTAATGAGACTAGTTAAAAGGATCACAATAACAACTACTGAAAATTATATGAGATAAATAATTAACAAAAGTCTAAAAACTCAATTTTATGATAAATACTAATAATATTTACACTTTATTATAATTTACAACTAGTACAGTAGAATATTTAAAGATTAATTAAATTTATTGATAAGTTATTAACTAATATATTAATAAAAGAATTGATTAAAATCTAATACGATAATATTTGAGAAATTCAAGATTATATCCTCAATATGGTTGATAAAGCTATAAACTTAAGAATATTAGACATGAATGCAGTTGAGTTCTTTTTTGTGTAATTTATTTTTATATCTATTTCTTCCTAGTTTTACTCATTTAAAATTTATTATAATAAAATTAAGGATAAATAAAACTTAAATGAGCTGGCTAGTATATGTGTTTAGAATAAATTAAGATTAAAATAGAAAAGACTCATTATATTTTAAGTATTACTTAAGTAGTGGGTAACAATAAAACTTGAAATATAAATCACCTAAGTTTTGAAATAGTGTATAAACTCATAAAAAAATATTCACAGTAAAGTACTACTTTTTTTTTTTTTGGCAAGAAATGACATAAAAAGAATATAATGTTTTTGTTCGAAAAGAAAAGGTATATGTGTAATCTTTGTATGTTTTAAATTAAACATTACAAAGAACTTTTTTATAATACTTGATAAATTGATACTAATGCTTTAACTTATGTTCCCAGTAATAGAGATTTATTTAATAAGAAAATTAAAAGAGTAATAAATATTTATCAGAAATCATCTTAAAGTGAAAATGATAGTAGTTAGTCCTTATTGTCTATGCTTAGAGATGTCATCTGATGTTATGTTCCTATCATTTTAAAAAATTAATTTATTACATAGAATTATCAGGATATTATTTCTCTTTTAGTAGTTATAAACTCAATATATTTATGATTCAATAAAAACTAATTTTTAAATTATGTTTAATTGTTTGTACAGAATTAATATAAATCTTAACCTTAAAATGATTTTGTAATCAAACATTGGAACGAAAGTTACTTTCATGAACTTCTTGAAATCATATATGCTTATATCTATGGGTCATTCTATTTTTATGTTTTAATAGAAAGAGATATTTTATTACTTTTATAAATAATCTATTGAAATATGACTATATATATCTGATTTATGTGAAGTCTCAAGTTGTTGACAACTTTAAGTATATATGAATAAAGTCAAGAAACAATTTAATAGAAAAGTTAAAATTATCAGATCTAACATAGTTGATAAATTTTATGATAGTTATAATGAGCTCAATCATAATTCTAGCTCTTATACTAGATTCTTAAAAAAAATAAAATATTTATGCTCAGTATGTTTTATCAATTGTACCACATTAAAACAAGATTACTAAAAGATAAAATTGTACTCTTATGAATATAGTTAGAAGTATGATAAATTATTTTTTTATACCCAAATTAATATGAGGTGAAACTTTAAGAACGATTATGTATATTTTGAATAAGGTTACTAAAGTCAATTATATCAAATTTTTTTAGTTATGGGCTAATAAAAAATCTGACTTGAGACATTAATATATTTAGGATTATCCTATAGAGATAAAGATCTTCAAATTATATAAAAAATAAATTCAAGGATTATTTTAAATATATTATTATTTATTAAAAAATTAAAATGGGTATATATATTATTAACTTAATTATAATAAGAGGATAGTTGAATATGATAATGTAAGATTCCTAAATAATAGTGAATTGGGAAAAGTAAAAATCTTAAAATTTAATTATGATATCAATTAAATATAGGTTGATTTTTTTATTATTTTATATCTGAGAGATTGTTGTTTCTTGAATCAATAAAAGCATTGATGATGGTGAATAACAAAATAATATTGATATCTCCTTTCCCACATGACATGGATGTTTTTACTAGTGATCTTGTAGAACAACTATGATTATTTGAGAGATTGTTGTTTCTTGAATCAATAAAAAAATTGATGATGGTGAATAACAAAATAATATTGATATCTACTTTCTCACATAACATTGATATTTTTACTAGTGATCTTATAGAGCAACTACAACTGATAGTTTTCTAAACATCTCAAAGAGAAAGGTGATATATCATTTTTTATTATTATGTGGTATTTCTACTAATATTATGATATCAAAATCAAAATGGTCTCACTATTTTCACATGTTATAAAAAATAATAATTTTAAAAAATGATAGGATACAATAAGAGAAAAGTTGAAATCAATGGACCAAAATAGTGTGTGAGAATTCATCAAATTACCTAACAACTGTAAAAGAATATATTAACATAACTCAAGAGCAATATCGAAATATATAAGAACTGTGATCAAAAGTTTTACTCATAAAGAATGCATCGACCATAACTATATATTTTTTATTTTAAAAAACTCATTAAAAATTATCATGATATTACTAGCTTATTATGATTTTGAGTTATATCATATGGATGTGAAAAAAAAAAGTTTAAGTGGGATCTAGATTTATATGGATTCACCTAAACGATTCATGGAGAAAATAAAATAAATATAAATTTTAGTATGTAAATTTAGAAAATTTATTTATAATCTTAAACAAGCCTCCAAATAATAGTATGCTATGTTTCATGATATTATTATTTCCTTTATATTTATAAAATATTATTAATCAGTATTTATATCTAAAGATCGTGGAGTAAGTTTATTCTATTAGATAATATTTTACTTGTCAATACTAATCTTGGTTTATTATACTAAATCAAGAAATTTCTCGTAGAGAATTTTAAGATGATTAATATGAATGAGACATCTTATGTTATTAGCATTGAGACATTCAGAGATAGATCTTAAGGATTGCAATGATTGTCTTAGAAAGAATATATTGATAGAGTCTTAGAGAGATTTAGTATAATACTTTACTTAGCAAATGACACAAGTAAAAAAAATTAATTAAAATAAGTATTTTTAAAATAACTTAAAAAAGAATCAAATAAAAAATATTCATTATGCATATGCATTTGAAAGTTTATTATATGTTCGAGCATATTTTAGACCATATATGAATTTTGTAGTTGGAATATTGGGCAAATATTAAAGTTACTTAGGAATGCAAGACTAAAAGATTGTAAAAAAGGTGATAAAATACTTGAAAAGATGAAGGGTTATATATATATATATATATATATATATATATATATATATATATATATATATATATATATATATATAATTTAATTAGCTTGAAATGATAATATTTTC
The DNA here is from genome assembly GCA_021527575.1 of Ensete glaucum. NCBI lineage: Eukaryota > Viridiplantae > Streptophyta > Magnoliopsida > Zingiberales > Musaceae > Ensete > Ensete glaucum. The sequence goes on from CM038559.1 coordinate 17,534,932, forward strand.
ATATGTTGATTCTATAAGTTACCTCGATAATAAGAAGTCCATTTTATGTTTTATATTTATATTAATTAATGGGCATATATATAAAATATAAAAAATATTTTTTATATTATCAATAATAAAAGTTGATTTTGTGGTATACTTTGAAGTCACTAATTAAGTTTTATGATTGTAAAATTTTATCTCATGATTTGGTATAGTCAGATTCAATTGCTAATTCGTTAAAGATATTCTTTGACATATTATGATAGCTTTCTTATCTAAAAATGATAATTATTCTACCATAATATAAAGTACTTGATAGTTGTAGAAAGAGTCTAGAAAAACTGGAGTTAAACTATATTGATTGTTGATCCATTCACTTGGGATTTAAGTTTAAAGTATTTGAAGTAATATGTTTTAATGATTGAGTTTATAAGTAACCCATAAAAGATATAGTGATGTATGTTTGAGTAAATATTATAATTAATATTTTTATTTATATAATTAAAATTATTTATTTTTACTATTCTATTCATATTTATGTATGTATATATTATGATTGAATGTGACGAAGGATTATCTTGAAAAGATAAATTACAAAGGTCATTTTAGACTATAATGTTATGATATATAGAAGTAAATATGATATTAATGACATACAATTACTATGATTTACATTGATTCTCAGATTAAATATAATATTATTATATTTATTAGACTTATTGACTTATTTTATAAAATTAGTGCTTATATGTAAAATAAATTTTAAAGTTTTAAAATTTCATAAAATAAAATTATTTTTAAATATATTTTTATATCTTACTAATTAATATGCCAAGTGAGAGAATATTAAATTATATGCCCTATCGAATTAAGTAAGATATATTACAGATTTAATTGAATTCTAATTATAATTATCGACTAATAAAAAAAATCTAAGTATGATAGAATTCCTCAAAAAATTGATTATGATAGGAGGGACTCTTTTGATTATCATTCTAAGTTTTCTCTCATATATAAAAGGACATAATTTTCTAAGATTGAAAAATCAATTAATGAAGATTATAAATCTTCTCTCATCTCTAGTCGGTTTCTAATCCATCATATATAACGATCTTATAAAAAAAATAAGAAGAAGGGAGAAGACGAGTTTAATTCTTTTTGTAGATAGATATTATTATAGCTCTTGGATCGATAATGACCTTCTAAATTACATTAAAATTTAGATATTGTATATTTGATATATTATTATTTGATTTACATTAAAAATTTATATAATACTAATAATCCTGATTTTTATTCATTTACATACATTAGTTAGATTTCTCACAATGTCATATGATTTTTTACACCATACAATATGGTCGAAACTTGTGTTGACCACTAAGATACGTAGCGTAATTAGAGTTGGGTTCGGATCCTCTTTTATCGGATTCATGACCGGATGGAAAGTGAATCCGATCCAATCATACTCGGAACCGTCTGATGTACATGCGCACGCATATCCACCGTTAATCAATTAGCGTTTTATAATCATATTTAAAAAAAGAAAAAAGAAGGTAAGGTTTTCTCGAGGCCAACCAATGGCTGCCTATTTTGGCATCCCAAAGAATTGGGTTCGGTCGCTCTCTCTTTTATTCTCGTTCTCAGCCAGGCTTTCTTCTCTTTCGCTTGGAAGGCGGGGAGGAGGCGAGACGAAGCCGACGGCGGGCGTGGCGAGATCGGAGATCGGAGAGCGCGGCGGGGTCGGGGTCGGGGGCGGACGGGCGGGCGAGCGTGCGAATGGCGACGGAGGAGAACTCGCAGCAGGGCGTGGAGTCGACGTACGAGAGCGTGGGAGGGATGGCGTGGTGGGTGGGGGCGAGCGTGGTGGCTGCCTTCTTCGCCTCCCTGGAGCGCTGCTCCTGCATCAACCTCAGCACCGCGGAGGACGAGTACGACGAGCCGGAGGAGGCCAAGGACCGCCCCCTCATGCTCACCAAGCCCATCAGCCACGACGAGTACGACGATCTCCAGCTCCAACCCCCCTTCCCTTCTCCTCCTCATCATTCTTGAAACCGATCGATCCGTGAATCTCCCAACGCCATCCGCTTTTTCTTCTCTTTTCCTTTTTGTTTTTCCCCTTATATTATATGATATGTTGATTGATGTATTTGGATTTGAGTTTGCCCTAAAAATCTGATGATGATGATGATGAACGAAGTATCTCACGATCATGATATAAATGGGTTGATGTTGCAAGATCTGACGTTGTTATTGTACGAGATATGTCGATTGCTATACCACGATACCATTGCCTGTGGCAAATTCATATCGTGACATCACGATCTGACTTATCGTGAATCTTGATGCGTGTATGCTTGAAATCTTGCAGCACCTACGTTTCGAATTGGGTGTTACCGTCGGGATCTAATTTCTCATGATCCCTGTTGGTAGGTGATGGTGGTCTTCAGCTGCCCTGGATCTGAGTTCTTGGTCAACTAGATTTGTCATCGACATTAGTGCCCTACGTTATGTTTTCTTCTTGCTGCATCACCGTTGTTAGTGCTAAATGAGGAATGGAACGATTTGTAAGATAAAAAAAACGTGTTTATCTTTATTATCTTGAGCTTAAACTCAATCAAGTTTATGACATCGATTATTCCAGGTGACAAAATGACATCTACAAACTAACTGGATATGGAAGATGAACCAACCTCGAGTTTTGGAGCAAGATTAATCTCTACCGACACTATTTTCGGCTTAAGCATGATTCGCAATCAATCGATTATTCCATTGGATTGAATTCTATGGAACCTGCCGGCATGACTCTCTGGAGCGAAATCATTCTTCTTTTTGTGGTTGCTACTATAAGCGGCTTCATGCATAAACTATAGTAGAGCCACTTGTATTTATCGATTCATCTTATATCATCTAGCCAAGGGTGTAACATATAAAGTTGATAAAAGCAAAATGAACAACATCCCACAAATACCATAACAGAAGGCCATTACTGTAAGTGACGTTAAAGACGTTCAACTAGACAACACTTTCGGCAATGCATACTGCATTGGCAGGCGAACAGGTCCACCTCTCGATCTAAGAGCTCTCAGATCATGCAGGTTATCTTATACGAAGTGAACACACGACCATTGATTTGATGAGGTAAATATGATATCTCAAGTCTATGCTGGCAGATACCAAAGTTGCAGTGACTTACTCTTTGGCACTTTCACCAGCCCCAACTTCCTTTGACTCTGCACCATGACCCGATGAACCATGTCCCTCTAGTTCTGCATGTTGTTCTGATCCATCACCATGACCTGATGCACCATCCTCCTTAGACTCGCCACTGTGTTCCACATTTGTGCTAGTTTCTGCTTGACCATCCTCCTTTGTTTCTGCACTATGTCCTTCTCGTTTGTCTGAATCATCTGTAGCCTCTAAGGTTTTTTCTGTTATTTCAGAGGTGCTGTCATTGGACCCCTCGGTCTCTGGCACCGTCTTCTTGATTGTTCCAACTTTGGCATATTTGCCCATGAACTTGTATTCCCAGTCCTGTAAGGCCTCAAGCTCAAAGGGGCCAAGACCAGAGATATCAGCAGTCAAATCGTTTTGTTCAAACGACATCTTTGCCAACGCTCTACTTGCATCTTTACCAGCAAATAATGCATATGGACCACCAGGTCCATAGAACATCCTGAGAAGCGCAACATAAGGAAAAAAAAAAAAATTAAGATTTCATATACTAAAGGTTTTTGTTGATACACAAGAAGTAGAAAAGCAGCATAAGGCCAAGCTGAAATAGATGGAAAAAAAAAAAGCTTCCGTGTGATTAGTGTCAAAACATATAAACAAACAATTCCATTCCATTTACTGCCCAGAAGATCATCATTTGATTGTTTAAGATTTCAAGGCATTCAATGTGAAGCATAGGAATTTGGGTAAAGTCATCAAACCATAGGTGGTATAGCAATCTTCCAGTAATACTGTCCACAAGAGCCCACACCTGCTAAGTCCCATGTCTGTTGAAAATAATCTTGCTGACCATATTCTGAAGATAAGCAACATGCCCACAAAGATAATTTTCAAATAACAGACACTTTGTTAAGGCTTCACAAAATTGTTTTACTACATACAAGGAGCTGGGTTCAGGAAGCACTGAAGTCAAATGAGACGCATCGCTATTTTTTTTTTTTTTTTTTTTTACGGAGATAGACTGAGGTGCCAAAATCATATTATTAAAACACTGCAAAGGAGAATCTCAGAGCAAATCAGGTAAATCTATCACAACGTTCATCCTAGCAAGCCACTGATAATACCTCTAACTAAACAAATTACCGATCATCATGTCTCCTTACATATGACTGATCTTAGCTCTCTAGCTTCTACAATCACGTAAAATTATCTTTTCATCCAACTTCTTGCAATGGTTATTTCCCCATTCCAAAGACACGCCAAAGATCCAAGATGGAGCAGCGCCTGACAAATCTAGAAGTTAATTCTCCAAATCCACTCTCTGTATTCTTACTTGGGGTTCTCCAGTACCGATTTTACCTTAAAGCACTGTAGACACGACACTACTGACTGGTCCATCATGGTACAGTACGATGCCTTGCACGTTGTATATGAAAGGCAAATGGAATGACTTTGTTCACATAACTTTTCTGATTGTTCATGTGCAAAGCATGAATAAGCTATTTTGTGCAATGCATGAAGAAATCACTTTGTCCAAAGCAATGAAAACTCACCTTCAAAATGACCACATAAAAAATATTTCCTCTTGCGTATCAGGGAGAAATGGTTGGTAGTAATATTTAAAAGGGGCTGAATCATCTCCCTTAGAAGTATTACATAAGTTGAACATACTACAATCTTATTTTCCTACTGATAAGATAGTAATGATACATAAACCAGCACCTATATACATATATTATATATGCATATGCAGCAATAGGTCTCCAAAAATCAACTCAGGCCAACATGCTAATGCATTGTACTATTTTCTTAATTTTATTACACTGCAGGTATTCCACCAACCAACTTTCAAGCACAACTAGTTGTTCTAGCTCAAATAATTTGGTATTTAGATTAGATTAGAAGGTACCTAAATACACTATGATCCAGCATCTATCTATTTAATACTGCAACCATTGTAGTATACGGAGACAAGACCTGATTCCCGTTTCCTGTAATTTTCTTTAAAGCAAAAGAAAAAGACCTCGCTCCATCTACTTGGCATTCTTGGACCAAAGCTAAAGCATAAAGCTTTAAATTTTTACAAACGATGATCGTCCAACCAAAAGGTAAAGTAATAAAACCATACTAACGAGAGTAGCAACGACAACGTTGTCATCAAGGTGAGCAGCCTTAGCCCTGCAAGGGTTAACTTGGACTGTTTCCAAAGGCCGGTCCAAGTGCACAAAGCTCTTGCTCGCAGCCTCACCTTCGTAGGTAACTCAAACTCTGATCTAACCATTACCAAGGTCAGGATTAAGAGCCATAGTGCCACAAAACCCTGAGTAAATCATCGAGACATCAAGATACAGGAAAACTGATCCCAAAGGGAAAAGGTAATCTAGGCATAGCAGAAACAAGCACCAACCAAACAGACTACCAGGGAGATGGGAAACAGAAACACCTCAGGCCTAACACTAAACCCTAAAACGACCTACGACGAAACGGAAACCAAATCGATCGAACACACTCACTTGATCCGAGACCATACGTATGGGGAATCGAGGGAGCGAGAGGAAGCAGACCTGCTCTGGGTGACGTCATAGATCTGGCCCTTGATAGCCATGAGGAGCGGCTTCTTAGGATCGGAGCCGTCGTAGGCACGGAGATCGTCCTCGGTGACCTCCCCGAGCTGTACGGGCGGCGGGAGCGGATCGACCTCCTCCTGCCTCCGCGGCGGGGGCGGCGGTGGTGCCAGGAACCCCGCGACCGTGTAATAGAGCGCCACTGCCACTGCCAGCACCGTGAAGAACGTCGCCGGCGACAACCCCGTGTAAGCCTCGATCGCCCTCTTCGACACTTCCCATACCTCCGCCACCGCCATCTCCGTCTCTGTACCGAGCGGAAGCGGAGATCCCAAGACGAGGAGAGGAAGGGGAGATGGACGCGACCCGTCGTTTTATAGAGATCAAAGAGGCGGCCAAACTAGCAAGCACTGGAGGCGACCATTTGGTTCATTCATTTCGGTATTCAGATCAGCTGTTCAAGGCCAGACAGGCCGGTCACACAATCCTAATCGCCAATGGCAACCAGCCACGTTGATTAACGCGGACAATCGAAACATCGGCATAGGAGGTTAAATTATAAAAGCAAAACAAAATCGTATTTTTTCTTGTTGTTTATAAAAACATGAAAGACAGAAACAACACTAATGTTAGTATAAGCAATTAGTCCAGCCAGATCTCATCCAATGTTATTATTATTTCAAAAACGTTTTTCTATGCTAGATTCAAATTCCTTGTTGTACTCGCTTAAATTAAAATAAATAAGCTTTTCCCTTAGTAGCCTGGAAATTTAAATCTCTATATTAATCCATCACTTATAATTTTAAAACCTCCCTACAGTAGGGTTTTTGAAGAGAATATGCATATACCACAGAAATTTTCTAATATATTTTTTTTATAAAAATTAGTGATGAAGGTGAATTTTGATTTTAGAATTATGCGATGATATGATAAAATCTTTTTACTAGATAAGATAGCTAGCACTCCATAAATCCCATAATTTGATAGTACATCATCAAATTTTATTGAATCATGGAAAGCAATCTCCCTATAGGTTGATAATTTGCTAATTCACATTGGAGCAGATCGACAGGTGTACATGTCAATAAAAATATGCCAAAAACTCTGCTTTGATGTTTTGAACTAACTTTAGGATCACCTACAAAAGATGACAACGAAAAGTCTTTTTCCCTTATGGTCCTGAGCTGACTATTGCATATTATGATATGAAGAACTTTTTCTGGTTCAAATTTGGCCACGACACTGTCATTTGATTGTGATTCAACTCTCAGATCAAGTTGCCATAGTAGTAGGCTACAGACCTGGCCTCAAATATCTCAGGAGTAATCTTTAGCAATGTTGATATGTTTGACTTTTGGTGCATCCAGAAACGACTCATCTCCCACGACTAGTCAACCATGACTGCAATCTGATGAAAGGAATAATTCCATTTTTAATAGATTCACACAGCTGACAATTAATTGAAAACAACAAATGCCACAGAATTATGCTCCATCTAGTTCTTAGTGTTCCGCTGGTAAAACACATGGGAAGCCAGAATTGTCATTTCTCAACTAATTTACCAGAGGACTTATCTTCTGTGCCGAGAGAACAATATGGGTGATCATCGGCCTCTTGCTTTCGATGAGAGGCTACTTGAGACGTTACTCCTCGCGCAGCATCCAATGAAGTATACGATTGACTGAACCATAAAGCAGGGGGACGAAAGAGAAAGAATATCAGTAATATACTTAAATCAGTTGGATACACACTTCCAAGTTGATTGGATCAGCCAAACTCCAGATACCAATCCAGATTGAAAAGATCAGGCAAGCAAATAATGACAAATCGTTGCTGGTACCATGCCACAGTTTCATATGGAACTTTAGAAACTTACCAATGCAACAAAAAGAATGACGTTGAAAATTGCAACCACTCTCCATTCCTCCTTCATGTATTGGGCAACTCCAGCCCTGAAAACAAATAGTACAAGAAAGTAATGTTAATCAGATTAAAAAAATAGCTTCAGGACAAACTCCTTGTATTCAAGGAACTTACCTGCAAGAATCACAATCATAACACTTGATGGCTTGTGCATTTTTATAAAGCTTGCAGTCCTTGTTTGTGCTTACAGGATGGTAGCTCATATCATAATAGGAAGCATTTACTGCAGGATATCCACATCTAAAAATAGGAGAACAAAATGTACCCATGATGAACAAAGCAAAAAAGATAATCAATTTATTTTCAACAAAGAACTTCAACAAACAAGTTGTATTTCAAAATATGGCTGAAGCTATGGAGTTAAGAAGTTTGTCGCATAGAGAGGCCAACATTGCATGTCCATATGGAGGAAAGCCTGTAACCATACATACAGATAGAATCACAGATGTCTATACCATAGGAGCAGGAGCAGACACGTAGGTGATGTTAGTACTAAACTGGAAGAGGTTCTTACTGCTTGTGTGTTTCACAAGCTACATAATATGTTCACTATCCAGATTAATCAGCTTCCAACAAATTTGCCAATTTTAACTAAAACAGCAATTAAGAGGTCTCAGTGGACCAGCATGGACTATTGGTGTAAAGCATAAAAATGAAGCATCTGATCAGCTTTAACAAATTTGTTTCAATTCAGGAGTTCCAAATTCAAATTAGATACCACTAGATGATAGTCCAAGTAGTAAAAAAGGCAAAAGTAGAGAAGCATACTCTGATGGTAGTCTACAGCAACCGGCCTCAATGGGGCTTAGTTCTGCCAGTTTGTACTCCAATTTCTGTCCGAAGTTAAGACAAGTGAGAAAAGATGCAACAGCTCACATTTCAGAAACAAAGAAGTTCTGACCTTGTATCTTTTTGGCAAGTTATTGCATTGCTCAGACTTGACAAGGCAGCTCTTCAATTGTTTCCAGTTTTTGGTATTGTTGAGCTTAAAACAGCAAGCAAGTTGAAGTGGACATACTACTGATATACATTCAAAATCATAGAAGGAACATCATCTTGTGGTTACATAGAAGCTAAGACTTACCTGTTTTAAGAACCAAGAACTGTAATCCTGAAGATGATACTCCTTGTACCTAAACAGTAATGTATTAAGAACTGTAGTTCCCATCAAGTTCGGGAACTTCCAGGCTATTCTGAATGACTAACTGTAGAACAGAAGTACTGCAACAATGGAAACTAAATATTTTGACTGAAGACTATTGTTTGCAATGGTCTCTAAATAGCTTCCATTATCCAACAAGCAGATGATAAGCTGTGAACGGTTTCTTGAGAACGTAGTTCCGTATTTAACCATCTATATGTTCATAATGACAATTGAATGAAACATGATTCTTCTAAAACTGAAGCTGGACGAACGCTTCTAACCTTAAGATATGCAGTTATGCATAAAAATTTTAATATGAAAGTGACAAAGGTTATCTCAGATCTTTCTCATGTTGATTTTTCACTTCAGTATAACCTAAGCAGCAAATATTAACTTATAACATGTTTTCTCACCTCAGACCAGCTGCAGCATGACCAGAACCGCTATTCGTTATGATAAACCTACAATAATATTGATCAGAGTTCAACATCAACATCCAATTAAAAAATAAAAATAAAGAATGATTCTAGATGGTTGTAAGTATTTTTTTCCAAGTGCCATGTTCTACTGAATGGAATATTTTCGAAAACCAAAAGGAGACAACCCCCTCTTACTTACAAAAGCTAATGGCAACTTAAACTAAGATGGGTTTGCCTTAAAAGTCAGTAATAAATTTTATGGAGTTGCATATCTCAGTAATACTAATTTTAATCATACAGAAGTAACAGAAGAAAAGGAAAGAAGAAGTAGCCAAGTAAGGGACAGATATTCTACATGTTGGTAATCAAGAGAACTCATGAAACTATAAGAAAAAAGGGAAATGCCATCAGATCACAATTCTAGTGAGCCGTTAAACATGGGCAGCCAATTTAACTAAAATGACTCTAAGCAGGCCAAATAAATGGTTAGAGATTCAGAAAAGGTTAAATTTTAAATAAAACAAGATTTGCTCCTCAAAACAGTGAAAGGCTTTATCTAGACAATGTTTTGATATGTAATTCAGCTCACACTTATTGCTGAAAGAAGTAACTGAGTTACAAGAATCTTCATCTCTTTTCCATTTATCATATGTTTTCTTTATAATTTTCAATAATATCTGTCATACAGAAAACACTCACTGACTGATAGACGAAGCGTAATATCTTTCTTGTTGGTAAATCAAGGAAATTTCCAGATTCAATAGAAATTAGGACTAATTGCATATCATGAAATGAAAGGAAAAAGATACTAAACAAGAATTCCAACCATGGTACTTACGCTACTACTGTGAATACCATGATTGAGACCAAAATCAAGCACAATATGACAAGATACTGAAATTTCAGTGTCAAGGACCTCTTAAGTATGAGAAGGATAAACTACAAAAGAAAAGAAAGAACATTTAACTAATTGACATATTGCAGCTTATTAAAAGGATACCACCCACAGCAGTAAAGCGACATTCTTCCAAGCTCCCAAGAAACCTATCAAAGATCTATAATATCGAGAAAACCAACATTAATCCTGAAAAAGTGAAAGTAAGTATCGAACATTAACATCTTCAGAACGGATCAAACAGGAAAGAGGCTTACACTAAAAGGATCAATGCACCAAGACCTATGACAGGGAGAGTTAAGGACTTTCGGCATTCATCCCGGTGGATGCTCATCCATACCCCAAAGCAAACAACTGCCACTGCTAGTATCTGCAACATCAGATTAGGAGAAAACTATTTTAAAGGTGACGTTGATACAAGATTCAAGTCCAATGTCTACAAGAAAAAAGATCTCGCTTTCTTTTCCTATCCATTTTCTAACTTAAAATAGCAAGCAGCATTATCAGAGAGCAGGAATTGATCCATAAATTCTAATTTTCTATTCTTCGAAACAAAATTAGGACTTTGAGGGCAAATGCGGGTGATATTCCATTACTCCAAAAACCAAAAGAAAGGACGACCAACTTAAAGGCTTAAGCAACAGACAATTTACTGACGTCCCTTAGAAAAGCCACACGATTCACCAAAAATAGGGAGAAAAAGAGCAGTTTTTTTCTTGAGAAAGCATGCATTAATCATCCAAGGAATGCACCCAAAACTACAGAACATTCAAAAGGGAAGTCGAGTAATACGACAAGCACCAACTTTCAAGACCAAGAAATGCAGTCAAAACGACAATCCTAGTGCTCAGCTCGGGAATGGGAATCGAACTTGGTGACCGGAAAGCAGCTGAGTGGCTCACCATGGTGAAAAAGTTGATCGACCTGATGACAAAGGTGCTTGCGCCCGCGCTCATCGTTCCCCTTCCCCTGCCTCTTCACTTTCGCCCTCGCAAGCAAGGCTTCGAGTCGGAGACAAAGAGGAACATAAGAAGAAAAGCTCGGAACAGGTGGAAAGAGAGAGAGAGAGAGAGAGAGAGAGAGAGAGAGAGGGCATATGGTGTTTGATGAGGGAAAAAGCGGAGTGGGTCAGATCGCAGAAGCGTCCCATTTTGCTTGTAATCTCCATCGTCCACTTTAAAAAGTTCAATCGATCAAATCATACGGACGGCGGGGATCAATAAAAGAAGTGAGATAGACGGTTTTGAAAGTGATCAAACTTAGACGACAGCATGAACTGACAAAACAAGTCAGATGGACGGTTTTAAAGAAGTATAACGGGCGCACCTCAAAACCGTTATAAACCGCCATACTAAAGCCCAATTATATTTGAAGTCTTTAAAAGCCCGATCCCGAAGCTATGGACCATTTCCAGCCCTAACGTAAAAAGACGTGGGGACATCGGATTAGGTTCTTCTGAGTATTTAATTGTATCGGATCCACTTGATAAGGTTTGTGTATAAGTGGCATGAAAACTCTCATCTCTGGGTACTATTCCTAGAAGGTTTCTTTCTATTTCTAAGGAGTGATGAGAAGAAAGAAATATTCCAAAGAACAATGGTTCCATATTTGAAGCAAGGGTATCTTTGGCACGGTATAATTTGACCTCCATGCTGCAGAAATGCTGGTGATCTTAATGGTGGTCTCAGATTGCATTGTATCTTCCTGGAAGGATAGATGATGAAGTTAAGAACTGCTGTAACTCATCCATCAAGGAAGAATGTTGTCAAGATCGATGTATCGACTTCTTATTCCTCATCCCAAACTCTTCTCGGTCCTCCATAACTGAGTCACTTCCTGATGCTTCGCAATCTCCTGAAGAACCCAGAATAATTCGGTCTCATTTCCAGACTCTTCTCATCTACAGGTATGTATCTTCTTCTTCAATTGGACTCATCTTTGTCCGTTATACTGATCATGGCTTCTCATCCACCCAAGCAGATCAAGCAAACTCCCACTACAACTTAGACCAACACTGACAGGTCACCTATGAGCCGTCTCGATGCCAATGTCTCTACGCCTTCAACTTAGCAAGTGAATCAGACACCCCCTCGAGACCTTCTCGAAGGATGAGACTGGCGACATGGTGACCACAATGACAAAAAATTTCATGGTCCGTCTTGCATCCCAATGATTTTTATTAGGATTTAAACTACAATCGTATTTTGATACTGTATTATAAGATCTTAATTTAATCTCACATTAAAAATGGATTAATATTATTCTGTAACTTTATGTTGTGGGTGGCTGAGATGTCAGCACAGCTCGATATGATTCGAGTATGCAAGGTCACTCACATGGTTTCTCGGGTGAAAAAGGTTGGCATCTGGTTGGATCATGACGCTATTCACTGAATCGACCCGAGGTATAGTTGGGAGCCAGTCTTTTCTCCTTCCACACTAGTTCCTGCACATAGGCCGAAGTCAGGGGGGAGGGGGGTGGGGTGGGAGTATCTTCCTAACTCGTCCTCTCCAAAGATTAAGCCAGTATGTAAGGGAGTTGAGAGAGTTTGGAGTGTTCAAAGTCCAACCCCTCACGTTGACTAGGAGGTTGACTTTTATACTTATAGTCGAAGGTTGACCGTATGCGGTCTGTTAATAATCACAAGTGCTTCAGGGAACCGGGTCATGCACTCTGCACGGCATGGGCTGACTAGCACGATCTTGTGTCTGATAGAAACGAGAAAGGTATTTGACAGAAATGAAGTGATTGCTTTATTCCTTCATACTCATACCTATTTATACATGAAGGAAGAAGATTAAAAGATTAAATGTCGAAGATTTTTCTCAACAGTCTAACCATTTGATTACATATCCTTTAACATGCCCCCATATGTTAAAAGATGAATTGAAAATAACTTGTAGGAGAGTGACTTCGTGAGGGAGTTCGCTAGTTGATCTGCCACGTGAACATAAGAAACTCGTAATTGATTATTCATCACTTGATCTCGTACAAAGTGAAAGTCAATTACTATATGTTTCATACGAGAGTGAAACAATGGATTGACACATAAGTAGGTAGTCCCGATATTATCACAATATATTGTAGGACTAACAGAAGAGTGGATGTCAAGTTCTTTGAGTAGGTTCATTACCTAATTAAGTTCGGTAGCCGTAGTTGCAATAGAGTAATACTCAGCTTCAGTGGTTGACTGAGCAACTGTCTTTTGTTTCTTGGAACTCCAACTGTTGAATTGGCTTCTAGAAAAATAATATACCTAGATGTTGATATTCTATCATCAAAGTTCCCAGCCCAGTCAACGTCAACATAAGCATGAAGTTGAAGTGGAGAGTTTTTATAGAGAAATATGTCATAGTCAAGAGTACCTTTAAGATATCGTAATACACGTTTAACAGCTGACCAATATATCATAGACAGTCTATGCATGAATTATAACAGCTTGTTAACTGTAAATAAGATATCTGGGCGGGTGAGAGCTAAATATTATAAAGAACCAATTACTTGCCAATATTGTGTAGGATCTGTAGCAGGACTATCATTATTTAACCGAAGCGATTCACTAGTGGAGAGAGGAGTCGAAACAACATTTACATCCTTCATGTTTGTCTTTACTAATAAGTCCTAAGTATACTTTTGTTGAGAGAGGAAGAGTTCTGAAGATGTAGATGTTGCTTCTACACCCAAAAAAATAATTCAAGGGACCGAGATCTTTGAGGGAAAATCTGGCGACCAACTTTTTAATGAACATTGTGACCTCTATAGAATTATTACCTATCACAATAATATCATCAACATATACTAGAAGATATATTGTATCGCTAGGTTATTGATAGAGAAATAAGGATGTATCAAACTTAGAGTTAGAGAAGCCAACTGACATAAAAAATGAGCCAAGTTCTTTGTACCAGACTCTTGGAGCTTGCCGAAGACCATAAATAGCCGTGTGGAGTTTGCAGACATGTTTCGGATACTAAGGATGAAGAAAATCAGGAGGTTGCTCCATAAAGACATCGTCAGTTAATGTTTCTTATAAGAATGCATTGTTCATATCAAGTTATCGCAGGTGCCATCCTTTTGAAACGGCTAAACTCAGAATTAGTCGAATTGTTGTGGACTTAACAATAGGACTAAATGTCTTAGTAACTAACATCAACACCAAGACATTGATAGAAGCCTTTGGCCACTAAGCAGGCCTTGTACTAAGTGGCAATGGACCCATCAGGGTTCCGCTTAACTTGAAAAAGTCACTTACACCCAATGACATTTTGTGCGGGATGAAACGGAACAAATGTCCAGGTAGAGTTATGAACTAGGGCGTCATATTCATTAGACATAGCTTGACGCCAATGAGGAGACTTTTAGGCTTGAGTGACCGTAGTAGGTTCACAGGTCTCAATAGAGGGAGTTACAATTGTATTGAGATCGAGAACCTGACGTGGTTTGAATATACCACTTTTAGAGCATGTTGTCATAGGATGTCCAAGTGGTTTAGGAGATGATGGTGGAATGAGTGTGGGTGAAATAGTAGAACAAGGTGAGTTGGACTGTGGAACATTAGTGGTAATAGGCTGGGGTGAGGGAAATGCTAGTGATTGAGTGTCCGACGATTGGATGTCTGTGGTAGCAGAAGCGGGAGAAAAAAAAGAGGGAGCGAGATGTTGTATTGGTGAAGTGCTCCACTCATGAGTTGGAGTGGGTGATTCTTATAGAGGTTCATTGGATAATGGCATGTGCCACTGATGCATATTCACTAGAGTAGTTGATATAGTAGTAGATTTGTATTATTGAAATAGAAAGGAAGACTCCACAAAGACAACATGACGAGACACAAAGACCTTGTGAGTCGAAGGATCATAGCATCGGTAAGCATTATGTTTAAGAGAGTTATCAATAAAGGTACAAGGCTTTGACCATGGGACTAGTTTATTTGATGCATAAGGATGTAGCCAAGGATATCATACATAACAAAAAACCCTAAGTTTTGAAGATTTAGGGATTGATGAAATAGTTTTTCAAATGGTAATTGATTATGGAAGACTAGAGTAGGCATACGATTTATCAGATAGACGATAGTCTGGAACGCTACAAACCAAAAATTAGTTGGCATGGAAGAATGATGGAGAAGCGTAAGACCGGTTTCAACTATATATCGATATTTGCATTCGGTTGAGCCAACTAGTTGAGAAGTGTACAGAGGAGACTTGAGATGCTGAATACCATAGGCTAATAAGTGTGGTGTTAGTGTTTGGTATTCACCCCACTATCAGAATAAATTATTTTGATGGAGGACTGAAAGACATTTTTCACCATTTTTTTGAAAGTAAGGAAGATTGTGGAGACCTCAGACTTATGTTGAAGAGGATAAAATCAAGTATATTTGATAAAATAGTTAGTAAAGATAACAAAGAATCTATATTTGTCAAATGAAATATTTGGTGCAGGACCCCAAACATCAGTATACAGAATTTCAAATGGTTGTGTGCAAGAAATAAAAGAATATTCAAATGATAGTCAATGACTTTTATTACTAAGACATACATCACAATGAGTAACAATAGGGCTAGCTTTAAACGATGGAAGAGAATAACAAGATAAAAACTTTTATAGAGTTGAGGAAGAAGGGTGACCAAGATGATGATGCCACACATCCATTGAAGTAGCAACATAAGAGTAGGCAGTAGTAGGCCGAGAGATTGATGGCCACTGGTAGATGTTATCTTTACTCTTGCCTTGAACTAACGATGCCCCCTATGTTCAGATCCTTGACAAGAAAGTAGTTAGGAAAAAATTCAATAGAGGTATTATTTTGTTTATAGAATTTAGAGACAAAAATAATATTTCATTTGATATGAGGAGCGCATAACACATCATCGAGTGTAAGGTTAAGATAATGTGAATTAATCATTGTGGAACTAGTATGAGTAATGGAAAGTCGTTTACTATCACTGATGATGATGTCATCATTACCACCATAGCTGTTGTGAAAGGATAAGTTCTGAAGATCCAAGGTGATGTGATGAGAGGCGCCAAAGTCCATAACCTAGGAGTATTGATCAAAAGTCGAAGCATCAGTGAGATGCGCTTGGGGCATGGTAGCTAGAGGTCGAGGATGAAATCGACAAACCTTGGTGGAATGACCAACCTTATCACACAGCTGGCAGACTATTCGTTGTTGAGGTATAGGAGCAGGATGCCAAGACTATTGATAATTGTTGTTGTTACCTTGAGGCATGCAAGCAGGATGCCAGGGCTATTGGTAATTGATGCTACTACCTTGAGGCATGGGAGCAGGATGCTAAGACTATTGGGAACCATAGTTGCTACTTGGATTGTGATAAGACGGTGCTTGCTCTAGACCCTTGTTGGTAGACTTATAGTGCTGATTGCTCTTTTTTAAAAAATTTTGACTTACTTAAGCAGTAATACGTTGTCCTGTTACCCTATCTTTACGCTTCAGATATGTCTCGTAGTCAGTTAACTTGTCGTACAACCCTTCAAATGATAGTAGTAAGTCATGTGCCCAGATTGCTGCTACTAATTCTTTGTACTCAGCTCCAAGACCATTGAGGGTGTGGACGATAACTTCATCATCACTAAGATAATGTCCTATTAAGGCTAAATCATCGATGATAACCTTTATATTTTGGAGATAATCAGCGATAGTACTTCCATCTTGTTTTGTGTTCATTAGTCTGGAGAGAAGGCTGAATATGCGAGTGCGCGAGCGATTTGCCAAGGTAGTTTGTAGCTTACACCATGCATCGGCAGCAGTTGCACATAAAGATATAAGTGGTGCGACGGAACCAGCAACGGAGGCTTGAATCGCTTGAAGAATAAGATGGTCTTGTCGTAACCACAGTTTATGCTCTGGATTTGGTACTTGATTTGTTGTCCCCAAGATGTTAATCATTACTGGTGGACAACTAAAAGATCTATTAACATAACCTAACAAATTATATCTAAAGAGGAGATTAGTGAATTGAGCGCGCCATGGTGCGTAGTTGCCTTTGGATAATTTGAAAGGGATGATGACTGCAACATTGATGGAGATCAGTCCAGTACTATGAAAAGTACTAGTGTTTCCTATGATGACACTAACAGAAATGAGAGAAGTAGACAATAAAGACATTATGGGAGAAAAAATATCGATTACTTTTTGGATCTGGAAATGCCTGTTATAGATCAACTTCGTGGCTGGCTGGATTAGCGAAACTGATTACTGCAGTAGAGATTATAAATTGTTGTATGTAGGATTGGTGATTGCTTGCCTTTTCTTTCTTTTTTTTAATCTTTTTCTATTGTCTTTGTTTCGCACTACTATAATAGCACTGGTGGGTCCCGTTATTAAGTGTCGAAGGAGGTTTCCTGGAGAAGGAGCCACTACGAAGACGAAGAGGAAGAACCGGCGACTGAAAGGAGCGGACGGTGGCCCTTAGAGATTATCTCGACAAAGGTGCTACTACGGTTGGGAAGCGGCGAGAGACGCATGGCGGCGGGCAGGAGGGCAGTGGCAATCGCACGCTTGTGCAGGTGGCCGGTGGAGAGGATCAACAGTTGTTGTGGTAGGGGATGGCGAGGGTTGTAGTAGGGTACAATGGCGCTGCTGGGGAGGTGGGCTATGGTCGTGAGGCGAGGAAGGTGAGGATGCAGTTGCTGTTAGGAAGATAGTGTCCGAAAGAGAGGGCAGCGATTGTGGTCGACGATTGTAATTGTTGGAGCAGGGGTTGATGGCAGCGATAGAGGGCATGGCTAGAAGCAACTGCGACAACGAGTAGCAGCGGCGCCTCACTCCTGTCGCTAGCAGCATCACCGAGTAGATTGCGGAGGTGACAGCAGCAAAGGGAGGAGTGGCAGACGCTCAATTGGGAGTGACGAAAGTAAGTGAGGAAGGCGCTAGCATCAAGGGGAGAAAGAGGAGGCAGCGTCCGCTCGACGGGTGGCAGCGGCGATGCTGCCACGAGAGCTAGCAGTGGAAGGACTTTGTAGAAGTCAATGTTGACAGCAACAAAAGCAGTGAGGGGTGGCAACTGAGCCAATTTTGCCAACAGAGGTGGACCGTGACCGAGATCTGTCGTTTAACAACAATAGCAAGCGATGAAGAAGGGACTGTGGCACGTAGCCGGGCACAAAAGGGGCTATGGCACGCAGCAAATCATGATGGATATTTGTTGTCATTTGACAGCGAGAAGAAAAACTTGCTATAAGCAAGCTGCTCTGATACCATGATAGAAACGAGAAAGGTATTTGATAGAAATGAAGTGATTGCTTTATTCCTTCATACTTGTACCTATTTATACATGAAGGAAGAAGATTAAAGGATTATATGTTGAGGATTTTTCTCAACAGTCTAACCATTTGGTTGCAACAACTTTATCTTTTAATGATGTCATGCGACATCGATCCACACACTGTCGGGCAACCACACACTGCGCGATGCCACCCCATACGGTTTGAACGACACAGGCACAACTTATTGCCTTGTATGAGTCCAAGGTGTCATATTACCATATGCACATTGCATAGGCTCCGAGTCCCCACGTTGGTGCTAATGTGGTTGCCAACTTGTTACCACAAGAGTGGTGCCATCATATGCCCTATCATTCTCTCCCCCCTAAAGAAGCATGCCTTAGGTTTCTCATTGAGGGGCTTAAGGTACGTTTTGGCACTTTCTATGGCTAGATCCACGTTTTCCTCGAGCCTGTTAGTTTTTTTGTTGTAGACCCAACTCAGGCTCGCGGTTGGCCGAGATGCATGATTTGAGTGATTGTCCACTGAGATGCATAAACCCGAGCACCGGATTGGTTGAGTACACCGCGAGGTATAACTCGAGCATTGGACTGGTCGTTCAATGTAACTCGAGCACATGATTGGCCGAGCGACATGACTTGGGCACATGACTGACCAAGTAATACAACTTGAGCACATGATTGGCTAAGCAACATAACTCGGGCTCATGACTAGCCGAGCAACATAACTCGGGCATGTGATAGGTCGAGCAGCATAACTCAGGCGTGTGACTAGCCGAGCAACATAACTCAGGCATGTGATAGGTCGAGCAGCATAACTTAGGCATGTGACTAGCCGAGCAATGCAACTTGAGCCTAGATTAGCCGATCAACAAAAATCGGGCATATGATCAATCGAGCAACACAACTCGGGCACGTGATTGGCCGAGCGACACAACTCAGGCATATGACTGGTTGAGCAACATAACTCGGGCATATAACTAGCCAAACATCATAATTCAGGCCCATAATTGGCTGAGCAACACAACTTGGGCACGTGACTGGCTGAGTGATACAACTCATGCACATGATTGATCAAGCAACATAACATGTGCACATAATTAGTCGAGTGATATAACTCAGGCACATGACTGGCCAAACAACATAACTCAGGCACATGACTAGCCGAGCAACACAAGTCTGGCACACGACTAGCCGAGCAACACAACTTAGGCACATGACTGATAGGTGTTGGATTTCAACAGAAAGGCCATCGATAGGAAACTTTTATTTTTGTTGGAGAGTTGTAGATGGGGGTTGGTTTCTCAAGGGAATCCTTGATTTTGGATGTCGGATTTTAGGTGAGCATGTTTGTTGCCTAAAGTTGGCCTTTTTCACATATGTCGCTCGTTCCCTAGGAGCCATGAGTAAGGTGAGTTGTCTTATGCTTCTAAGTAGATGAAGGGTTACATCATGCAACAAGATTCTCTTTATAAGAACTCCCCTGGTAATTAGGGGAAGGTTCGTTCTACTTTATTTGCTTCCTCCTCCTCCTTCATCAGACCTTCTATTCCTTAGTCATTAGCCAGTCAAGATCAAGATGTCCTCATCTTCTTCTTCTTCCTATCATTTTTCTGCTAGGAATGTAGTGTCATCCTCGAGTAGCCCCAGGGCAGTAGTTGTGAGTTTTATCTTCGGGTGGTATGGTCCTAATAGATGTGAAGGTCTTTCATGTTGGGAAAAAACTATAGAATGTGGAATAATATATTTCCCTCTCCCTCTTTGTGTATCAAAATGGGATTCTCATCAAACTTACTAACTTGTTACCAAAAGATAAATATTAACCAGAGCAAGGTAATAAGTCATCCACAAAATGAGACACTAAATTTTAACGTGAAAAATCCAAAGCGGAAAAAACCACGGGACTGTAGTCCACTTAACTTCCACTATCACCACTATTGATAATAGGTTTACAATGAAGCTTCTTTAAACAACTAGAGGATCATCATAACATCAAGAATATATATCTTGGTTTACAAATGAGATAACATCATCAAACTATATGGATCTCACAATGAAAAAATATCAAATCTCTCCAAGTGGATATTGCAGGAAACCATCATAGAGAGGATAGATTATAAATCAATACCATTAGGATTGTAGAGCTTGCTGCAAGGATTCTTCGTATAAGATTTGGACTAAATCTGAGGAAGTTTTACTATTTGATCTTGCCAAAGTTCTCTCTCTCCCTATTTTTTTCCTTTCTCTTTCTCCTCACTGTGCTCTTAGTTTTCTACTGCCACCAACAGCAACTCACCACACGCACACATCACACCTCTACTTAGTTAGGGTTTTCTAACTTAACCCCTTTTTTTTTATAAAGCTAGTTTAACTGGTCCAAGCCCACCTATGGGCTGGACCCAACATTTTAGGCCTTACAAATGATGAAGTCGTGTCATAGCTCTAATTCGATTGTGACCGAGGAGCTTCTTGGATGTGTTTGAGAGTGCTACAACATCCCGAGTGATTATGAGTTGCACGCTCTATGACCCAATCAACGTCCTTATGATCCATTCTCGAGCAAGTTTGGATTGATCATTGATGCACTCAAGGTGGGACTTCGACTTCTGTTAAATCCAGTCATCAAGGCTTGCCTAAAGTGATGGCGTATTTCGCCATTGCAAATGACACCCAACTCATGACGCTACATGGTGGCCTTCCTCAAAGAATGTTGAGGTGTGGGTATTGTCCCTACCTCGACGCTCTTCTTGACATGTTTCCGTCTTTGTAGGAGGCAAGGGGGGTACCACCTCATCCCTCAGGATGACTTTAAGGTTTGTGGTGTGTCTTCTAACAACAAGGGGTGGAAGGCCTGTCACTTTTTTATTAGTTGTAGTCTGGGGTGGGAATTCAACCTCGAATGGTCTATATTAACCATTAACAATGTCCCACAATTTTTGTTTGACTAGGAGTCTAAGCAGTTTGCGAGGCTAAATGAGACTTTGTCTTCTTCTTGGGCAATTAGGGATATGATTGAGATCTGGCTGGTTGAGGCGGGCCTCAGCCTGGCTCCTCAGGGTATGACCTAATCTCATCCTTGCATTGTTTCTTTTCTTTATCCCCATTATGTTGTTGACTTCTTCTTTGTTTGGTAGAAATAGTGGATCTCAAGGCATTTATGCGGATGTCATGCACTCCCGTGGCTTCTCGTTCGACTCCACCGACTGCCTAGGAGATGTAGATGGCAGCTCTTGAGGTGTGACCCTCAACATTGGAGGATACTCAGCCCAAGAAGAAACCGAAGCTAGGGGCATGTAAGATAACAAAGAGCATCGCAGCTCAGGAGGTTGTTGCACGGGAGGCCTGCTACATGGGGGAGGGCTCCCATGGTGATGGATTGGGTGCTCCAAGTCCTCAGGGTAAAGAGTGCACTTCGCCATCCAAAACTGACCCGTCCATGAGGAAAATCGATCGTCGAAGGTTGATGAAGGACTTATGCCAGATGCAAGCTCGATCCAAGGATGAGTCACTCCTAGCGTTCCACATGTTCAAGCTTCCTGATGGGATGTTGGGTATCATGCACAAGGCACGCTTGCCCACCATGATGATCGAGAGCAAGTTTCGGTCCAATAGAGTGATCGCAATGGAGTATGCTTGAGCCTTGCTTAGCTTCGCTTTACGAGGCAACTTTATGGCCCATTATCCAAGGTGTTGATTGATTGGGCTACGAAGTCATTAGTCTAGGTAAGTATCTTTCTATTCCTCTTCTCCCTTTTGTGACATCTCTTTAGGTTTTGATTTTTTTCTTTCTTTAGGCAGAATCATCACTACACCATGGCCCTGGTAAATCAGGTCCATGATGCAGGCTAGGTGATTGCTACATAGGCGATAAGATCTCCAATCTCCGAGCGAGATTCAAGAGCTAAAGGAGGGATTCGGTTCAGCGACGGTCGCAACAATCAAGCAACTGGCGGTTGACTTGCAAGGCGAGGTTAAGCAGCTGAAGGTCGAGCTTGGGGAGTCCGAGCAACGATGCGGGGAGCTCTAGCAAGATGCAGGACCTCCGCCATCATCTCGGATACTCCCAGCGCCATTTGAAAGAAGTTCGGGCAATGGAGGATGAGCTACAGGAAATAATGCAGAACCTAGAAGCAGCTTGCTCCAAGGCATAGGAGGCTAAGGGAGCTTTATTAGTCGAGCTTCAAAAGGTGGCTGAGAAGGCGAAGGAGGTAATAGCGGACTACAAAAGTCCTCCGACTTTAAGCGCAGGCTGAAGAGATCAAGGCGAGTTTCTTACAAATACATGTATCGAGTCGCCTTGGCCCAGTTCCGAGCTAAGTGCCCCGACTTGAAGATCAAGGAAAATTCTTTCACCAATCTACCGGAGGATGACAACATGCCAACGAAGGAGGAAACTCATTTGATGATACTCTCGCCCCTCCAGAGGCTTGAATATCTTGGGATGTAGCTTTTCTCCCCTTTTTTTCTTTTGTTGTTGGTCATGTTTTGTTTTGGCATTATAAAGTCCCAGCCAATCGAATGATGTAGTACTTTCTTTATCAATGAATTCTTTTGATGAACAACTTGTGTTTCTGCTATTGCTTAGGCCAATGAACTTTCAAAATTTTCTTCCTGACTTATAGTGGTCTTCGCAGCATTGGCAGTCTCTTATTGATGGATGTCTTGTCGAGATTTTTAGCTTGACTCGACAAATAACTTGGTGTTTATTGTCATCTTCCATAAAACTAAATTAGGACTCCCCTAGCTAGAGTCCTAATAGACTCGCCTCTTCAAATTAGCCTTGTCCTCAAGGCTGAGGCTCCATGAACTTTGGGTCTCAATCTTTAAGTCTCCTTAAAGCTTCCTTGTGGTATCTATGATAGGCGCATTGTGATCTGATGGTCCAGCATTATCTTGTATCTCTCTATCAGGGGTAGTAGTATTTGGATGGTAGTGCATCACGATCCTATGGTCCCATGCAATCATTAACTGAACTTGAACCTCCTCATCAGTTGGGATGCTAAGTGGATGGATCTGGGTTGAGTCATCCTTTCTAAACTTTCATTTGCGGTGAGATACTTGGGGATCAATTGTATTTTTAAATTAATGTACTGATCGATCTATAAGTCACGACTCCATTATGATCCCCAATTTTACAAGGGCCAAAGTAGCAAGGGGGACCACTTCCTTGAGGCTCGAATTTTCTACTTATAGGGCTGGAGATAAAAGAAAAGTCGATCTTCAACAATAAACTTTCTTCTACTCTGGTATTTATCGGGAGGTTGTTTTCTTCTTGTATGGGTTACAACTTAGTTATTCTTAAATAGTAACTGAGCCTTCTTTTGAAATAATTGCTGCCCTTCGATAAAGTTCCTAGTGGCGTGAGCCCATTTTAAGTTCGAGGAGGGTAGGAGCTATAATTTTATCGAGCATGTTTTCATCTCTCCATTGTACTACTAACTTGTATCATGCCAGACTTCAAATTTAGTAGTAATTAATATCTCTTTATATATCAAAAGCATTATGTGAAATGTAGGGAGAGCCTTAGTACAGATTAAGTGTCGGCCAGCTTGCAAGAGGGTGGTGTCGATCTCAACTCCTATTTTGTTTACTCCAATTTCAAACACCTCATTTCGATTTGGTAATGCTAAGATAATGATGACATCGTGGCTATGATGGCATGTATACGTGTGGATGTCTTCCTCCTGTTCCTTTAGAATTTTGATCTCCATCCAATCATAGATTCCATGTTGATACTGTTGCTGGAGGGACTTGATCTTCTAATGATCGTCAATAGGGAAGACTTGAATAGCATAGCTCGCTCCTGGGAGAGGTAGTGGAAGTAGCCCAAGATCTAGGAGTGCTGCATCAAAAGCCATAGCTGGTTCAGCTGGATGTGGTACTTCAGGAAGAGCTTATCCCTGCAGACAAAGAGGTAAAGCTTTTAGAGATAAAGTGTCATTGCAAGGGAAGGTCATGGCCAAATGATTTCTCTCCTATGTCTCTGGATAATCCTTTTAGCTTCGACTCTCTGAGGATGTAGACAGCAATAGAGCCGAATATGTGATATTGGTTCCTCTTGTAAGATCAACATACGGAGGTCGTGCAGTCTAGTAGGATGAAATCGGCTTGGTTCGGTGGAGGTAGCAAACTTCTCCAAGCGTTGTTTCTTTTCTTCGCTCCCACATTTCTCGTGTAAGGTGACATGCTTTACTTTTCCATTCATAAGATCATTAGGGCTCCTGGTCTTGATAAGGATAGTGACCAACTGCTACTTAAAAGATTCTTCAACTTTCATTGCTTATAGGTTTACATGGCCAACTATAGTGTGAGTCATACAATCGGCCGACTGTGGGTCCTCCTTCGTGTTCTCCTCCTCAGGTTCAAGGTCATCTTCTTTATATTCTTCTATAGGTTCTATCATGGAAAGCCTCCCTTTTTTGCAGTGATGGTTGCGGCTCCAAAAGTTCATTGCAATGCCAACAAAGGCCCTTCACTGATCTATCGTGAAGTTCTTCTCTTGTTAATTTCCTTAGTAGCGAAGCATGACTGGGTGCATAGGGTGCTGAAGGTTTATATGTTACTGGTCTAGGAGTAGTTCTCATCCTTCGAGCATCTTGGTTCAATCATTCCTCTTGGATTTGGGCGAAAGAGATTGCGGCCTTCACGGTGGGGGCTAACACGCTTTAATCCCTCCTTTAATTTCTGGCTTGAGTCCTTCGATGAACACCCCTAATAATTGTCTATCAGACCAATCACGAGCAAAGTAAGATAATTCCTCAAATCTGGTTTGGTATTCTTGGATCGTGGAGGTTTGTCGGATCTTGGCAAGTTGATATTCTCATACTTGGTCGGGCCAAAGTGGTTTAGTAGTGCGTACTTAAATTATATCCACATCAAGTCCCATAGTTATATTCAAGTCAATTGTACCATCGTATAGCATCTCCTTCAAAGTGGATGACAGCGGTGTCCACCATGAAATTCTTTGGTGTTTGGTGATGATGGAAGTAACATTCAGCGCGTAAAATCCATCCCATCCGGTCTCTTTCCCATCGAGGGAAGTCCTCCCTCATACATGGCTGCCTCATATTAGTGGCTTGTTCTTTCTTTTGAGAGGCCTCTCTAAACTTGCACTTTGTTGGAATTTTGTTGGGCTTAGAGATCGGCCCAATCCGAATTCGATGAATAAGGCGTGCAATCTGTCCTCCATGCGTGATTTAAACGCCTCGAACTTGGTATCGATTGAACCTTGAGATGCCATTGCGTGTGCCTCCAGATCTAATATGTCAATATCTTTCTCCTGTTGTTGGGTCAGTGATATGAAACGGTTTGGTGGATTGATGGCCGAAAGAGGTGGTGGATCAAGGGTAGATGACTGCGGTTTGGGACTGAAAGGTTACTATTTTTGGTTACTGTTGGGGCTGTGATATAGAGTTGCTATAGGGTCTTATATAGGATATAATAGCTGAGGTTTAAGGTTAAAGGAATGGGTTAGGGTTGCTGTTGGTGACAATAATGGATTTGGTAGGAATTTGGTGTGGATGCATCAAGTAGTACCGAAGGTAGTTCAGCAAAATTTTTCAGTAAAGAGGGTCCTATTGATGCTACTATTTGAGGATGTTATAGAGGCTGTAAGGGGGGTTCAATGATAGAGATTTAGGGTTAGGATGTTATAGGGTTGCTATTGATGGCAGTAATCGGTTTGGTAGGGATTGGTGGCAAAAAGGGTGACGAACCAAGGTTACGATTTAGGGTTGATAACTTATAGTTTAAGTTATTGTTGGTGTTACGGTTTGAGGGTGCTATGGAGGTTACAAAGGATTTTTGTGGTAGTGGTTTAAGATTGGGAAGGAAGGTTTAGGGTTGATGTTGGGGCAACAACTGGTTTGGCAAGGTTCGATGGCTGCGAAAGATAAGGATCGGTGGAAGGTTCGGTGGCTGTGGAAGACCGTTGTTTGGGTTACGATTTAGGTTGGCTATGGAAATAAAAAAAGGCTACAATGGCTGCATCTTAAGGCTATAGAGGTACCCTAAAGACAACATGGGTGGTAGCAACAATTTTGGTAAGGATCAGATATGGGCGTAGCAAAAAACACCGAAAGGTAGTGCTGTAGAATTCTACGTCGATAGGCTGCGATAGTTGCTATATTAGGCTATAGTTTTGGGTGCTGTTAGGGTAAGAAAAATATATTAGGAGAGTTATGTCTTAAGGCTAAAGAGATGCTCTAAAGACATCTTGGGTGGTGGCCACAAGTTAGTTGCATTTCAGTGGGTTAAGGAGAAGAAGAAAGACAAAGGTGCAGTAGTAGATTTTTCATCAAAAAAATTCCAACAGTGAAGATGTAATTTTTTTCAGAAATTTTCAATGAAATTTAAGTGAAACTCAAAGAGAATCTACTAGCAAGAAAGAAATAATATCATCAAAATTTTGTGGAAGGAAATGACAGCAAAAGGTTCAGCAAAATCAAAGATTATGAGGAGGTATTGCTGCAGAATTTTTTTGGTGAAAGATTTCAGCAGTATAATCAAAAGTTTTTGCTATATTGGATAACAAAAAATCAAGTAAAACCAATGGGAATCCACTGGCAAGAGAAAGATAATGTTGTCAAAAAATTTGTGAAAGAAATTGGCAGCAACAGTTTTGGCAAGATCAAGGAATATGAGAAGGTACTACGACAGAATTTTTTCATCAAAAGATTTCAATAGTATAGATGAGATTTTTTTTTAATAGTTTAAAATAAGGATTTAAGTAAAACTTTAAGAGATCTACTATTAAGGGAAAGGTAATTTCGATAAAAAATTTGTGGAAGAAAATAGCAACAAAAGGTTTGGCAAAATCGAATATCACGGGAAGGTACTATAGTAGATTTTTACATCTACACTATAGCAGCTTGGACGTAAAAGATGAGCATGTTATCTTGATGATTTTTTGACAAAACTAAAGGGAGATTAGAGATGGGAAGTTATAAAGCTGTGGTAAAAATTTTGTAAAAATTTGATAAGTAAAAACACAACAGCAAGTCAAACAATAAGGGGTGTGTAGCTAGAATTCTACGACATAATTTTCGTTGTAAAGATAGAAACTTTATGACGAAAAGTTTATGCAGCAATATGAGAATATTTTTTTTAGTTTTTTAGATTAAGGATAACTAAATTATAATAGCAGTAAGGTAGAAAATCATAACCTATTGCAATTCACGGGAGATCAAAGGATGATCTGCGATAGTGGAGATGATGGCAGAGTTTGGTGACGATCTTCTAGCAATTGTGGGAATTGCTTTGGACGACTATGGGGGGCTGATGGATGTCTGTGGAAGGGCAACGAGATGCCAAGAATGTTGCTCTAATACTAAGTGATAGAACCCTTATGGATTTTAAGCTTAGGGTGATCTCTGTAGGGGATCAACCTCCTTGGAACTTTATAGGGGTTCCTCCCTCCTTGATACTCAAGCCATTGGCTAAAGAAAGATTGATCTATTCATGATAAAAAGTGGATGATTATAAGGCTATTTATAGGCCTTCAATCCCTAATTCCTAAGAGGGCTCCTACCCTCAACGAACTCCTAAAGCAACTTCTAATGCAACTCTAAGTCCAACCACCAATCGGTCCATCTAGGGGTGGCCGGTTGCTTTATTGTTTCCTAATATTATTCTAATTTAACTCCTCTTTAATTAAGATAAGAGGTGGTTAATTAACATAACATGTATCTTACTCTCCCCTCAAATATCTTCCTCAACTAATCTTAACCTAGCCGGCCTCCTTACTTTCCATAATAGGGGTCGACTAGATAGGATTTATATGAATGCCCCTTAGACTTTACATGATTGCCCTCTTCCATGAAACTAAATTAGGACTCCCCTAGCTAAAGTCCTAACACCATGCTACAACCCTCTTATACATTAAGGTGCATAAATTGCCTTGGCCCTTTGTTTGTCGACGAGGTCAAGATTAGCTTGAGACCCCTTCTTGGACTTGACTTCTTTAAAGTTGGCAACTCAGAGTTGGAATCACTATTTCAGGTGGGAGCACTGTGATAGAACCCTAGAAGGAGCCTTATAGATTTTGATCTCTAAGGGGGGATCAACCCTTGAAATGCTATAGGGGTTCCTCTATCCTAGATCTCAACACAAGGCTGAATAAAAGATTGATCTTGCTTGATAAAAGAGAGGATATGACTATATCACTATATAGGGTTCTAAACCCTAGCCCATAAGTTGCTTGCCTAAATAAAATTACCCCTTTGCCCTCCTATAGCCGACATAACTAAAGGAAACCCTGGCCAACCAACCTAATAAAGGGGGTGGCGACTACTAAGCCCTAAGGCCCTAATCTAAACCATAGTCACACTTCTTTATAGGATAGAAGTGGCTACGTGGGATTTTATTACAATTCCATAGGGTTTTTATTGACTACTTCTAGGGTGAATAGGACTTAACCCTATTGGAGTCCTATTAAGCCCGGCCTTTTTGAATCAGCCTTGTCCTCAAAGCTGAGGGTCCATAAACTCTGGGAATTGGGTCTTTAGCTCTTTATAAGACTCTCATGTTATATCTTCAGATAGTAAATTATTCCACTTCATGAATACTTCAGTTAAAGGGCATCGACGATGTATCACAATTCTTCGATCAAGTATAGCTTCAGGTTAAGCTTGAATCTTGCCATCATTAGTAGTGCTCAGCAGCTGAGTCTGAACCAACTCACGTTCTCCTAATTTTGGCTTTAGCAAGGATACGTAGAGTGCGGGATGGATCTTAGCATCACTTGGGAGCTTTAATCTATATGTCATAGGCCCAATATGCTCCAAAATCTTATATGGTCTATAGAATCATGGAGATAGCTTCATCAATGCTCTGGTATTGATTGACAGTTGCTTGTATGGTTGTAGGCGAAGGTAGACCCAATCTCTTATCGAAAATTCTCGCTCGCTCATATGAGTGTGTGCTTGTTGCTTCATGCGGGCCTGGGCGGCAGTTAGGTTATCTTTCAATAGCTATAGAAGCTTGTCCCTGTCAATTAAGTTTTGATCGACCTGATCCACTTTGGCTGCACTAATTACATATTTAGGTATCACAAGGGGCGGTCGACCATACAATGCCTCATAGGGGGTACATATAGTTGATAAATAATAAGTTGTATTGTACCACCATTTAGCCCAAGGAAGCCACTTTGTCCACTCTTTGGGCCGGTCACTGGTGAAGTACCGTAAGTAAGTCTCGAGACATCTGTTCACTTCTGTTTGGGCATCCATTTATGGATGATAAGCTGTGCTCTATTAGCATAAAAACTATAATTATGCAATCTATTATGCGGAAAAAACTATTATGCCAGGATTGAAATCAAATAATACTAGATCTATTCATGATGCATATCTTAAGATGTCATCTGATTGAGATCCAATTAGATATTCAAGAGTACCGCCTGTCGGATCTGAATATCGCTAAGGTATCAATCTGCAAGAGGAACTATAATAGATCTAGACCCCTTCTCCTCTCTTCCTATCCTTTCACAAGACCACCTTAATTGATGGTTTTGGGAGATCAAGAGGATAACTGTAATCTCTTGATCTATTCACCCCTTTGCACTTCCTATTATGCCGTGCATATCCGTGCCATGTCGTGCTGTGCCGTGCGTCTCGTGTATTGGGTTTAGAGTAGGTCATGCCTATTTATAGGCGAGAGCAGAGGGTCTAGGGTAAGTTATCAGGAGAGTTCCTTCCACTAAGGGCATCCCCTAAAATATCTCAATATAATATGGACTTTATTTATTATTGGCTAATATCTTTTATGAGAATCTAAATAATCCATAATATATCTTATTTAATTAATAAAGGGCTATAAAATCTTACATTCTCCCACTTGGCCCATTAATTGATAAGATATAAAAGATATCCAAAATCAAAATAAATAAAACAAAATTTATTTAAAAATAATTTTATATAATTGGATTCTGAAAATTTTGAAAAGTATTTTATACATGGCCATAATTTTAAAAAATAAGCCAATAAGTCCAATAAGTATAATAATACTATATTCAGTCCAACTATCAATATGAGTTATAGCGGTTGTATGTCATTAATGTCACACTTCCTTCTATGTACTACAATATTGTTAGTCTTTCCTTATATAGTCTATAATGACCACTGTAATTTGTCTTGTCAAGACAATCATGTTTCTTGCATTTAACTATAATATGCATAAACATAAACACAAACAGGATAGCAGAAATAAATAACTTTAATTATGTAAAAGAAATGTCAATAATAGCATCCACTTAAACATGCATCACCATATCCTTTATGGCTTGCTCACAAGCCCCATTCTAAGAACATATTCTTTAAATATTTTACACTGCAAAGCTTTAGTAAATGGATCAGCAATCATCATAGTGGTGCTTAAATTTTCAATTGACACTTGTTGTTTCTAGACTCTTTCTCTAACCACCAAGTACTTTATCTCAATGTGCTTAGAACCACTAGATTACTTGTCATTCTTAGAGAAGAAAACTGTTGTAGTACTATCACAAAATATCTTCAGCGGCTTGGCAATTAAGTAGACCACACCAAGTCCTGAAATAAAATTCTGCAGCCATAAAGCTTGATTTATGGCCTCAAAGCATGCCACAAATTCAGCTTCCATCGTAGATGATGCAATAAGTGATTATTTTATATTTTTCCAAGAAATTGTCCCACCAGCCAACATGAACACAAATCCTGAAGTGGATTTCTTGCTATCGAGGCAATTTACAAAATCAGCATCTGAATATCTCGTTACTTCAAGCTGATCTAACTTCCTATATATGAGCATATAATCTTTTGTCCCTTGCAGATATCTCATTACTTTCTTTGCAGCTTTTCAATGTTTCATTCCTGGGTTACTCTGGTATCTACCTAGCATTGCCACTGCAAAACTGATATCTGGCCTTGTATAGGTTTGAGCATATAATAGACTTCCAATTGCGCACCCATAAGGAATATTCTTCATTTGATCCATTTCTAAGTCATCCTTCAGGCATTGGTTTTGGTTGAATTTTTCACTTCTAGTAATAGGTGTATCATTGGCTTTACAAAGCTGCATATTAAACCTTTCCAAGATACGATTAATATAACATTTCTGAGACAATCCTAACAAACCTTGAGATCTGTCCCTGAATATCTCAATGCCAATAACATAGGATGCCTCATTCATATCAACCATTTTAGAGTTCTTGTTGAGAAATATCTTGGTTTTATATAACAAACCAAGATCACTACAGGCAAACAATATATCATCCACATATAAGACCAATATAATAAACTTATTCCCACTAATCTTTAGATATATACACTAATCAACAGTATTTTTCTTAAATCCGAAAGAAGCAATGGTATCATGAAACTTTATATACCATTGTCTGGAAGCTTATTTAAGGTTATAAATGAATTTCTTAAATTTGCAAGCCCAACTTTCCTTTCCCTTTTCTATGAATCCTTCAGGTTGTTCTATATAAATTTCCTCATCTAAATCCCCATTCAGAAATGTTGTTTTCACATCCATCTGATGTAACTCACGATCATAATAAGCTACTAATGCCATGATGATTCTTAATGATTCCTTTCGAGAAACTGAAGAAAAGGTCTCATGGTAGTCAATGCCCTCTTTCTGAGAAAAACCTTTGGCCACAAGTCTGGCTTTATATCGTTCGATATTGCCCACTGAGCCACATTTAGTCTTAAAGACCCATTTATAATTGACTCTTTTATAATTATTGGCAATTCAACGAGTTCCCAGACACCATTCTGGTCCATTGATTTTAACTCATCTTTCATTGTATCATACCATTTTTCAGAATCATTACTTTCTATGGCTTGTGAAAACGATAAGGGGTCTCTTTTCATTCCTATATCAAAATCTGATTCTTGTAGATATACCACATAATCATTAGAAATGACATATTTTCTTTTTCTTTGAGATCTTCTCAAATCTGCCAATTGTGATTGTTCTACAAGACTATTAGTGGCGACATCAATATCATGTGAGAATTCATCTGTATCCATTGGATCTTTCTAGGTAACCAATAAAATATCCAAAAATTATTCTTGGATCCAATTTATTTTCATGTGGATTAAATACTCTTATCTCTGCAGGACACCCTCAAATATGTAAATGTCTCAAACTGGGTTTCCTACTAGTCCATAACTCAAATGGAGTTGATGGAACTGATTTACTAGGAACCCTGTTCAGGATATATATAGCTGTCCTAAGAGCATCACCCCACATTGACTCAGGTATAGAGGAATAACTCATCATGCTCCTAACCACATCCATAAGAGTACGATTTCGCCTTTCAGCAACATTGTTCTGCTGTGGCACACCTGGTAATGCATATTGAGCATAAATATCTCGCTGTTCTAGGAATCTAGCAAAATGACCAATATTCTGACCGGATTCATCATATCTGCCATAAAATTCACCACCCCTGTCAGATCTGACAATTTTAACTTTTCTATCTAGTTGTCTCTCGACCTCATTTATGTACACTTCAAGAATGTCAACGGCCTGAGATTTTTTATGTATTAGATAAACATAGCCATATCTGGACAGGTCATCTATAAATATGATGAAATACCTTTCTCCACTAAAATAAAGAATATGGAGTGGTCCGCAGATATCGGTATGAATAATTTCAAGAAGTTCTTTACTTCTTGTGGCATTTTTCTTTGTATGCTTAGTTTGCTTTCCTTTAATGCAATCTATGCAAACATCAAAATCAGTGAAGTCTAAATTTTTCAAAATATTATCCTTCACTAATCTTTCAATTCTTTCCTTGGAGATATGCCCCAAACGTCTATGCCACAATATAAAAGATCTTTTATTATTAGAATTACGTTTCATTCCAATACTTGATTGTAGGGTCAATAATGTATTCGCAAACTCAAGATTCAAATTAATTCTGTATAAACCATCACACAAAATTCGAGAACCAACTTTTATTGAATCATAAAATATGTTGAGTTTACCATTACTAAAAGAAACACAATATCCTCACTCATCATTTCTAGACAGAAAAATTAAATTTCTAGAAATTGTAGGAACAAAACATGTGTCTTTCAGATCCATCAAATGACTCGTCTCTAGGCGTAAGCGATAAGTCCCTATTGATACTACTTTTGCTTTGAGACGATTTCCCATAATTATGAATCTTTCATGTTCTTTTGGTTTCCGGATTGAAAGAAATCTCGCATATTATTAGTAATATGAGTTGAAGCGCCATAATCAATCCACCATGTATTAGAAGGAACTTCTGCAATGTTTGATTCAAAACATACAAAGGTTGAGTTTATACCTTTCTTATCTAACCAAGTCCTATATTTAATGCAATCCTTCTTTACATGTCTTTTCTTGTCACAAAAGAAGCACTTTACTATAATAGCTTTCTTTTCAATAGTTTATCTAACACTTCCAAACCTGGTAAATTTCTTCAATGGATGATGCTTCGATTTTCTTTTCTTGTTACTAACTCCTTGAGTAGTTGTTAGTACATTATATGAACTTTTCTGCTTTAATCTTAATTCTTCCTGAACACACATACTAGTTAACTCATTCAAGTCCTACTTATCCTTATTTGTATTGTAGTGAATCTTGAATGGGCCAAACTGAGAAGGAAGAAAATTAAGAATGAACTGCATAAGGAAACATTCATCAACATTCATTCCTAACGTCTTAAGTTTTACAGATTTGTCAGCCATATTGAGGATGTGATCCTAAATTCCTCGAGTACCATCATACTGAGCTGTAGTCAGTTCTTCCATTAATGTGTCAGCCAATGACTTATCAGCAGATTTAAATCTGTCTTCAATAACCTTTAAATATTCACGTGCGCTAGATGCAACCGATAATGAAGTCTTTATATTATTTTCAATTGTCATCCTTATGAACATTAAACTGAGCCTATCAGATCTTTCCCAAGCTTTCATTTCATTAACTTGTTCCACAGTACTTTTATCAGTTAATTCTGCGGGCTTTTCAATAAGCAATGCCTAATCAAGATCTAGTACACCCAATGTAAATTGCACATGCCCTAACCATTCTGAATAATTTGATCCAGAGAGTACAAGGACACTAGAAGCATGAGAATGTATGGACGAGAATACCACTGCAGAATATAAAATAACATTAATGCTTTGAGTTTTACCAAAATATGATGAACTATTGATATCATCAATATTTAACCTTTCGGTAAAAATATTGACATATCTAGTGTTCATACAAGATCATTTATGGAGGACTGATACCATCCTTATAGAATAGTTTTGCTATCTTTAGGTATACAATTCTAAACTGCAAGGATATCCAAAATAGTATCATCCTACCCCATCACATAATTATTTAAAATAGATTATCCTTTGGGATTATCTAAATCTCCTAATTATGCATGTAATTTTGAATATTATTTCTTTAATGTCATTGAGGACTTGTTCCTTAATGTAATTTTATAAATCATTGATCTAAGCCACTTTGGTGACTACAAGACCAATGTAGTAATATAAAATATAAATTAAATTATCCTATTAATGATAAGACTTTAATTGTATTTCATATCCTATAAGCCTACCATCCTAGGCCACTTTGGCAGCTACCGGTCAGGTATAACTTAAGGAGATGAACTACAAATAATATTCATCAAGTTCATTTAAACTAATTCATGCTGAGACAATTCAATAATAGGATAACAACCATAATAATTATTGAACACTTAATCAGCAGTAAAAGAACTCATATGATAACTGTAATCATGATAATACATAAATTATGCATTTATGTAAAAATAAATATTATTTCGTAATTACTAATATTTGCATGTAAATAATTGAATAAATATCCAAAAACCAATAATTGAATTTAACACATGCAATTAATAATTCATATGAGAAAACTATAAACAAACAATAATTTATAATTTTTTTATTGATTAATTTTATTTAATTGGAGAACCCCATAAGTCCAATTAAATAAATTGATCAAAAAAATAAAATATAATCATTGAATAATAAAAAATATAATCATAATTAAATCTTATTAAATTATATATTGATTAATTTTATAATTGAGAAAATAACCAAAATTTCTCAATTTTATAATGATAAAAATTGTAATTCTAAAAATATATATAAAAGAATTACAGATTTTTTTTAAGATTATAGGATTAATAAATAACAAGGGTAAAATTATAAATAATCATATTCAGTCGAAGGGTAAAACTATAATTTTAGTGAATGACAAAACTGTAATTTGAGTAGAATGACAAAACTATAATTTTCTTATCCAATGGTAAAATTGTAATTTTGTTAAGAAAAACCCTAGCCTCCTCTTTTGTCGTCGCCACCGCCGCCTGCACCTGTGTGGCTGCCAACGCATGGTTGCAGCCTGTGCGACGGTCGCTAGCATGCGGCTGTTGCCGCTGCTGGCGTGCAAGGTCGCCGCATGCATGACATTTCGCGACGCGACTACGACCGCTCAGCGGCGATCGCGGCATTCACTGCGACACGCCATTGTCGCAGGCAGATCCGGCCAAAAACGTGGCAAGCTTACTGCATCTTTAACACACAACGAAAATCAAGAATCGTTTGCAAGCAAACGATCAAAATTAACAGATAGGAAAACAGATCAATAAAATATTCAGATCAATGCATCATAAATAAAAATAATAGATCTAATATTTTTTATCTCAAAACATAGGCTCTGTGCTAATTGTTGGCATAAAAACTATAATTATGTAATTTATTATGCGGAAAAAACTATTATGCCAGGATTGAAATCAAATAATACTAGATATGTTTAAGATGTGTACCTTTAGATGTCATCTGATTGAGATCCAATTAGATCTTCAAGAGCACCGCCCGTCGGATCTGAATATCACCGAGGTATCGATCTGCAAGAGAAACTAGAATAGATCTAGACCCCTTCTCCTCTCTTCCTATCCTTTCACAGGACCACCTTAATTGATGGTTTTGGGAGATCAAGAGGATAACCATAATCTCCTGATCTAGATCAAGAGGATAACTATAATCTCTTGATCTATTCACCTCTTTGCACTTCTTGTTGTGCCATGCATATCCGTGCCATGTCGTGCTGTGCCGTGCGTCTCGTGCATTAGGTTTAGAGTAGGTCCTATCTATTTATAGGCGAGAGTAGAGGGTCTAGGGTAAGTTATTAGGAGAGTTCCTTCTATCAAGGGTATCCCCTAAAATATCCCAATATAATATAAACTTTATTTAATATTGGCTAATATCTTTTATCAAAATTTAAATAATCCATAATATATCTTATTCACTTAATAAAGGGTTATAAAATCTTACAGTGCTCATCTTCAATTGGGTGCCTTGTAGTTGGAAGAGTTTGGTCCAAAATTTACTTGTAAACACCTTATCAGGGTTGCTCACAATTGACATTGGCATCCCATGCAATTTTACAATATTTTTTATGAAAAGTTAAGCAATACTGGTAGTGGTATAAGAATGTCTCACAGCATAGAAATGAGCATATTTGGTTAAACGATATACCACCACAAAAATCGTGTTTTTATCTTGAGATGGTGATAGCCCTTCGATGAAGTCTATGGAGATGTCAGTCTATGTTGAGTTTGGTATAGACAGTGATTGTAGTTTTCTCGGACTTGACACCATTTCACCTTTTTATTGCTGGCATACATCATATTTAGATACATAATCATAAATTGATCTTTTCATGCTTCTACAAAAGAAGTTTTGCTTCATCCACTTATATGTTCTCATAAATCTGGAGTGCCCTACTAAAGGTGAAGAGTGCAACTCATGCAAAATAATTTTAATGCAAGGGGAAGAAGGAATAATCACAATTCGATCTTTATAGCGCAAGTCCTTCGAATCTCGAGTGTAGTGGCCCATGGAACCCGGATTCTTCTCTAGTCTTTCTATGATGCCTCGGATTTCTGGGTTGCTCTTCCACTCCTCTCTAATGTCTTTGAGGAAGCCGGTGGAGGGAAGGGAGATAGCTGAAATTTCGGCTTGTCTTAGTAGTCGAGATAGAGCATCTACAACAACATTACCTTTCCCCTAAGTAATTTCATAATCAAAGCCAAGATCATTGTTGCTCTGGGGAAGATATTTCCTACTCCAAAAAATACTTAAGGCTTCAGTGGTCAGTCTTAATCTGGAAGCGTTGGCCGATCAAGTAGGGTCTCCACTTCGTGATAGTGTGTATGATGACAAGCATTTCTTTATCATATACAAATATTTTAAGATGGGAAGGAGATAAAGCCTTGTTATTGCAAGCAAGATGTTGGCCGTCGTGCATTAGAACAGCCCAAATTCCAACTCCGAATGCATCAGCCTCAATCACGAAGGTGCGACTGAAATCGGGTAATGCTAGGACCAGCGTCATCGTCATGGTTGTCTTGAGTCGTTCAAAGGCTATGGAAGCTTTATCCGATCATAAGGAGTCTTTCTTTAGTAGGAATATAAGTGAGGCACTGATCTTGCCATAATCTTTCACGAATTTTCGGTAGTAGCTCGTGAGTCCAAGGAAGCCACGTAGTGATTTTATATTCGTAGGCTTCGGCCATCCTTGCATTGCTTCGATCTTTGTCGGGTCTATGGTCACTCCATCCTCTAATATAATGTGCCTTAGATAATCCACTTTATGTTGTAAAAAGTGGCACTTTAATTTTTTAACAAAAAAGGTATTCTCTCAAAGAATTGTTAGAACAATTCGCAAGTGCTTAAAATGCATATCAAGTGTAGGGCTATAAATGAGAATATCATCAAAAAATACTAACACGAAATTGCATAAAAACCTTTTAAAAAATATCGTTCATCAAGCTTTGAAAAGTAGAAGGAGCATTCATAAGTCCCAGGGGTATTACCAAAAACTCATAATCGTCATTATGTATGCAAAATGTAGTTTTTAGAAAATATCTTAAGTGCATACTCGAATCTGATGGTATCCGGAATGAAGATCTAATTTAGTGAAGACTTGGGCTCCTTTTAGTTCATCCAAGAGCTCATCTACTACTGGGTATTTGTCTTTGATAGTGATGGTGTTTAAAGCCTAGTAATCAATGCACATCCGTCATGTGTCATCTTTCTTCTGCACTAGCAACACCTGTGAGGAGTAAGGGCTGCAGCTTGGTCGAATTACTCTGGTGTTGAGCATCTCATTAACAATGTTCTCAATCTCATCCTTCTGTAAGTGAGAATTCTTAAATTTGCTGGAGGTTTGCCCGGCAATATAGGGATGCGGTGGTCAAGCAGTCGGTTAGGGGAAAGCCTATGCGGCTCCGTGAAAACATCCACAAATTCATCCAGCAAGAGGGCAAGCTTAGGATCTGAATTATGCATGTTTTCCTCCTTTGATGGCTGCTGGATATGCATAAAAAATCCACCATTTGTTTTGTGTAGCACATTCTCCATTCGCTGTGTCGAAATGGTAGAGATATGGCTCCCCCGCTTTCCTCGCAATGTGACTTGTCTCCCTTTACAATAAACTTCATGATTAATTTAGAGAAATTCCAAGAGATGTCACCTAATGTTGTGAGTCATTCAATCCCAAGAATGGTTTCGTAGTCATCGATAGGCAGGAGGAAGAAATCGGCTACCACTTCGTAGTCTTG
The DNA here is from genome assembly GCA_021527575.1 of Ensete glaucum. Taxonomy (NCBI): domain Eukaryota; kingdom Viridiplantae; phylum Streptophyta; class Magnoliopsida; order Zingiberales; family Musaceae; genus Ensete; species Ensete glaucum. Next base: position 17,573,884 of record CM038559.1, read on the forward strand.
TAGGAGCAATTTTACCCGCGGGTACCATTGGTTGCAATTGAGGATTCGGTCATCGGTGACCTTTACGTCGAACTTGTTGCAACCTCCAATTTGAAGTGCCATACATGTAGCAATCTTACTATTGAGGAAGTTATTGGTGTTGTTCATATCTATAAGAATGGTGATGTGTTGCTGTTTAAGGAGTCCTCCAACTTTCATCATTTGTGGGTTGGAGTAGCTAGCTAGCACGTGCACTGTATAGTCGGCTGGTTGGGGCTCTTCCTTCATGGCTTCATCTTCGAGTTCGAGGCTTTCTTCAGATGGTTCACTATCCTCATCCTCTACTAGTTCAATCATGAGGAGGCGACCCTTTTTATAGTGATGTTCTTGACTCCACGGTTCATCACAGTACCAACACAACCCCTAGGCTAATTGTTCACGAAGATCTTCTCTTGTTGATTATTTTGGTGTGGGGGCTCGGATGGTAGTAGAGGGAGCTGAAGGCTTCGGCATGGCTGGTCGGGGAGTGGCCCTTGTCCTTCATACTTCGTGATTCAATCGCTCTTCTTGGATCCTTGCGAAGAAAATCATCGTCATAAGAGTGTACAATTGTCGCATCTTTACTTCTCCTCGAATCTCCAGCTTTAGACCCTCAATAAAAGTCTTTAAAAGTTACTTTTTACACCAATGCATAGTTTGGTTAGATAAATGTTCAAACCTTATTTGGTATTTGTGTATTATAGAGATTTATCAAATCTTTACTAATTGTCCGTCGATGTTGTTGAAATCGGTTGGTTCGAAGCGATTTAGTAGCCCTTCCTTGAATTGCTACCAAGAGATACCTCCATGGGTGTGCTCAAACCAATTAAACTATTGAATAGCGTCTCCCTCGAGGTGGATGGTACCGATCTCCACCCTTGTAGCATCGGCGGTTTGGTAGAATAAAAAATAACGCTCCACGCACGATCCGTCTGATCGGGTCTCCTTCTTCCCATCTAGGGAAGTCAACCTTCATACGTGAATTATTTAGATCAGAGATGATGTGACCATGCTCTTAAGAATTATCTCGCTGATATGAAGTTTCTCCTTGTTACGATTTCTTCGGGCTAGGTGGTCGGCCTATGCTGAATTTGACGAAAAGGGATCACATCTTCTCCTCAATGCAGCTTTCGAAGGCTTCAAACTTGGCGTTAATAGCCTCCTCTGATGCCATGGTGTAGGCCTTTAGATCTATAATGTTGAGGTCCTTTTTCTATTGTTGTGTTAGGGGCATGAGAGGTTTTGAGGAAGAGGTGGCTGGTTTGGTAGGTGGATCGGTTTAATGGAAGTAGGTTACGGTTTAGGGCTGATGTAAGTGGCTATTTAGGATCGATTTAAGGTACAATTTTGAGGGGTTTTAGTGAGGATTGTAGAGTTTGCAGTTGAGAGAAAGAGAGTCCAAAAGCCCGTAAAAGATAGCACTCAAATCTGATAAAATTTAACAAAGAAAGGTGCTGCAATGTGCTATCTAGATCTTCAGTTCAAACGCAGGGTGTAGTAGCAGATTGATTTAATCTGCAACTTAGGTGGAAGGTGGAGGCGCATGTCATAATAATTGTGGGAATTGCTTGGGAAGGTGGGGACAATAGAGATGGTAGCAAGGAGAGCAGGAACACTGCTCTGATATCAGAGAATAGGACCCCAGAAAGAGTCCTATAGATTTTGATCTCTGAGGGAGATCAACCCTTGGAACACTATAGGGGTTCCTCCCTCTTAGAACTCGGAACAAGGCTGAATAAAAATTGATCTTACTTGATAAAAGAGAGGGGGCGGCTACATCATTATATACAGTTCTAAACCCTAGCCCATTGGGTGCTTGCCTAAGTAAAATTATCCTTTTACCTTCCTATAGCCGACCTAATTAATGGAAACCCTAGTCGACTAGCCTAGTAAAGGGGGTGATGACCACTAAGCCCTAAAGACCCAATCTAAACCCTAGCCACACTTCTTTATTGGATAGAAGTGGCTATGTGGGGTTTTATTATAATTCTATAGGCCATTGGTCTGGGGGTGTGCCACCAAGCTGAATTTCAGTTGAATCACATATGATCAATAGAACTCCTTAAGCTTGGGATTATTGAACTGGGACCTATTATCGGTGATGATCGCCATCGATATACCTAACCAGGGGATGATATTTTTCTAGATAAACCCTTCTACTAGCTTCTTGGTGATGGATGCTAGTGGCTCGGCCTTGACCCATTTGGTGAAATGGTCCTCCCTAATTATGATAAACTTTTGTCATGAGGCAAAAGGAAAGGGCCCGAGAACATCCATCCTTCATTGGGCAAAAGGCCATGCACTGTTGATCGAGGTGGGGGAACTGTGAGCTGATGCAGAACTAGAGTGTGCTTCTAGCACTACGGGCACCTTGCTTGAGGATTTTGAAGGCCAGAGTCCGGCCATCAATGTGCTCTCCATATATGCCTTCATGAACCTTTGGGAGGACCGTCTCAACTTCCAAGGGTGCCAGAAACCAAATGAGTGGTTAGCTAAATGATCTGTGATAGAGTTGGACATTGATCTCACAAGCCTAAATTTGCCTAAGTCAACAAGAAGCGATCGGGTCAATTGGTAATGTCTCGTCCATCCAGTTTGGCACTGACTCGATCGTTGTAATGTTTTGGATTATGATGGCTTGGGAGGGGAGAGTCTTATTTCCGAGGGTCCCTCCCCTTTTTCGTGTACTAAGGTGAATTTGGCTAATGCATCGACTTGCCTATTTTCCACCGGATGGACCCTTGTCACAGAGAGGTGTTGGAAATGACTAGCATACCTCATATAGATATTTTCTCATTGTTGCATCATAAGCTTTGTAGTCTTCGTTGGTGTGGCCCACCACTAATTACGAGTCACTAAAGACTTCAACCTCTTTCACATGCAACTCTTGGGCTAGGTGGAGTTCTGACAACAGTGCTTGATATTCGATCTCATTATTGGTGGCTTTGAATCAAAGCAGAGCGCGTTCTTGTATAGTTGTCCTTCTGGGCCTTCGAGGATAAGGCCAGCTCCCCCTCTCTTAGCATTGGGCAAGTCGTCAACATGGAGAGTCCAGCATATCTTGGGGCAACTATATGTACTATCCAGTGAGGCATTGGACTTCCTTGATCGTACATGAGCCTACATCTTGATGATAGCTTAAATTTTCTCAGGATTAGCATTAACCCCCCTCTAATGGACAATGAAGCCAAGGAACTTCCCAGAACCAACCCTAGAGACACAATTGGCAGGATTGAGGCACATATCGAACTTTCAGAGCATTCAGAATGTCTTAGTCAAATCTATTAGGTGAGTGCCTGCGACTTTGCTCTTGACAATCATGTTGTCAACATAACACTTCCATGTTTATCTCGATCGAGTGTTTGAACATCTGATTAACCATCCTCAGATATATTGCTCTAGTGTTCTTTAGTCTAAAGGGCATGACCTTGTAGTGGTAGATTCCTCGATCCGTGATGAAGGTAGTATGTTCTTGGTCTTCAGGTGCCATACAAATTTGATTGTAACCCGAGAAGGCATCCATGAACATGAGTAGTTCATGTCCTGAGGTTGCATCCACTAATTAGTCAATCCTCGAGAGGGGGTAGCAATCCTATGGGCAAGCTTGATTGAGATTGATGTAATCAACATATATCATCCAATCTCTGTTAGATTTCTTGACAAGAATGATAGGACTCCAGTAGGGTTGAGTCCTAATCACCCTAGAAGTAATTAATAAAAATCATGTGAGATTGTAATAAAACCCCATCTAGTCACTGTTATCCTATAAAGAAGTATGGCTAGGGTTTATTTTGGGGCCTTAGGACTTCCTGGCCATTGCCCCCTTCACTGGGTTAGTCGGCTAGGGTTTCTAGCAGAGGCATGCGGCTTATGCAGCCACTTAGGCCGCCGCCCCCTTAATTAGGTAGGGCGGCCATATGAGAGGCAAAAGGGGAATTCACTCAGGAAGTACCCCTCTAAGGCTAGGGTTTGAGCCCTATATAAGCTTGTAATCTCAATCTCTTTTCATCAAGCAAGCTCAATCTTTTATTCAGCCTTGTGTCGAGTTCTAGGAAGGAGAAACCCCTATAGCATTCCAAGGGTTGATTCCCCTCAGAGATCAAAATATATAGGACTCCTTATGGGGTTCTATCATCTAGTATCAGAGTAGCATTCCTACTGCCTCTTTAGCCATCTCTACCGCCTCCACCTTCCCAAGCAATTTTCACAATTGCTGCGATGCGCACCTCCACCTTCCACCCCAATTGTAGATCAAATTAATCTATAGTTGCCCCTTGCATTTGATCTAGAGATCTGGTATATTTTGATCACCCATGCCTCTTCAATACTACAAGATCCTTTACCTTATAAATTGAAGAATTTTTTTATATTTTATCCACTGTAAATTTTGACCATCGTAAACATTATTATTATTGTAAAGCGAAATGCTGTAGAAATTTCTAGCCACTTATTTGCCTCTTAAAACTAGTTTATTTCTTATCCATTTTGGCCGAAATTTTTACACAATTTTATAGATTATCTTAGCTTTCATCTAAGATTGATATATAAAAAAACTCCTTCTAAAACCGATTTTATTGTGCCTTAATTCTTCATCATGCAGTGCTAAAATTTTATGACGAAGAAAACTGCCTTCCGACTTTTTCACTATTTTTCTACCATACTTTGCCAAAATTTTGTCAAACTTTTTACTGATATTGACCACATTTGAACTTAGGATTTTTGTATATTTTTTAAAATTTTTCTCTGAGATTTACATTAAGAATTCATCATTTCTCTGACATAAAATCTGTTCAGCAAGATAGCACATCGCAACACCTTTCTTTATCGAATTCCATCAGATTTGAGTGCTATCTTTTTTGGGTGTTTTTTACTCTCTTTCTTTCATCTGAAAACCTTACCATTCTCACCAAGAAACTCTCTAAACTGCACCCTAAACTAATTCCAAATGGTCACCCAAATCAGCTCTAAACTGTAGCCGACCTTCCTTACCGATCCATCCACCTTTTTATCCAACCTTCTTTACCGATCCATCTACCTTTTTAATTAACATGTCTTACCAATCCACCTACCTTTTCAGCCACCTTTGTTCTGAAACCTTTCATCCCAATCAGCCCCAAAACCCTATAAAACCATAGCCCAAATCGCATCTAAGACAGCAACCTAATAAGCCTACAACCGTAGCCTTCTACAGCCATCACTTATTTATAGCATACCCCCACCAATCTATATCAAACCTCTACTACCATCTAACCTAGATCTAAAATCCTTTTCTGAACCTTCATCCACTACTTTCATAGCCCTAAGACTCCACCAAATTATAGCCCCAAACCACACCCAAAACAGTCATAAAATAAGCCCCAAAAAAATCACAGCCTTCCACCTTTGGTCTACTAACCTTTCAGCCACCTAATATCTCTTATCCCTTCAACTGTAGCATGCATCTCTTACTGCATAATGTTGCTAGTAGCGATCTCTCATTGCCATCATCCTTGATCATAGCCAGCAATGATGCTTTGCGACAAAAAGCTACCAGTAGCAATCTTTCGCTGCAATTGGTCTATATCGCAGCCCACAATAATCTTTCATTGCCAACTATCTTGATCACGGCTAGCATTGAAGTGAACACAACTAGCAGTGGTCTCTTACTCTATATCGCCACTGCCCTCCTCCATAATAGTCATACATACCGCTGCCCCGTCTTCCTCCTATTCCAACCGTACCCTTGGTGCAACCAATGCCACATGTAGTCACGAAGTTACAGTGCAGCCATAGCCAACATTGTTGCTGCCCTCTTCTTCCTCCATCATCACTGTTGCCCCCTGACTCAGACCTTTCACTGCCATCTTCCAATAGATATCAACTACCTGAAAAAATTGCAGCCTCGATGACATTATAGCATCATCGCAGAACCGCAGCCAACGTTATTGCTCCCTTCTTCCTCCATCGTTGCTGCTACCCTTGGCTGCCATCCTTCACTTAGAGTTCACCACCACAGTCCTGACATTGATGTCATTCGCTGCCTTCAACTTTAAAATTACAGCTACAATCTTCAGTCATTTTATTTAATAGGTTAGAAATCCTTATGTCATGACATCAGTGCGCTTATTTGAAGCCAAATTGGAGGCTTTCAAGATGTGTATGAATGCTAAATTATGTGCTCTCTTCAAGGATTTTAGATTAGGCCAATCACCGAACTCAAGAAGAACACAACATGGAGTAAATTATGATTGCAAAAAGAACCCATCGAAGATAAGAAGTGAAGTTAAGATATGACAGCCCTACACCTCAGCGACATCGATCTCTTTTGCACAACTTCAAGAAGGGCACCTCAATCAAGATGTTCAGAGCATGAGAGCCATATTCCAACTAAAAGTATATAAACCTTCAGTACTAATCAATTACCAGAACCTTAATGAACAACTAACGAGGATCCGTCAAACCTCCACCATACAAGAGTACCAAAACAGGTTTAAAAGGTTATCTAACCAAACTTATGATTGGTTTGAAAAGCAGATGCTGAGGACTTTTATTGAGGGTTTGAAGCCAGAGGTTTGGGAAGAAGTTAAAGTGCAATAGCTTTACACACTTAAGGCAGCCATCTCCTTCGCGTGACATCAAGAAGAGCGATTAAACTATGAAGCCCAGAGAACTAGGATCGCTCTCCGACTAGTGGCACCAAAACTTTCACCTTCTCTTACTATCAGCTGACCCCCTCAGCCGAAGAAATTAACAAAAGAAGACTTTTATGACGAATCGACAAATGGCCTATGTGGGACTTGTGATAAAGTGTAGAACCTAGAACACCAATGTAAAAAGGAGACATCATTGATGATTACACCCACTAAAGAACTCAAATTTGAAGATACGACCCTCGAGCCTAAGGAGAAAGATACACCAAAATCGGCCACCCGCATGGTCCCTAACTTAGCGAGCTATACCAACTTATAAAAATTCAAGATCGAAGCGTTTCTTAAGCAACAGTCTGTCATCATCCTCATCAACATCAGGAGCACACACAACTTCATGACCAGTAAGGTTGTTGCCCACTTAATGCTCCAAAAAGAATATTACAGCAGGTTTTAAGTTAAGGTAGCTAACGACCAAATTCTGAAGTGCAACCAGAAGTGCCCGTAGGTAAAACTGATCCTACAGGAGCAATACATAGTTTCTGATTTTTTTTCTCCTCCCATATGATGGTTTTGATTCAATGCTCAGCATTGATTGGTTATCCTTGATTGGTGATATTTTCTGAAATTTTTCAAAGCTAACCATGAAATTTTTTAGAAAATAAAAATATATGATTCTACGAGAGAGCCCAGCGACTACAACCACAACACAACACTTGGAGGGGATACCAAAAGAAGAATCTAGTAGTTTTCCAATTCAAATTTAAGAGTTTCATGAGATTGAAGATAAGATCCCTCTCCCACAGCTTGTTGAAATTTTGGGCGTCTCCACCAAATCGAGCCGACTACCTCCTCTAAAGCTATCCGACCCCCCTATGCTGAACTGGCCGAAACTTCTACTAGCTGTTATTCGGTCAGATTGCTTCTTACAATCTCATAATATCAAAGATAAAAGGGTCACCCAAGAGATGATAAAGATACTGATTATTCGGTCATGTTTATTTCCCGCTATGACACATCCCTACATCTATTTCCCCAAAAATAAGCTACTTTTAAAGTGTTACATCCCGTCGAACTCACCATGGTTGCTGATACAACACTTTCAGATCTCAACTGACTTCCATGAATTCCCCAAGGATGGGACCATGATGCTCATAGACCTACCTGATTATGACCTCCAATCTACGGCCCAAGATCACAAAAAAATTGAACCCATCCAGTAGTAAAATCAGAATAAGAGGAGGATTATTCGTAGATCTCAACAAAACATCATCTTTCTCATTGTAAAGAAAGATGCACTACCTTGGCCAAGTGAAACTATAACCCTTACGACCACGATGTTGTCCCCACCAAGTCATGGCCAGATATTTATGATTGGAGAAGATACATCCAGAGTTAGGATCGGTATCACCCTTATACAAGATGGTCGACCCCTAATTCACACCAAGGCTTCCCCCGCACTACACATGAGTTTTTTAAAGGAGATAATCATTGCTACCAAATTTAAATTTTGGCTGGATATAGGTCCATAGCACAAAAGATGAGTAAGCCTAGAAGAATTACAATTCATGCTCATGCCAGATTGGGCTCTCATCATCCTGAACCATACCAGAGGACAATCACTATTCCAGAAGAAAGATTGGCTATTAGTAAAGAATAACTATATGACAACATATGCAAAGAAGAAATAGCTTCCAAGTAAATTATAGAATTGACGAAAAATTGAAGATCAAGTTTTCCTCCTCCACCAGCCCGACCAACAAGAAACTCAAGCCTTAAGGAAGTGGTCTCCCTATTTCTTTGGGCCTTGCAAAATTAGGGATCACATTAGGACCCTAACCTAGAGATCAGATCTGCATACTAGATCAAAATTACAATTGATCCTCTGGGTATCCCATCTCAAATGGAAATTTAAAGAAGATGACTCAACCGAAATCCTTCCAACTGACACCCAAGCTGATGAGGAGGCTAAAGTTCAGTTGATGATAGCATGTGAATTATATAAGAAGTTGAAGACCTGGTTCCCTGAGTTTATAGATCCTCAGCCTTGAGGATAAGGCTGATTCAAAGAGGGCGAGCTTGATAGAACTCCAATTGGGTTGAGTCCTAATCACCCTAAAAGTAATTAATAAAAACCCTGTAAGATTGTAATAAAATCCCACCTAGTCACTTTTATCCTATAAAGAAGTATAGCTAGGGTTTATTTGGGGGCCTTAGGGCTTCCTGGTCATCGCCCCATTTACTAGGTTAGTCGGCTAGGGTTTCTAGCATAGGCATGTGGCTTATGCAGTTACTTAGGCCGTCGCCCCCCTTATTTAGGTAGAGCGGCTATAGGAGGGGCAAAAGGGAGAATTCACTTAGGAAGCACCCCCTAGGGCTAGGGTTTTAGGCCCTATATAAGCTTATAGCCTCTATCTCTTTTCATTAAGCAAGATCAATCTTTTATTCAGCCTTGTGCCAAGTTCTAGGAGGGGGAAACTCCTATAGCGTTCCAAAGATTGATCCCCCTCAGAGATCAAAATTTAGAGGGCTCCTTCTGAGGGTCTATCAAAGGACTACATTTGACAACCACTGAGCGATAGTTCACCTCAGCTATGAATCATGCCTCTAACAATCGGGACACTTTGATGTTAACTGCCTTCCATCAATTAGGGGTAAACTTCTGAGGCCTTTGTTTTATCAATCGTGCCTTGGGGAAGATATTCAATCGGTGCTGCATGACTTCAGGATCAAATCCCAACATGTTCTTAGGTGGGTGACCAAGTAAAGGCATTGACATTCTTCATTAGAAAGCTGATAAGTTGGATTTGATCCCTTTCTGGAAGTGTAAACCCTATCTTCACGGTCCTTTTCGATCGGTCCTTATCGAGGGAGACCTCCAACAGCTCCTCGGTAGGCACGGGGTGAGGTAGTATTACAACCAGATCTCGTTTGTCAGCTAAGGTGGCTCGGGCTTTAATTTTTTGAGCAGCGTAATAGCCGTCAGGTAGCACCACCTTGATTCTCAAGGATCACTCCTTACTTCTCTGATCCTAGCTCGAGTCAAAATTTTCATTGTCTGGTGGTACGCCAAGATGGTTGCCCTTAACTTGTTGAGGGATGTGCTGGTTACACGTGTCATGCAAGCCAATCACGTGAGTGATGGCACGTGTGACACGCTGCACTATTTTTTCCTTATTATCATTATGTTATTTTCTCATACTATATTGTTTATTGTAAACATATATATATATATATTGATATTGTAATGTCCTTGGATCTATACAATAGGAATCGAATTATAATGAGATCATAATAATGAGATCAGTTTACCTATAAACATAGATCCTAAATAATCTCGATCATAGGTTACTCGAGAGGGGTATTGAGATAACCAGACAGATTGGTATACTATATTCCCATCCATATGATGGAGGCGGTTGGTCTCATAGCCACTCGTGTGGGGACACTAAGAATACAATACAAGTGATCGTTGAAGAATAGTTCACTGATTGATCCAGTTATAGAATGTTATATTGTTAATGATACCTAATATCAGACAACAATTTCATAGTATTAGTTGTATGTCTGGTCCTTAGACTTAAGACACCAAGGATGCCTTATTTGAGTACTCCTTTCTTTTACGCCAAACTCCTAGATCTGGTACACCCAGTTATCGGGATTGCTAGCCAACATTACGAAGGTAATTAAGTGTCAATAGGGGATCATCTACTCTCAGTATCACGAGAGGAATATCATGTGTGCTCTCTCTCTGGCGGCTGGTCTCATAGCCACTCATGTGAGGACATTAAGAATACAATACAGGTGATCGTTGGAGAATAGTTCACTGATTGATCCAGTTATAGAATGTTGTATTGTTAATGATATCTAATATCAGACAACAATTTCATAGTATTAGTTGTATATATGGTCCTTAGACTTAAGACACCAAGGATGCCTTATTTGAGTACTCCTTTCTTCGATGTCAGACTCCTAGATCTGGTACACCCAGTTATCGGGATTGGTAGCCAACATTACGAAAGTAATTAAGTGTCAATAGGGGATCATCTACTCTCAGTATCACGAGAGGAATATCATGTGTGCTCTCTCTCAGGCAAATCCCTAACTATGATCGTTCAGATTAAGAAAGAAGGAGTTCTCCGGGAGAATCTGATTAGAGCAAGACTTAGATGGATTTCGTATGTGGCCTGATAGTACCATGCTCAATATATGATCTTTGGAATATTAGATAGATGAGAGACTATAGATACATGGTAACTGAGGATAGACAGGTCCAATAGATTAAATCTCCTACACCATCTGAGGACTATAATGTAATGGCCTAGTATATCAACAATCGATGAGTCGCTAAGTCAGAAGGAGTTCTAACAGGTAGAACTCACAACCAGCTTGGTATTAGACCTAAAGGGTCACACACATATGGTTGATAATTGCAGCGAATAAATGATTAGATATGAGTTATCCAATTAGCCCATGTTCTCATTGAATAAGACTCAATATTGATGGACCCCTTGTATGAGACCCAATTCGAGGCTAATTGAGATTATTGGATAAAGATCCAATAATCTTCTTAAATTACATCTGAAAGTTTTATGAATATATGATCTCCCGTAGTAATCAATCTTACACTAGTCGAAGTTTTCAGTTTTTATGGTTTTTCATGCATAAATTTTTGCATGATGACATGATAAACATGGGAAACCAATTTTATTTTATTTTTTTCACTACACATGTGTGCTCTCTGATGGTTTCGTGCATCAATTTTTACACGATGATAGAGGGTTCTCGAGGCCTTTTTATGTAGCATTTGAGGTTCCCCCTACGAATGAGCTCCTTAGTCTTATTTCTAAAATCATGACACTCCTCGGTGTCATGGTCGTAGTCCCTATGGAGTTGACAATACTTAGACTGATCTCTGAACTCATGTGGGGTTTCACTAGGTTATGTGTCCTCAAGAGGCCCTTTTCCTTGATTTAGAGAAAGATCTCCATCCAGGATGAATTTAAAGGCGATAGAGGGGGCCTTGGAGGTTATGGCTCAGGGCAATCGAGCTTCCACCTTGACAGCCCGACGATTGCCCTAATGGTTGTTTTTGTGAGGCCTCTTGTGATCTTCATGTTTCCCCGCTACCAGTGCTTAGGTGATAATGTACTAGTTTGTACGCTGGAGCTTTTTGAGAATGATCATTGTCGGCTTTTCAACCAATGACCAAAAGAACCTGGATAGTCATAGGCCTATCATAAACGCTTGCATGACTAGTGAGAGGTTGACATCAGGCACTCCTCGGATCTCAATAGCAAAGCGGGTGACGAAATGACAAAGGGGTTTGTCGTCCTTCTGGTTCATCCTGAAAAGCACGACTACAAATGGTTTGAGTTGCTCACTAGCTAGAAAGTTAAGATCAAATTATCTTGCAAGATGATCAAGATATGAGACCGATGATGGCCTCAACTGACTGTACCACATCCGAGCCGAACCTCAGAGAGTGGTTGGGAATGCTCAATATATCAGGACATCAGAGATACCGTATAGGGCTATCTAAGCCTAGAACACAATGACATGCTTTGCAGGGTCTAAGTTGTCATCATAAGCTTCAACATTGGGAGGTGAAAGTTAAGAGGGATCGACTTATCTTGAATTTCCTACACGAAGGAGGACCCGATCGAGGAGCTTTCCTCGAGCTCTTCCTTCGATTTGTGGAACTCCTTCTGGACCTCGACCAAACACCAATTGATCGAGTGCAACTAGGCTTGAAGAGAGTCCACCAAGTCAGATAATAGGGTGTTAGGATCGAGGTAGTTTGGAGTGATATGTCTAGGGGCAGTGTGTTCTAGCGCTGGGCTCGGGTTCATTAACTACTCCTCGGTCGATAGGTTGGGGTTTGTGATTCTAGGTTGCTAAGCAATTGCAAGAGGACCTTGTGGCGGGGTGATAGGAGTGGTCGGACCATTAGAGATGGTGGTTGGGGTTGTGGGACTTGTTTGGTAAGCTGCGGGATGAGTGGAATAATTGATTGGGTTCGTCAACTATTATTGGCACTTCATAGTTGGATACTGATAGAAATGAGAAAGAGGGTTAAGTGGAATAATGTGTCGATCGTTTATTCACTGATGGCTATTTATACAAGGGAAAAGAGGGATAGAGAGGTTAGACGTTGAGGATTTCCCTCAATAGTCTAACTAATCTGGTACTAGTTGTTACAACAGATGCTAACAACTCTATCATTTATTATGCCCCCGCAAGATCGCGCTCCTACCAAAGACGTCGATCTTGGACCGATGAAGTGATAACAACTTGCGGGAGAGTGGCTTCGTGAGGGAGTCCGCCAGTTGATCGGCTGTGTGAATATGAGAGACACGTAGTTGATGATTCATCGCTTGATCTCATACAAAGTGGAAGTCAATTACTATATGTCTAATACGAGAGTGAAACACCGGATTGGCACATATGTAGCCCCGACATTATCGTAGTATATTGTAGGAGTATTAGAGGAGTATATATCAAGCTCTTTGAGCAGATTCATTATCCAGTTAAGTTCAGCAATTACAGTTGCAATGGAGCGATACTCAACTTCAGTAGAAGATCGAGCAATTATCTTTTGTTTCTTGGAACTCCAACTGATTGGATTAACTCTGAGGAATATAATAAACCCATATGTTGATGTTCTATCTTCAAGGTTCCCAGCCCAATCAGCGTCAACATAAGTATGAAGTTGAAGTTGACATTTTTTCGTTGAGAATGATGCCATAGTCAAGAGTACCTTTAAGACACTGTCATTTATCAGATACTCGAAGCGCGCAGCTCCACTGACAGAGTTGCTAAAGAAAGAGCAATCTTGGAGATGGTCGGATAAGTATGAAGTGGCTTTCCAAAACTTGAAGGCTGCTGTGTTGGAGGAACTAGTATTCAGATTACCAGATTGTGGGAAGTCTTTTGAAGTCCATACCAATTCTTCTAACTTTACTATTGGGGGAGTACTTATGCAAGAAGGTCATACAGTGGTCTATGAGAGTCGCAAGCTTAATAAGACTGAGCGACGATACCCAATGCATGAGAAAGAGATGACAGCAGTGGTCCACTATCTATAAGTCTGGCGACACTACCTTTTGGGAGCACCATTCATGCTAAGAACAAATAATGTCACATTGAATTACTTCCAAACTCCAAAGAAATTCCCCCTGAAACAAGCACGATGACAGGACTTCTTGGCCAAGTTCAACATAGTAATGGAGTACAAACCCGGAAAGACAAATATCGTGCCCGATGCATTAAGTCACAAAGTGAAATTGGGGAAAGTTATATAGTTGGAGGGCGGAGGCCAAACAATCAATTACACTCTAACTTCCTTTCTAGGATCAGGGATAGGCTGTACAGTGATCCTCAGGTAGTAACCCTGATGTAACTCATTAAAGAGGAAAAGGTATGATGATTTTGGGTCCAGAAGGGACTCATCTATACCAAAGGGAATAAAGTTTATGTTTCACGAGTGGATAATTTGAGGCGTAAACTCTTGAAAGAGTGTCATGACTCCCTTTAGGTTGGACATCTAGGTATCCACCAAACAATCACTCTCATAGAGAGGGCCTTCTATTGGCCAAATATAGAGTCTAATATGTAGGATTATGTTCGAACATGCCTTACTTGTCAACAAGATAAGGTAGAGTACGGAAGTTGGTAGGACTTTTGGAGTCGCTACCCGTACATGAAAGGCCTTGGGAGAGCATATCTTTGGACTTCATATCAAGCTTACCAACAGTAGGGGGGACTCAGATCGATACTAGTGGTGGTCAATCAATTTTCTAAGTATGCAACATTTATTGTTGCACCCCTACACTATTTAGCAGAAGAGGCAGCTAAGTTGATGATGTAGAATATGGTGAAGTATTTGGGAGTCTCACAAAACATTATCAGTGATTGTGATGCACGATTTTTGGGACGATTATGAACCTAACTATTCAAATTACTAAGGTCCAAGTTATACTTTTCCACAAGCTCCACCCTTAGACATATGGCCAAACTGAAAGGATCAACTCTCTCTTGAAGTAATATATGTGGCACTGTGTGAGTGACAATCAATAAGATTGGGTGAAGTTGTTGGACATAGCCCAATTATCTTACAACTTGCAATGAAGCTCTGCGTCCAACAAGAGCCCCTTCAAGATTATCACGGGACAACAACCGTCGACTCCTCACATATTGGCTATTGGTTATACGAGGAGTAGTCCTTCAATATATCATTTTGTAAATGAATGACATCAGAATGCAGATATTGCATGGACTTACTTGGAGAAGACGACCAAAAAGATGAAGAAGTGGGTCAACTTGGGGAGGAGACCACAGGAGTTTAAAGTATGCGACTTGATTTTTGTAATGTTGGGCAGATGGCTTAGATTCAGCCCATAATAGGCTTTTGTAAAGCCCACAATCTTGGTCTTCATTTATCTTAACCTAAACCCTAATTTTTTGGGCTAAGGGTTATGAAAAAGTGGGTAGCAATGACTAAAAATATGTAAGAGAGAAAGAAGGCTGTAGATTGATAGTAGAAGGTAGAAAACAAGAGATCTAGAAAAAGGAAAAAGACAAGGATAGAAAAAGACTATTCTCAATCATCTATATCTCAAGTTAAATCAATTTGTAATGGATTTTTACTGTGATTACTTAGGAAGGTTTTAGATATTGTGCATAGTAATATAGATATTAGGAAATAAACCTTAAGATATGTATATTCATTATCTTAATATTAGATTTTTTTTTTTGCTTATCCTGTAGTTTTTACCTTTCGAGTTGGAGGGGTTTTCTATGTAAATCTTGGTGTTCATTTGATTGTGATCTCTGTTTGATTCCACTGTATGTGACAGCCTGCTAGTATTTGTTTGTATACAAAGTTTATTCCTTTTGTTCCCATTAAGTAAAGCTCCAACCAGTATCCCTCAAGTTCTTTCGAAATAAAGTACACAAAGGATTATTGCACAAGTATGAGGGACCCTTCCCAATCATCAATAGGGTAGCCAATGTCTCATACAAGTTGCAACTACTGGCATAACTCAAAATCTATAATATTTTCCATGCAAACAACTTGAAGGCTTACCACCCGGATTCATAATATGCTTCTCGAAATGTTTCAACTCGACTACCCCCCACCAGAGCCTCTTACGAGAAGCGGATTGAAACTATTCTAGTGGATTGTAAGATAAAGCTACCGAACGGAGTGGAGAAAAACCAAGTACTTGGTGAAGTGGCAAAAACTTTCTCAAACTAAAACCAATTAGAAGCCCGAAGACACCCTATGACATAAAGAAGCAATCGTCAAGACCTATCGAAAGCGTCGATGAGTGTGTCGACAGTTTAAGTGGGGAGAATGTCACGAACAATTGGTGCTCAATCGTAACACCTTTGCTCAACGGACTATTCGTCGCTTTTGGTTACTTGTACAGATGTTTGGTAGTATATTTTACATTATTTTTATGTGTTTTTGCCTAAAAAATATAATTAGAAATAGTTTGGAATACTACAGAATGATCGTTCACTGTGTAAAACCAAAATAGCCTAAAGTGGCCTAGTTTTTTATCATTTTTATGTGATGCGACATGCATTTTGAGCGGTGCAGAGTGTCAGCCATCTCAGCCTCTTGGAATCACATGGGTGGCACAGGGGGGGGATGGGGCTTTGGGATGGTATCGGGCATGAGAATTCATTAAGTGTTGAACTCGTCTTGCATCCAATACCCTGTGAACCATCATTTATGGACTTGTGATCGTTCATACAGTCTTTTAAAGTCATGTTTCAGTCTCTTTCTCTCCTTTCTCTGTTGCACTAAAGGTGTTCGATAAATTACTTATAAAAGCTACCTTCTTTACGAGACATTAGAACTTGTTTATCATTCATCTTCAAAACTAATCAACTTATCTTTTTACAGGTCCTTCGGGATCCGCACGAGGTTGTAAGTGAGTTGATCCTTTGCGAACAATTAACGCTTTAACGTTTTATGACTTCAGACAATCTTAGCTAAGTTCATAATATTGAGCAAGGCTGCTTCACGATTTATGTAATATCAGCTAAGTCTTCAAATTTGTTGTTAGGATACCGTATAATTTAGATAAATTTTACTAAGTCTGTAATAACACGTTGTGTAGGTTTCGAGCTCCCACGTTGGCACGATATGACTGTTGATTTGTGTAATTAGTTTAGGTCAATAAAATTAATTGGCATAATATTAATACCAGCAACTCAATTCAATTCGTCTACGAAGAGAACTGTTGGAAGTTGGCATTAGAAGTGATATTTGAAGGTGGCTCTGTGATATATTATCACGTACCACAATTGTCGTAAATGACGGCATTATCCGGTGATCATCGAAGGAAGGGAGTCATAAGCTGGTCAAGCTCGGTCGGTGGCTTGTCCAAATCAAGTGGTCTACACAGATTCGTGGGATTCGTCAGACAGTGTGGGCTTTGAGTGAAGTGAATTCCTATCTACAGCACATGGCATTAAATGAGCAGTGGGCTCCAGTCTCATGTCACACCATCTTTTCTGGATATGACGACAGTAATAGTGCTAAATAGCAACGCTTATAAATGATAAACTTAAGAATATGAAATGCGACAAGTGTGCATGTATAATTTATATATATATTCATCAACAGTTGACGACAAAATGAAAACATTGCTCGACGCACTGTGACGCCTGGATTTCCGTCCATAGACAGTCAAATCGTAGCAGCAGTACCCCAACCATTGCCCGTTTCAAGGAGAAGGAAAACGATCCCCTTCTCCTTCCCCTTCTCTTGCGTCCTTTCCGCATTCATAGCACCGCAGCCAAAGCGATGGAGCTTCGTGAACTCGATCCTTATCCCTACCACTCTATATCTCTTCCTCCGTTCGTCCAACGTGACCATGCGACCGTGAACGGCGCATCTCTCTCTCTCTGTCTCTCTCTTGTGGCATTTACTCCCACCTCCTTTACGTGAGGATCTCAAATATCTCTGCTTTCTCCCCCTCTCCACTTCTCCTCCTCGTCTCAGAACCGTAATAATGCTGTGCCGTGTGTACTTTTGGATGTAGTCATTTAATGGCCGGGAAGGGAGGGAACTTTCTGATTTCGAGCTAGCTTCGCGTTGTTGCAGGTGGGATCTCCGCCACTGAAGGCTTCGAGATTCGCCCGCTTCCTCTCGCCTCGCCCCCGTCTTCTTTAAAGGCGCCCCGGAGTTCGAGCTTCTGTTTCCTTCCTCCATCCAGCCTTAATTTTCTCCCTTCGGTCCTTTCACCGACCTTTATTGATCGCACAGAGAGAGAGAGAGAGAGAGAGAGAGAGGGAAGGCGTCGTGGGGCAAGTAATGGGGAGGGCGCCTTGCTGCGATAAGTCCGGGCTGAAGAAAGGGCCGTGGACGCCGGAGGAGGACAAGATCTTGGTCGACTACATCCAGTCCCACGGCCACGGCAGCTGGCGCTCCCTCCCTAAGCTTGCAGGTCTTTCCCCACTACTGCTTCTTTCCCTCCCTAAGCTTGCAGGTCTTTCCCCACTACTGCTTCTTTCTTTCAAGTACCGAACGTGTTCTTTTCCTTCCTCTCAGTTGATATCGTTCTCCTGATTGTTGCTCATCCATGCACTCGCACTGCAGTCCCAGCCAACGACGGAATACAGATGTACACCTTAAAAATTCTTATTTGCTTTTATCAGCAGATACGCATATGCTTATGTCTTACAACCCTTCTTGGAAGAAAGGCAGCAGTCTTCCACATCCCAGTAAGGCTGTAGTGCAAGTGAGTTCCTTCTCTGTGGGGATCACGTAGTGACCAGGAAAGCAAGCATATAATGATACCAGTTCTCTTTACGGAATAGCCATGGTAACATGTTAGGATCTTAATCGTAACACCGAAGAAGTTACATGATGGTGATGGACTGTGCGGGGGGGAGGGGGGGTGGGAAGAAATGAATGACTTGATAACAAGTATTAATGAGCGAGACGATTAAATGCAGGTCTGCTTCGGTGCGGGAAGAGCTGTCGGCTGCGGTGGACTAACTATCTGAGGCCGGACATCAAGCGTGGCCCCTTCACCCCGGAGGAGCAGAAGTCCATCATCCAACTCCACGCCATTGTCGGCAACAAGTAAAAACCACGCGCACGCTACCTCCAATCCCACTCGCACACACAAACACAATAAGACGTCATCCTTCCTATTCCCTGTCTCTTCTTCATACAGTGAGATAGATGATAACCTTGCCACTTACATTTTCTTCTTAACGTTTCCTCAAGTTTAGCAACATCACACTGAACAGGCTGCCATGGCAGCATCATCGTGCTCTTCGTTTTTGTCTATTTATGACAGCGATAGCGATGTAAACCAGCTCATTAGCATTAGAGAGAGAGAGAGGTTGACATGCTGCAATTAATATCATCGTACCTGTAGACTAGGCGTCTGCAATATTTTTGTTTCTTCTTCTCATTCTTATTGTGAATAGCGTGCATGACTTAAAGCTTGTGTCACCATGAATCACACACATCATCGTGAACTGTGACAGTCCCATCAATGACGTGAAAGCCCCTTCCCCTCCTCCTCCTCTCACTCGCTGACTCTGATGTTTCATTTCAAGAGTAGCAAGTCACGTAATGAATTGGGAACATCACACCAGGTGGTCGACCATAGCGGCCCAGCTACCGGGGCGGACGGACAACGAGATCAAGAACTTTTGGAACACCCACCTCAAGAAGCGCCTCCTCCGCATGGGCCTCCTCCACCCGGACCCCTCCGACTCGCCCGCCGCCGCCGCCTCCCGCCACATGGCTCAGTGGGAGAGCGCCCGCCTCGAGGCCGAGGCCCGCCTGTCCCGCGAGTCCCTGTTCGCTCACTCAGCGTCCGCCGCCGCGGCCGCTGCCGTTACCAACCTCTCCGTCAACCTCCTGCCTCTCAAGCCCGAGCCCGACTTCTTCCTCAGGATCTGGAACTCCAATGTCGGCGACGCGTTCCGGAAGACCGCGGCCGCCTCCGCCACCGGCGAGTCCTCTCCGGAGTCGTCCTTCACGCGACAGAGCTCCGCCGCGGCAGTGAAGACGGAGCCGCCGCCTGCGGCGAGAGAGGAGACGGAGAGCAAGAGCTGTGTCACGGGCAGCGGCCCGCCGGTGGTGGCGGGAATGGACGACTCGTCGGGGTCCAACGATGTGGTGGACAACGTGTCGGAGGAGTCGTACCAGCTCTATCTGGACTTCGGCAGCGGCGACGACGATCTGGGCCTGTTCGGCGGCCAGGTCGGAGCCTTCTCCTCCCTCTTCTCCAGCGATCTCAACGTGGAGACGTCCCTCGACTGTTAAACGAGCGCCAACTATGGAGCTTACGGAGCCACTAGATATAGTATATGTTCTTAGATAATCTTCTTGGTACGACGTGAATGAACTGTGGCTTCCCTCATCTTACTTCACGCACGTCTTGGGGCATACTTATGACATGATTAAATGGAAGGTTTTGTAATATCGATCATGTAATTACTGAGCTGTTGATATGTCTTTTGTCCTTCAGGGTATGCATGCATCTCTATGTATCTGACTGACTTGTATGCAATGGTGAAACATATTTCTTTTACATACCTACACGATGGCAGATCCGATCATATCAATATCAACAAAATGGAACTGTGTATAAGGATAAAGATGAGGTGAAGGATGACATTCTACAGGTGACCAGTTGGACACAGAATGATTAAAGAGATACTGACATCATCTGCATCAGAACAGCAAGAAGCCTGCCATCATGATCTCGATTCTCGAAGTACGAATCCAAAGGAAATGCTTTTCTCTGTATCGTTTGCTTCTGTGCGTGGGGGACCAGAACTTTGGATCAATCTATTGGATGAACTAACATCCCATCCCATCCCATTCATTCATCACTACCCTATCCTTTATTATACTGCTCCTCCTTTCTTCTCGATTTTTTTTTTTTGTCAACGTTATTTGAATCGAATGCTTTTTCTACTTACAAAAGAAAAGTTATTATTACTTAAATCAAACGAGTATAAATTCCATCTTTATCATCAGAGTGAATCAAAGATAAAAGATAGAAAAATAATTCTCCCCTCAAAAAAGAAGCTTCGATGATTAGCTTCTTTTTTTGTACACATGATTGAGAGAATATATCTTAAAAGATTTCAATAGAAATACTCTGCAGCAATCAAGGAACGACACAGTTACTTATCTATCATATAAATGGTAGTCGTCGAGTCAAATTCGATTTGGATCTTCCTTACACCATCACAAATTACAATATGTATAAGCCCTTCCACGCTATGGTAGCTTCACAAAAGAAGGATCCCAAGAGCATCATTTTCAATATATATATATAGCATAACTTTTTAAAAGAGTCATCATAATTCAACTTAACCCATCCAAACCCAATAAATAATTTAATTAAAAATCATATGATTCCGTATATGTTAGATTCGGTTAGTAGCAATCAAAGTGGGGAAGGTTGAGTCCTTTCTTTAACATCATATATTATTTGTTCCTTTTCTCGACACATTATTTGCATAGGTTCGCAGAAACGTGGATCTATGGTGCTGCAGCAGGTCTTCTCATTTCTATGTGCACGGCCAACATGATTAAAACCTGCAGGAGGGCGATCTACCTCAGGCCAGACTCTGGAGCGACGCTGCATTTGGAGGAGACCGTGGCGCTGGTAGTCAATGACTCGATGGTCCAGCAGCATTCAATGCGGTGGGGCGACTGCATCATGTGAGCATCATTTACTTCTCTCTGAAAAGTTGGGGAATTGGCATTGAATGCCCTCTAACACACACGCCCGCAGAAGCGTTGAAAGCTCCCACAGTTCCATCAGAGATTAAAATGGAAATAGAAATAACCTGAAAGCAAGTCCACCTGTTGACCGTAAACGCCTGTTGAGTGGACTAACATCATCATCTTTACTCCCGTGACCGAGGTATGCGCTTGTTGAGAGACCGACAAGCCGAGGAGATCATCATCATGGCGTCAAACGTGGAGTGCGACGGCGAGGCTACAGGTAACGTCTGATGGTGGAGGAAGGCGGAGGTGCAGAGGACCCATCTTTGACGTGGCAGACAGGTGGATGTGATGTCCTTGGCAGCGGCGACGTGAGAGACTAATTACTGCGAGTAAGATCAGGAAGGACCCAGTTCGCGAGTCAGAAGCGGCGGTGGTGGACCGGTGGTGGTCGTGATGGTGATGGTGATGGTGGTCCTTCTGAGATAAGTTGGGTGGTCCTTCTTGTGCGTGCAGAGGGTAGTAAAAGCAGTGTGTCTCGCCTGCTCTCTTCTGATGGCCGTACACACGCCGTCGGCCGCGCCACCGCCACCCTGCCACGAAGTCCGATTGGATGTGCAAGCTACACAGCAAACAGGAAATACATAGAAACCGTCTTGGATATTTTGTGATTTTTTCCCCCTTTTTTCTTCAAAACAAAACAAATTTAAGACTTGGTAAGAAATCTGAGACATCAATCACCCTTTCGATCAGACCCAACCAAAGAAGCAATGAGAAATTTTTACTCCCTCCATAGATTATTTAATTTGTTTATTTTAATAAAATAATTATTAGTGCGGATATTGATTGATTTATTTTTTTTAAAGAATCTCATTGCACTTTAAGTTGGGAATGAAGTCTATTATGGAGTAAAATATGACATAAACGGTCGATCGGGCGAGAAACTATATCCACTCAATAAGTTTTGATTCGAATCTATGAAACAAAATAAAAAAAAAATTCAATGTTCGAGAAGATTTTGATTATTTAATATTTATTCAAATAATTCTTATATAACTTGTATTGAAAGTATGCTCGATCATATCCTTTCAACTTTCAAGTCAACAAAAAATCTCAACAAAAATTAAAATATTGAGCATTAAAGAGATCATACTTCAGCATTTAACCACTATCCCTTAAAAAAGTCGAGTTTATCAATATAAATTTTATTTTATTATACTGATGTGATATATTTGGTTAGCACGTCATCATTTTTGACTAATTGTTGTACATGTCGAGTCATGATCGATAATAAATAATTATTATATCTATTATCAAACCAATTAGTAACACTAATTTCTCTCCAAATTAATATAAGATATATTATAGATTAAAAATTGATAGGGTACCCAATGGGCCGGCCCGACTCATCCAAGCCCGCACCAAATCAACAACCACATCAATGCCTGGGAGGAAGCTATGTCAGCCTGAGCGACTAAGTTAGACTGAGAGTCCGAGGTGGGGGTGCCCGGGTACGGCACTGTCCGACTCCTCCATGCGTCATTAATATCATATGGCGCGTCACGCCCTTACCCCATACCGTTGCACCGACATGTTCACCATACAACTCGGCTGTGCCTGAGGGACGACAAAGGTAAGACCAAGTGTACAAACAAGCTCCCCTCCCACAGGTATAAAACACTCATTTCGGCAACAGGTGAAGGAGGACTGGCTAGCTCTCGAGCTCTCTCCTTAACTCTTGTTTCTTCCTCTGAGATGAAGGAGGACAGTTCTTTATTCTCCACTAACTTGGGCATCGGAGGGGCCTCATCAGGCTAACCCCCCCCCCCCCCCCCCCCCTCATTCCCAAAGAGGCCTATGTGCAGGATCACCAACCCCGTGACAAGTCGAAAGACAACCCGACCGACGCCTGGGTGCTGACTACTTAGGAGACTCCAATCGAGGTTAAAAATCCAAATCCCTACTAACATTGGCGAACTTGCGTCTTCGGTAGAGAACAGGTCGGGCCGACACCTCAGCTCGACTCCTAAAGGTTCAACAATATTCTTGGTGCTAGAAGGAGGGTCGATGTCGCAAGAACGCCCAATGAGTAACCTAAACACGGAGCACCCCAACGGATTCACCCACGTCCTTCCATCAACTTTACAGCCAGTTGGACAAACTCCTCGCTTTCCCACGGAAGAAGCAAGCATGGTGCCACTTACACCAAATCATTACTGGAGGTTGTTTAATGACCCGAGATTCACTCCCCCAGCTCCAGGACTCACTCCTCCCCCACTGAACCTTGAGCCTCCCATTGTGACAACCGAGGCATTCCTTGGTCTCACCCAACAAGTTCAAATGCTGACCGAGATGAACCAAGCCATCGTCTCCTACATTCCCCAACTGGCGTAAGTGTTAGTGCACCAGCGTCCGAATGTTCCTTGACAGACGCTGCAACAGGAAGCACCCCAATCAAGACCGACCCAAGAAGAGCACCCTGACAATAGAGCACCATACCAACCCCCAATCGAAGCTACGATCGAGAACCTGAATGCCTCAGTAAGTCAACCGACGAACCATTCTCGGGACGTTATGCGTACCCCATTAGAGCCGAACATCGTTTTCTCATATTCAACTAACTCGGTGAGGGAACAACTTCGCCTAGTCAACCAGAGGCTTAACAAGGTCCAAAGAGGCTTCGTCAGATCCAAGGAGGAGGTCCGAGAGACCACAAAAGGTGGATCCCCATTTGTCCCCGAGATTCAGGACAAACCTATCCCCTCTAGCTTTCGGCTCTCGACCTTGGAACCCTACGATGGAAGTACTGACCCGTCGGAGCATGTTGTGACGTTTAGAGCTCAAATGGCTCTCTACGATACCTCTGATGTGTTGATGAGTCATACCTTTCCCACAACCCTCAAGGGACCGGCTCGGATGTGGTACAACCGGTTGAAGCCATCTTCCATCTCATCCTTCGACCACTTTACTAAGGAATTCGAGCTCAACTTCATGGCAAGCTCCCGCCTGAGACCGACGGCCACCTCACTACTTGATCTCATGCAAGGAAGTGATGAGCCAGTTGCCCAATTTGTCGGTAGATTCGTAGCAGAGGTCCGGAGGATGCCCGACACATCCTTCTCTGGCAATCCAAGCATTCTTAATGGGACTCCGACCCTCCCGATTCTTTTGGTCGTTGATCGAATGGTCGTCGTCCATGGTACCAGAGATGTTGCAATGGGCGAACCAGTATGTAGCCGTCGAAACTTTGGTGGCAGGGAAGCGGGAATATCATAAGAAGTCCCGAGGTGACAAGCCCCAGGGACAACCCTCGAGGACATCCAGAAGAAGGGATAGGTCGGAGCTACCTACTCCTAGGCCCTTCCGATCCCACTCAACTCAACCCGAACTGAGGTTTTTCTCTAAATCCATAACAAGGGACTCCTTAGGACTCCAAACCCGATTAGGGCAAAGATCGGAGGCCGTGGCAAAAAAAGGTACTATCATTTTCATCGAGACTATGATCACGACATGAAGGAATGCAACGACCTCAAGAACTAGATTGAGGACTTAATCCACCAAGGACACCTTCATCGATTCATCTGAGATCAATGAGCTCTCGAGGAGTGCCCCCGTTGGGAAAGAGACCCCTCCCCCTGACTGGATCGACCAAGTGAAAAGCAAATAGATGTCATCATCAGTGGACCGACATCCGGGGGAGATAGCTCCTTGGCTAGAAAAGCCTATGCTCGGTCCATGGTGGAGAAGAGACCGAGGAGCAGCCATGACCCCGAGATCACCTTTGGAGGCGGGAATGAAGTTTACCTGGACCATGACGATGCGTTGGTAATCTCAGCCCAGATCACCAACGCCCGAGTCAAAAGAATCATGGTAGACACGGGAAGTTCTGCAGACATCTTATATTTTGATGCCTTTCTAAAGCTCGGTCTGACTAACAAAGATTTGCTTCCTGTGATATCAATGCTGACAGGATTCACGGGAGACTCGGTCTCTCCCGTCGGGACAACCATCCTTCTACTCACCATTGGAGGAGCGCCGAAATCGAAAACACTGTTGGTGTCATTCATTGTGGTAGTGCTCCCCTCGGCATATAACGCCATCATTGACAGGCCCACGCTCAACAAACTCAGGGCAATGGTCTTAACATACCACCGAATCATGAAATTCTCGACCAGGGTTAGAGTCGGAGAAGTTCGAAGTGACCCCCGGGAATCCAGGCAGTGTTATTTAACGGCGACAACGCTCCCCAAAAAGCTTAAAGCCTCGGCCCCTACCCTCAACGACCGAGACTCAAGGAAAATGTCCTCGAAGCCCGAGCCAACAGAGAATGTAGTCGAAGTCCCCCTGAACCCGGGGATCCCAGACAAACCATCAAGGTTGGCTCGATGCTCCCGAAGGAATAGCGGATCCAACTAATAGAATTCCTCGGGAAAAATGCCAACATCTTCGCTTAGTCCCTGAAGGACATGCTCGAGATTGATCTCGAGGTTGCCCAGCACCATCTCAACATAGAGCCTACTGCCCGACCGGTAAAGCAATGGCCAAGGAAGTTCACCCCCGACCAACAAAAAGCCATCGAGAAGGAGGTTGCCTGCTTACTGGATGCAGGGCTCATCACCGAAGTAAAATACCCAATTTGGCTGTCCAATGTTATGCTAGTCATAAAAAATAATGGAACTTGGAGGATGTGCATTGACTACACCAGCCTTAATCGGGCCTGCCCGAAGGATTGTTATCCCCTCCTGAGGATCGACCTTTTGGTCAACGTAACCTCTGGTTTTGAGCTGCTTTCATTCATGGATGCCTTCTCGGGATACAATCAGATCTAGATGGCACCAGAAGATCGGGAAAGCATGGCCTTCATCATGCACCATGGCACTTACTGTTATAAGGCCATGCCTTTCGAATTAAAGAACGCTGGGGCAACTTACCAAAGGATGGTCAATCGGTTGTTCGAGGAACAAATTGAGCGCAATATGAAAGTATACGTTGACAACATGATAGTCAAAAGTCGGGAAGCAACCACTCACTTGGATGACCTAGCTGAGACATTCCGAACGTTAAGACAATGCAAGATGAGACTAAACCCAACCAAGTGCGTGTTCGGTGTTGGATCCGAGAAATTCCTCGGGTAGACACCGTCCTCTAGATGCGATCCCCTCGGACAATCAAGGAAGTCCAACGACTCACCAGAAGACTGGCAACACTGAGTCGGTTCATTTCCTGAGTTGGAGATAAGAGTTTCCCCTTCTTCAAAGCCTTAAAGCAAGCAAAGGACTTCAAATGGGACCCCCAATGTGAAGAGGCTTCCAGCAACTAAAGACACATATAGCCCACCTTCCGCACCTCACCTCAACCGTCCCCGGAGAGCCCCTTGAGATTTACTTGGCAACCTCAGAAGAGGCAGTCAGCTCGGTTTTGGTCAGACTCAGAAGAGACGGACAGGAACCGGTGTACTATTGCAATCATATCCTAAGTGGTCCCGAGGAGTGGTATCCATTAATTGAAAAGCTCGCCTTCACAGTAATCTTGGCCTCAAGAAAGCTGAGGCCTTACTTCTAAGCTCACCCCATTAAGATAATCATCGACTAACCCTTGCGTCAAATACTCTCATAAGTTGATGTCACAGGTTGGATGCTCAAGTGGTCAGTCGAGCTCGGGGAATTCGACCTCGAATACATTTCGAGGACTACGATAAAAGCTCAGGCTCTAGCCGACTTTATATCAAAGTCAACAAGCTGAGAGAATCCACCACCGAACCCGAGGTGGACCTTGTACATGAACGGTTCATCCAACTCGGAATGTGGAAGAGCCAGACTCATCCTTAAAGGCCCTGTTGATCAAGTCTTCGAGCACGCACTCCGACTTGAATTCAAAGCCACCAATAATGAGGTCGAGTATGAAGCATTATTATTCGGTTTAAATCTAACCAACAAGTTGTGCGTTGAGGACATCGAAGTTTTCACCGACTCCTAGCTTGTCGCTAGGCAGGTCAACAGAGGATTCGAAGCTCGAGATCAGTCGATGATCCACTACTTAGCCGAGGTACGATGCTCCGTCCAACGATTCAACCATTTTGTCATCATAAAAATACCTTGATCAGACAACATACAGGCCGACACCCTAGCAAGATTAGCCTCCACATGCGGACCGGCGGCGTGCCTAACGTGGATGGCCAGGATCATGAAGCCTTCGACATCCACCGAGGTGGCCGCGACCGAAATTGACCATGACTAGGTCGAAAAGATGCTCAAGTTCAAGGATGATGGCACGTTTCCCTAAGACCACAATGTCGCTCGACGCGTGAGGAGGGCGAGTTCATGATATTGTGTTCTCAACGGATGTCTCTACCACCGAGGATTCACACAACCACTACTCCGATGCTTGTATCTAACCGAGGTGCAAACCACGTTGGTCGAGATCCATGAAGGAGTGTGGCGAATATATTGGGGCCCGGACCTTAGCCCACAAGATACTCAGGCAGGGGTACTACTGGCCAACCATGTGTCGAGACGCGCAGGCTTATGTGCAGAAGTGTGAAAGATGTCAAAAGCATGCCAGAACCCAACACCAACCGGCTGTCTCGATATTCGCCTTAGACTGTGCCTGGTCGTTCGCCCAATGGGGAATGGACCTGCTCGGCCCATTCCCCCCAGTGTCGGGATAACGAAACTTCCTCATAATCGGCGTCAACTACTTTTCCAAATGGGTAGAGGCTGAACCACTTGCATCTATCACTGAGAAGCAGGTCGAAGGATTCATTTGGAGAAACATCATTACCAGATTCAGCATCCCGAGAGCAATCATCACCGACAATGGAACGCAGTATAACCCCAAATTCAAGGCATTTTGTGAAAGCTATCAGATCCAGCTAAGGTTCAGTTTTGTCACCCACCCTCAGACGAATGGACTGGCTGAGGTGACAAATCGGGCCATCCTTGATGGACTAAAGAAAAGGGTACAAGGTGCACGTAGGACTTGGGTGGATGAGCTCCCGAGCATCATATCGGCATCCCGAACAACTCCTAAATGCACCACTGACGAGTTGCCGTTTAGCTTGACCTTTGGGACCGAGGCGGTCCTCCCACCCGAGGTGGTCTACCCGACTCTCCGAATTGAGTTCTACGAAGATTCCTCATCGACCAACCAACTAAGAGAAAATCTCGATTTTCTCAAAGAACGTAGAGTCGCTGCACACCTACGAACCCTTAAGTACAAGAAGGCGGTAGCGAGGCTCTATAATCGCAAAGTATGCCCTCGAGAGATCAGGGTTGGAGACCTAGTACTATGGAAGGCCGAGGTTAACGATCAGACTCGTTCCTGAGGTAAGTTGGCTGCGAACTGGGAAGGACCATACCAAGTGGAAACTTCACCCCGGGAAGGCACTTACCCTGGTCACTATGGAAGGGAAAAGGCTACCGAGAACTTGGCATGTTTCAAATTTATGGAAGTTCTATGTTTAGTGAGACTCAAGCAATTTCTACAAAAGAAGTGCTTTGCATTAATCAAGGGAAAGTACAACCATCGGTCGGGGGCCAACACAAAAAAAAAAGGAAGAGAGGGAAACCCCTGATGAACCAAAAACAAGCAGCAATCAAACTATTTTCACTCTTCGGGTGGCAGTAGGGAATCGTCGAAGGGCTACTCATCGGCCATCGGGATGTTGTCATCCTTAGGAAGAGAAACGACGGGGTCCAGCTCAATCTCTACCCCCGGATTCCAAGCCTGAAGTCGGGCTAACGCCAGTTGGTACCCGTACTCCAGTGACACCTGCCCCATTCGCACAAGACCCATCTCGAACCCGGGCGACTTCTTGTAATATTCGATCGCCCTCCTTGGTAGGTCCTCCCGAAGGGCATCCTTGGATCAAGCCAAGTCCAGTAGCTCGGTCTCCATCTAGCACACTTGGGCCCTCGCACCTCGGAGTTGCCCTTTGGAGTCATCCAACCGCTCACGTAGATCGACAAGTTGCCTTTCTAGGCTAGCCGATTCTGCCCGAGCCACCTCTAGATCCACCTCTATCGATGCTCGGCAGCCATTCGCTTCGTCGAGTTCGACTTGGAGGTGCTCTGCTAGAGACTGAGCCTCAGACGCTTAGACTTCGGTCGTGGCCACGACGTCTGGATTCCCACCTTCCTTCAGGTCCTAAAGTTCTTGGCACAGAAGGGTCACCTTACCATCCAAGGAGGTGATCACCCGACCCGCATCATGGGCGCGGTCAAACAGGGCCGCCTGATAATGTTGGTTCTGTAGAAAGTAGATTAGACGATCGGTCAGTAATATATATATATATATATATATATATATATATATATATATATATATATATATATATATATATATATATATATATATATATATATATACAATTATGATAAATGGTGTATGAGAAGAGACCGAGAGGGCACTTACCAACACCATAGCTTTCGTTGCCCCGTCCATCAACACCTTGAACGGTAGAGTGTATAAATCCATGGCTAGCTACGGGATCAGCATGCCTCGGATATACGTGGCCGAGGCTTCCCTGCTCTGCCAAACAGGTATTCCATGGGTCAGCGATTTTAGATCGAGCTCAAGGGGAGCATCAGAAGCCCGCTCCGGAAGATTGCATATCCGAATTGCATGGTAGTCTTGGCCGTCCACCTCGGCACTGGCGCTGCAAAGCTCCCTCACCAACTTGGGCCTCCGCCTTGAGGTAGGAGGTTCGTCTGAAACGTCGGCCATACCTTTTCCCTTTGTCGCGGCTTTATCGACTTTATGGGGGGACTTGCTTCGGTCTTTCTTTCTTTGACCGACTGAGTCTCCCCCCGTCATTTTCGGGAACTCTCAGGTACTCCCCTGGCTTCCTCGACGGGGATCTCTTGCACGTCGGAGGTTGACCCAGATTCAACACGCGGGGCTGATGGAGGCAGTGGTGCTGGAGCCGGGACCGAGGACGTAGTTCCGGGATGCCCCCCTCCAGTTTGGGGATTATCGTGCATCATGCTCATGCTCACCATTACTGCAAAGCCAACCATGAGTCGAGAAATCAGATAGTGAAGCTCAAGCAAAATAGAAGCTGGACTGAGGCCCGCCTTGACCAGTCACTCCTTGGTCAAGCTCCTAATGGCTTGAGACACAGACAAGATGCCCTTCAATCACTCGACCAGGTTCGTCTCTTCGTCAGAAAGGTTCGGGGGGACGTTGCTAATGGGGTGGGCCAACCATTCGACGCCAAAGTCCCAACCTCGATTCCTACTTATAAACAGGAATTATGCCTTCCAACCCTTGTTGTTGGAAGGGGCACCCCTGACCCTGAAGCCTGCCCGAGCAGTTAGGTAGTAGCCCCCTTGACCCCTACATAAGCGAAAGCAGGACAGGAATAAGTCCCAGCTCGGGACAATTCCTGAACC
Source organism: Ensete glaucum (assembly GCA_021527575.1). Lineage (NCBI taxonomy): Eukaryota > Viridiplantae > Streptophyta > Magnoliopsida > Zingiberales > Musaceae > Ensete > Ensete glaucum. Next base: position 17,604,645 of record CM038559.1, read on the forward strand.
CTTACATTCCCCAAGAAAGGTTATGATATAGCGCCAAGAGTTTGGCGCAATCTGACCGGGTGATACCCGCCACCAATTGAGACACTCCCCGATGACGGGATGAAGGGGGAACCTCAGCCTCGCCTCCAAAGTGTCGATAGAGATACCAAACCCCTCAGGACAAGGGTAGTATGACCGTTGCCCTGACCCTGGAGCATGAAGAACATACTCACTCGAAATACTAAACGCTTCCGAATCGATCCCAAAGACTTTTGACAAACAGTTGAGTTGAAGTCATGATGCGACTTCATAGCCTCCAGGGCTTAAAGAACCTTAGTTATCATGCCCGAGGATGAACTCTTGAGATCGGACTGATTCCCTAAGGAATCACTAGACCTATGTCTTTCCTCTCAGGGAGGGGGAATGATAGAAGAAAGGGGAGAAGAAAAGCTAGAGACTGAGAATGAAGGAGAGGACACCATCCTGACCTGATCAATAAGGGAAGTAGAAAGGGACGGAATGACCGAAACGCGAGGTCCGAGGGCTCAGAAAAGGAAGGCAGAGAATGAAAAGTGGCCCTTTGCCACCACCGCGGGGAGGCTTATATGGACCATGTTGTTTCAACTTCCCAAGGAGGCGAAAGGACCGCCTAGGGAATACGTGAATCGCACCTCCAACGGCGCATAAATGAGGGTAAGCATCACCACATCAGCCCATCCCCTTGTCCCTCATCACACTTTGTTATTTCACATCACGTGTATAGGCAATATTCGGACGACACCCAAACGCCAGCCCACTAATCCTTTGCTCGAGTTGTGTGTCTCGGCTAGTCCATCAGTCCTTTGCCCGAGTTGTGTATCTCGGCCAATCCAACAGTCTTTTGCCCGAGTTGTGTGTCTCGGTTAGTCCATCAGTTCTTTGCCTGAGTTATGTATCTCAGTCAGTCCAACAGTCCTCTACCCGAGTTGTGTGTTTCGGCTAGTCCACCAGTCTTTTGCCCGAGTTGTGTATCTCGGCTAGTCCATAAGTCCTTTGCCCGAGTTGTGTGTCTCAGCCAGTCCACTAGTCCTTTATCTGAGTTGTGTGTCTCGGCCAGTCCACTAGTCCTTTGCTCGAGTTGTGTATCTCGGCTTGTCCATCAGTCCTTTGCTCAAGTTGGGTGTCTCGGCCAGTCCATCAATCCTTTGCCCAAGTTGTGTGTCTCAGCCAGTCCATCAGTCCTTTGCTCGAGTTGTGTATCTCGGCCAATCTAACAGTCCTCTACTCAAGTTGTATATCTCGGCTAGTCCATCAGTCCTTTGCTCGAGTTGCGTGTCTCGGCCAGTCCACCAATCCTTTGCCCGAGTTGTGTGTCTCGGCCAGTCCACCAGTCTTTTGCCCGAGTTGTGTATCTCGGCCTATCCGTCAGTCCTGTGCCCGAGTTGGGTGTCTCAGCTAGTCCATCAATCCTTTGACCGAGTTGTGTGTCTCGGCCAGTCCACCAGTCCTTTGCCCGAGTTGTGTATCTCGTCCTGTCCGTCAATCCTTTGCCCAAGTTGTGTATCTCGGATGGTCCACCAATCCTTTGCGCGAGCCTTGTACCTCGACCAGTCTTTCGCCCAAGCCGTGTACCTCGCCTGACTCGATCTTTCTTCCTAACTATGACCCTCAGCCAATCTGTCAGACAAAAAATGATCGAACGATGACAAATTGATGGGGAAAGGATCAGCAGCAACTGGCACTCGGGGTCCTTCCCTCGATTCACGAAGTGTCTCAGCAGGACCCCTCTCGGGGGGGAGAGAGAGAGAATGATAGGGTACCCAATGGGTCGGCCCGACTCATCCAAGCTCACACCAAATCAGTAGCCATGTCAACGCCTAGGAGGAAGCCATGTTAGCCTGAGCGACTAAGTTAGCAACAGACTAAGCGTCCGAGGTGGAGATGCTCGGGTCCGGTACTACTTGACTCCTTCATGCGCCATTAATATCGTATGACACGCCACGCCCTCGCCCCATACCGCTGCACTAGCACATCAACCGTATAACTCGGCCGTGCCCGAGGGACGACAAAGGTAAGGCCAAGTGTACGAACAAGCTCCTCTCCCATAGGTATAAAATGCCCATTTCGGCAACAGGTGAAGGAGGACTGGTTGGCTCTCGAACTCTCTCCTTAACTCTTGTTTCTTCCTTCGAGAGGAAGGAGGATAGTTCTTCATTCTCCACTAACTTGGGCATCGGAGGGGCCTTATCGGGCTAACCCCCCCCATTTCCGAAAAGGCCTATGTGCAGGATCACCAACCCCGTGCTAAGCCGAAAGACAACTCGACCGATGCCTGGGCGCTGACTACCGAGGAGACTCCAACCGAGGTTAAAGATTCAAATCCCTACCGACATTGACAAACTTGCGTTCTCGACAGAGAATAAGTCGGGCCAACACCTCAGCTCGACTCCCAAAGGTTCAACAACAAAAATATTTCTCACAAGTGTAGAATCCAATTTTTTCAAGTTAAATTTCCCGGACCCCTTCCTTGAAATTGATGTGATCCTATGGTGCATCACAAATGGGGTGGTTGGCCTCCTAATGTGTAAGAGATGGAGGCAGAAGACATCTAATAAAGTCTCACACGGGTTCATATCATTAAACTCCATCAACGCCTCTAATGATACTTGCCCACAAAGTATACAATAAAACTCAACCTCAACGAAAAAGAAAAATAAAAATAAAACAGTATTAACTTTTCTTTTGTTCTCATCCTGTGATTAATATGAATAATTTATTTTGCTGGCTCCTCTGATTCCCTAGTTAAAACTAGGTTCCATTTGAATAATCGGAATTAATATGAACTGGTTCGCGGTTCAATGATTCATCGATTTCAAATTGAATTGGAATTGATTCTGTCTGATGATTTTAAGCTAAAACCAATCAAAATTGAAAAAAAAACAAAAATAGATCACATATAAAACTTATCATGCCATAGTTAAGTTGCCAAGTTTAAATCTATGTAACTTGGGTTCCTTTGATTAAGAGTTTTATAATTTTATTTTTATTTTATCCATTTTGATCATTATAGATATACATCTATTTTTTAAAATTTATAAATAAAATCATAAATTTTTATATTTAAAATTATTTTTAATTAAAATATAATTAAAAAAATTGATATTATAAACTAGAACCGGAATTAGAATGGAACTAAAGTAATCCAAACTGGTGGGTTCATGTGATGGATGATGGAAATAAAATAGGAATAAATTTTGTATACGAATAAATACTAATAGGCTGTCATACATAGTAGAATCAAATAGAAATCACAATTAAATGAACACCAAGATTTACGTGGAAAACTCCCTTAACTTAAAGGATAAAAACTACGAGACAAGCCAGAGAAAATCCATTATCAAAATAATGAATATACAGATCTCAAAGCTTCTTGCCCAAGCCCAAAGCAACAGCCACAAGAGAATCACAGGGATACAAGGACTATAATACTAAACATAATATCTAAAACCTTCTCAAGATATTACAGTAAGAATCCACTGCAAACTAATTTAACCTAAGATATAAATGTTTGAGAATAGTCTTTTCATGTCCTTGTCTTCTTCTCTTTCCTGGATCTCTTATTTTTTGGTCTTTACTGTCAATATCAATATGTAGTCTTCTTTCTCTCTCCCACGTTTTTAGTCGTCGCTGTCCTCTTAATCTTAACCCTTGTCATATAATCTAGGGTTTAGGTTAATATAAGTGAAGTTCTGGGTTGTGGGCTTCACTAAAGCCCATTATGGGTTGAATCTGGGCCTTTTGCCCAACAACCTCCCCCTTCAGCCCATAAGGGAGGTTGTCTCATGACTCCTCAATGTGAAGTCATGCCGACCAACTGTCGGCACATCTCATGTCTCTCTTTCAGTAAAGTCTTTGTCAACATGTCTGCCTCATTATTATCTATGTGAATTTTCTAAAGCTGTAACTGCTTCTTTTCAAGCACATTTTTGATCCAGTGATATCTGACATCTATATGCTTTGACTTGGAATTAAATATTGGGTTCTTGTATAAATGAATAACACTCTAGCTGTCATAATACATCACATAATTTTTTTTGTTTCAGCCCCAATTCTTGTAAGAATCCCTTCATCCATAATATTTTTTTGTAAACCTCTGTAGCAACAATATATTCTACCTCTGTGGTGGAGAGAACAATACACATTTGCAATCTGGACTTCCATGACATAGCTCCCCCTGCAAAAGTAAGTACAAAACCTGATATGGACTTCCTTGTGTCAATATCTCTTACCATATCTACATCTGTGTAACCTATTAACATAGGTGGTCCACCTCCAAGGCTTAAACAAACTTTAGAACTTCCTTTGAGATATTTAAAAACCCACTTTATTGCTGTTCAGTGCTCTTTGCCTGGATTTACAAGAAATCTGCTAGCAACACCCATTGCATATGCGATGTCTGGCCTTGTACATACTATCGTGTATATTAAACTTTCAACTGCTGAAGCATAAGGAACCTTTTGCATTTTCTCCTTCTCCTCATCACTTGACGGACTCTGATCTGAGCACAACTTGAAGTGACCTGTAAGAGGAGAACTAACTAGCTTTGCATTACTCATATTAAACCTATCCAATACCTTCTTAATTATTTCTCCTGTGATAATCAAATCTTCCTCTTTCTTCTGTCACGAGATATCTGCATGCTCAATATTTGTTTTATTGGCCCCATGTCTTTCATTGCAAAAGACTCAGTTCCTTTTTCAACCTGTCAATCATAGACATATCTTTCCCGAGGATAAGTATATCATCAACATAAAGTAAGATAACAATAACATCCTCACCAAACACTTTGATGTATACACAATGATCTGAAGCTGTTCTTTTGTATTCATTTTCAATTATAAATGAATCAAACTTTGTATACCACTGTCTAGGAGCTTGCTTCAGCCCATACAAGCTCTTTTTCAACTTATAAATAAGATTTTCTTTACCTTTGACTTTGAAGCCTTCTGGTTGCTCCATATAAATTTTCTTCTCTAAATCACCATGAAGGAAAGTTGTTTTCATATGTAACTGCTCAATCTCCAAGTCTAGGTTGGCAGCAATACTAAGAGCAACATGAATAGAAGATATTTTAATAACAGGAGAAAAAAATCTCTTCAAAGTCAATACCTTTCTTTTGACCAAAGCCTTTCACAACTAATCTAGCTTTGTACTTTGGTTGAGAATAATATTCTTGAGTCTTCAACCTGAAAACCCACTTGTTCTTCAAGGCTTTACTTCCCTCTGGTAGTTGCACCAAATCATATGTGTGGTTCTTCTGCAAAGAATCCATCTCTTCCTGTATAGCAATAAATTACTTCTTTTTTTGCTAACTTTCAACTGCTTCTTGGTAACTCTCTGGTTCACCTGCATCAGTAAGCATCACATACTCATCTATAGAGTATCTCCTAGAAGGTTGACGTGGTCTAGAAGATCTTCTTAACTGAGGTTCTATGGGAACTTGCTCTCTTTCTTCTTCCTGCTCAACATGTCCTACAGGTAGATCAATATCTGGCTCTGCACCATTTTCCTACACATCTCCCCCATCACCCTGATATACTGGAGGAATAACTGGTTCACAGTCTACAAATCCCTCTGCAGAAGTCTTAGCTGGTGCCTCTTTGTTTAAATCCTCAATAGTTTGATCCTCAAAGAAGACAACATCTCTGCTTCTGAATACCTTCTACTTTTCTGGATCCCATAGCCTATAACCAAATTGATCATGTGAGTACCCAAGAAAAATACACTCTTTTGTCTTACCATCTAACTTGGACCTCTCATTGTCTGGAACATGTTCAAATGCACGACAACCAAACTCTCTTAAATGCCTATAGGAGAAATCTTTCCCTGACCATACATGCTCTACAACACCACCATCTAGAGTTATACTTGGTGATAAGTTGATTACATCAACTGCAGTCCTCAAAGCCTCATCCCAAAACCTTTTGGGTAGCTTTGCCTGTTAAAGCATACATCTAATCTTTTTCATAATGGTGCGGTTCATCCTCTCTACAATTGCATTATGCTAAGGTGTACCAGGAACTATCAACTCATGCTGGATGCCATGTGACCTGCAATGATCATTAAACAATCCTGTGTACTCACCACTATTATCTGATCTTATGTATTTCAATTGTCTTTCTATCTCCCTTTCAACTCTGGCATGAAACTCCTTGAAAACATTAATAACTTGATATTTGGTCTTCAAAGCATAGGCCCAAACTTTTCTGAAAAAGTCATCTATAAAAGTAACAAAATAAAGTGCACTATTGATATTAGGAACATTAACAGATCCATCATGGGTTTTTATCCTCAAAAGACCACACATATCTATATAGACATGGTCTAAGGCATGCATTTTTCTAAATAAGGCAAGACTAACAAAGGAAAGTCTATGTTGTTTGCTAGCTAAACAATCAATATAAGGGTTCAAACGTATACCTCTGAGGTCTGGCAATACCTCTCTCTTGGAAAGTTATTGCAGCCCTTCTCGCTCATGTGTCCTAGTTGCCTATGCTATAACTCCATGCTGAAGTCTTTCTCTGTAGCATTCAATTGCTCACCATAAGCTTTAGCCTACAATCTGTATAATATATAATATTTCTTTCCATTATCTACAATAAGAGAACACTTACTAAGTTTCCAATGCCCTCTGTAAAATCTGACATCAAAGTTTTCATCGTCCAGCCTTACAACTGAAATTAAATTCAGTCTTAAGTCAACCACATGCCTCACATCCTTAAGCACTAACTTACAGCCAGGGTTGGTCTTTACATGGATATCTCCCATGCCAATAATGTCTGCTGTGCCATAGTTGCCCATCTTGACAACACCAAAATTTTCAGACTTGTAGGTAGCAAAGAACTCCTTCCGTGGTGTAGCATAATAAGAAACACCTGTGTCAATTGTCCACTCGAGATCCTGGCACACATAAGAAAAAATATCATCAGAAGTAGACACAATCAAATAATCACTACCTTATATTGTAGTTGTGATAATCTCTTTTGACTCTGTATGCTCCACTTCTTTTTCTTTTTTCTTGTTCTTCTTAGGTTGCTTGCATTGATTCTTGTAATATCCTTTCTCACCATAATTGTAGCAAACAATATCTTTTCTTGATCTTGACTTGCTTCTACTTATACATGAACCACTTCTATCCTTTGACTTTGACCTTCCTATATTCTCTAAGACAAGTGCTTGTGAATCAATCTGAGAAGTAGCTGAATTCTTTCTCCTCAACTCCTCATTCAACAAACTGCTTGTTACTTGACTCATGATGACAATACCGTCTGGTGCAGAATTACTGAGGGAAACCACTAGTGTCTCCCAATTTTTCGACAAAGAACTCAGAAGTAACAATGCCTGTAACTCATCATCAAGAGACATCTTCCTAGAGGATAAGTGGTTAGTAATACTCTGCATTTCATTCGAATGCTCAGGAATAGAAGTACCCTCTTTATATTTCAAGTTCACAAGTTTTTTGATCAAAAAAGCTTTGTTGCTAGTCATTTTTTTTTTCATAAAGGCCTTCTAACTTTTTCCAAAGAGAGTAAGCAAAACTTTGAGTAGAAACATAGTGAAAGACATTATCATCAAGCCACTGATTAATAAAGCAAATAATTTTTCGATCTAACATCTTTCACTCATCATCTGTCATAGTTGTGGGCTTTGCACTATCTCCTTACAAAGGTCCATACAAATCTTTGCAATACAAGAGATATTTTATTCTTGGTTTTCATAACATCCAATTATTTTTGTTTAAACTAATCATGCGAGAAACATTACCGACCTCCATGTTCAAATACAAAAGATTAAATGCCACCAAAACCCTGCTCTAATACTAGTTGATGGGAATAAAACAGGAATAAACTTTGTATACAAATAAATACTAGCATGCCGTCACACATAGTAGAATCAAACATAAATTACATTCAAATGAACACCAAGATTTACGTGGAAAACCCCCTCAACTCGAAGGGTAAAAGACTATAATACTAAGCACAATATCCAAAACATTCTGAAGAGATCATAGTAAGAATCCACTACAAACTGATCTAACCTGAGATATGAATGTTTGAGAATAGTCTTTTCATGTCATTATCTTCTTCCCTTTCCTGGATCTCTTATTTTCTGACCTCTACTGTCAATCTACAGTCTTTTTAATCTCTCCCACGTTTTCAACCGTCGCTCGCTGCCCTCTTAATCCCAACCCTTGCCACCCAATCTAGGGTTTAGGTTAATATAAGTGAAGTTCTGGATTGTAGACTTCACTAAAACACATTATGGATTGAATATGGACCATCTGCCCAACAATGGATGCTCTAATATCCTCCAAAATAAAATTGAATTAGGGAGAATGTTGTTATAAGGCATAAGTACCCTTCATATTTTTCACTCTACCCGTATTAAATGTATGAAACTTCGATTGGATGGGTGTCTTCACGCTTCGAAATCGGAATCAGAATCATCCAAATCGAAACCTCACCGGTTTAGTTCCGATTCTTGACTTTGAAAAATAGAAATCAATGATTACGAAACCATGGAAAGGATTACTAAAATCAGAAGTAGTTGTGCGTTGGAACGTATTGCTCTAAATCTTGGCTGGCCCCAGTGTAGCAGATGAAATGATTTATATTAGGTTCTATTTGGATCCACAATTTACACGTAGGTAAGTAGAGCTCACCACAATCTAGCCGGAGTTGTCACCGCAAAAGTTACTCCTGATGATGCTTGTTTACCAACATCAGATGTTGGCTTCCACAGCATTTGCTATCAGATGACAGCAGCTCTACGACTTCTTGATGGAAGACGACGAGCACTAAAGCTCAACAGCGCAGAGAAAACAACGTCACAGCTGCCTCTTTCCACCCTCATCCGTGCTTGCGTAGCAGTGAAGCACCTATCAGCCTCATTTTGCTCACCGGGAAGGAATACATTATGATTTCAGGTGTCTCGCTGCCCCAACATGGCCTACCTACCGCTCAAGCCTCCTGCACTTCTGCAGTGTCTCCTCTCATCAATCTCTGCACCACAGTACGCATACATTTCAAGTCGATCGCAACTGGTTGTGAGTACATTTAAAGATCGATTACATTACCCAAAGAACTCCAACCCTCCCCTCCATGCAAATTACATAAGATACAAAGCCACAGCACACACACCACCAAACCAAACACTTTCTCACGAACAGGGTGGTAGGTGTTACCGTCCCCCGTCTCTCTTACTTAGGCCCCAAAACAACGAAGAAGCTTCTTGGGAGTGAACCCTGTGACGCGATACTTAGCGGCCATCTCTTCTGCCTTGAGGAATTCTTCCCCACGCTTAGCCTCGACCATGGCTTTCTTCTCCTCCGCTGCCTTATGTAGCATGGCGATCTTGTTCTTCATCTTCTCCACGTACTCTGCCTTCTTCTTCTCCAATGCTTCCTGCACGAACAACACGGAAGGTATAGGCATAATTTTACATATATAGTTTAACCTGGTACATTGTGAGCTGAAGCAGGATGAGTGCATCTGAGCTACGGCCATTTCCATCACAGCACCTTGATAGAACTCATAAATCTAATCTTGTCAGATCAGCTAATTCCAAGAAGTTGTTGAAGTAAGCTTTCTTTGAGCAGCTACGAGATGCTTATAGTTCCTCACCTCTTTCACTTTCAACTCAGCTTCTGCAGCTGCCTTCTTTGAGTTTTCCCATGCGGTAATAGATGCCATCTTCTTGGCAGCCCTGTCCCATATTGGCAGGAAAACATGATCAATCGGACAGATAAAAATTGTGCATCCATGATGATCATAATATACCAAGTTATCATGTCCAAGAGAATCATTAGAATCAATCCAACCCAGTGTTGATGTCTCCACAGAAACACCAATGATACCATGTGGAGTCAGCAAGCACATACCCAATGGAAACAAACTTACTTGTTCTGTGCTTTGGTCTTCTCGTTCTCCTCCCATGCTTTGATCATGGACTCCCTTTTCTCTGTCTCAACCCTTGCAAGCACGGCATCTGAATTGGCAGCGTCAAACAGTATCTTCCTCTGCCTTTATACCGAGTGATGCATCATAGAACATTGTAAATTCTAGCAAATGTTTCTCCAAACACTTACCTCTGTCAATCGAACCACCTGTTGTTTTCTTGGTAGCGGCAGCCTCGGTTGCTGGTGATGAAGAGGTTATGCATAAGTTCTTAACGATGATGAAGAAATTATAATTTCGAGAGCTACGGAGAGCACATACGATATCAATCATCCAATTCGTATGCATGCAGAGATGCATCTGGAGGTGCTTTGTGATCTGTTCGTGTAATATTAATGAATCGTGGAACCTAATTATGAGGAATTCATGAAGAAAGCAGTAGAAAGGTTAAAAGAGCAACTTTTTGGTCTGTTCATCTACTCTTTTATGCTAGCACATCAATTGCAAATGCTTTCGTTCTAGAAAGTGAGCAAATTGCTATCGATCTATAATTTAAACAAAGAAAAATCGAAATAATTATCTGCTATGATCCGAATCGTTCCTAGAGAAGAGAAGATTACTCAGAGAGAGAGAGAGAGAGAGAGAGAAGAGGAAGGGAAGAAGAAGAGCTCACTGTCCACGGTGGCAATAGCCTTGGAATCTTCCGGCTTCTCCTCCTCCGTAGGCGGTGGAACCGCTGACTTGTCCTTCGCCAGGTCCTTCACTGTCCCCGCCGACGGAGGATGTGCAACTGTGCCGGCAACACCTTCAACCTCCACCTTGGTCGACTCCTCTTCCCCCATCGATCTTCTCCCACCAAAGTAGGAAGCAATCGATCGGATTAGAACTCCACCGAGTCTTGTAATCACCGGCGAGAAGCGGGTCCAGCATATAAAGCCGAGGAAGAACGAGGGCAAGAAGCGTCACGTAGAGAACCAGGCGTCGGGTATCATGCGCGGCCTTTGCGTGTGCTCGACGCGCCTAAGGGCACGACGGCGGAATGCATGTCGGGGCCGCGGTTCACGTCGCGAATGGATGATGTGTAGCGCATTCAGAAGCCTACGCTCCCTTCGCCCCTTTATATGTGCACCACGTCATCCACTCCGGTCGGCCCTTCTCACGAACTTAACCTAGTATCGATCTACGTACTGCGTATCACGGCCCTCGTTCAATCTTGACCGACGGACGTCGTTTATATATATATATATATAACTCAGGGACATAACAAGAATAAAAGCAGAGAGTATTTTAATTGGTAAACATCTTAGCTGTCGATAATATAAATATTTAATTTACCAAAATCAAATCCCATGGCCCGTGAATTCATCGTTAAGTAGATCATCAAGAGTGTACATTATATGTGTACGTTCGGCAATCCTCATACAACACAAAGCACAGGTTTGGCATGTCATGATCATGACAGCAATTGCTGTGGTGTTGGCCAAACCTTCTCCATGGAGGAGCCTTGGGGAAGGCTGAAAAGGTGGCCATGTTTCTATCATCCTCTTCCCTTCCTCCTACTCCTGGGTTAGATTTCTTGGCTTAGAAGGTGGCCATGTTACAAACATCTAATGGACGGACCAGCTTTAGCTTGTCTCCACCACACACCATCCCATCACTCCTGCAGGTCATCCAGGGTGATCTGACACTGGTAGAAGGTGGCAACATCTATCCTTTGACCAGCAGAATAGTGCGGAGATGGTGAATTATATTATCATGAATCGATGGATAGGAAATGATAGACGTGATGGGATAAAAAAAATTTATATATGAATAAATATTAATAAATCATAATATATAATAAAATTAAATAAAAATTATAATAAAATAAAATATCAAAATTTACATGAAAAACCTCTCCATCTCGAAGAAAAAAAAATCACAAGATAAATTTGAGAAAATCTATTATAAGAATAATAACTGTATAAATTTTAAATCTTCTTGTCCAAACCCAAATAATAATCACGAGATAATGACATAAATATAAGGATTAAGTTACTATGCATAATGTCTAAAATATTTCAAATTGATCATAGTAAAAATCTATTGCAAATCTGATCTAACAAGAGATGAGAATACTATTTGGATGATTAAGAATAGTATTTGTGTTGTCATTCTTTTCTTTCCTTTTCTACTCTTGTTTTTTTTGCTTTCAACTGCTATTATTGATTCTTCCTTTTTCTCAATCACATTCACTGTTCTCTGTTTTCAATCCTGATTATTAAATTTAGGTTAAAAGAGTTAGGGTTTAGGTTAATAGAAAAAGATTAGGAATGTGAACTTTAATAAAGTTCAATATGAATTGAATAATAAGCTATCTGCCTAACGTGAAAATCTATTTTAGTAATATCCTATGAGTGTGCGAACTTTTTTTGAGAAGATGCTTTCTTGGAACATCTCATTACGCTCGATCAATGTTTTATTAACTATGAACATTGGTTGATGTGACATCTTTGATTAATACTGATGTATTGAGTTTTATGCATCGAAGATCAATTGGCAAAACGCATTAGCCAAATCATGACATTTACATATCCTTTCGTAGTGTCTTAAAAAGTTAAATATATTTTCTTTCTTTTGGAGAAAAAAGTATATTTGACATGGATTACATGTTCTTTCCAGATCAATAAGAATAAAAAAAAAATGCAATCCTCGTAGCTAAGATCTGAAAACAAACCTATTCAGATATATGCTTATTTGAATGAGTAATATAAAATAGTGTCATCAAAATGTTCAAGTCATAGAACCGCAAGGTACAACTACTATAAATTAGAACGTTGTGTCTGATCCTCTTCTCTCTCTCTCTCTCTCTTACAATATTTTTCGATTCATATGTTTTTAGATAACGTTTGGTTCATATTTGAATCAAAATTGGACTTGCAATTAATTACGACGAATGGAAGAAAAAACCCTTCATATTTTATTTAAAATTAAACTTGCATTTAATCAGTACAGTTTTATACATTGTATTGTTTTGGTAATTATGTATACATTATCTTATTTGCATTGTATATATTATATCATAAAAAATATGCAAATATGGCATCTTACAAAATATAAGTATGCATGTACTGTTGAAGTTTAAAGAGGGAACAAATAAAATAAGACAAGACACTGAAAAAGAAAAAAAAAATTCACTCCTATTCTCTTGGTTGCATTGTATACATGATATCATGTTCGTTGCTGTATAATAAAAAAAGAAAAAAAATTATTTTCACTCCTATTCGCTTGGTTGCAGTAAGATTCTATACCCTATTCCCTTCATTACAATAAGATGCTATACAGGATGATAGGGAACAATTTAACTTCAACCTTGGCCTGCCAACTCACCCAGCAACCTATTGCCATCGAGAAAATTACATGGATAGAAGAATCTACACATCTTTCCAAAGCGACCTCACATCTTCTACCAACCACGATTTCAGAGAAGGCCACACGAGTCAATCGTATAGAGCATTAATCCCTGATGGTGGAATCTATTTTATCTTTTTCGATTGCTTACTTGCAGGGAGTATTAATCCATAGTGGCAAAGCCCATCTCCCCCTTTCCTAATCATCTCGTGAAGGTAGTCATCGTATGTTTTTCCCACATAGCCACCAGCCTAGACAAATGATGCCCTTATGATTGTCATTTGTTGATTATGCACCTTGTGAAAAAGCACCAGCCAACCATGAACATAAATGAGCTCATGATGGATCACGAGCCCACGGGAATGAGCCATTAGCCTCTCATCATCAGCTGCCCAAGTATAAAGCTCGTTCCAAAACCTGAAAAGAGGATGGAGAAAAAACTTATACTATTCCCACTCTATAACTAACTTTACCATCAGAAGGGTTAAGTTAAAAGTTCTTTTGATGCTGATCGATTGTGCAAATACCTCAACGAACTAAGACACACCTCAGTTCATCTCCAGAACCATGAGAAAGTTTAGACCGCCTCTATCCAACACTATATCTACCTCGGGCAAACAAGCAACATCTTGGGATTTCATCGGTGGGACCTTTCTATTAGGATCAAAGCCACAGTAAGAGAGGGTGGGGGTGGGGGGTGGATTAGTACTTATGATAAATTTACATTGATTTAAATATTCACTTAATAAAAACTATATTGAAAATACGTTTAAGTATAGAGATGTTTGAAAGAGTGCAAGCAAAGATTATAGACAATTAAATAAGAAAGGAATGAAGATAAAGAACAAAGAAGAGGAGGCAAACTGATTTTATAGTATTTCAATCTCTTAACCTACATCCACTCCCAATTCCTCCTCCGTTGAGGTCATCAGCTTCCACTATTGATCTTCCTTCAATGAGTGAAGATCAAGTACCCTCATACAACTCTATTATCCTTTTACAGATTTAGGAGATAACCTTTATAAGCTCTCCCTTAAATAAAAAAACTACATAAGACGAAATAAAGAGCTCTTAAAGAATTACAACAATATTTTCACTAGGTTTTTTTCTCTCAATGCTTGCTTACCTCAAGCAAGGATGGGGGGTATTTATAGGCCCCAAATGACTTCAATATTAGTGTAAAAAATTAAATTTTAAGAGTTTCCGAGGTGCTGGTCTCAAAGACTATATTCTGACAATTATACCACTAGTATGGGCAGTAAAATTGCTTGACACAGTCTGGAAGACTATGTCTGGATGGTTCAACTACCTAGTTTAGATGGTTCAATCTCCTAGTCTGGGTGGTTTAACCACCTGACACACCTTCGAAGATCGTGTCATCTCGGAGACTGTGTCTTCAAAGGTTGTGTCTTCAAAGAATATATCTTTTCTAATGCTAGGTTTAACCAACTAACTCTCATTATGATGCTAACTACGACACTTAAAACATAATCTTCGTTGTTTGACCATTAACTGATCTCTCGATGAACTCTCAGCATCCCTCCAGTGAACCCTTGACGAGCTCCCGACAAACTCCCGACGAACTCCCAATATTCTTCTTGTGAACTCTTGGCGAGCTCCCAACAACCTGTTGGTGAACTCCTAACGAACTTCTCGATAAAACTCTAGTGAGTTCTCGGCGAGCTCCAGATTTCATCATTCAAACATCGGTTCGATGCTCGAACTGGACTCTGGCCCAACATCTGATTGTAATGCCCTTTATTACCATAATTAATCTTGCATCACTTTCTTTAACATACAAGTTATATCATAAAACCTATCAATTGATTTCATTATCAAAATCTGAGATTCAACAATCTCCCCATTTTTTATGATGATAATCAATTGATGACGAGAGTTAACTACAACTCCCCCCTATGTATATGCCTAGGATAAATAAAACAAACTTGAATTCAAAGGCACCATCACTTTTTAATTCAAGTATTTTAACAATTTTCATAACTTAAACATTCATTATATCATACATGATAAAACTTTTTGAAGATTTATTTTCTTGATATCATATAAAAATTTCAATCATTATGTTCATAAAATAACAATATCTTCAATTATGATACAACATCAATCATTAAGTTCACAAGATAACTATGTCATCAATTATGATACAATATTCATTTAAACCATTTGAAAGATCTCAAAACAAATATCTCTCTTATGTCATCAATTATGTTATTTCTTCCTCTTTGTCATTAATAAAAAGGAGAAATACTCGATTATATTTGAATAATTTTTTAAACATTTATCACAATATTTAGCACATAAAGAGAGGAAGCTAGTTGATTGCTCCCCCGTAGTAAAATAAGAAGAAGACTAAAGTTAGAATTTAATTCTTTTTTTATAAAATAAAAAGAAATACAAAGATAGAATTTTATGCATCATAAATGTCACATCAAATTTCTTTTCTCCCTCTTTGTAAATATCAATTACAAATAGAATCATTTTAAAAGAGAGCTCAAAAATCCGAGAAGTAGACTATAAGAGCTACACATATTCAAAATCATCTCATGTAAATTTCATGCAAAATTTCAAGAATTCTAAAAAAGAGCAAATCATGCATTTGGATAGTTTAATATTCCTAACTCTCTTCTAATAAAGTTAAATTATTCTTCATTTAATGGCTTGTTGAAGATATCATCCATTGATGGTTAGTATCAATAAATTCCAAAGATATATCATAATTATTTACATGATCTCTAATAAAGTGATGCCTAATATCAATATGTTTAGCTCTTGAGTATTGAATGAGATTTTTAGTTAAACATATTGCTCTAGTGTTATCACATTTGATAAAAAAATTTTCAAGTAAATTACATAATCTTCTAAAGTATTTTTCATCCAATGACTTGTGCACGACATACACCAAGCTGCTATATACTCAGTTTCGGTTGTAGATAATACAATCAAATTTCGTTTCTTGGAAGACCAAGAAACAAGAATATTCCTAAGAATTGGTGTATTCCAGTTGTACTCTTTCTATCTATTCTACAACCTCCAAAATCGACATCTGTATAGGCAAGCAAATCAAAGTTTTTAGACTCATGATATCATAATCCTAAATTAGAAGTTCCTTTTAAATATCTATATTTGTTTAACTGCCTTAAAATGAGAATATTTAGGATTTGATTGAAACCTTTCACATCATCCAACACTAAATATTATGTCCGGTCTAGTAGCAGTTAAATACAATAAACTCTATATATTTTTTGATTAAAATTTTTATATTAATTATTCATGTCTAATTTTATAGAAGTACTCACGGGTGTGTTTATGGCCTTAGCATTATCTATATTAAAACATTTTAACAAATCTATAGTATACTTAGTTTGTCTTATAAAGATACCATTATTTAATTATTTTATTTGTAATCCTAGGAAATAAAGTTAATTTACCCATTATGCTCATTTCAAATTCTTAGCTCATACTCTTGGCAAAAGATTCACATAAGGATTCTCTATTGAACTAAAAATAATATCATCAATATAAATTTAAATAACTAAAAAATTATTTTTAAAATATTTGAAATAAAGAAAGAGCTAAGTCTTTCATACCAGGCCCTAGGGGCTTATTTCAACCCATAAAGAGCCTTAGATAATTTAAAAATATGACTCAGAAAAATATTATTTTCAAAACTAGGAGGTTGTTCAACATAAACTTCTTCGAAAATGAAATCATTAAGAAGATTACTTTTGACATCCATTTGAAATAACTTAAAATTCTTAAAAAAGATAAAGGCAAGGAGCATCCTTATGGTTTCAAATCTAGCCATAGGAGAAAGGTCTCTTCATAATCAATCCCTTCTTCTTGGTTGAAACCTTTGGTCATTAATCTAGCATTGTTTTTAACCACGATATCATTTTATCTTGCTTATTTCTAAAGACCCATTTAGTAATAGTCAGTAAATGGATATTAGGTCTAGGAATAAACTCCCACACCTCATTTCTCTCAAATTAGTTTAACTCTTCATGCATTGAAATAACCCAAGAATCATCTTTTAGGCTTCCTCAATGTATTTTGATTTAATTTAAGATAAAAATACGGCATTAGCACAAAAATTCTTAAATGATGAATGAGTTTAAACACCTTTTGATGTATCTTCTATGATTAACTCTTTAGGATGAGCATCTATATACTTTCATTCCTTAGGTAACGATTCCTTGAAAGTAGATACATCCAAGTTATTTTGGAAATGAGGTTTATCATTCAAATTTAAAGTATCAAAATCAAAATCATCATCAAAATCAATTTTTTTTCAATTTGGGAACCTTATCAAAAATAATATGGATGAATTCTTCAATTACTAAAGTTCTTTCATTAAAGACACGATAAGCTTTTGAAATTGAGGAATAACCAAGAAATATACCTTCATTAGATTTTTCATTGAACTTTCCTAATACATCTTTTTCATTCAATATAAAATATTTACAACCAAATACTTTAAAATATGAAATATTAGATTTTTTATTATTCCATAATTCATAAAGAGTTTTAAAAAGTAATGGTCTTACGAGAACCCTGTTCATGACATAGCACTATGCGGTGTTAATAGCTCAAGCCCAAAAATATTTAGATAGGCTATGTTCGTTTAATATGGTTCTAGCCATTTCTTATAAGCTTATATTTTTTCTTTCCACTACTCCATTTTGTTGTGGATTTCTAGGAGTAAAGAAATTATGATTGTATCCATTTGACTTATAAAAAGTTTGATAATCATGATTTTGAAACTCATCGCCATGATCATTACGTATAGATGAAATCATAAAATCCTTTTCATTTTGAACAAGTTTACAAAATTTTAAAAATATTTAAAAGAATTACTTTTATGCGTCAAGAAATAAGTCTAAGTGTATCTACTATAATAATCTACAATAATAAACGCATATTTGCTACCTCCTAAGCTTGTAATATCAATTAGTCCAAATAAATCCATATGGATCAATTGTAGCGACCTAGAGGTGTTTATTTAATTTTTTGATTTGAAACTATTTTTTATTTATTTTCTTAATTGACATGCATTATAAACAGTCTTTTACGAACATGATGCTAGGCATTCCTCTTACTATATTTTTAGTTGAGATTTTAATAGTTTCATGCTAGCATGTCCTAGTCTCCTATGCCAAATCCATGCATCATCATTTAAGGCCGGAAAACATATTTCATTAAATAAATTATTAATATCAATAGTATACACATTATTGCTTCTTAAGACAATCATAGAATTATTTTTGTGTGGTATTTTAATTATACAAGCATTAGATTCAACTTTGATAATGTATCTTTTATCACATAATTGGCTAATGCTTAGTAGATTATGTTTCAAACCATCAATTGATAACATATCTTCAATCAAGAGGCTTGATTTATTACCTATGGTTCCTTTCTGAATGATTTTTCCCTTGTTGTTGTCACTAAATGTGACAAATCCTTCATTTAGGCTAGTAAGCTTAGAGAAATGAGTTGGATCTCTGCTAATGTGCTATGAGCATCTATTATCAAGGTATCATTTTGTGCTTCTAGCATTTGTTTAGAGACATACCTACAAGAAAAGAAGTTTTGGTTTAGGTACTCATTTGCCTTTGGGTTTCTCATAAAAAATTCTACCTAATTTTACTAATGGCATCGAGTTGTTTATGGTTCCTTTAGGAACCCAAATTAATTTATGTGGACTATACATTTTAAATGAACATTTATAAGTATAGTGTCCAATTCTTCCATAAAAATTACATAACTAGCAAATGAAGCATGATCTTTCTTTAATAATTTATACTTTTTACTAACTGATTTACAATCATCAAACAAGTCATTAACTGCATTAAATAATTTATTATAAGATAAAAAAGACTCTTTTAGGTTACTTACCTCTTTGTCAAATGCCATTAAAGTGTAATTTGTAACTTCTTCCGTGTTAGTTGGCTCCTCGTCTTTGGATAAACTTGAGTCATCCCAAATAGCTTTGAGCGCCTTCTTTTTCTTTGGTTGCTTCTTCTCTCAAGGACATTCATTTTTGAAGTGTCCCAGCTTCGTACATTCATAATATATTATTGAGTCCATCTTATTTTATTTTAGTCATTTTTAAGAATTTCTTAAATTTTCTTATAAGAAGTGTGAAGTTCTCATCATCATCATCATCACTTGAGTTTTCTCCCAAGTGGTCTTTCTTGGTTCTAAGTGCTATGTCCTTTCTGTTTTTTAGAAGGTTGTTCTCGAGTTCATCATATACTATACATGTCATTTCGTAAGTCATCAAAGACCCGATTAGTTCTTCAAGTAAAAAATTATTTAGGTCCTTTCTTCTTGTATTGCTATTACTTTAGGATCCCAACTTTTTGAAAGGAATCTTAATATTTTATTAATAAGTTTAAAATTAAAAAACTTTTACTAAGTGATTTTAAACTATTGATGACATCCATAAAACGGGTATACATGCCTCTATGGTCTCACTTGGTTTCATGCGAAACAATTTATAACTATGCACCAAAAGATTAATTTTTGACTCTTTGACTCGATTAGCGCCTTTGTGTATGACTTAGAGTGTGTGTCGATCTTGTGTGTAGTTTCGTATATAGAAATCTAATTAAATTTATATTTATTAAGATCACAAAATAAAGCGTTCATTGCTTTAGCATTCAAAGAGAAAGTCTTCTTTTCCGAATCATTTTATTCATTCATTGGTTTGGAAGACTTTCCAAAACTACTTTTAACAATATACTATAATTCAAAATCCATAGAAAGTAGAAAAATTCTCATTCGAGTTTTCCAATATGTAATTTGTTCTATAGAACATGGGAGGACGAGTGATGGCTTTTAAGCCAAATAGAGATAAACGTGACTCTGATACCAATTATTAGGTTCAAAATGACACTAAGAGGGGGGGAGTGAATAAGTGGTTATGATAAATTTACATCAATTTAAATATTTACTCAATAAAAACTATATCGAAAATATATTTAAGCATAGAGATGTTTGAAAGAGTACAAGTAAAGGTAGTGTACAATTAAATAAAAAAGCAATGAAGATAAGAAGTAAAGAAGAGGAAGCAAACTGATTTTTATAGTGGTTCGGTCTTATGACCTACGTTAACTCTCGATTCCTCCTACGTTGAGATCACCGGCTTCCATTATTACTCTTCCTTCAATAGGTAAGGATCAACTATTCTCTTATAACTTTATTCTCCTTTTACAGGTTTATGAAATAACCTTTACAAGTTTCTAAGCTCTCCCTTAAATAAAAAAATTACACAAGATGAAATGAGGAAAAGCTTTCAAAGAATTACAATAGTGTTTTCATAAGGTTTCTACTCTTAATGCTTGCTTACCTCAAGCAACGATTGGGGGGGTGGGGACGGGGGTGGTATTTGTAGGCCCCAAATAACTTCAATATTGGAGCCAAAATTCACATTTTAAGAGTTATCGAGATGTTTATCTTGAAGACTATGTTCTGACGGTTGTATCGCCAATCTAGGTGGTACGATCACCTAACACAGTCTGGGAAATCGTCTCGAAGACTATATCTGGACAGTTCAACTACCTGACATACCTTTGAAGACTGTGTCGTCTTGGAGACCGTATCTTTTCTAATGCTAGGTTACTAAAATCACTTTTATAATAAGTACAAATCAGTCTCAATTAAGACCTAATGACATTTTAATTGAGTTAATAAAATTAACTCTTATTATGATGTTAACTACGATACTTAAAATATAATCTTCATTGTCCAACCATCAATTGATCTCTCGGTGAACTCTCGACATCCTTCCGGTGAACCCTTGGTGAGCTCCTGATTTCTTCTGACAAACTCCCATAATTCTTCCGACGAACTCTTAGCGAGCTCCCAATAACCTATCGGCGAACTCTGGACGAATTTCCAGAAAAACCTCTGGTGAGTTCTCGGTGAGTTCCCAATTTCATCGTCCGAACATCGGCCCAATGCTCAAACTTGACTTCAATCTAACATCTGATTGTAATGTACTTTATTATTGCAGTTAATCCTGCATCACTTTCTTTAACATACAAGTTAGATCATAAAACTAAGCAATTTATTTCATCATCAAAATCTGAGATTTAACACTTCTCTCATTCCAACCACCTCTAGTGACTATCCCATGGGTTATCAGAACTAGTTTGGGCTTTCACAATAAAATCAAACCGTGACGACTCCAAAACAACACCACAAGTCTTTATACAGAGATAGAATTGACAGTTTCTAATGTTAAAAAATTACTATAATTAAGCAATATGTACCGAGGACAAAATAATCCTTTAAATCGTGGTAAATATCTTGTTAATTATGTCCAATGTATGTTCTGTGCTGTATGGAAAGAATCCAAACATCTCGTTTGTATTGCGTAGAAAGAATTCCAATTGTTGGTGATTTTTTTCATGTTTATGCTATGTAATATAATTCAGAATTCATCAATTAATTTGGTTGTCTTCCTCCTTTTAACTCCTTGCTCTGGTTTGATTTTGTGAGATGATCTTCTTATTTTATATTTTATATCATATACTATTTCACGTTAAATATACACATTATTATATTATGTTATATAAGACATTATTCAGCGTGAGCTACTCAACATTTATATCATTCATTAATATGAAATAATAATTTTATATTCTTTACATGCTCTAATCTTCAATCACATATTTAAGTGTATGATTTGATTGCATGATTTGAGTCATTAATTGAGGAAGTATCTTCCTCAAAATCTGTATAAATAAATAAATAAATAAATATATATATATATATATATATATATATATTACGCCAATGAATGAAATCAATCTTTTCTACAATAGTTTTTTTTATTTCTTCGTGATATTATAGCTCCTTTTGCCTTGATCAGAATTTTCTCTCTCCTCTCACGTCTTCTACGTATTCTCTACTGTGCTCGTGGATAGAGTTTTTACGTCCACAATGAGCAGTTGTTGTCATCTCCTTATATCGCATGCATATCATAGATACCGATCGCTCGTTGATCTGCAAGCGAAGGCGGACCATAACCAACCTCCCCTCTTGCTCTGGTGAACCCTTCCTCAAGCAATAAGTCTTCTTCTCACATCGTAATAAACGATCTACCCAACCAGTGCTTGTGTCCGCAATAGTCATTGTGGCCAGATCTGTCAGCCTTAATCTGATCTATTACCTTCGGCGATTGTGATTTGCAACTTGCCTCTTGCACCTTACTGTCACCGTAGACAATTTGCCTCTTTGGTGATTTCCATATTTGACTTGTATCTTGCATCTTGCACCTCACTATCACCATCGGCAATCGATAGATTTGCCACTGGCTGTAGCAATCAACGAATCGTTCTTCTCCATTGATCATCATCTTACTCTTCTTGCTCACTGGACAATAAATACTCATAGCGATACTGATCAGCAATTGTGGACTGCTAAACTAATCCGATCGACACGGTGCTCAACTAATCGTCTTCCGATCTGATCTGCTCTAATTCAATGGTATGGCCTTCTATTAGCCCATGGTGCCAACTACTTATTCAAGGATAGATAGTGCAACATCTAACCACGTCTGACGTCCACGTCATTTTCCACCTTCATCTTTATAGCTCCAATTGTTGTTTTCTCAACAAACAATAGTTTATCTCAACATATACACTTATTTCTATCAATGCAGTAACTTTGATCCTTTTCAAACTCTCCAAATATCATAACTATAATCTATTATGCTACATCGATGGTTCCCTTAGTTGTTCACCAAAAAAGTTTCAAATACCTAGAGAGCCCATCTCGATGACAAATCTTTATCATAAGTTATGATTATGATAACATCGTCTTATTCTACAAGTCATCCAAATCTTACTCACTAATACCATAGCAACATTAATCTCTTCTAAAGCACTACAACAAAAGTATGATTAAAGATACAAACCTCCATTGTCAATCGCTTCGCACTCACATGTTAAGTCTCTTATCTACTCTAATGAAAATAGCACAAGAGGAAAGTATTATTGCTTGTTATATGTAAGATTTAAAAATTATTATAGATGATTTAACTTTATAGGTCATCCCCTGAGTGATAAAAATATTAGTGTTATAATCTCAATAGCCTAGGAGACGAATATAAGGAATTGACGATAACAGTTCGAGCACATGACTCACTAATGTTATTTGAAAAACTATATAATAAGTTGATTAATCAATGAACATTTTTGAAATGAGAAGAGAGAATGACGAGACCAATTATTATAGCTCAATTCAATCAAAAATCCAAAAGAAGAGTAATCAAAGCAATAAAAACTTTATCAAACAAGATGCCTCGTAGATACATGGGTAACAACACATAGAGTCAGCATCCTCTATTATATTAGTAAAGCAATAACTATGATGGCAACTGTTGAATCTTAGATTTTGATTATGAAATCAATTAATGGAGTTGATTGATGCAGGATTAATTACGATAGAATGATTATTACAATCAGGGTTGGCCAAGGTTAAGTCCATGCATCGAGTCGATGTGTTTGTGAACTCGCCAGGAGTGTGTCGGAAGTTCGCCGAGGGTATCAGGAGTTTGCCAGGATGGCGCAAGAGAGTTCGCTAAAAGAAGATTGAGACTCACCGGAAGATTATCGAGGGTAGCCGAAAAGCTTGTCGGGAGTCGGGATGATCTTGTAATAGATATTTTGATAATTATGATTGTATTTAATTAAGTCATAATTAGCATCGTGCAGGTCTAATTATGGCTAGATCAATGAAGTTACAACCAGATGATGGGCCAAGATACAACCTAGGCATCGGGTAGAGTTCGGACGATGTGGTGGGATCTCGCCAGAAGTTCGCTAGGAGATTCACCGAAGGAATCGGGAAGCTCACTGGGAACGTGAAGGGAGATCGCTGGGAAGAAGACCGAAGGACTTACCACAAGATTGTCAGAGTATGCGGGAGTTAGGTCTTAATTAGGCTTAATTGATCATTAAGTGGTGTAATTATTAAGTCATATTTAGAAGTTAGAGTCATAATTGAGTTGGATTTGGAAGGAATCCAAATCAACTCAATGAGGCAATCGAATCCACTACTGGGTTTGGTTGAGCTTAGATTGAGCTCAATCAGTTGACCAAAGAGCTGGTCAATGTAAAAGTCAAGCCGGAATTCGAAAAGTGGACGGAACCACTTTTGCGAAAATTTCAGTAGGTAAACTGTTGGTGAGCAGCGGTTGGACCGCCCATACCACAGAATCCGGGCGGCGGCCAGTAGGTGTCGATGGGTAAAATGTGCTTGCTCAGATAAATCTCTAGCCAGGGTTATTCGGATTGAGAGAGAAAAAGTTCTCTGGTAGAATTCAATTAGAGTAAGATAAACTGATTCCGTATATAAGCTGCTAGTACCATGTCCAATATATAGTCTCTAAGATATTAGTTGAATGAGAGATTATAGATACACGGCAACTATGGATAGACAGGTCTGATGGATATGATCTCCTTGTACCGTTTGGGGATTATGTCATAGTGGCCTAGTACGTCCATAGCCGATAAGTCGAGTGAATTATTATGGAGATAATAATTCACTATATCAGAAAGAGTTATGATGGGAACGACTCACGGCCAGCACGGTATCGGGCCTATAGGGTCACACACATATGGTGGATGCTTTAGAGAATAGAGGATTGGATGAAGATCCAATTAGTCCATATTCTCATTAGATGAGATCCTATGCTGATGGACTCCTAGCTTAAGGCCTAATTAGAGGCTTAAGGAGATTTCTGGATAGAGATCCCATAATGCAAGGTTAGTGGGTAATTGGATAAAGATCTAATACCTACTAAGGCAGGAGCCTTAGAGTTTGGTGGCTCTTTATAAATAGGAGAGGAGACTCATGATTGATAGGTTACAGTTTTGGCCTTCCCCTTCTATTCTCCTCCCTCCTTTTGTGCAATAGTTATAAAATCAGATTAGAGTAGGTTTGCTACAAAGATCTATCATGTGGATACTGCTAGAGAGGAGGATACTTGACATCCTTCATCCTCTCCATCCAGATCTGAAATACAAGGATATATGATCTCCCTAGGTAAAATAATCTCTCACATGATATGATTTTTTTCATTTTTGTGGCTTTCTCATGACCCAATCTTTGCATGATGATCTGATTAATTGTGGAAAACTTATTTTGTTTTGATTTCCGCTGCGCATGTGATGCTTCCATTGAGGCTTCCCAACATTAGTATAAAAGCCAGGTTTTCGTCAAAAGATTGGTTTAAACTACATGGGATGAGATTGAATCGGTGCATTTTCGAAGCAAATGTAATGAGAAAAGGGGGCGGCCGACCATAGCCAGGCCCTCTGCAAGGGCCATCGACCACGGTCGGGTCCTCTGTAGGGGCGGTCGACCATGGCCAGGCCCCTACAAGGGTGATTGCAAGTGACTAAGGCGGCGATGAGGCGCTGTCCGATTCACGAGGCGATGCTCACGGCTAGCTTCGCAGGCATACAGGCACCGCTTGCACGGCCGCCCACGAGTCTTTGCCGAGGCGGCGCTGTAGGGTAGGCGTGGGTAGGGTGCTTGCCAGGCCAACCCACATAGGCGACAAGCCAAGAGGGTTAGGGCAATCCTTTTGAGAAAAGGGTGATCCTGACCCTCTGAATTTGGAAAATATCAAGGATTGTCCTCATGTATAAAATTCTTAAAATACCCTCAATAATTATAGAAATCCTAAGGACTATCGTTTTATCTATAATTATGAAAATACCCTTGATAATTCTGAAAATTTCGAGCATATCCTAATTTCTAAAAAAATAATTAATTAAATAGTTTAATTAATTATTATATATATCTAGTAATCCTATATATGATGTGATGTACATATGATATATGATATGGATGGATGATCATGAGTCATATGTTGTGATGTGTGTAATTGTGATTATTATTATTGAGGCCTATGAGCCTTTATTTTTCTCGTTTATTATCGGGCTTGTGTGGTTGTGGTTATTTGCAATTACATGGAGATGCATGGCGGGAGCGTGAAGGTGACAGCGGGACCCATGATGTCATGGCGGAAGATCACGATACATGGTGATGCGACGATCCAACGAAATCGATGATGAGGAGATCAATTATCATAGGGCATGGAGATACGTCGATGCACACATAGATCATATTATGAGTGATTAGACCCATTGACTCGGGTTTAATCATATTAGGTGACGGCTCATGATTATCTGGTGTGGCTTGCATATGTGATGTGTTATATACCTACTATATATATATATATATATATATATATATATATATATATATATACATGTGATGTAGATATATATTAAATATTTATGTGTGTGACAAGATATATTAGGAGATCGATATTAAATGAAAACCCCTCCTATGTGGTAAGCATGAGACAACAAGATTGACCCACGTGGCCTTCCATCGTTTTAGGAAGAAATTGAATTACGGTATAGATTGAGTTAGTCGAGTTACTTGAGGTTCACCTATCTACGTAATCGAGTTCTTGCCTATGACATATAGATGTTACCGGTGACCTGAGGACATGGTATGACTTGATCTAGCAATTGAGAGCATATCCATCGAACCAGACTCATCTTGTAATGATGGTGATGATTTAACTAAACTAAATGGTTGGTCGAGAAGTCGAGAAGTCGAGACAAGAGTTATCATCCTTAGGATGGGCAAGGGCAAAAGAAGACTAGGTAAGGCAAAGGTTGCCAAGAAAGACCTAGCAAAGGACAAAAGATAGTGCTTCTACTATGGCCAAGATGGGCATTAGAAGAGAAACTGTAAGGACTATCTTGTAAAGAAGGCGAAATAGAAGCTTGGAGAAGCTTCAAGTATATTCATGATCACTCTTCACTTGTTAGATTTTCATGATAACACATGAGTATTGGATATCTGGAGTGCTTATCATATCTGCAATTCGTTGCAAGTTCTATTAAGACCTAGGAGATTGGCTAGAGGCGAGATGGATCTCAAGATGGGCAATGGAGCAAGAGTTACTACAATTGCTATTGGGGGAGATCATCCTTTATCTGCCTGGTGGAGCTATTATTACATTGGATGTATGTTATTTTGTTCCATCTATTATTAAAAATATTATTTTTATCTTTTATTTATAATTAGTAGATATAAATTAGTTTTTAAAAATAATAATTATTTAATAATTATGGATGATGAGATCATCACTAGAGGGACCCTTATAAATGGCTTATATGTGTTAGACATTTCTCTACACATCATGAATATAAATATGTCTAAGTCGAAAAGAGATGAGGTGAATAATGCATACTTATGGCATTATAGGCTATGTCATATACATGAGGAAAAAATTCAAAAGTTGCTGAAAGATAGATACTTAAATCTATCTGACTATGACTTATATGCAACTTTTGAACCTTGCCTTCATAGGAAGATGACCAGCTCTCCTTTTAGTGGAATTGGAGAGAGAGCCAATGAGTTATTAGAACTTATACTTCATTACATTCATTGATGATTTCTCTATGTATGGACACGTATACTTGATCAAGTACAAATCTAAGGCCTTTGAGAAATTCATAAAATATAAGAATGAAATGGAGAACCAAATTGGAAAGAGTATTAAGGCTCTTCGATCAGATCAAGGAGGTGAGTATTAAGATTCTATCCCAGTGGACATCTTATACACCTCAGCTTAATGGTATATCAGAAAAGTGGAATCATACACTATTAGATATGGTGCGACCCATGATGAGTTTCACTGACATACTCGTCTCATTCTGGGGGTATACCCTAGAGACTGCATTTTACCTTCTGAACAGAGTTCCATCAAAGTTGGTAGTGTCTACACCATATAAGATATGAAAAAGAAAGAAGCCCGATTATAAAGTGGTTAAGATTTGGGCTGTCCTGCCTATATTAGAAGACACAACCCCGACAAGTTGGAATCAAGGACGAAATGGTGTACGTTCGTGGGATACCCTAAGGAGACTTTAGGATATTACTTCTATCATCCCGAGGATCGAAAGGTTTTTGTTGCCAAGAGAGCTGTGTTCCTTGAGAAGGAATACATTCTTGGTGAAAACAGTGGGAGTGAGATAGAATTGAGTGAGGTTGGAGAACCTAGCTCAAGCACTATTCCAGAGCCCAAGTTTATTCAGATACCTAACATACAAGTTCCATCTTTACATAGGTCTAGTAGAGTATCTCACCCTCTTGAAAGTTATGTGGGACATATCAATGGAGAGGACTCTTAGGATGTTGATCCTCAGACCTACGAGGAGACTATTATGAGTATAGACTCCAGGAAGTGGCAATAAGTCATGAATTCTGAGATGGATTTCATATACTCTAACAAGGTTTGGAACCTTATGGATGCACCTGAGGGTATCGTACCTATCGGTTGTAAGTGGATCTTCAAGAAGAAGATCAGAGTAGATAGAAAGATGGAGACCTATAAGGCAAGGCTAGTAGCTAAAGGATATCATCAAAAACAAGGAGTTGACTATAATGAAACTTTTTCACCTGTAGCCATGCTTAAGTCCATTATAATTCGTTTGGCCATTGTAGCACACTATGACTATAAGATCTGGCAGATGGATGTCAAAACAATATTCCTTAGTGGCAACCTCGAAGAGGAGGTGTATATGACATAGCTAGAGGGATTCATATCCAGAGAGAGTCTAGATAAAGTATGTATATTGCTCAAGTCCATTTATAGACTAAATAAAGCAAGCTTCCCGAAGTTGGAACATAAGATTTGATGAGACAATCAGATCTTATAACTTCATTAAGAACGAAGATGAGCCTTGTATATACATGAAGGTAAGTAGGAGTGCTATCACCTTCTTGGTATTGTATGCGGATAACATCCTAATCATTGGGAATGATGTAAGAATGCTCTCCATAATAAAGACTTGGCTATATAGAAACTTTTCTATGAAAGGCTTAGGGGAAACATCATATATTTTGGGGATCCAGATCTATGGAGATAGATCTAAGAGGATGCTTGGCTTGTCTTAGTCTTGGTACATAGATTCTATTATCAAAAGTTTTTGCATGGAGAATTCTAAGAGAGTTCTCATACCAATGAGACATGGAATATCACTTTCTAGGAGTATGTCCTCAAAGACTCTTGAAGAAAGGGTAGACATGGTTAAGATACCTTATGCCTCAGTGATAAGGTCTATCATATATGCTATTCTATGTACCAGGCCTGATATAGCACATGCTCTAAGCGTCATGTGCAGGTATGAGGCAGATCCAGGTTTAGAATACTAGAAGGCAGTAAAGTGTATCCTTAAGTACTTGAGAAAGACTAAGGATCTTTTACTGGTATATAGAGGAGGTAGCCTCTAGGTTGAGGGCTACACGGACTCAAGTTTTCAGTCCGACATTGATGATAACAAGTTGAACTCAGGGTATATTTTTACCCTGAATAGAGGAGCAGTAAGCTAGAAGATTTTTAAGCAAAATACTACTGCTGACTCGACCATAGAGGCAGAATACATTGCTATAGCAGAAGCAACAAAATAGGGGTGTGGATGAAGGAGTTCATCAGGGATTTGGGAATCATTCCAAGCAGCATGAAGTCGATTCCCATATACAACGATAACAATAGGGCGATAGCTCTAGTAAGGGAACCCAAGCCTCATCAGAATTATTACGAGGAGGTTCCACTTAATTAGAGAGATCATAGCCTGTAAAGATATAGCAATGAAAAGAGTTCCATCCAAAGATAACATTGTAGATCCATTGAGGAAGCCGTTGGCTTATATTATATTTAAGCGTCACAAGAGTCTGATAGAGATCAAACATATAAGTGATTGACTTTAGGTCAAGTGAGAGATTGCTAGTTATAGGTGCTCTACAAGTCAATCACGTGAGTGATGACATATATGACACGTTGTGTGATTGTTTTTGCTTATGATTAATATTGGTATATTCTCACATTATATTATCTATAGTACATATATATTGTGATGTCCTTGGTTCTGTGCAATGGGAATCATATCATGATGAGATCACGATAGTAAGATCGATTCACCTTTAAACATAGATCCTAAATAATCCCGTTCATAGGTTACTCGAGAGGGACATCGAGATAACCGAACATACTGATGTACTATATACTCGTCCATATGATGAAGGCGACTAGTCCTACAGCCACTTGTGTGGAGACACTAAGGATATAATACAAGTACTCATTGGAGAATGAGTTCACTGATTGATCCGTTTATGGAATGTTGTATGATTGATGATATCTAGTGTCATACAGTGATTTCATAGTTATGGTTATGTATCTGGTCCTTTGACTTGAGACACCAAGGATGCCTTGTATAAGTACTTCTTTCTTTGACGTCAGACTTATAGGTTTGGAAAGTTCCAGATCTGGTACAATTGGTTATCGAAATTATTAGCCAACTTTACAAAGATAATTGAGTGTCAATAGAGGATCATCCACTCTCGGTATCACGGGAGGAATATCCCATATATGCTTGCACAAACAAATCCCTGGCCAGGGTCATTCGGATTGAGAGAGAAAAAGTTCTCTGATAGAATCCGATTAGAGTAAGACAAACTGATTCTATATGTGACCTGACAATACCATATCCAATATACGATCTCTAAGATATTAGTTGGATATGGGATTATCGATACACAATAACTGTTGATAGATAGGTTCAATGGATTTGATTCCCTTGTACCATTTGGGAACTTTGGCGTAGTGGCCTAGTACGTTCATAGTCGATGAGTCGAGTGAATTATTGTGGAGATAATAATTCACTATATCAGAAGGAGTTTTGATGGGAGTGACTCACGGCCAGCTCGGTATCAGGCCTAGAGGGTCACACATATATGGTGGATGCTTCAGCGGATAGAGGATTTGATGGAGATCCAATTAGCCCATATTCTCATTAGATGAGACCCTATGCTGATGGGCTCCTTACTTAAGACCCAATTAGAGGCCTAAGGAGATTACTGGATAGAGATCCAATAATATAAGGTTAGTGGATAATTGGATAAAGAGCCTAAGGTTTTGGTGGCTCTCAATAAATAAGAGGGAAGACTCATGGTTGATAGGTTGTAGCTTTGGCCTCCCCCTCCTATTCTCCTCCCTCTCTCTGCGTAATAGTTATGAGATTAGATTGGAGGAGTTTTACTATAGAGATCCATCGTGTAAATACTACTAGAGAGGAGGACGTTTGACCTCCTTCATCCTCTCATTCCGGATCTGAAATACAGGGATATACGATCCTCCTAGGTAAAATAATCTCGCACATAATGCAATATTTTTTTTTAATTTTTATGACTTTTTCGTGACCCAATCTTTGCACAATGATTTGATTAACTATGGAAAACCTATTTTGTTTTAATTTCTGTTGTACATGTGATACTCCCACGAAGGTTTCCCAACATCCACAACCGCCCAAGCAATTCCCATAATTGCTTAGATTATCGTCGAATTCCGATGTCATCTCCACTACTGCAGATCACCTTTTGATCTCCCCACGAATTGCATCAGGTTCTGATTTTCTACCTTACTACTATTGCAATTTAGTTATCCTTAACCCAAAAAAACCAAAAAAAGTGTTCTTATCTCGCTGCATAAACTCTTCATTGTAAAGTTTCTATCTTTACGATAAAAGTTACGCTATAGAATTCAGTCGTATACCATTGCTTGTTTTGATCTTGCTACCATAATTTTTCAATCTAATGGTCTACGAGTTTTATACGCCGGCTTTGGCACTCCTTAACATCAGTTTTCCTTTTAATTTTATGTAAAAATTATCGATATAAACTGTTGATCTTTTACATCTAAGCTGATGAATTCCAGACATAAAAATCTGTAGCTGAACCTTCTCATAATTTTTGATCTTGCTAATTCTTTTACTATCTTATTCTTCCATGAATTATTTTGTCAATATTACCTTTCTCTTACTAGTAGATTTCCCTTAAGTTTTACTTAAATCCTTATTATAAACTACTGTAAAACATTACATCTATCTTATTGAAATTTTTCGACATAAAATTATGTTACTACCATACTTTTCAATGTTTCTTGCTGCATACACTCCTGACCTTGACCCAACTTGTTACTACCATTATTCTTTTCCATCTTGCTGCTATCCTCATGGGTTTTTTTTATTGTCGTAATTATTGAGAAACCTTTGTGGGAGCATCACATGCGCAGCGAAAGATCAAAACGAAACCAGTTTCTTATGTAAATCAAATCGTCGTGCAAAAGATTGGTGCGAGAAAAATGCAAAAACCAAAAAATCGTATCGTGTGATAGATTGTTCTACCTAGGGAGATCATATATCATTGTTTTCTAGATTTGGATGGAGAGGATGAAGGAAGTCAAGCGTCATCCTCTCTAGCAGTATCTACATGATGGATCTCAGTGATACTCCTCCAATCACAGTCTTAGGTTTCCCAACTCTTTCATTGAGGGAGGGAGGAGAATAGGAGGGGGTGGCTAAAGCTGCAGCCTATCAACTATGAGCCTCCCCTCCTATTTTTAGAGAGCCACCAAAAATCCTAAGATTCCTGGCTTAGTGGGTATTGGATCTTCATTTGATTACCCACTAACCTTGTATTATTAGATCTCTATCCAATAATCTCCTTTAGCCTCTAGTTGGGCCTCATGCAAGGAGCCCATTAGTGCAAGGTCTCATCTAATGAGAATAGAGGCTAACTGGATCTTCATCCAATCTCTATTCGCTAAAGCATCCACCATATGTGTGTGACCCTCTAAGCCCGATATCGAGCTAGCCATGAGGCCACTGCATGATAGTCCCTAGATGGTATATGGGGATCGAATCCATCAGACCTATCTATCGATAGTTACCTTGTATCTATAATCCCTTATCTAACTAATATCCCAAAGATTATATATTGGACATGGTACTGTCAGACCACATACAGAATCTATCTTAGTCTTGCTCTAATCGAATCCTCCCAAAGAACTCATTTTCTCTCAATATGAATGACCTTGGCTAGGGATTTGTCTGAGTAAGCATATATAAGATATTCCTATCCTAATACCGAGAGTGAATGATCATTTAGTGATACTCAATTGCCTTCATAAGATTGGCTACCAATCCCGATAACCAGTTGTACTAGATCTGGAACTTTCCAAACCTGTAAGTATGGTGTCAAAGAAAGAAGTACTCAAACAAAGCATCTTTGGTGTCTCAAGTCTAAGATCAGATACACAACTGAGATTATGAAATTGCTGTCTGATATTCAATATCATTAACCATACAACATTTCATAAGCGGATCAATCAATTAACTCATTCTCCAATGAGCACTTGTACTATATCCTTAGTGTCTTCACACAAGTAGCTATGATACCAACCACCTCCATCATATGGACTAGTATACACCAGTCTATCTAGTTATCTTAATATTTTTCTTGAGTAACCAATGACCGAGATTATTTAGGATCTATGTTTAAAGGTGAATTGATCTCGTTATCATGATCTTATCACGATCTGATTCTCGTTGCATAGAATCAAGGACATCACAATATATATATATATATATATATATATATATATATATATATATAATAGATAATATAATGTGAGAATTTGTCAATAACAATCATAAGCAAAATGATCATGCAACGTGTCACACATGCCATCACTCACGTGATTGGCTTGTAGGGCACCTATAACCAGTAGTAATCCTCTAAATCGTTGATGGATCTTTCATCGCAAAATTGTTGTTCTCAATGAAAAATTATGTAGCAACATCTTTGGCACTTCTTGTAGCAGCCCTACCAAATTGGTTGTTGTCACCTATAGCAACCTTAAACCATCTTCCCAACCTTAAACCATTATCCCCAAACCCACCTTACAACCTCCACAATAGCCTCAAACTGCAACATCAACTACACCTTTGATAGTAGCCTATCGACGTAGAATTCTAGAGCACTACCTTTCGGTGTTTTTTGCTGCACCTATATTTGATCCTTATTGAAATTGCTACTACCACCCACATCACCCTTAAGGCACCCTTTAGCCTTAAGATGCCACATCCTATTTCCATAACCCTAACATCATCTAAAACCGTAGCCTAAAATAGTGAACTATCATAGCCACAACCTTTCACTACCTATCTTATATTTCATTGCCACCAAAACTTCCACCACCCTATGCCTTTGACCCATCAATAGAAAAAAAAAATAGAGACATCTCAGATATGGAGGCATACATAATGACATCTCAAGATTCAATTGATGTCATGTTGGAGGCATTTGAATCACAGCTTGAATCATGGTTTGAATCACGCTTGGAGGACAAATTGTGTGCTTTATTCGTAGAATTCAAAATTGGATGATCCCTGAGTCTAACAATATTCCAACAAGAAGAAAGTTCAGAGAGACCTTCAAAAAAGGAGGGACGGTCCTTGGACATGATACAACTACACATGAGGGTGGACTTCCCTCGATGGGAAGAGGGAGACCCGGCAGGATGGCTTTCATGAGGAAAATGCTACCTCCATTATCACTGGATACCGAAGGCTTCGATGGTGGAGACTACTGTCATTCACCTCGAAGGAGATGTAATTTGATGGTACAATTGGCTTGAATACACTAAAGGAGTCCCAACATAGATACAATTCAAAATTGGGCTGCTGAACCACTTTGGACTGACCAAGTATGAAAATATCGATGAACAACTCGCGAAGATCCGACAAACCTCCACGATCAAAGAATACTAGATCAAGTCCGAGGAATTATCTTAACCCACTCATGATTGGTCTGACAAACAATTATTAGGGACATTCATCAAAGGATTCAAGCTAGAAATAAAAGGAAAAGTTAAAGTGCGGCAGCCCCACACAGTGATGACCGCAGTTTCCTTCGCTCGAATCCAAGAGGAGCGGCTCAACCAAGACACTCGAAGGATGAGAATCACTCATAAACTAGTAACATATAAACTTCCAGTAACCCTTGCTCCTAGCTGTCCTTCGTTGGTAAAGAAATTATTGAGATAAGAACTTCGCAACAAATCAGCGAAGAGCCTTTGTTTACATTGCGATGAACCGTAGAGTCGTGACCATCATTGCAAAAAGGTATGCCTTCTACTGATGGAGCCCATTGAAGACATGTAGGAGAAGGTTCAAGAGCATGAGGAGGAGGCCACAGAGGAAGAACAACAGTTAACCAATTTTATGGTGCATGCTCTTGTCGGCTATACGAACCCGTAAATGATGAAAGTGAGAGGACTTCTTAAACAGCAACCAATCACAGTTCTCATTGGCACCAAGAGCACTAATAACTTCATGAACAATAAGGTTGCTGTTCGGATGACCTTACATATCGAGGATTGCAGTAAGTTTGATGTTAATATCATCGACAGATGAATTTTAAAGTGTGACTGTAGGTGTCCGCGGGTGAAATGTTGTTGTAGGACCAAGAGATAATTACATATTTCATTCTCCTCCTACTTGATGATTATGAGATCATGCTTGGCATCAAATGACTGACGACATTAGGTGATATTCCTTGGATTTTTTTAAATTTATCATGAAATTTTTAGCCATGGGAAACAGGTGATCCTATGTGGCAAACGCGGGAGCAACGTGATGATGGTTTCAATGCAGCGAATGGAGAAAGTCTTGCATAAAGTGAAAAGTGGCTTCCTAATGCAACTCCAGTAGCAACATATGAGGGAGCCGACAAAAATTGAAGACCCAAACCTTCTCCAATTGATTGTTGAATTTTTAGACATCTTCACCGAATTCCATAGCCTACCTTCTACCCGATGGCATGACCACCAAATTTTGATTCTACCGAGCAAACAGGCAGCAAACACTCGACCATATCATTATCCTCACATCTAAAAAGCTAAAATAGAGAGGATTGAAAATGAGATGCTTGAAACAGGGGTCATCCAACCAAGTTACAGCCCATAATCTTCGTCAGTGCTAGCTTTACCCGACCTCGACAAGGTGTTTGTGATTGACACTTCGGGAGCTAGAATTTGTGTTATCTACATGCAAGATGGCTAACCCCTAATATGCATCGACGCTCTCCCTGCACTTCACATAATGCTTCTGATCTGTAAATGGGTACTAATTGCTACTAAATTTAAAGTTTGGCACGATACAATTCAATAACATGAAGGAGAGATGAAAACATGCTCGGTAAAATTGCAGCTCCTATCCACCTCAGACTCAGAACGAGCTCATATCACTAGGGACCTTATCAAAGGGCAGCCATTATTCCAAAAGAAGGCTCGGTTACTAAAGAACAACTAAGTGGCAGCTTATACAAGAAATAAACAACCCTCCGATAAATACCGGAGCAAAAGAAAGTTTGCTAATGAAGATCAAGTTTCTCTTCATCTCCAGCCCTACCAGTAGAAAATTTGAGCCTCAAAGAAGTGGTCCCCCTGCTACTTTGGCCCTTGCATAATTGGAGATCATATTTGAGTCATGACTTATGAATCAAATTGGTACATTAATTCAAAAATGCAATTGATCCTCTAAGTATCTCACTGTAAATGAAAGTTTAGAGAGGATGACTTAGCTCAGGTCCATTCACCTAATATTCCTACTAATGAGGAGGCCCAGATTCAGCTGATAATTATATGGGATCGCAGATCATGACTCATCACCATCTAGACACTGTTGTGAATGCTGGACTGCAAGAGCATGATATGTCTTCTACAGGAACCACGAGGAAGCCTCATAAGGAGTTGTAGATCAGGACCCGGATGTTGGAAAACCTTAGCGGGTGCATCACATGCATAGTGGAAATCAAAATAAAAACTAATTTCCCATGTAAATCAAATTATCGTGCAAAAGATTGGGATCATGAGAAAAATCACAAAAATAAAAAACCACGATGTATGAGAGATTGATTTTACCTAAGGAGATCGTATATCCATGTATTCTAGATCTGGATGGAGAAGATGAAGGAGGTCAAGCATCCTCCTCTCTAGCGGTATCCACATAATGGATCTCTATGGTGAAACTCCTCCAATCTGATCTTGCAACTCTTGTGCAAAGGGAGAGAGGAGAATAGGAGGCGGTGGCTAAAGCTGTAGTCTATCAACCATGAGTCTCCCCTCCTATTTATAGAGAGCCACCAAAAACCCCTAGGGTTCCTTCCTTAGTGGGTATTAAATCTCCATCCAATTACTTAATCTCTATCAAATAATCTCCTTAAGCCTCTAATTAGGTCTTAATTATGGAGCCCAATATAGGGTCTCATCTAATGAGAATAGGGGCTAATTGAATCTTCATCCAATTCTCTATTTGTTGAAACATCCACCATATGTGTGTGACCCTCTAGGCCCGATACCGAGCTGGCCATGAGTCACTCCCATCAGAACTCCTTATGATATAGTGAATTATTATCCCCATAATAATTCACTCGACTCATCGACTATAGATGTACTAGGCCACTGTGCTATAGTCCCTAGACAGTACAGGGGGATTGAATCCATCGGACCTGTCTATCCATAGTTATCATGTATCTATAATCCCTCATCCAACTAATATCCCAGAGATCGTATATTAGATATGGTACTATCAGGTCACATATGAAATTCATCATAGTCTCGCTCTAATCAGATTTTCCCGAAGAGCTCTTTCTCTCTTAATCTGAATGACCCTGGTCAGGGATTTGTTTGAGCAAGCTCATATGGGATATTCCTCTCATGATACCGAGAGTGGATGATCCTCTATTAACACTCAATTGCCTTTGTAAGGTTGGCTACCAATCCCAATAACTAGTTTTACTAGATCTGAAACTTTCCAAACATGTAAGTCTGGCGTCAAAGAAAGGAGTACTCATACAAGACATCCTTGGTGTCTCAAGTCTAAGGACCTGATACACAATTGGGATTATAGAATCGCTGTCTGACATTAGGTATCATTAACCATACAACATTCCATAAGCGAATCAATCAGTGAATTCATTCTCCAATGAGTATCTGTATTATATTCTTAGTATCTCCACACAAGTGACTATAAGACCAGCTGCCTCCATTATATGGATGGGTATATGGTACACCGGTCTGTCTAGTTATCTCGATGTCCCTCTCAAATAACCTATGACCGGGATTATTTAGGATCTATGTTTAAAGGTGAATTGATCTCATCATGATCTGATTCCTATTACACAGAACCAAGAACATCATAATATCTATGCTACAGATAATATAATATGAGAATATACCAATATTAATCATAAGTAAAAAGATTATGCAGTGTGTCACACATGTCACCACTTACATGATTGGCTTACAGGGCACTTGTAACTAGCAATCTCCCACTTGACCTAAAGCCAATCACCTATGTGTCTGATCCCCATCAGACCCCTGTGATACATCAAATACAATCTGAGCTAGCGGCTTCATCAGTGGATCTGCAATGTTATCTTCGGATATAACTCTTTTCATTGCTATATCTTTACGAGCTATGATCCCTATAATCAGATGGAACCTCCGTAGAACATACTTAGACTTCTGATAAAACCTGGGTTCCTTCGCTTGAGCGATCACCCCGTTGTTGTAGTAGTATATGGGAATTGGTTCTGTGCTATTTGGTACGACTCCCAAATCTTTGATGAACTTCTTCATCTACACCTCTTCCTTTGCTGCTTTTGCTGTAGCAATGTATTCCACTTCTGTGGTCGAGTCAACAGTAGTATCTTGTTTGGAACTCTTCTAGCTTACTGCTCCTCCATTTAGGGTGAAAATATACCTTGAATTTAACTTTCTATCATGTCGAATTGAAAACTTGAGTCTATGTAGCTCTCTACCTAGATGCTACCTCCTCCATATACCAGTAAAAGATCCTTAGTCCTTCTCAAGTACTTAAGGATACACTTTACTACCTTCTAGTGTTCTAAACCTGGATTTGTCTGATATCTACTTGTGGTGCTTAGAGCATGTGCTATATCAAGCCTGGTACATAGCATTGCATACATGATAGACCCTATTACTGAGGCATAAGGTATTTTATTTATGTTTGTTCTTTCTTTAAGAGTCTTTGGTACATACTCCTAGAAGGTGATATTTCATATCTCATCGGTATGAGACCTCTCTTGGAATTTTTCATGCCAAACCTTTTGACAATGGAGTCTATGTACCTAGAATGGGACAAGTCAATTATCCTCTTGGATCTATCTCTATAGATCCGGATCCCTAAAATATAGGATGCTTCCCCTAAGTCTCTTTCATAAAGAAGTTTCTGGATAGCCAAGCCTTTACTATGGAGAGCATTCCTACATTATTCCTAATGATTATGATGTTATCCATATATAGCACCAAGAAGGTGATAGCACTTCCAATTACCTTCCTGTATATATAAAGTTCATCTTCGTTCTTAACGAAGTCATAAGATCTGATCATCTCATCAAATCTTATGTTTCAACTTTGGGAAGCTTTCTTTAGTCCATAAATGGACTTGAGTAACCTGCACACTTTATCTGGACTCTCTCTGGATACGAATATCTATGGTTGTATCATATACATCTCCTCCTCAAGGTTGCCATTGAGGAATGATATTTTGACATCCATATGCCAAATCTCATAGTCATAGTGTATTACAATAGCCAAAAGAATTATAATGGACTTAAGCATGGCTACAGTGAAAAGGTTTTGTCATAGTCAACTCTTTGTCTTTGACGATATCCTTTAGCTACTAGCCTTGATTTATAGGTCTCTACTTTTCTATCTACTCGGATCTTCTTTTTGAAGATCCACTTATAGCCGATGGGTACGATACCCTCATGTGCATCCACAAGGTTCCAAACCTTATTAGAGTACATGGAATCCATCTTAGAATTCATGGCTTCTTGCTATTTCCCAGAGTCTATACTCATAATAGCATCCTCATAGGTTTGAGGATCAATATCCTGAGAGTCCTCTCCACTAATATATCTCACATATCTTTCAGGAGGGTGAGATACTCTGCTAGACCTACACAAAGTTGGAATTTATGTGTTAAGTACCTGAATAGACTCGGGCTCTGGAATTATGCTTGAGCTAGGTTCTCCAACCTTGCTCAAGGAGCATAGCTCTCTTGGCAACAAAGACCTTTTGGTCGTCAGGATGTTAGAAATAATACTCAAAAATCTCCTTAAGATTTCTCACGAATGTGTACTGTTCTATTCTTGATTCCAACTTGTTAGGGTTGTGTCTTATAATGTGTGCAGGACAGTCCCAAATCTTAACTACCTTAAGATTAGGCTTCTTTCCTTTCTTTATCTCATATGGTATATACACTATTGATTTTGATGGAACTATATTCAAAAGGTTAGCTACAATCTCTAGGGCGTATCCCCAGAATGAGATAGGTAGGTCAGCGAAACTCATTATGGATCGCACTATGTCTAATAGTGTGTGATTCCTCATTTTTGATACATCATTGAGCTAAGGTGTATAAGGAGGTATCCACTGAGATAGAATCCTATTGTCCCTGAGGAAATGAGTGAACTTCGTACTCAAGTACTCTCCTTCCCAATCTGATCAGAGAGTCTTAATACTCTTTCCAATTTGATTTTCTACCTCATTCTTATATTCCTTGAATTTCTCAAAGGCCTCAGATTTGTACTTCATTAAGTACACATGTCTATACCTAGAGAAATCATTAGTAAATGTAAGGAAGTATGAGTAACTACCTATAGCCTGAGTCAACATGGGACCACATACATCACTATGTATGAGTTCCAATAACTTGGTGGCTCTCTCTCCAGTTCCACTAAAAGGAGAGTTGGTCATCTTCCCACGAAGGTAAGGTTCACAAGTTGCATATGACTCATAGTCAAA
Organism: Ensete glaucum; assembly: GCA_021527575.1. Classification (NCBI taxonomy): domain Eukaryota; kingdom Viridiplantae; phylum Streptophyta; class Magnoliopsida; order Zingiberales; family Musaceae; genus Ensete; species Ensete glaucum. The sequence goes on from CM038559.1 coordinate 17,645,745, forward strand.
TGGATCTAAGTATCAATCTTTCCATAACTTTTGATTTCTTTCCTTATGTATATGACCTAGCCTACAATGTTATATGTATGTATTATTTACCTCATCTCTTTCCTCTTAGATATATTTATATTCATGATATGTGAAGAAGTGTCTAACACATATAAGCCATTTATAAGGGTCCCTTTAGTGATGATCTCATCATCCATAATTATTGAACAACTATTATTCTCAAAAACTAATTTATATCCACTAATTGTCAAACAAGAGATAAAAATAATATTTTTGATAATAGAGGGAACAAAATAGTATGTATCTAATGCAATAATAGCTCCACCAGGCCGATATAGGGTGACCTCTCCAATAGTAACTGCAGCAACTCTTACTCCATTGCCCATCTTGAGGTTCATCTCGCCTCTAGCCAATCTTCTAGGTCTTGTCAGAACCTGCAATGAATTGGAGATATGATAAACACTCGATATCCAATACCCATGTGTTATCATGAAAATATAACAAGTGGAGACTGATCATGAAGCTTCTCCAAGCTTTTGTTTCACCTTATCTGCAAGGTAGTCCTTACAGTTCCTCTTCCAATGCTTGTCTTAGCTGTAGTGGAAGCACTATCCTTTTTCTTTGTCGGGTCTTTCTTAGTAACCTTTACCTTACTCAGTCTTTCTTTGCCCTTGCCCTTCTTAAGTGTCTTGTTGGCCTTCCTTTTTTTTTTATTGCACCAATATAGAGAACTAGCTTCTCCTTCTTAATGGCACTCTCAGCTTCCCTTACCAAATTAAGGAGCTCAGGGAGAGTCACCTCAATCTTGTTCATGTTAAAATTCATGATAAAGTAAGAAAAGGTATCTACTAGGGACTGAAGTATAAGATCAATGCACAGGTTATCCTCTAGGACTATTCCTAAACCTGTGAGTTTCTCGATCCACTCTATCATTTTTAAGACATAGTTCTCAACCGATGTCCCTTTTGTTATCCTGGCTTGGAAGAGTCTCTTAGATATCTCATATCTTTAAATTCTTCCTTATTTCTCAAACAACTAGCGGAGATGAAGAAGGATATAATCTGCATCAATATTCTCATGTTGCCTTTGTAACTCAAGAGTCATGGAGGCCAACATATAATATTTTGCCAACGTGGAATCATCTATATACTTCACATAGCAAGCGATTTCATCCTCTCTTACCCCTTCTTCCGGCGTGGACATAATTATATCAAGGATGTATATGACTTTCTTCGCAGTGAGAACAATTCTCAAATTATAGAGCCAATCCGTGTAGTTTGAATCAGTGAGGCGATTGGCATCAAGTATGCCACGCAAGGGATTTACGAGTGATATGTATCTAACAAAACAAGATATAGTAGAAATAAATAACATACAGATTTTACACAAAATACTAATTAAGATATAGACTTCTATCTTAATATACTCCCACTATTTTCCTAGTGAATCATGTGACACCCTCGACACGTGAGACGAAAGTCTCCAACAGACTCCTAGTGGGGATTGAGATCCAATTGGTGTCTCAGTGCAATCTCAAGGGACTCAACCAATTATACTAAGCCCAAAAGGTAGACAACTCTTGCTAATCATAACTCCTTATGATTCCCGTCATGTTCGACCTTCGAATCATCATAGTCCAGACTACTCGACCAATCATGAAGTTCAGTTAAGTCATCATCATCGTTACAAGATGAGTCTGATTCGATGGATATGCTCTTAACTACTTGACCATGTCATATCATATCCTTAGGTCACCGGTGATATCTATATGTCATAGGCAAGAAGTCGATCATGTAGATAGGTGAGCCTCGAGTGACTTGACCAACTCAACCTATGTTGTGATTCAATTTCTTTCTAACGATGGAAGGCCACATGGGCCAATTTTATTGTCTCATGCTTATTGACTTAATATTATCATAGGAGGGGTTTTCACTTTGTATCGGTCTCCTAATATGTCGTGTCACATACATACATATTTAATATATATCTACATCGCATGTAAATATATATATACATATATCTAGTAGGTGTATAACACATTACATATGTAAGCCACATCGGATGATCATGAGTCATTACCTAATATGATTAAGTAAGAGCCAATGAGCCTAAACACTTATAATAGGATCTATGTGTACATCGATGCATCTCCATGCCTTGTGATTGTTGATCTCTTCATCATTGGTTTCGTCGGATCATCGCATCACCATGCGGCGTGATTTCCCGCCACGGCATCATGGGTCCCGTTGTCACCTCCACACTCCCACCGCGCCTCTCCATGTAATTACAAATAATCACAAGCACGTAGGCCCGACAATAAACGAGAAAAATGGAGGCTCACAGGCCTCAATAATAATAATAATTTATAATTACACACATCACAACATATGGCTCATGATCGTCTATCCACATCATACATCACATGTACATCACATTATATGTCGGATTACTAGATATATATAATAATTAATTAAACTATTTAATTAATTATTTTTTGAAAATCAGGATATGCTCAAAATTTTCAGAATTGTTAAGGGCATTTTCATAATTCTGGATGAGAAGACAGTCCTCAAAATTTCTAAAATTATTGAGGGTATTTTGAGAATTTTGTACAAGATGACAGTCCTCATAATTTTCTAAATTTAGAGGGGCAAAATAGTCCTTTTCTCAAAAAGACTATCGTAACCCCTCTTGCCCCCTCTACACCGTCGTTGCCATCGCCCCTGTGCGGTGGTGGCTACCTGCCGGCAACCTCTCGCCAGGCGGCTGCGCCTTCGTGGCCTCATGCTGGCACCTCCATGGGCATCACCCCTACGAGCATTCTTGCGAGCGACCGCCCTTACAGGTGGCAGTTTCCGCAGGTGGCTTGCCTATGGGCGTCGTGCCTGCATACGTCGCCCTTGCAAGTGGTCTCTCTGCGCTGGCGTACCCACCTTCGGCCCTTGCCACAAGCTAGGTGGCGGCCCTTGGCGCCTCATCATGAGCTAGCCACGACCTGGCTATGGGTTAGCCATGGCCGTCCGCTCTTATGGGTTGTCCAGGCAGCAACCAGCAACCCCTTTGCAGCGGACCTTGGTTGTGGCTGGCCACCCTTGTAAGGGGCTTTGTGCTATGGTTGGCCGCCCCTTTCCTCACTACCTTCGTTGGAAAAATGTAGTACGAACGTGTAGAATGATTCTACACGATTCAATCTCATCACACGTAGTTTAAAACCAATCTTTTGTATGAAAACCTTGGCTCTGATACCACCGGTAGGAAACCTTAGCGGGTGCATCACATGCGCAGTGGAAATCAAAACAAAAACTAGTTTCCCACGCAGATTAAATCGTCGTGCAAAAGATTAGGATAGCGAGAAAAATAATAAAAACTGGAAAACCACGATGTGTGAGAGATTGATTTTACCTAGAGAGATCATATATCCCTGTATTCTAGATCCAGATAGAGAAGATGAAGGAGGTCAAGCATCCTTCTATCTAGCGGTATCCACACGATGGATCTCTGTAGCGAAACTCCTCTAATCTGATCTCACAACTCTTGTGTAGAGGGAGAGAGGAGATTAGGAGGTGATGGCTAAGGCTGCAGCCTATCAACCATGAGTCTCCCCTCCTATTTATAGAGAGCCACCAGAAAACTATAGAGCTCCTTCCTTAGTGGGTATTAGATCTTCATCCAATTACCCACTAACCTTATATTATTATATCTCTATCCAATAATCTTCTTAGGCCTATAATTGGGCCTTAATCAAGGAGCCATAAGCATAAGGTCTCATCTAATGAGAATAGGGATTAATTGGATCTCCATCAAATCCTCTATTCACTGAAGCATCCACCATATGTGTGTGACCCTTTAGGCCCGATACCGAGCTGGTCGTGAGTCACTTTCATCAAAAATCCTTTTGATATAGTAATTATTATCCCCATAATAATTCACTCGACTCATCGATTATGGATGTACTAGGCCACTATGCCATAGTCCCTAGACGGTACAGGGGGATCGAATCCATCGGACATATCTATCAACAGTTACCATATATCTATAATCCCTCATCCAACTAATATCCTAGAGACCGTATATTGGATATAGTACTATTAGGTCACATACGAAATCCGTCATAATCTCGCTCTAATCGGATTCTCCCGAAGAACTCTTTCTCTCTCAATCCAAATGACCCTGGCCAGGGACTTGTCTAAGTAAGAATATATGGGATATTCCTCTCATGATACTGAGAGTGGATGATCCTCTATTGACACTCAATTACCTTTGTAAGATTGGCTACCAATCTCAATAACTAGCTGTACTAGATCTAAAACCTTCCAAACCTATAAGTCTGGTATCAAATAAATGAGTACTCATATAAGACATCTTAGTGTCTCAAGTCTAAGGACCAGATACACAACTGAGACTATGAAATCACTATATGACATTATGTATCATTAACTATATAACATTCCATAAGCGGATCAATTAGTGAACTCATTCTCCAATGTACACCTGTACTATATATCCTTAGTGTCTCCACACAAGTGGCTATGAGATCAACCACCTCCATCATATGAACGTGTATATAGTACACCGGTCAATCCAGTTATCTCAATGTCCCTCTCCAATAACCTATGACCAGGATTATTTAGGATTTGTATTTAAAAGTGAATCGATCTCATTATCGTGATTTCATCATGATCCAATTCCCATTGCATAAAACCAAGGACATCATAATGTATGTGCTATAGATAATATAATGTGAGAATATGTCAATATTAATCATAAGTAAAAAGATTACATAATGTGTCACACGTGCTATCACTCACGCGATTGGCTTGCAGGGCATCTGTAACTAGCACTAGAGTCATGGAGCCTTAGCCTTGAGGACAAGATTGATTTGAAGAGGGCGGGTGTGTTAGGACCCCAACTAAGTTGGGTCCTAGTCAATTGAGTCGAGTCCTTATATTAGCCTTTTTGGCCTACCTAGACCTGACATTAGGTCGACTAGGAGAAGATTTGAGCCTATTATAATAAATCAACCCAAATCCTAGTAGGGTTAGAATTCAGCTGAATTGAAATCTTATCAGGAGTTAGAGTTGGATATGGATCAGAGTCAATTAAGTCATGAATGTAATAAACCCTAGTCTAGCTATCACCCCCTAGTAAAGAAGTGGTTGGCTAGGGTTAAGGAGGAGTCCTTATGTGATGAGAGTCTCCTGGTCACCTCCTCCTCTTAAGAGAGGCCGACTAGGGCAAGAGGGGGAGAGTTCCACTTAACTTGGACTCTCTCTAGGGTGAAATAAAAATAAAATTAGGAGTTGGAGACCCCTATAGCCTCTGACCACATCAAGGTTATGAGTTGGTTAGGGGTTAGGAGTTAAGGGGAGGAGGAGTCCTAGTTGGAGTAGGAGATTCACTAGGAGTTGAAGTCTTCCATTAGGGAGGAGTCTTCATGAAGTATGAGTCATTAGGAGTTAGGGTTTAGAAGCCCTATAAATAGCCATATATTCCGCCCTCTTTTCATCATCAATAGATCAATTTTCTTTTAGCCTTTGTGCAAAAAACCAAGGAGGGAGGAACCCCTTTAGAGTTCCAAAGAGGCTGATCCCCTATAGAGATCATCCCAAGCTTAAAATCTGCAAGGGTAGTTTCATAATACTTAATCCATACATAAATACTTTTATACTTAATAGTATTCTTAATTTTGTTTCTTAATTCTATAAATAAACTAAGATATATATTGATTTTTTTTTCAATTTATTTCTTGTAAAGAATATGAGCATGGGAATATCATTGGTTCGAGATTAGAACTAAGATAACCTTTATAAGTTATCATTAACTTCACATATTACCCAACCAGTCGCTCTTGCTTTAATTGTTACTCTAATTGATATGCGACATCGTAGCTTTGATACTTAACTCCCAACTTCCCCTATCAAGTAAAATTTGTAACTAATTTATCATTACTCCCAACTTCCTCCATCAAGTAAAATTTGTAATTCGTTGTGATACTTACCTTAGTAATAAAAGTTATAGGCTACCTTTCGAAACATCTTCGTATCCCTCTAAACTATGGGAGATTATCTATACTAATGTTTAGGGCACTACCATAATCATTTCTTATGATAATTTTAGATCTTAAACATAAATCTGAAGTCACCGAAGTCTTTACTCATTTTAAAAAAGTGGTTGAGCATTTCTTCCATATTACTATTAAATTAATTTACTTTGATGGAGAAGGTGAATACCAAGCTCTAATAACTTACTTCCCATCATGTGATACGTAACATCTTAGATCACCACTACACACATCTAAGCTAGTTGGGTTCGATAAAAACCAATATATATTTGAAACTAATATCACCTTCTACACCAAGCTTTTATTTTACTAACCTATTGGTCAACAATATTTCAAATTGCAGACTGTCTCATTAATTGAATGCTCACCCTTATTTTATAGCATCAATCATCATTTAGAAAACTATTTTATAAAATTTTAAATCTTCAAAAACTCAAAGTATTTGATCATCAATATTATCCCTAGATATGCCCTTATGCATCATACTAGTTAATACCAAGATTCAAGTATTGCATCTTTATGGGTACTCCATTAAGCATAATATTTTTGGATGCTATGATCCTCAAAACTCAAAAGATCTTTGTATCATGTTATATTATTTTTATTGAGTCTATTATTCCTTTTTAAAATCTTGCTCTTTTAGTAATATGCATCACTGCATCAATCATCTATCATTGGGTTTATATGAGTATATCTCAAACCCCATCAAGTGCACCTTCCACCACATCTACTATAAGTTCTCTAAACTTGTACTCTCGTATTTCTTTAGCTTAGTAGCACCTTATCCCCTTTGCAGCTTCTCTATCTATCTCTCCACTAACTCACTCTATAATGCCCAATGAAGCCCCTCGATACCACAAATGGTGTTTTTGTCCTCTCCTTGGGCAAGTGATACCGAAGTGCATCAGCTTGATCAGATAGGTATCACTAACCCTTCATCAATTCTCATATCTTCAAATAGCCCAATAATACCATCAAGCTTGGACATCACATGATAACACACTCCAAAAATGATATCTTTAAATCATATCAAACCCTCAATATCCATGCTATCACTGTTGGGAAACCAAGCAGGAGCATCACACGCATAGTGAAAGATCAAAAGAAAATAGGTTTTCCATGCATATCAAATCATCGTGCAAAAGATTGGGTAGTGAGAAAGCCGCAAAACCAAAAAACCGCATTATGTAAGAGATTATTTATCTATGGAGATCGTATATCCCTATTTTTCTAGATCTGGATAGGGAGGTTGAATGAGGTCAAGTGTCCTCATCTCTAGTGGTATCTACATGATGGATCGCTGCAGCGATTCTCCTCCAATCGTAATTCCAGGTCTCGCAGCTCTTACGCAGAGGGAGACAGAGTAGAATAGGAGGGGGTGGCCAAAGATGTAGCCTATCAACATGAGCCTCCCTTCATATTTATAGAAAGCCACCAAAAAATCCAAGGGGTCCTACCTTAGTGGGTATTGGATCTTCATCCAATTACCCACTAATCTTGCATTAGATATCTATCCAATAATCTCCTTTGGCTTCTAATTGGGCCTTATAAAAGAAGCACATCAATGTAGGATCTCATTTAATGAGAATAGGAGCTAATTGGATCTCTATCTAATCCTCTATTCGCTAAAGTATCCACCATATGTGTGTAACCCTCTAGGCCCGATACTAAGTTGGCCACGAGTCGCTCCTATCATAACTCCTTCTAATATAGTGAATTATTATCTCTATAATAATTCACTTGGCTCATCGACTATGGATGTATAAGACCACTATGTCATAATCCCTAAATAGTACAAGGGGATCAAATTTATCATACATATTTATCTACAATTACCGTGTATCTATAGTCCCTCATCTAAATAATATCTCAGAGATAGTATATTGGACATGGTACTATCAGGCCACAACAAAATTCATCTGAGTCTCGCTCTGGTTGGATTCTCCCAGAGAACTCCTCCCTTAATTCGAATGACCCTGACCAGGGATTTGTCTGAGCAAGCATATATTAGATATTCTTATCATGGTACTGAGAGTGAATGATCCTTTATTGACACTCAATTGCCTTTATAAGGTTGGGTACTAATCCCAATAACCAATTGTACCAGATCTGAAACTTTCTAAACCTGTAAGTCCGACATCAAAGGAGTACTCAAATAAGGCATCTTTGGTGTCTCAAGTCTAAGGACCAGATGTACAACTGGGACTATGGAATCGCTGTCTAACATTATGTATCATTAACCATACAACATTCCATAAGTGGATTAATAAGTAAACTCATTCTCTAATGAGCACCTATACTATATCCTTAGTGTCTCCACACAAGTGGCTATGAGACCAACCGCCTCTATCATATGGATGAGTATATAGTACATCAGTCGATCCGATTATCTTGATGTCTCTCTCGAGTGACCTATGACCGGGATTATTTAGGATATGTGTTTAAAGGCGAATCATTCTCATTATCGTGATCTCATTATGATCTGATTCCCATTACACAAAACGAAGGATATCACAATATATATATATATACAACATATAATATAATATGAGAATATACCAATAATAATCATAATCATAATCATTATCGTGATCTTTAAACTAGAACTCTTTCTATTGCTATATCTTTACGGGCTATTATCTCTTTAATTATATGGAACCTCCTCACAATGTGCTTAGACTTCTGATAAGACCTAGGTTTTTTCGTTTTAGCGATCGCCCCATTATTGGTATAGTATATGGGAATTAGCTCCACATTGTTTGGTATGACTCCCAAATCCCTAATGAACTTCTTCATCCACACCCCTTCTTTTGCTACTTCTGCTATAATAATATATTTAACCTCTATAGTCGAGTCGGCAATAGTATCTTGCTTAGAACTCTTCCAGCTTACTACTCCTCTATTCAGGATAAAAATATGACCTAAGTTTGACTTGCTATCATTAATGTCGGACTAGAAATTTGAGTCGGTGTAGCTCTCCACCTAGAGCTACCTCCTTTATATACCAATAAAAGATCCTTAATCATTCTCAAGTACTTAAGGATACACTTTACTATCTTCCAATGTTCTAAACTTGGATCCGCCTGATATTTGCTTATGACACTCAGAGTATATACTATATCAGGCCTGGTATAAAGCATTACATAGATGATAGATCCTATCGCTGAGGCATAGGGTATCCTATCCATGTTTGTCCTTTCGTTAGGAGTCTTTGGTATTCCATGTCTCATTGGTATGAGACCTCTCTTGGAATTCTCCATACTAAATCTTTTGATAATGGAGCCTATGTATCTGGACTGAGACAAGCCAAGTATCCTCTTGGATCTATCTCTATAGATCTGGATCCCTAAAATATATAATACTTCACCTAAGTCTTTCATGGATAAGTTTATGGATAGCCAAGTCTTTACTATGGAGAACATTTCTACATCATTCCCAATTATTAGGATGTCATCCATATATAATACTAAGAAGGTGATAGCGCTCCCACTTATCTTCATATACACACAAGGCTCATCTTCATTGTTAACAAAGTCATAAGATCTGATCACCTCATCAAATCTTATGTTCCAATTTCGGGAAGCTTACTTCAACCTATAAATAGACCTAAGCAATATGCATACTGTATTTAGACTCTCTATAGATATGAATCCCTTTGATTGTATCATATACACCTTCTTCTCATAGTTGTCATTAAGAAATATTATTTTTACATCCATCTGCTAGATCTCATAGTCATAGTGTGCTGCAATGACCAAAAGAATTCTAATGGATTTAAGCATGACTACAAGTGAAAAGGTTTCGTCATAGTCAACTTCTTGCCTTTGATGATATCCTTTAGCTACCAACCTTGCCTTATATGTCTCTACCTTTTCATCCACTCTTATCTTCTTCTTGAAGATCCATTTGCAGCCGATGGGTATAATACTCTCAGGTGCATCCATAATGTTCAAACCTTATTCGAATCTATCTTAAATTTCATGGTTTCTTCCCACTTCCTAGAGTCTATACTTATAATAGCCTCCTCGTAGGTATGAGGATCAACATCTTGAGAGTCCTATCCATTAATATATCTCACATATCTTTTAGGAGGGTGCGATACTCTGCTATACCTATGTAAAGTTAGAATTTGTGTGCTAGATACATGAACAGACTCGGACTCTAGAATAGAGCTTGAGCTAAGTTCTCCAACCTCGCTCAACTCTATCTCACTCTCACTGTTTCCACCAAGAATATGTTCCTTCTCAATAAACATAGCCCTATTGATAATAAAGACCTTCTAATCCTCGAGATGATATAAATAGTACCCATAAGTTTCCTTGGGCTATCTCACGAACTTACGTCATTCTGTTCTTGATTTCATCTTATCATGATTGTATCATTTAACGTGGATATGATAACCCTAAATCTTAACCATCTTAAGATTATACTTCTTCCTTTCCATATCTCATATGGTGTAGATATTACCGACTTTAATGGAATTTTGTTCAGAATGTAATTTACGATCTCTAGGGCATATCCCCATAATAAGATGGGTACATTAGCGAAACTCATCATGGATTGCACTATGTCCAACAGTATTTTATTTCTCCTTTCTGATATACTATTGAGCTGAGGTGTATAAGAAGGTGTCCACTGGGATAGAATCTCATTTTCCTTAAAGAAATGGGTGAACTCCATGCTCAAGTACTCTTCTCCTTGATTTGATCGAAGAGTCTTAATACTCTTTTTAATTTGATTATCTACTATATTATTATATTTCTTGAATTTCTCAAAGGTCTCGAACTTATACTTCATCATGTACATGTGTCCATATTTAGAGAAATCATTAGTGAATGCAATGAAGTATAAGTAAACACCTATAGAATAAGTCAACATGGGACCATATATATCACTATGTATGAGTTTCAATAACTTGTGGCTCTCTTTCTAGTTCCACTAAAAGGAGAGTTAGTCATCTTTCCACGAAAGTAAGGTTCGCAAGTTACATATGACTTATAGTCAAATTAATCTAAGTATCCATCTTTCAACAACTTTTGAATCATTTCCTCATGTATATGACCTAGCCTACAATGTCATATGTATGCATTATTCACCTCATCTCTTTTCCTCTTAGACGTATTTATATTCATGATGTGTGGAGAAGTGTCTAACATATATAAGCCATTTATCAGGGTCCCTCTAGTGATGATCTCATTATCCATAATTATTAAACAACTATTATTCTCAAAAACTAATTTATATTTACTAATTATTAAATAAGAGATAAAAATAATATTTTTGATAATATAGGGAATACAATAGCATGCATCCAATGCAATAATAGCTCCACTATGTCACGAATGGTCATCGCTCAACCGTAACTCTTTATTCCATGAATCGTTCGTCACTTTTGTTGTTTGTATAGATATTTAGCAGCTTGTTTTACCTTGATTTTATGTGATTTTGCCTAAAAATTATGAGCAGAAATAATCTGTCAGGCTATAGAATGATCGCTCATTGCGCAAATCCAGAACCGACCAAAACTGCCCAATTTTAGGTCATTTCATGTGCTGTAATGACCTGGCTGAGCGGAGTAAAACATCAGCCATCTCAACCCTATGGAACCCCCCAGGTGGCACAGGGCTGGATGGGGCTTTTGGATAGTAGTCCAGCGTGAGCACTTAAAAGAAATTGAAGTATTTTGCGTCTGACACCCTTAGGAACCATCATTTGTGGACTTGCGACTATTCTTACAGCCCTCTAAAGTCCTGTTTCACTCTCTCTCTCTTTTTTGCTGTACTCAAGGTGTTCGAAAAATTGCTTGTAAGAGCTACCCTCTTTGTAAGACGTCAGGACTTGTCCGTCGCTCGTCTTCAAAACTAATTAACTTCTCTTTTTGTAGGTCCTTCAGGACCCACACGAGGTTACAATTGGGCTGACCCTTTGTGGGCAAATACGCTTTGGTGTTTCATGACTTAGGCAATCCTAGCTAAGTTTGAAACATTGGACAAAGCTTGCTTCATGACTTAGGTAATTCCCACTAAGTCTACAAGTTAACCTCAAGGGTGCCACACGGCTTAGGCAAATTCAGCTAAGTCCATGATATTATGGTATCAGAGCAGGCAAGAAATTCGAATAAGCAAGCGAAAAAGATTCACAATCTCGCCATGGCGAAGCACCATGGTGAATCAAGTAAGATGGGGCAAGCCGGGCCTTTGCCCCAAGGAGCCGCAAGTGGGCTGCAAGTGCAAACTCGCTTACAAATTGCTGGAGCCGCTCATGAGGAGCACGTCAGTGAATATGACGAGCATGAAGTTGGGTACTCTCCGCGAGTGGAGGAGGCACAATCTGGTGTACCAACTGGAAAAAGGAGCCACAAGGAGAGGCTTTCAACGGTAGAAATCCGCCTTGATGTTCTTGAAGTGAGCTTGGAGGAACTCTATCAAGGCCAAAAAAGGCTCCTTGGGGTAGAGAGCTCGCAAGAAAAAGCTAAATCTCAGATCGACAGGGTTGAGTCATTGGTTGACCGACTGACGAAGGATAATAAAGACTCCATACGACACTTACACGAAGTTGTGATGGAACTCATGGCTAAAGTGACGTTGCTCACTAGAACTCTATTTTGCCAAGCAAACTTCTAGCAAATTTACGACCATACCACTATCCTCACTTGCAGAAGGATAAGAACGAGAATATTTTTAAAGAGATGCTTGACATCGGGGTGATTTGACCGAGCTACAGCCCTTACTCCTCACGAGTGTTGCTAGTGTGTAAGAAAGATGGTACTAACATATGTGTGTTGACTATCGGGCTCTAAACGCCATCACCGTCAAGGATAAATATCTTATCTCATTCATAGATAAACTCTTGGATGAATTAAAAGGAGCCCGAGTCGTCACTAAATTGGATCTCCAATCCAGATACCATCAGATTCGGGTATGCATTGAAGATATTCTAAAAACTGTATTCTACACGTATAACGACCACTACGAGTTTCTGGTAATGCCTTTAGGACTTACGAATACTCCTTCTAATTTCTAAAGCCTAATGAATGATATCTTTTGGAGTTTTCTATGCAAGTTTATATTGGTATTCTTTGATGATATTCTCATTTATAACCCTACGCTTGATATACACTTTCAGCACTTACAAACTGTTCTAACGATTCTTTGGGAGAATACTCCTTATGTTAAACAGTTAAAGTACAGCTTCTTATAGCTTAAATTGGAGTATCTTGGGCACATTATATTAAAAAATGGAGTGGCAGTGGACCCGACAAAGATCGAGGCAATGCAAGGATAGCCGAGACCTATAAATGTACAATCATTATGTTGTTTCCTTAGACTCATGGGCTACTACCAAATTTTTGAATGATTATGACAAAATCAATGCCCCACTCATGTCCTTACTAAAGAAAGACTCATTCTTGAAGTCGGATAAAGCCTCCGCAGCCTTCGAACGACTCAAGGCAGCCATAACGATTATGTCAGTTCTAGCGCTGTCCGATTTTGACCGTACTTTGGTCATTGAGGTTGATACGTCAGGAGTTGGAATTTGGGCTATTCTTATGCAAGATGGTCGACTCTTAATTTACACTAAGGCTTCCCCCACACTTTATATAAGGTTTTTACAGGAGATACTAATTACTATCAAATTTAAAAATATGGTTGGATATAGGTCCATGGCACAAAAGATGAGTTAAACTAGAAGAATTACAATCCATGCTCACGCCAGATTAGGCTCTCATCATCCTGAACCATATGAGAGGGCAGTCATCATTCCAGAAGAAAGATTGGCTATCACTAAAGGCTAACCATGTGGCAGCCTATGAAGGAAGAAACTTCCCCCTGACAAACATTGGAGCAGAAGAAAGTTTCCTGAGAAAGATCAAATCCCCCTTCATCTCCAGCTCCACTAGTATGAAATTCAAGCCTCAAGAAAGTGGTCTCATTATTTCTTTGGGCCTTGCAAAATTGGGGATCATATTGGGGCCCCAACCTCGAGATCAGATCTGTGTACTAGATCAAAATTACAATTGATCCTCCAAGTATCCTACCTCAAATGAAAATTTAAAGACGATAACTCAGCTCAAGTTCTTCCAACTGACACCTAAGCTAATGAGGAGCTGAAGACCTAATTCCTTGAGTTCATGGAACTTCAACCTTGAGAACAAGGCTGATTTTAAGAGGGTGGATTTGATAGGACTCCAGCAGGGTTGAGTCCTAATCTCCCTAGAAGTAGTCAATAAAACCCTGCTAGAGTGTAATAAAGTCACTCATATCTTATAAAGAAGTATGCCTAGGATTTAGATTAGCCATTAGGGCTTAGTGGCCGTCGCCCCCTTACTGGGTTGGTTGGCCAGAGTGTCCCCCTGGTTAGGTCGGCTATAGAGCCAACCTAGTCGCCCCCTTTTCCTAGTAAGGCAGGTTGGCTATAGGAGGGGTAAAAGAGTAATTTTACTTAGGTAAGCATCCCTTAGGCTAGGGTTTTGATCGCTATATAATAATATAGCTGCCCCCTCTCTTGAATCAAGTAATTATCAATTTTATTTCAACCTTGTATTGAATCTAGGAGGGAGGAACCCCTATAGCATTCCAAGGGTTGATCCTCCTCAAGGATCAAAATCTATAGAGCTCCATCTGAGGTTCTATCATATGCCAAAGAGCTCAAGAATTTCTTGTTCGACATGGAATAGTATTTTCATGCTACGAGGCCCGATTCGGAGGAAACCAAAGTTTCTATAGCAACCATGTATTTGAGTAGAGATACAAAACTTTGGTGGTGAACCCGTTGAGAATAGATCCAATAAGGTCGATGTCGAGTGGATACATGGGAAGACTTGAAGCAGGAGTTGAGAACTAAGTTGTTGCCTAAGAATATAGAGTTCATCACAAGAAGCAAACTGAGATAACTCCGCCAAAGTACTTCTATCCAAGACTATGTGAATCAATTTTTGACACTGATGCTGGATATACAAGACATGTCCAAAAATGACAAACTATTCAGCTTCCTTGATGGCTTAAAGTCATGGGCATAATAAGAACTAAATTGGAGGAATGTCACCAACGTGGTCGGGACAATTGTAGCCGCAGAAAGACTAAGTGATTTCATTTCTTCAGAGGACTTGGGAAAGAAGAAACAATCCTTGGGAAATCACCCAGCAAAATACTCTCGTACAAAGGAGTCTGGGGACGAGCAGAAGAAAAAGAGCTTCCATAAGGGACCAAGCTCAAAAGGCAAAGCCCCGAAATCTGATGGATGCTTCTTGTGCGGAGGACCACACATGGTGAGAGAGTGCCCACAGAAGCAGGCACTCAACACTTCAACAACATCAATACACCCCCACAAGTCGGACAAGGGAAAAGCAATCACCCTTAGTTCGAGCAGTTCTGAATCTGACAGCGATGATGAGGAGTCGCAAGGACCCTGAATGGGAGTGATGCGTTTGTTGAATGCATTACGGGGTCAAGTGGGGGAGAGAACAAAGACAAAGGCGCAGAAGGCAGTAAGTAGCAAGTTGATGTATGTGGACATCAAGCTTAATGGCCGAACAACCCTTGCAATGGTGGACATCGAAGCTATCCACAACTTTATTGCCGATCGTGAAGCAAAGTGACTTGGACTTGTCTTGGAGAAGAACCCAAGTCGCATGAAGGTTGTGAACTCGAAGGCCAAGCAGATCTCTGGATTAGCAAAGGGGGTCCCTATCATGATTGGAATGTGGAGCAAGTATACAAATATGATGGTCATGCCATTGGACGACTTCCAAGTAATTTTTGGAATGGAGTTCATGCATACGGTGAAGTTAGTGCTGATGCCATTCATAAACTCTTTATGCCTAATCGGAGGCAATAACCCTTGCATAGTTCTAGTTTCCCGAGGGAGAACCAAGGACCCACAGCAAATATCGACACTACAATTAAAGAAAGGGGTGCGAAAAGGAGAATTAACTTTCATGGCTACTGTGAAGCTGGAGCCACTTAATGGGAAGGCCATTCATAAACCTGCTATAGTGGCAAACGTTCTGAAGGAGTTCATAAACATCATGTCACTCGAGTTGTCGAAGACTCTACCACCATGCAGAGGCGTGGATCATAACATTGAGTTGGAGCTAGGAGTTAAGCCTCCAGCAAGACCACCCTACCGCATGGCCCCTCTAGAGTTAGCAGAACCAAGGAAGCAGTTAGATAAACTGCTAAGCGGTGGTCTCATCCGCAGTCCAAAGGTACCATTTGGAGCTCTAGTTCTCTTTCAAAAGAAATAAGATGGGAGCCTCCAATTATGTGTCGACTATCAAGCCCTGAACAAAGTGACGGTGAAGAACAAATATTATATTCCGCTCATCGTAGATTTGTTCGATCAACTGGGCAAGGCCAAGTATTTCTCCAAACTCAACCTTTGGTCGGGGTATTGGAAAGTGCGCATTGCAGAAGCTGATGAGGCGAAGACTACTTGTATAACCAGGTATGGAGCGTTCAAGTTTCTGGTGATGCCTTTCGGTTTAACTAATGCTCTGGCCATATTCTGTACTCTGATGAATCAGCTTTTCAAAGAGTATTTGGACAAGTTTGTGGTCGTCTACCTAGACGGTATCATCATCTATAGCCAGACACTCGAGCAGCACATTGAGCACCTTCAGACAATCTTCAAAGTTTTTATGGAGAACACCTTATTTGTGAAGAGGGAGAAGTGCTACTTTGCGTAGATAGAAATTCTGTTCTTGGGGCATCGAATCGGTGGTGGTTCCATTCAGATGGACAAGTCAAAGGTGTAAGCTGTGGCAGAATGGTGAATACTAAAGAAGGTACCTGAGTTGAAATCCTTCCTTGGTTTCATCAACTATTATCGATGCTTCATTTCTGGATATTCGAAGCGTGCAGCTCCACTGACGGAGTTGCTAAAGAAGGAACAGTCTTGGAGATGATTGGACAAGTGCGAAATGACTTTCCAAGATCTAAAGACTGCTATGTTGGAAGAACCAGTACTCAGATTTCCAAACTACGGGAAGCCTTTTGAAGTATATACAAATGCTTTTGACTTTGCTATTGGGGAAGCACTTATACAAGAGGGTCATCCAGTGACCTATGAGAGTCACAAGTTCAATAAGATCAAGTGACGATATCTAGTGCATGAGAAAGAGATAACAACGGTGATCCACTGTCTATGAGTCTGGCGACACTATTTTTTAGGAGCACCACTCGTGCTAAGGATGGATAATATTGCATTGAGTTACTTCTCTCCCTGAAACAAGCACGATGGCAAGATTTCTTATCCGAGTTTGATATGGTAATAGAGTACAAGCCCAGAAAGATAAATGTCATGTCCGATGCATTAAACCGAAAAGTGAAACTAGTAAATGTTATACAGTTGGAAGGCGGAGACCAAGCAAGTCAGTTGTACTCTAACTTTCTTTCCAGGATCAGGGATGAATTGTACACTGATCCTCAAGCAGTAACCCTGATACAACTCATCAAAGAGGGTAAGGCGCGATGATTTTGGGTCCAGGAGGGACTCCTCTATACTCAAGGGAATAGAGTTTATATTCCGCGAGTGAACAACTTGAGGTGTGAACTCTTGAGAGAATGTCACGATTCCCTTTGGGCAGGACATCCGGGCATTCATCGAACAATGGCTCTTGTGAAGAGGGCATTCTATTGGCTAAAGATGGGGATAGATGTGAAGGATTATATTTGTACATGCCTTACATAACAACAAGATAAGGTAGAGCAGCAAAAGCCAGTAGGATTTTTGGAGCCACTACCAATACCAGAAAGGCCATGGGAGAGCATTTTCTTGGACTTCATATCAAGCTTGCCCGCAGTAGGGGTACTTGGATCGATACTTGTAGTTATCGATCAATTTTTAAAATATGCAACGTTTATTGCTACACCCCTACATTGTTTAGCAGAAGAGGCGGCCAAATTGATGATGAAGTATATGGTGAAGTATTGGGGAGTTCCACATAATATCATTAGTGATCGAGATTCTCGGTTCTTGGAATGATTCTAGACCGAGCTATTCAAGCTGTTGGGATCGAAGTTATACTTCTCCACAAGCCTCAACCCCCATGGTCAAATAGAAAGAATTAACTCACTGTTAGAATAGTATCTCCGTCACTATGTAAGTGCTAACCGACGAGATTGGGTGAAGCTATTGGATATAGCCTAATTCTCCTACAACCTACAGCGGAGCTGTACGTCCAATAAGAACCCCTTCGAGATTATCATAGGATAACAACCATCGACTCCTCACATATTAGCCATTGGATATACGGGGAGTAGTCCGTAAGTATATCACTTTGCAAAAGAATGGCATCAAAATACAAATATTGCTTGGGCCTACATAGAGAAGGCGGCCAAAAAGATGAAGAAGTGGACAGACTTGGGAAGGCGACACCAGGAATTTAAAGTTGGTGACTTAGTGTTGGTAAAGCTCCAACCAGCATCACTCCAGTTCTTTAGGCACAATGTGCATAAAGGATTGATACACAAGTATGAAGGGTCTTTTCCAATCATCAGTCGAGTAGGTAACGTCTCCTATAAGTTGCAACTGCCAACATGGTTCAAAATTCACAATGTCTTCCATGCAAGCAACTTAAAAGTCTACCACTCAGATCTGCAAGATGCCTCACAAAATATTTCAACTCGACTATCCCCAATCAGAGCCTCCTACGAAAAGTGAGTTGAGACTATTGTAACGGATCGCAAGACTAAGCTACCTAACGGAGCAGAGCAAACTGAGTACTTGGTGAGGTAGTAAAAGCTTCCCCGGACAGAAGCTAATTGGGAGCTGGAAGACACCCTACGATATGAAGAAGCCTGCATCAAAGCCTATCAACAAGCATCGACGAGGGTGTCGATAAGTTAAGTGGGGGAGAATGTCATGAACGGTCATCACTCAGCCATAACTCTTCATTCTGTGAACCGTTCATCACTTTTTGTTGCTTGTACAAATGTTTGGCAGTCTATTTTGCCTTGGTTTTGTGTGATTTTGTCTAAGAATTATGAGCATAAATAGTTTGGTAGGCTGTTGAACAATCGCCGTTACTGTGCGAAGCTAGAACAGGACAAAACTGCTTTTGGGTCGTTTTCACATGCTGCGATGACCTAGCTGAGCAAAGTAAAACATCAGTCATCTCATCCCTCTGAAACCCCCTAGGTGGCACAAGGCTGGATAGGCTTCGGGATAGTAGTCGGGCATGAGCACTCAAGAGAAATTGAAGTGTTTTACGTCCGACACCCTTGAGAACCATTATTTGTGGACTTGCAACTGTTCTTACAGCCTTCTAAAGTCCTATTTCACTCTCTTTCTCTCTTTTTGTGATGCACTCAAGGTGTTCGACGAATTACTTATAAGAGCTACCATCTTTGTGAGATGTCAAGACTTGTTCATCGCTCGTCTTCAAAACTAATCAACTTCTCTTTTTGCAGGTCCTTCGGGACCTGCATGAGGTTGTAATTGGGCTAACCCTTTATGGGCAAATATGCTTCGATGTTTCATGACTTAGGTAATCCTAGCTAAGTCTGAAACATTGGGCAAAGCTTGTTTCATGACTTAGGCAATTCCTGCTAAGCCTACAAGTTAACCGCAAGAGTGTCACACGGCTTAGGCAAATTCAGCTAAGTCTGTGACAACTAGACAGATGTAGGGTGACCTCCCCAATAGCAACTATAGCAACTCTTGCTTTATTATCCATCTTGAGGTCTATCCTGCCTCTAGCCAATCTCCTAGGTTTGGCCACAGGTTCAGTCTATCAGCTATGAGTTTCCTCTCCTTTTTATCGAGAACTACAAAAAAACCTCTAGGGGTCCCACTTAGTGGGTATTGGATCTCTATCCAATTACCCACTAACCTTGTATTATTGGATCTCTATCTAATAATCTCCTTTGGCCTCTAATTGGGTCTTATGCAAGGAGCTCATCAATATAAGGTCTCATCTAATAAGAATAAAGGCTAATTGAATCTCTATTCAATCCTCTATTCGCTAAAGCATCCACCATATATGTGTGACTCTCTAAGCCTGATACTGAGCTGGCTATGAGTCGCTCCCATCAGAATTCCTTTTGATATAGTGAATTATTATCTCCATAATAATTCACTTAACTCATCGACTATGGACGTACTAGGCTACTGCCCCAAACGAGACATAGGGATCAAATGTATCGAACCTATTTGTCCATAGTTATTGTTTATCTATAGTCCCTTATCCAACTAATATCTAAGAGATAATATCTTGGACATGGTATTATTAGGCCATATATGAAATCCGTCCGAGTCTCACTCTAATCAGATTCTCCCCGAGAACCCCTTCTCCCTCACTCCGAATGACCCTGGTTAAGGATTTGTCTGAGCAAGCACATATGAAATATTTCTCTCGCGATACCAAGAATGGATGATCTTTTATTAACACTCAATTGTCTTTATAAGGTTGGCTACCAATCATGATAATCGGTTGTACCAAATCTGGAACTTTTCAAATTTGTAAGTCCAGTGTCAAAGAAAGAAGTATTCAAACAAGGTATCTTTAGTGTCTCAAGTCTAAGGACCAGATGCACAACTAGGATTATGGAATCACTGTTTGGCATTAATTATCATTAACCACATAACATTCCATAAGCGGATTAATTAGTGAACTCATTCTCCAATGAGTACCTCTACTATATCCTTATTGTCTCCATACATGTGGCTTTGAGACCAACCGCCTCCATCATATGGATGGGTATATAGGACACTGATCTTTTAAATCATCTCAATGTCCCTCTAAAGTAACCTATGACCAGATTATTTAGGATATGTGTTTAAAGATGAATCAATCTCATTATAGTTATCTTATCATAATCTAATTCTCATTACACAAAACCAAGAACATCACTATATATATATATATATATATATAATAGATAATATAATGTGAGAATATGCCAATAATAGTCATAAGCAAAAAGATCACGAAACGTGTCAAACGTGTCATCACTCACGTGATTGGCTTGCAAGGCACCTGTAACCAACAATCACAAGCTCTTCACCTGAGCCTAATAAATCCACAACCATGGCACAAAGCCATATGTAAGGAATATGATACCCTACTTCAAAATGTAACATGGACCGTTATATCATCTTACTCAACATAAAATGCAACTAGGTATAAGTGAATCTTTGGAATTAAGCAGAATCTAAATGGATCAATTGCTAGATATAAAGCATATCTAGTGATCAAAAAGTTTCACCAAATACTTAATATTGATTTCATAGAGTCCTTTAGTTTAGTTGTCAAACTAACGATAATTTAATTCATCGTGTGTTTAGCTATCACTCAAGACTAGCATATATGTTTTTCGAGATCTATTATCAAAGACAAGCATACATAATATCAAAAAAAGTCATCATCATATTCTCACCACTAAGTCACTCAAATTAGATGATGATAGCCCTATTACAGATCCCACATAGTACATACAAGTGCTTGGTCTTTATAGTATTTATCTCTTACACATTCATATATTTTATTTGTAGTCAATAGATTATCATAATTCATACAACGACCATCCATTACACATTGTCTACACTAAAAAATATCTTGTGATATATTAAAGGGACTATTAATCATAAAAATATTCTTTGTAAACATGTGTCACTTCATCTTCAGGCCTTTGCCGATACTTATTAAACATGCAATACTAATAATAGAATATCTACATTAGTCTACATTGTCTTTCTTGGAGCAAATTTGATTAGTTGGAGTTCCAAGAACCAGAACATAATCACAAGATTCACAACTAAAGATAAATACCGAGTCATTCCCACCATCGCTGCAGAACTCAACTAGGTCACCAATATGGTATATGAACTTAGTATCACCTCCTAATACACTCTTGTAATATACTATAATAATGTCATTGTCATCTACCTATACGCCAACCCAGTATTTTATTCATACATGAAACACATTTTCATCCAATTTCATTTTATGATGGATCAGGTTATCAAATATCAATTATGTGTTTCTCGTGTCTACACTTCTGACCAATTAATAAAGTCACTCGTAAAACATATTCTAATTATATTAGTCTAACATTGATATCCTTGATATAAGTGTAATCTTACAAGGCGTATGATAGAGGTAAATACGGAATAGTAATTTTATATTTCTTATATGCTTTAATTCACATTCAATCTATGATTTGAGTATACTTGAGTGCATGATTATATGATTTGAATGAGTGATTGAGAGAAATCTCCCTCAAAACTGGTATAAATATTAGTTATTATTTCAATCAATAAAATCAATCATTTTCATAATAAATTACTCATTTTTTATTCTATATATTTGTTAGTTAGCATAGGTTCAATTTTTTATATACTTACACTTAATTATATTATCATATCTAAGCTATTTGGCAACCTTGGAAATCACAACGTAATGCATAAATCCAATGAATAAGTTGATCGAGGTAAGTGATATTGTTTTTGCAATCCAATAGATGGTACCCATGACTCGAATTCTAAGTATCAAGAGACATGGGTCTCTTTAGTATCATGTTTACACGATCAGGAACTTAGCATAAAGCATTAGATTCTATAATTCTATTGCATATATCTTGAGCAAATGCAAGCACCCATCGTCGGCAGAATTCTTTGAACTGAGTTCGATTAGAAGAACCTTTTGAGGGCCTTATCAGGAATCATGCTGTATTTGCTACTTAACAGCTACTACAAAAACTTGGAGAGCTCAAAGATATCCTCTCACAAACTCATCACCAGCTTACTTCTAAGGAGAACGCCAACGAATTGGCCTTTGGCAACCTTGGAAATCACAACCTAATTATATTATCATATCTAAGCTATTTGGCAACCTTCAATCCTTACTTGAAGGTATAGTTAGTCTTAGCTGATAAAATTTTTATCTTTTCTTCGTAAAACGATGAGGAACCAATCCATCTGTTGGGCCCAATTCCAACGCGGTAGTGTGAGCTTATATTCAAACAAGACTCAGTTAGGCCCATAAGCCCACATATCAATTTCTTTTTAATCTAAGTTTACCACTCACTTAATCCTGATTCGGACATCTTTAAATCTGAGTTTGTGATGAATTAGGTAAGAGAAGTAGGCAATGAAGTTGGATTTGAATAGATCTAATCAAGTAGAAATCATAACCATTATGAAATGTCAATCATAACCATTTGGATATTCATCTTCATGCAACATGACTAAACCAAAATTGGGTACTATTTAATCAAGTTTGAGACTGTCTTGATTTAGATTTGAGCTCAGATAGTTGAGCCTCATAAAATTTATAGGATAATTTCTCTAAAAGTCTCAAGTTTTACGTATTTTCGAAGAGTATTCCATTTTCATTATTCTCGTTAAATATTTTTATTTTCTAAAAAATAATATTATCATAGTATGAGGGTCTCATAGTGGTTAAGACGATAAAGATGATAGGAGGAGACATGCTTTGATCATAGGGTCGCCTCCACCCCTGATAGGGCAATCATGATTGTCTCCTACAACTGTCGGAAGATGACGATTGGCATGACAAACGTCAGAAGTAATCTAATATTATATTTTAAAAAATAAGACATGTTCTAATAGAATAAAATAAAAATGATGCAAAAAAAAAAGTGGAAACTTGAATTTTTTTTATTTTTTTGAAAATTTA
Source organism: Ensete glaucum (assembly GCA_021527575.1). Taxonomy (NCBI): domain Eukaryota; kingdom Viridiplantae; phylum Streptophyta; class Magnoliopsida; order Zingiberales; family Musaceae; genus Ensete; species Ensete glaucum. The sequence continues at coordinate 17,669,447 of CM038559.1, forward strand.
TCCGAACTTATAATAAGTGATTCTTTACCTTATGACCATTCATAATCCAAAGTGTACGTAATTCATCTTTATTTTCATAAGGCAATTGCCAAAGCAAGTAGCTTTCCAAACTGCTTGTATCCTACTACACTCGGCATCAACCTCAGAATAGTGCACCTGACTTATGATAATTAAACTTGAAGAACTTTGTCAGCTTTCTCATTTATTGTTACTCGATTTAGTTTATCTCGTTGAATCTGGCAAAATTTGTCATCCAATTAACTTATTATGTCATTTCCATCGATACTATTTCACAGCTTAATAATATCCCTCTCTTTCTGAAAGGCATGCAACTGACTGACATACGACGAGAATCCACACAGCTACAGCGACTGCATTCACTGATGAGGGGCGGAGGCTCTCGTGGCGTGAACGGACGACGACGGAACGCAGGCAGCGCCTGCGATGAGCCGATGAGGCTTTAAAGGCAAGTAAAGAAGACGATCAACCCACCCACTCCCCCACCTGCACCTGTCGCGTGCAGGTCCCCCTTCCCACCCTCGTTCCCTCCACATGCTCGCATGCTGCTACCAGCTAAACCTGGTTGTTCCAATCCTTCCGTCCATCATCTGTGCTTTCTCTCTCTCTCTCTCTCTCTCTCTCTCTCTCTCTCTCTCTCTCTCTAAGCTCCATCCAAAGTTCATTTACAACCACCGTTCGTGGCTTCCTCACATCTTCTGGTATCAAAGCTTGCTTGAGTTCCAAGAATACTGATCTACCGAAAGAGTGAGGAGTGCTTTGACATGGTTTTGCTGTTACTGAACTCAAGGATTCAGAGTTTCCCACCATCAACAGCCCTTTCCAGCTTCTCCATCTTCCTTTACCTCTCTTCAACCTTAAGCTCTATCATGTAAAGGAGCCTCCATTGATTCCACTTTAACCGAGTTCACATCCTCAGTCGTAAAAAAAGGGAACGGGGACACAGTTTTTCTGCTGAAAACAAAAGTTTCATGAAAGTTATGAGGGCGTAAATTGCATGCAGCCATGCAAAAGTACTCTCTCATCATTGTAATAAGTCCACCAAGATTTGTTTCACCAGCTAAAAGATTCCAGCAGCCAACTGCTCTGATAGTTCAGCCCTAACAGTCATCTCTCTCTCTCATGTGTTTGGTCACATATTACAAGCCAAGTTGATCAAAAACTGCAAAGAGTAATGAGTAAAGTTATCGCATGGTCTCTTTCACAGCTAAGATGGTAGCATTTGTGTACCATCTGCTTATTTTTACTCCATTATACTATTAAATTATTCTGTAAAAAAGAATGAAATAGTTTCATAAAGAAAAGAATAACAGGATGTTGTAGATCCATAATTCTTCATTATTAGTTTGATTAAATAAGTTAAACTGCTTCCATCATCCATCAACAGACGGACCAGTCTCATTGTCATGTCTTGTTTCATCCTGCCATTGCCAACCACAAAATTACATCTCTACTTACTTTGCACATATGATGCCTTCACATATGTACCGAAAAATTAAAATAAATGAGTGAGAACTAAAAGTGTTCAAATGAGTTAAAACTTCCCAGAGATTGCTATATGACTTCTCTGCTAGCTTTTAACTTAAGAGGACATAATTAGGAACTTTGTAGACATTAGGAACTAAGACAAATATTGGTTAATTTATATTTACTTTTTTAATCCTCTATTTTATGTTTAATAAATTAAGCAAAAGCACAAAGATGAATAATGGGGTTAATTATAAATTATCATCCCTATACTTTCAAAAATTATATTAGGATATCTATATTCATAAAAGTGGAACATTGAGATTCTTATACAAGTTTAAAATATAATTTCATAGGTTTAACAATAAAAGGTTTTGTTGGAATAATGAATTAAATATTTCGCTTTTATAAGTATAAACATTTTATGTAACTTTTAAAAATATAGGGACAGAGATAACTAATTATAGGAAATAATATATAATTAATCGTGAACAAGGATTCCAACTAAATTTAAAGTAATTATAAAGAGAAATCATAAATAAATTGGAGTAGGACAGCCAAAGATATGCAATTGTTGGATGGTAGATATATAGTACAGAAGGAAGATAAAGTGGCGAGACAAAAGGCAAAAGTAAAAGAAAGAGCTTAAAAGTAAACAAGTAACATGGGAAAACATGGCCTCATCGGTCCCACGGAATCACCATAAAGACAACTATATCTTATGGGGTTATTAATTTTTGACATGCGAACAAATTACATGCCAAATTTTGTTTGGTGAACGCTGGACATACAAAAATGAGAAATTTGTGAGCGATCAGGATGAATGATACAAAAAAAAAATAATAGGTGTGTGGAACCTTACGATATTTGTACTGAAGCATGGAGAAGTTTACGAGATATAGGGTGATCCAATTAATTGTACATTTAACAAAAAATTGAGAACTAAAACAATGTTATATGATTAAAGATTTTTTTTTAGCAACAAATAATGGATATACTAAAAATAAAAAGAAAAGTTTTACCTCAGTGTGTCACACTGTGAAATTCTCGAAGAGAATAAAAGAAACGACGAATTCAAGGTAATTATATCTAATAATATGGTGACAGATCTCTGTTACTGTTAAAATCTTTACCAACTACATAAATTAGTTTTTTACATCATGATGATTACTAAGATAATTGACAATATATAAAGAAGAAAGTCTAACTTGATTCAGAAAATTCTGAAATAGACATACTACTTGCAGACTATAATGATGCTCTTTATAAAAGAAATAGATGTCTAGTAATTATAATAATGTAATAAAATATGAACACTATGATGGTCACTGGTGTTAAGACTATAGATCTATCTAGTATTTTATAACTATAAACATATGTTAAGGATCTACGTTGAGTTATTATCATTTATACTCTTGTTATGGATTAACTTGCTAGACATATTCTAGGAGCATTTCATGTTTGTTTTTTGTTTTTACCAATGAGATCTAATCGAAACTAATTCTAAGTATATGAAATCAAAATTTTGGAATAAGAAAACTACGGCCAAGTATATGAAATGTAAATTTAGATGAGTAAGAAGTTTGTAAGAGCAGAACTCTAGATATTATGAATCCATTATTCGGCATAAAAATGGACTAATGAAAGATAATAAAGATGATGTAAAACATGGAATTCAAAAGAGTTTCAGGATAGATGTGTGAGGTTAATAAAAAAAATCAAAATATAAATAGTTCTACCTGTAGTGTTGAGAGAGAGAGAGAGAGAGAGAGAGAGAGAGAGAGAGAAGAGGACAAAATAGAAAATGTTCAATGAGATGAGTTAATTAGGTTTGTTAATGTAAGAAGTGGTCCATCAATATGTAAAATAATTATATTAAAAAAGAATGAAATAATTTGTCTTGTTATTTTGATGTGTGTCCATACAACACCAACTCCATCCTTGGATACTATCATGAAGGCTTATTATAGTTCTGGACATGATGTTACTCCTTGAGGGGACACCGTGTCTATTTAAATGGAAATAACATTATAGTCATGAAAGTTATATGATTTATTTAAATGAAAGTAGCATATATTTTTTTTTATTTTAAAGATCAAAGTCAGAGTCAGATGGCACAAATATTCATCTCGATAAGTACAAGTCGTCAAGGTGAAAAATAGAGTGGAGATGAGCAAGCAATAACAGGGTTGCGTACGAAGAGACAACAAAAAGATCAAACAGCAAATATGGCATGGAAGAAAAAGTATACAGAGATAATGGCCCATAAACAGGTTGTGATGCGCAGAAGTTGGAACTTTAGAGAACCGATGATAGCAAAGTGTGTGAAGCCCCAAAAGCCAATTGTTGGATGGATCAAAGCCACCACATGTGGGGTTCATAAATGAATGCTGAAGCACCCATATGGCCGTATCACAACAAATAGAAAAAAGAGAAGTCAGTCGTCCACAACGCAAAAGAGAGCGTGGGAGGAAGTGCTGATCCCCTCAGTCTCATTGTAGTGGTGGGTGTGATCAGAATGAATTAGGTGGCCATCGGACGCATCAGAAAAGTTGGGGGTGTCTTTTTTTTTTAACCACAGACATCATTGTTTGAAGAGTATAAAGGAACCGTAACATTTGGGTGGGTGGTCGCCTTCACAAGGGGAATGTGGCGACGTATTAGCTGATAAACTTCTTTCTACCTCTAAATGGATAGCTCAACAACATCTACTCTATTGAAGTGGCACAGCTCATCTGTAAACAGGCTCACCATCGAATTATGATGGCAACAGACAAATTAGGGAGAGAGACAGAGAGAGAAAGAGGTGGGGGCTCTCCAGATTGTGAACACCCCTCTGTCATATTTAAGTAAGTTAGAGAGAGTATAATATGCAAAGAAAATATATGGTGTCAATCCTACAATGAAAATATGATGGGCCAGTACTTGTCCTCTATCTTAACTCGAAAATGATAAAAGTAATTCATCGTATCATACAATTTACCTCTTAATGAGAAAAAATAACTAACCAACCAATCTTACAAAAAAAAATATTATTCTCTCGAAATCATTCTTCTACCAAACGTAATGATTATTAAGAGCCACATCCTCGGTTTTCACACTAGAGACTACTCTACCAATCATGAGTCAAGCATAATTTTTTTTTGTCATATTCTATGCATCAATCTCATTGTTATGCATCATTTCCTTACATAGCGCTACTACCCCATTGAACCATCTTGTTATTATATGTATAAATAATAATCTCGATTATTGTAAATCATACAAGAATAACCTCACATGATAATAACATGACTCAAAATGACGTATAGATAAATCACAAACCTTTAAAAAATATCCTCATTGACTTCAACGTTCGAGTGGAATCAACAAAAAAAATTTTAATACCTTCTTTTGTCTTACATGAAACATAAAAAAAAATTACCGTATGTGGAAGATCTTGAAAGATCATGAAACATGAATTAATAATATGAATGGATGACACACATCTTATGATCAAGAAAAAGAACTGATGTGAATGGTTGATACACATGTGATGATAAAAACTAAAAAGAAATTCTCCATTCCTTCGATATGAATATTAAGAAGTTCACTGTAGCATCCAAAGACACTACAACACTACCAAACCACCAAAATAAAGAAAGCCTCAAAGATGTGTTGTTATATGAAAAGATACACAGAGTGTGGAAGGAGATGATCATCACCTGTCACCAGCTTTGCAGGGAGGAGAGGCAAGAACAGGATCCCATCTAATCTAATCCCTCCGATGGACAAAACAGGACCAACAACCCCACACGGAGAAAAGCCATCACGCGGGCACAATTGTCAAGCCATAGCCACAACAGGGATTCCCACCACCACACACCAAATCCCATGTCTTCCTCCTTGCTGTGAGTCTCAAGCAATCCCACCGGCAGACCCTTCGAACATACCACCACCCCACACCCTCACATCATTCTCTCTTGCGTGTATTTTATTGCACATAAGCTTCCCATTTTTCAACCTTGCTTTGTGTTTAAACCCCCCTCCGCTCCAACACTTGACTTGCTGAAATATAGAAAGACCAAAAACACTCAGTGCCTGGATCTGCCTGCTTGTTTTTTTTCCCAGCTCTCCCCCAGCCATCATCATAATCCTCTTTCCACAGGTTGTTTGTGAGTTCAGTGTCTGAACGCCACCACACTTGCATTACTTCCTCTTCCTCCCTGTCAGGAGGCTCCTCCATGTGGGGGGTCTTCTGCGCAGGTAGATGCACTGATTCCTGAAGGCCAAGCGGAGGAGATCATGAGGAATTGAGAGGGAAGATCGAAGATGTTCAAGGCAGCACGATGGAGGAGCGAGAAGAACAAGATCAAGGCTGTGTTCAAGTTGCAGTTCCAAGCGACACAGGTCAGTTCGGTCGACGCATCAGATCTTACCGGTGCCGAATGAGCTAGCTTTGAACCCCCTTCATGGTTCGTGTAAGCCAAGCAATCTACTGGAAAATTAAACTTGTGGGCTTGTTGAACTCGATGATTCCTTCAGGTACCGCTGTCGGCATCGGAGGCGGCTACGGTAGTAATCTTGGTCCCTCTCGACGTCGGAAAACCGACTGTGAGATCAGAGAGGGTTGCTGTGGTTGGTGGAACCTGCAAATGGTTGAACCCAGTTTACGAAACAGTGAAGCTAACGCGTGATCCCAAGAGCGGAAAGATCAACGACAAGTTGTACCAATTTCTTGTTTCCACCACCGTATGAGAGATGAATGCGTCTTCTTTGCTTTGACATGTTCATAGTCTAGTGCTCTGCTTCCAAATTATGTCTCATCACTGGAGGTTTTGCAGGGATCCACCAGAGCTGGACTCCTGGGAGAAGCCACTGTTAACCTGGCAGATTATGTTGAAGTGATCAAAGCTTCATCTGTTTCTTTCCATCTCAAGACAGAAGCCATCTTGCATGTGAGCATTTCCTCCTGAATGAACAAGCGTTAATTATTAGAATTCATGAGTGTCCTGCTAGATCTGGGTTGCTACAAAAACAGATCTGGTCAGCAAAATTCTATCTCCAGAAATTGTCTCCTCAAAATGTAATCACGATCCCAAACAAGTAGACATAAGCTTGGAAAGACCTGAGTCACTTGTAATACCTTGCTACCAAGTTTCATTCCCTAATTAATGGGCTCTGAACTGAAATGACAGGTTACCATACAGAGAATGCTGGATGATGTTGCGGGAAGGTAATAGTACTCAGCATGAATTACTGTATGGAAAAAGGTTTCAGAACACGTTTCTAGTGAGATGTTCAATAATCTATTTATGTTTTTGTTGACTGTTTCCTTGATCAATCAGGGAAGCTGAAGAAAGTGGAGATGCAACAATGAGGCAACAAGGAAGAACATTACAGAGCCAGTTAACCGAAAGTGAGAATGACCAAAAAGTCAAAGCTCGAAATGGCAGGAACGATGTTAACTTGGTGAAAGTAAGTGCAAATCTCTTACAAAAGAGCACAGTTTTGAGAAACTTCACTATAGTAGTCTTTCCATTATGATGCACAAAAATCACCAACTAAAAGTACTATCACAAAAACGCATGATAACTCAGATATGATGTACATGCAACAAAGGGAGTATTTAACCTATGACACTTTCATTTACCATATGGAATTTGTCGGATCTTGGTGCCTGTCGATTCATCAACCAGTACTGGAATTGTCTTTGGAAAAAACAATTCATTGTCCACTATATGCTATAAATTTCTTCTCTAGAAAACCAAGAACTTTAAACAAGTGCAATGGTTGAATGGAATATGATTGTCAGATGTCTTTGAATTCAAAATAGCAATCATTCAGGTTAAATCGAACATAGGAGATGTATGCCTAGGAAATGTGGAAAATATACAATCTCATAATCATCATGCTTCCAAATCCCCAAGATGCATATGAAATTCCTGTATCTTATTTTTAACAGGATGTGCCATATATTAGCAGAGAGACAAGGGTAAAATTTCCATCGAGCAGGAACCTTCCCGCTTATGATGGCTGTAATGGCAAACTCCAAAAATCTCACAGTTTTGATGCTATATCAGCGGCTAGTTCTGATAGTAGCTCAGAAATATATACACCAAAAGAGAACAGCATCACGATTGGCAACAACCAAAAAGACTCCACCAGCTTACTATCGCCTCTTGCGGACATTGGTATGCAACCAAAGTTGATGACCAGCTCAGGTGATTGGTCTGAAACTTTAGCTCCTGATAGAAGCACGGATGGATCAACAAACAGCTCAGGCGAGTCTGGGTTAACAGAAAGACTGGAATGTTCAGATGAGACTCTTGAGAAACTAAAGAACAAAGTTGTCATTTTAACGAGGAAGGTGGAAGTATCAGAACTGGAGTTGCAGACTTTGCGAAAGCAAATCACCAAGGAAAATAAGCGAGGACAAGATCTTTTAAAGGAAATAAGCAGCCTGAAGGAGGAAAGAACTGATTTACGAAGAGAATGCGAAGAACTTAAGCTCTCACAAAAGAGAACAGATTTTGATGAAACATTTTTAACTGACTCACAGATTGTTAGAGAAGATCCTTTGTCCAAGATAGAAGAAATCAAACAAGAGTTATACCATGAGCAAAATCTGAATTCAAGTCTTCGCTTGCAGTTACAAAAAACACAGGAAGCTAACTCTGAACTGTTACTTGCCGTCGGAGATCTTGATGACATGTTGGAGCAGAAAAACAGGGAGACACTCTGCCATAAATGCAGAAAAATTGATGTTGAAGCAGAAAATGATGAGGACATTCAAGGTTTCAAATATAGGAATCAACTCCCACAATTGCAGCGATCTGAATGTAAACAAGTGTTGCTGGAAACAACTTCAGAAAATGACAAGGAGCAACATGCATTGTTAGTCAATGGGCATAATAACATTACTGAATATTCACTGGAGGAGAAGATCACTGACCTTAATAGTGAAATAGAATTGTACAAGAAGGACCGTGAAGAACTTGAAATGCAAATGGAACAGCTTGCTTTGGACTATGAAATTCTCAAGCAAGAAAACCATGATGTCTCTCATAAGCTGGAGCAAACACAACTGCGAGAACAACTCAGGATGCAGTACGAGTGTTCAGCACATTTATCGGTTATCAGTGACCTCGAAACCCATGTTCAATGCTTAGAGAAAGAACTTCAATCACAGGCTGAATCATTTGAATCAGATGTAGACACAATAATGCAAGCTAAAGTTGAAAAAGAGAAAAAGGCCATACAAGCAGAGCAAGCACTGAGGAAAACAAAGTGGAACAATGCTAGCATTGCTGAACAACTTCACGAGGAACTTAATAAGCTTTCTTCACAAGTTTCATCTGTATTTTATGACAACGAGAAAATAGTGAAGCAAGCTTTAAAAGAAGCTAGTGAATTGCGTTCACAAAGAAGCCATCTGGAGAAAATGTTGGAGGAAACCAAGGAAGCAGAGATGCTGCGCTTGGAACTCAAAAACAAGAAAGAGGACCTTGAAAATTATAGGAAGTCTGGGGAAGCAAGGCTCAAAGAATCCTTGGAGAAAATGCAATTACTGAAAAATGAGATTGAAAATCTCAAAATGGAGAATTATCTCATCTCAGGACAGAAAGAGAGATTGGCAGCAGAGATGGAAAATTTGGAGTCAACAAATACAGGAAATCAGCTAATGCTACAAGTTAAAAATTCAGAAATTGAAATTCTCAAGAACGAGATAGCACTATTGAGGAAGAAAGTAGAAAATACATTGGAGGAATTAAACGACCTGAGGAACATGAAAGATGAAAAAGAGACTATGATCACAATGCTAAACACCAAGGTAGAAACCCTTGGTATGCAGTACAATGACCTGAAGCAATCACTGTTTGAAGGTGAATTAGAAAAAGAGAAACTGAGGAGACTGGTTTCGAACTTGATGGGTGGTCTCTTAAAGGAGGAGGACATGATAATCAGTTCGGAGGAAGAACCTGGGAACAGCTACACCAATGTAAGTATGACCAAACATGAAAAGAAGACATGGTCTAGCACCTCATGCTCCTAAATGAAGTTAGAAATAAACCCACCATAATAAATGAACATTCATGTTTATGCCTGCACATGTACAGATACATAAAAAGTTAAAACACAGCCATTGAAATGGAAACATGCTGAGTAGTGCTTAGCAAAAATATTGCTACATTGGTATGTTATTTGTAATTAATAAAATGAGATTATTTGACAGGGAGAAACAGTAATGATACATTTATCAGTACAGAACCAGAAAAACCAGAGAAATGAGGTCAAAGTTATGGAAATATCAGTTAGTTGATTCAAACAAAAATCTCCTTGTGAATGAGGAGATATCAGTTAGTCTTAAGGCATTTTGGCATTCATAAATTTTGCATACAGTTAACACAAATGTTGAGAATTCTTCTTTTTCACTTTTGTGAGACTGCTTCAGCATAACTTGATGTAATGAAAACATTTTTTTTAACAAGTAAATTAAGACACAGCTACCATATTGTCTGAATGAAATTTGAGCATGTTTGTACCATTGACCAATAGTGTGGGCACCATCAAAGAGACAGAAAAATGTTATTTGTTTTTTCTTAAAGATAATTACTTATGTAATCATCTAATCCAGGAAGGCAAATATTGCAATATAAGCAACAAGTTTGCTGGCACAAATGAATTTGAAGGTGATGTTGCTTGTCTACAACAGCCAAGGGTGGGAAACAAAACACAGACAAATGATATAAACAACAAAGATCAAGAATTAGCCACAAGGTGACTGTTCATGAATTACCTGCATTTGTTATAGTGTTTCTCCTTCTGCATAGAATTTCAAGTAACTATCAGGCTTATTTTATGGCAAATGATCTTCTGATGACTTCAATCCTTTTTGCAGGCACTCTGAAACCAACTCAGAAGAAAATCAACAGATTGTTTCCTATATATGTGATCAGCATACATTCGCTAAAATGTCAAGTGAGATGGCTCTTCTGAAAAGACAGAATGAATCGATGGAAGCCGAACTGAAAGAAATGCAAGAAAGATATTCTGAGATAAGCCTGAAATTTGCAGAAGTAGAAGGTGAAAGACAGCAACTTGTGATGACAATCCGGACTCTTAAAAATGCTTTGAAGAATTAGTGTTTCTTTAATATTAAACAAAAAATGAGTCGTCTGTATAGGCAAGCAGCTGGATGCACCAGAGATCCAGGGTTTGCAAGCTCCTAAACCATGCCAGGAGTCAAATAGTGTGTACATTGACGAGATATTCTTTTCCAGTGAGTGAGACTTATTTTCTTAGTTGAAAAAAATTTCCAGTCACACTGGTTTGGGTGCACAAGGAGTCTCAAAGTTATATAATTTCCATGAAAATGTATATTGTTGTAGTTTTTTCTGAGTTTTCTCAACCAGACATACTGTTCACGAGGAGCTCATTTCTTCAGTGTTACGAAATTTTGTTGTTCCGTGGTAGGCAAGATCAAATTCGGTCAGCATTTCCTTGTAGCATAACTACTTGTTGGCTTAAGTTTAGAAAGATATTTACATTCTAGATACCTCAAGATCTTCATAATCAACAAAGAAAGTTAGAATCGAGAATAACACTTCTTGTTGGCTATAAATCAGCAATTCAGATTTCATGAAAAAAAAAAATATCAGCATAGTAGATGAACTCTATGACCTTATAAAACAAAGATTACCAAAGTGAAGAAAAAAGACAGCAAAACATTTTACAATGTTCCATTTATGGCAGCATTACCAGCAATATATTATTATGAAAAAGACGCCACACAGAATTAATGTTCTTCGTCCACATATCACAGTTTACCTCAAATCCTACAACCTTAGGATGATTCATCCAAGACGATGAAACTTGCCATGATGTCTTTTTATGAGTGAGCCAGACATGGGATTAGCTTCACTGCATATTCGAGAGACTTTCCATGAATGCTATTCAATTAAGGTAGAAGTTCTAGAGCGGCAAAAGACTGGATGGTATTTTGTGCTGTTAAATAGGCATGATAAATGCTTCAAGGTGTGATCCAAACCAGATAAAATTCAGAGTTTTGTGCAGCGTAACATAAACTGCAACCGGGAGCACAACCAACTCATGTTCACACTGATCCCAAACAATAGCTGAAGTGGCATGCTGCAGTCACCGAACAGTCTAAATATGCCACATACACCAGTTTCAATCTAGTGTACTGAGTAAAGAACCTGAAACCAACTGAGGGAGGGTTCCGATATATTTGGATTATGTCACTAGATTAGCATGTAATGCACAGAGAATTGTCTTAAAAAATGCAGATTCTGAATGTTTCCTGATTGTTCCAGTGTTCTGACAGATTTATCGTTGTTCAATGTTCCTAACGACTAGATTGCATGAATCAATGCACACCAATCATTGTGTGAGACTCTCCATTCAAATGTTAAGTATTCCTTATTTCTCATATGTCTGATAGCAACAAAACCAAATTCTTCAAAAGGCTAATGAAACCCTCTGCTGCAAGTCAAATAACAACAAACAGTCCATGTAGTTAGTAACTGCTGAACAGTTGATGTTCAACTGGAATATGATAAGCAATCTGTGCTAAATGTTTGCTGCAAAAGATAAAAATAAAAAAGGTGAGGAACAAATGTTCCAAAGTCTCTTCAGCTTTCGATACAAACTGCAACTGCTGAACAGTTCCCCTCAGCTGTAAATTATCATTAGTTAGTAAGAATTGCATTTAAGTCCACAGAGAGATATAGCAGGATAGCAAAAACACCTTTATCCCACAGTCGGTAGTGTCACAAAAAACAAAAAAAGTTCAGATTCAAAACTACACTGCTGCTTCAAGCCAAAAGAATCGACAGTATAAAAAAGATATCATTTAGCAAAATCATTAGAATCTTCAAAGACTAGCTAAATATTCATATCTACGTCTTTTGCTCGAGGCCACTAGAACTATTACAGTTTGTTAATACCAGTTTTCCTTGCTGCCATTTTCATTTCCTGTGGAATTAGCAAGAATGTGAAAGAAAGTTCTTCATATCATTATAAAATAAAAGAAAATTGTTCAATGAGCTAACTTATTAACAATATATATGGATTTTTTCTGCTCTCAACAATAGGGCATATTTTCGAATGATGCCTTAACAAACATCTTATGCTTCCACTTGACCATGTTGTCATTGCTGTAATATTGGTAACTAATACAAATAGAGGGCCTTGAATTTGAATTTGAAGTTGAAAGTTGCCATCGATGGTTGATTGTCAACTTAACACATGAACACGAATGGTGTTAATGGTGGGAAATCCTCCCCAGTATATAATAACAATAATTTAGAATCTTAAAGTCATTCCAGATGGAGGAGGATTTACTCTTAACAATAGAAAGCTTTGAGTTGAACTAGAATAGTATTAGAGAATGTAGTCCCCACTGCACTTTAAGCTTCTAGATATCATATTTATTTTTCTTAGTCAGCTTTAGATGTATTTTCATTATCCCAAATTCCTGTAACTAAAACCTGTGTTCATTTGATGAGCTTTCTGACAGATACTTCCTCCACCAGAATATAACATAACTTCTTTAACCTTGATAAATGACTTGCAATGGATTCTCGCCAGTAAATGGTAAAGTATTTCCTTTACTTGATGAACAGAAAACTTACTTCTGATCCTTCAGAGATACCTATTTCATATCATGGTTGCTCCCTATATTACTGGAATATACATCAACTCTCAGAATTATCAGATTTTAACTTGTATGTTAAATTCATGACCAAAATCTTGGTCCAGTGCCAATATCAGTCAGCGGCCGAAGAGCTGCAGTTGCAGCTTAATTGCAGCCAGTGTTTAACTTTCATCAGCTTAACACAGATCCGTTGCTAAGCAAAGCTTAATGTTCAACCGTACCATATCGAAACGCTATCAGTTATAAATCAACATCGGACCATTGAAAAAATATCAAGCCAAAAATGTAGAACGAAGAACATGGAACAGCAGAAAAACGAAGGTCAACAGGACTTCTCGGAAGAGATTGATGATAGACAGAGGGATCATGATATCCAGAATGGCATAAAGTAAATTCCACCATCCTATGCTCCACAAGGGGTCACAGACTTTAGCCTCGTTACCAAACCAGAAAAGGAAGTGACTGGCAGTATCCGAAGAGCAGTCATCTTATTTTTTTCACCCTAAGATAACAAGCAAGCATCCCCGTGTACTAATAGTTTTATAGATGAAAAATAAATCAGATCTGAGATCCGTTGGATTCGCTTTTTCTTGTGAGAAATAGCAAACCACAAACAGTCAAACCGATTCCAAAAGAGCAAACCAGAGATAACGTAAAAGAAAACTTAGACTAATGCCATAAGCATCATCATCAGAACGATTCTTTCCCATGCGTGAGCAAATGGTGCATCGTGGATCAAGATACTGAGAAACGAGTGATTCACCTCAGAGGCGTCATTTCCTCGATCTCCGGGCAGGGATCACCGATCTCCACAGGACGTTCATCAGAGGTATTGCCACGATATAGGAAGCACATGTTAGGGTTTCGATCGGGAAGCGGGAGCAAAAGGCGGAGGGTAGTTCTGTTTCCCCGAGAAAGAAGGATGAAGGGCAGAGGGAGAAACAGTGGATTCCGAATGGAAATGGCGCCTCTGAGGGGTTTTATAGGTGAGCATGAAAGTAGATCTAATTTACATATTTGCTCTTTCTGGCTAAGTCCTATGGAATTCTGTTATTTATATATTTCTTATAAGATGGTTCCAAAAATAAGCAAAACATTTAAGGTTCAGTGAGACAAACCTGACTAGCTTCAGGTGTCATTCGTGATCAATGTTTAACTTTGATGCAAGTTCTCATTCAAAGCCAGCAGCTTCTCCATGCACGGTACCGTCACACGGCAACCAGTCATCAGCTTTGGGACCAACGTGGCATACCGCATCACGCCCTGAGGGTCGATCATTGGATCCTCGAGCTGCCTGCTTTGGATAATCTGGGATAGCATTGCGTCAACCTATCCCATGTGGATCGGTCGACATCCGTATGAGAAGCGCAAGCCCCCTTATGCCAGGAAGCTCGAAACGATGCCACACAGCGTCGACCCATGCAGTTCGGTTGGCATCCATGCAATACGTACGAGTCAACCACCCGAAGCAATACAGGATGTCAACAAATCAAGTACAACCAACTCTCGACCACATATATAAGACAAACTCTTAGACCGATGAAAAAGAGGAGACTCTCTCTCACTTGCCTGGGAACTCACTCTACGTTTCTAACTTAATCTTCGGAAGGGTCGGGTCGAGAATTCCCCAACTTTGATCTGTGTGCAAGATTGGTAGGGGCATCTCCATCGCTGACCACCTTGGAGCATCGATGACCAAAAGGACCACGTGGGTGACCTTGTGTGTCTAGGATCGAACCAAGCCATGCTAACGACTCGGCCATGACATGAAGATACCTAATGTTTTGCCGCTAGAAGAAGGGCCCAGCCAGATGTTGCAAGAACGCCCACCACCAAGAGACCAAAGCGAGTGCCCAAGGGAGGAAATGTCACCCGCTCCCCTGAAAAAGTAATATAAAGCTCAATCAATAATCCCGTAATTGAAAAACTTTTCAAGAATCTTTTAACGTATGCATGGTTTAATATACCCATTCTGCCTGCCCTTTAATTGGAAAACACTCTAGTATGGGTTTATTGATCTAACATGTGTGTTAGAGATGAACGATGCATAATTAACTATGATAAGACAATACAATCAGATGGTAGGTCAGAGTCAAGTTCGAGCATCGGGTCAGGATCCAGACAATGCAGTGGGTGCTAGTTACAGGTACCCTACAAGCCAATCACGTGAGTGATGGCATGTGTGACATGTTGCAAGATCTGTTTACTTAAGATTATTACTGACATATTCTCATATTATATTATCTATTGCATATATATATTGTGATGTCCTTGGTTCTATGCAATAGGAATCAGATTGTAATAAGATCATGATAATGAGATTGATTCACCTTTAAACATAGATTTTAAATAATCCCGATTATAGGTTACTTGAAAGGGACATCGAGATAATCGGACAGATCGGTATACTATATACTTGTACATATGATTTAGACGGTTGGTCTCATAGCCACTTGTGTTGAGACACTAAGGATATAGTACAAGTACTCATTAGAGAATAAATTTACTGATTGATTCGCTTATGGAATGTTGTATGATTAATGATACCTAATGTCAGACAGTAATTTCATAGTCTTAGTTGTATATCTAATCCTTAGACTTGAGATACTAAGGATATCTTGTTTGAGTCCTCCTTTCCTTAATGCCAAACTTATAGGTTTGAAAAGTTTCAGATCTAGTACAACTGGTTATCGAGATTGGTAGTCAATCTTATGAAGACAATTGAGTGTCAATAAAGGATCATCCACTCTTAGTATCATGAGAGGAATATCCCGTATGTGCTCTAATCGGTAGAATCCGATTAGAGCAAGACAAACTGATTCTATATGTGACATGACAGTACCATGTCCAATATATGGTCTCTGGGATATTAGTTGGATAAGGGATTATAGATACATGATAATTGTAGACAGACAGGTCCGATGGATTTGATCCCCCTGTTTCATCTAGGCCTATGGCGTAATGGCTTAGTACATCTATAGTTAATGAGTCGAGTGAATTATTATGAAGATAATAATTTACTATATCAGAAGGAGTTCTGATGGGAGCAACTCACAATTATCTTGGTATCAGGCCTAGAGGGTCACACACATATGGTAGATGCTTTAGCAAATAAAAGATTGGATGAAGATCTAATTAGCCCTTATTCTCATTATATGAGACCCTATGCTAATGGGCTTCTTGCTTAAGGCCCAATTAGAGGCCTAAGGAGATTATTGGATAGAGATCCAATAATGCAAGGTTAGTGGGTTATTGGATGAAGATCCAATACCCACTAAGGTAGGACCCTTAGGTTTTTGGTGACTCTCTATAAATATGAGGGGAGACTCATGGTTGATAGACTGCAACCTTGGCCTCCCCGTCCTATTCTCCTCCTTCCCTTTGTAAGAGTTGCAAGATAAGATTGGAGGAGATTCGCTATAGAGATCCATCGTGTGGATACCACTAGAGAGGAAGATGCTTGACTTTCTTCATCCTCTCTATCTGGATCTGGAATACAGGGATATACGATCTCCCTAGGTAAAACAATCTCTCACATAATATGGTTTTTTCGATTTTTATGATTTTCTCGTGACCCAATCTTTGTATGATGATTTGATATACGTGGAAAACCAATTTCTTTATTTTTGATTTTCGCTGCACATGTGATGCTCCCACTGAGGTTTTCCAACGGTGGTATTAGAGCCAAGGTTTTAGTGTGAAATATTAGTTTTAAATTGCATGTGATGAGATTGAATCGTATAGAATTGTTTTACGTGTTCTTGCTACGTTTTGCAGTGAGCGTGGCGAGGAGGACAACCACCAAGGCATGGGCGGTGCAAACTCCTGCAAGCAACCGCCCATAGAGCTCTGCATGGAGCGATGGTGCCCGTGAGGCCGTGGCCAACCCTACTACCAACGTGCCGGCGTGGGATGGCCGCCTTAGTAAGGTGTTGCCACCTCTGGCAGACAGCGATGGCGACACAATGAGGGTAAAGGAGGGCTAGGGCATCTTTTTAAGAAAAAGATAATTATTCCCCTCACAATTTGAGAAATTTCAACTCTGTCTCATTTTTTAAATTCCTTAAATGCCCTTAATAATTTTAGAAATTTTAAGAATTGTCCTCTTATCCAAAATTTGAAAATGCCCTTAACAATTCTAAAAATTTTGAGCATGTCCTGGTTTCCACAAAAATAATTAATTAAATAATTTAATTAATTAGTATATATATCTAGTAATCCTACATTTGATATGATGTACATGTGATGTATGATGTGGATAGATGATCATAAGCCATGTGTTGTGATGTGTGTAATTGTGATTATTATTATTATTATTAGGGTCTACGAACCTTCGTTTTTCTTGTTTATTATCGAGCCTGCATGCTTGTGATTATTTATAATTACATGGAGAGGCGCGATGGGAGTGTGGAGGTGACAGCGGGACCCACGATACCATAGCGGGAGATCACGATGTATGGTGATGCAATGATCCGACGTAACCAATGATGATGAGATCAACGATCACAGGGTATGGAGATGCACCGATGCACACATAGATCCTATTATGAATGATTAGGCTAATTGGCTCGGGTTTAATCATATTAGGTGATGGCTCATGATCATCCAGTATGACTTGCATATATGATGTGTTATACACCTAATACACACACACATACACACACACACATATATATATGCATGCGATGTAGATATATATTAAATATGTATGTATGTGACATGACATATTAGGAGACCGATACAAAATAAAAATCCCTCCTATGATAATATTAAGTTGGTAAGCATGAGGTAATAAGATTGACCCACATAGCCTTCCATCGTTATAGGAAGAAATTGAATCACGATATAGGTTGAGTTGGTCAAGTCCCTCAAAGATCACTTATCAACGTGATCGAGTTCTTGCCTATGACATAGAGATGTCACGGGTGACTTGAGGACATAGTATGCTTGGCCGAGTCCCTCGAGGGCATATCATCAAATCAGACTTATCTTGTAACGATTGTGATGACTTAACTGAATATCATGGTTGGTCGAGTCCCTCGAGACCATGATAATTCGAAGGCCAAACATGACGAGAATCACAAGGAGTTGTGATTGACAGGAGCTGCCTACCTTTTGGGCTTAGTGTAATTGGTCGAGTCCCTCGAAGTTGCACTAAGACGCAAATTGGAACCCGATCTCCACTAGGAGTTTGTCGGAGACTTTTGTCTTACGTATCGAGGGTGTCACATGATTCGCTAGGAAAATAATGGGAGTATATTAATATAGAAGTCCATATCTTAATTAGTATTTTTTATAAATTTTACATGTTATTTATTTATGCTATATCTTGTTTGTCAGAAATATGTTACTTACAAACCCCCGGCATGACATACTTGATATCAACCATCTCATTTGTCTAAACTACATGGATTGGCTCTGTAATTTAAGAATTATTCTCACGGTAGAGAAAATCGAGTATATCCTTGATACAATTGTGCCCACATTGGAAGAAGGGGCAAGCGAGGATGAGATCACTCGCTATGTGAAGTATATAGATGATTCTATATTGGCAAAATATTATATGCTACCTCTATGACTCCTGAGTTATAAAAGTAACATAAGAGCATAGATGCAGATTTTTTTTTTCATCTCCACTAGTTGTTTGAAAAACAGGGAAGGACTCAAAGATATGAAATATCTAAAAGACTCTTTTAAGCTACGATGACAAAAGATACATCGGTTGAGAACCATGTCTTAAAGATGATAGAGTGGATCGAGAAACTCATAGGTCTAAGAATAGTCCTAGAGGATAACCTATGCATTAATCTTATACTTCAGTCCCTACCAGATTTCTTTTCTTGCTTCATCATGAATTTTAACATGAGCAAGTTTGAGGTGACTCTCCCTGAGCTTAATATGTTGAGGGAAGCTGAGAGTGTCATCAAGAAGGAGAAGCCAGTTCTCTATATTAGTGAGATTAAAAAGAAAATAAAGGCCAACAAGATCCTTAAGAAGGACAAGGGCAAAGAAAGACTAGGTAAGACAAAGGTTGCTAAGAAAGATCCAACAAAAGATAAAGGACAGTGCTTCCACTACGGCCAATATGGGCATTGGAAGATGAACTGTAAGGACTACCTTGTAGAGAAGGCAAAATAAAAGCTTGGAGAAGCTTTAGGTATATTCATAATCTGTCTTCACTTGTTAGATTTTTATGATAACACATGGGTATTGGATACCATGAGTGCTTATCATATTTACAATTTATTATAGGTTCTGGCAAAACCTAGGAGATTGGCTAGAGGTGAGATGGACCTCAAGATGAGCAATGGAGTAAGAGTTACTGCAATTGCTGAGGTCATCATATATGTGCTTGGTGGAGCTATTATTGCATCAGATGCATGCTATTTTGTCCCTTCCATTATCAAAAACATTATTTCCATCTCTTGTTTGATAATTAGTAGATATAAATTAGTTTTTGAGAACAATAGTTGTTCAATAATTATGGACGATGAGATCATCACTAGATGGACCCTTATAAATGACTTATATGTATTAGACACTTCTTCACATATCATGAATACAAATTCGTCTAAGAGAAAAAAAGATGAGATGAATAATATATACCTATGACATTATAAGTTAGGTCATATGCATGAGGAAAAAATTCAAAAGTTACTAAAAGATTGATACTTAGATTCATTTAACTATGAATCATATGCAACTTGCAAACCTTGCCTTTGTGGGAAGATGGCCAACTCTCCATTTAGTAGAACTGGAGTGAGAGTCACTGAGTTATTGGAACTTGTACATAGTGATGTATGTGGCCCTATATTGACTTAGGCTATAGGTGGTTACTCATACTTTATTACATTTACTAATGATTTCTCTAGGTATGGACATATGTACTTGATGAAGTACAAGTTTGAGACATTTGAGAAATTCAGGAAATATAAGAATGAAGTCGAGAACTAGATTTGAAAGAGTATTAAGACTCCTTGATTAGATTGAGGAGGAGAATACTTGAGTATAAAGTTCACTCATTTCCTCAAGGACAATGAGATTCTATCCCAGTGACACCTCCTTATACACCTTAGCTCAATGGTGTATTAGAAAGGAGGAATCGCACACTATTAGACATGATATGATCCATGATGAGTTTCGTTAACCTACCCGTCTCATGCTAGGGATATGCCCTAGAAATTGCAGCTTACCTTTTGAACAGAGTTTCATCAAAGTTGGTAGTGTCTATATTATTTAAGATATGGAAAGAAAAGAAGTCAGATCTTAAGACGGTTAAGATTTGGGTTGTCCTGCCCATGTTAGAAGACATAATCCCGATAAGTTGGAATCAAGGATAGAACAGTGCATATTTATGGGATACCCCAAGGAAATTATGGGTATTATTTCTATCATCATGAGGATCGAAAGGTCTTTGTTGCTAAGAAAGCTACGTTCCTTAAGAATGAACATATTCTTAGTAGAAATAGTGTGAGTGAGATAGACTTGAGCGAGGTTGGAGAACCTAGCTCAAGTACCATTCCAAAACCCGAGTCTCTTCAGGTGCCTAACATACAAGTTCCAAATTTGCATAGGTCTAGTAGAATATCTCACTATCTTGAAAGATATGTGAGACATATCAATGGAGAGGACTCTCAGGATATTGATCCTTAGACCTACGAGGAGGCTATTATGAGTATAGACTCCAGGAAGTGATAAGAAGCCATGAATTCTAAGATTGATTCTATATAATCTAATGAGGTTTGAAACCTTATGGATGCACTTGAGGGTATTATACCCATCAGGTGCAAGTGGATCTTCAAGAAGAAGATCAGAGTAGATGGAAAGGTGGAGACCTATAATGCAAGGCTGATAGGTAAAGGATATCGTCAAAGATAATAAGTTGACTATGATGAAACCTTTTTACCTGTAGCTATGCTTAGATCCATTAGAAATCTTTTGACCATTACAACCCACTATGACTATGATATCTGACAAATGGATGTGGAAAAACATTCCTTAATGACAATCTCAGGAATGAGGTGTATATGTTACAGCCCGAGGGATTCGTATAAAAAAGGAGTCCAGATAAAGTGTGTATGTTGCTTAGATCCATTTATGGATTGAAGCAAGCTTCCCAAAGTTAGAACGTAAGACTTGATGAGGCAATCAGATGTTATTACTTTGTTAAGAACGAAAATGAGCCTTATGTGTACAGAAAGGTAAGTGGGAGTACTATCACATTTTTGGTCCTACATGTGGATGACATCCTAATCATTAGGAATGATGTAGGAATGCTCTCCATAGTAAAGGCATAGTTATCCAAAAATTTCTCCATGAAAGACTTAGGGAAAGCATCCTATATTTTGGGGATCCGAATCTATAGAGATAGATCCAAAAAGATGCTTGACTTGTCCTAGTCCAGGTACATAGATTTTATTATCAAAAGGTTTGATATAAAGAATTTCAAAAGAGGTCACATATCAATGAGATATGACATATTACTTTCTAGGAGTATGTCCCCAAAGACTCCAAAAAAAAGGGCAAATATAGATAGGATACCCTATACCTCAGCTATAGGGTCTATCATATATGCTATGCTATGTACCAGGCCTAATATAATGCTTGCTCTGAGTGTCACGAGCAGGTATCAGGCGGATCCAGGTTTGGAACACTGGAAGGCAGTAAAATGTATCCTTAAGTACTTGAGAAAGACTAAGAATCTTTTATTGGTATATGGAGGAGGTAGCTTCCAGGTTGAGGGCTACACGAACTCAAGTTTTCAGTCTGACATTGATGATAGGAAGTTGAACTTAGGATATGTCTTCACCCTAAATGGAGGAGTAGTAAGCTGAAAGAGTTCCAAGCAAGATACTATCGCTGACTCAACCACAAATGCGGAATACACTACTACAGCAGAAGCAACAAAGGAAGGGGTGTGGATAAAGAAGTTCATTAGGGATTTGGGAGTCATACCAAGCAGCGTGGAGTTGATTCCCATATACAATGATAGTGACAGGGCGATAGCTTTTTTAGCAAGAGAACCCAGTCTCATCAAAATTGTTCTAAGGAGGTTCCAATAGATTAGAGTGATTATGACCCATAACGATACAACAATAGAAAGAGTTCCGTTTGAAGATAATATTGCAAATCCACTGATGAAGCTTCTAGCTCAGATTGTATTTGAGCATCACAGGGTCTAATAGGGATCAGATACATAGGTAATTGGCTTTAGGTCAAGTGGAAGATTATTGGTTACAAGTGCCCTGTAAGCTAATCGGATCATGATAAGATCATGATAATGAGATTGATTCATATTTAAACATAAATCCTAAATAATCATGATTAAAGGTTACTCGAGTGGGACATCGAGATAACCGGATAAATCGATATACTATATACTCGTCCATATGATGGAGGCAGCTGGCCTCATAGCCACTTGTGTGGAGATACTAAGGATATAGTACAGGTGCTCATTAGAGAATGAGTTCACTGATTGATCCGCTTATGGAATGCTGTATAGTTAATGATACTTAATATTAGATAATAATTCCATAATCCTAGTTATGTATCTCATCCTTAAACTTGAGACATCAAGGATGTCTTGTTTGAGTAGTCCTTTCTTTGATGCCAGACTTACAAGTTTAGAAAGTTTCAGATCTGGTATAGCTGATAATCGGGATTGGTAGCCAACCTTACGAAGGCAATTGAGTATCAATAAGGATCATCTACTCTCGGTATCATGAGAAGAATATCTCATATGTGCTTGCTCAGATAAATCCTTGGACAAGGTCATTCAGATTTAGAGAAAAAGTATTCTCCTGTGGAATCTGATTAGAGCAAGACAAATTGATTCTGTATGTGACCTGACAGTACCATGTCCAATATATAGTCTCTAGGATATTAGTTGGATAAGAGATCATAGATACACGGTAATTGTGGACAAACAGGTTCGATGGATTTAATCCTCCAGTACCGTTTATGGACTATGGCGTAGTGGCTTAGTACGTCTATAGTCGATAAGTCGAGTGAATTATTATAGAGATAATAATTCACTATACCATAAGGAGTTCTGATGGGAGCGACTCACGACCATCTCGATATCAAGCCTAAAGGGTCACACACATATGGTGGATGATTCATCGAATAGAGGATTGTATGGAGATCCAATTAACTCTTATTCTCATTAGATGAGACCCTCCTTACTTAAGGCCTAATTAGAGGCCTAAGGAGATTATTGGATAGAGATCCAATAATGCATGGTTAGTGTGTTATTGGATAGAAATCCAATACCCACTAAGGCAGGACCCCTACGGTTTTGGTGGCTCTCTATAAATAAGAGGGGAGACTCATGGTTGATAGGCTATAGCATTAGCCTCCCCCTCCTATTCTCCTCTCTCCCTCTGTAAGAGTTGCAAGATCAGATTAGAGGAGATTCGTTGTAGAGATCCATCATGTGGATACCGCTAGAGAGGAAGACGCTTGACTTCCTTCATCCCCTCTATCCAGATCTGGAATACAGGGATATACAATCTCCATAGGTAAAACAATCTCTCACATGATATGAGTTTTTTTATTTTTGTAACTTTCTCGTGACCCAATCTTTACACGATGATTTGATCTGCATGGAAACTAATTTTTATATTTTTGATTTTCACTGTGTATGTGATGCTCCTGCTAAGGTTTCCCAATAGTGGGAACTCACCTAGAGATCATTGGAAGCTCACCGAAGATATCAGGGGCTTACTAGGAGTTCATCAGGAGCTCGTCGAAGGTATCGGGGACTTGTTAGGAGTTCGCTAGGAGCTCGCTAAAGGTGATCAAGAGTTTGTCGGGAATGCGTCGGGGGTTCGCTGGGAGTTCGTCAGAGGTTATCGGGAAGATCGCCAGGAGTTGGGAAGGTCACTTGAATTAGATTTGGAAGGAATCTAAATTAACTCAAGTAAGGTAAACCGGGTCCACATTTGGGTTTGGATTAAGCTTAGGTTGAACTCATTTGGTTGACCTGGTAAGGGGTCAACTGAAGGTACAAGTCCGAAATAAAAGAAGTATAGAAAACACTTTTTTGGGATTCCCGATGGTTATACCGCTATCGCCTTATTTTTCAGGCAGCTTTCGATGGTAGTACCACCGATGCCGATGGTTGTACCACCCATACCCGGATTTTTCAGATACATTTAAATTTTTGGCTCTATTTTCTGAAATCAATTAAGGTCTATAAATACCACAAATCTTCTTGTATTAAGCACAAGAAATTGGGCAAGAAAACTGAGAAAAATAGTATGCAAGAAAAAGAAAGAGGGCAAAGGAGTGAGTAAGAAAGTGTTGTAATTTTTGTAGAGGTTTCCCTTGTGAGTTCTAAGTGCAATACTTGTAAGGTTCCTCTCTTAAGCTCGTAAAAAGTAGAATGAGAAGTGTAAGGGTTTGGTCTTCACCCGAAGAAGATCAATAGTGGACACCGGTGGACTTAGATGAAGAGGACTCGAAAAATAGACTAGGCCAAGTTACGGTCAAACCACTATAAACTATGAGTGTCTCTTAACTTTCCTTTAGATTTTATATGTTCTTAAGATCGTAACTTAGCATCATTCAATAATTTAAATTGCTCACTTAACTTGAATGAAACGCTTCTGATCTTGATTTTACTTTGAACGAAATTTTCTTTAAAATTAGTTGTTAACATTTGTATTAATTCACTCCCCACCCTGTCGCTCTCTTAGTGCTAATTGATCATAACAGTCGGGAATCCAGGAACATACTTCTCCTATACTATTTCATACCCGACTTATACCTTATATTGATCCCTTTCTAAATCAATGAAATTAGCTCAGCCTGAGCTCAAATCTAACCTAAAGTGGACTCGGTTGGCTCTCATTGAGTTAATTTGAAATTCTCCAATCCTAACTTAATTAGGACTCTAAATAATTGATGCTAATTATGACAAACTAAGACACACAAATACAATTATCCTTATTGTCTGGCATGTCAATTGATCTTCTGAACTCCTAGTGAACTTCCCGGCATCCTCCAGCGAACCCCCGATGCATTCCCGGTAAGCTCCCGATCACCTTCGATGAGCTCCCGACGAACTCTCAGCAAGCCCCTGGTCACCTTTGGTGAGCTTCCAACGATCTCTGGGTGAGTTCCCACTATATCATCCGAACCCTAACTGATGCCTGAACTTGACTTCGACCTAACATTAGATTATATTACCTTTTTACTATCGTAGTTAATCTTGCATTACTCATCTATAACATATATGTTAGATTATAAAACCCATCAATTGATTTCATCATCAAAATTTAAGATTCAACAGTCTCCCCTTTTTTGATAATGATAATCAATTGATGATAGAGTTAAACCTTAACTCTCCCTATGTGTATGCCATAGAACAAACTTGAATTTAAAAGAACCCATCACTTTTGAATTCAAGCATTTTGATAATATTAAAATTTTTATAATTTAATCATACATGATATTTACCATAAATGAAAGAATTTTTAAAGCATTGATCTTCTTGGTATCACATAAAAATTTTAAACATTACAACATTTATTTTAAAGATTAAATATATCATTTGGCATTAATAATACCATTTGGCATTTCATTTCTCCCCGTCATTAACAAAAGGGGGGGTTACTCAATTATATTTGAATATTTTTTTAGATATTTAACATTTAGCACACAAAGAGAGAAGGTTAGTCCATTATTCTCCCTTAGTAAAACAATAAGAAGGCTAATGATAGAATTTACCTCATTTTCCCCCCTTTGTAAAATAAGAAGAATGATAAAAATATATGCATCACAAATGCTACATCAAATTTATTTTCTCCCCCTTTGTAAATGAGATAGAAGAAGGAGGGGCGAGAGGTGTCAAAGATCTAAAATTCAAGTACCCTAAAAAATCAAATATCAAGAGGGGGGAGCACATTTGAAAATATTCATGAAACTAAGAATCAAAACATTGAAAGAAAGCTCAAGAGTCTTATCACAAGAAAATTTTGAGTCATATTTTTTCTTTTATAAATGTCAAGAAGAAAGAATCAAGTGAAATCTAAGAAAAAAAAAAAAGAGCTACTCATTTTATTAAAAAAATCATCTCATGTAAATATCCAGAAGAAGAAGCTCGAGAAATTCAAATAACATGATAGCAAATCATGCATTTGGATAATCATCTTACATATATTTTAATAGAAAGCTTAATTTATAAATTATGCATTTAGAGAATATAAAATTTCTAATTTTATTCTAAGCAAATTGTTCCTCATTTAATGTTATAAGATTTATCTTATCCAATTTCCTTCTAACCAAATTGATAATTTTATCTTCCCCTTGGTCATTGTCAAAAAAAGAATATGATGGTATAATTTTTTCTTTTCACATCTATATTCTAATTATAACCATAAGTACAAAGAGATCATATCATTAAAGATGATTTATTTTAATAAATCTTCTCTTTTTTTGTAAATAATAAAAATGAATCTCAGTAGACTAAATAATCTTGATTCATCCAAGATAAATTTTAAGACATCTAATCTATTTAAATAAATATTTTTAATAAAATAGAAGAACGATCTCAATTAGAAATCTCAAATTAAATTATTAAGATAATAAATCTTACTTTTATCATAAAGAATAAATAATAGAGATTAAAAGTGATTCCTATAAAGGATAAGTCAAGTCAAGAAATCAAGAGAATGTTCATGATAAAACAAATTTTTAATTTTTAATTCATCTCAAATTTAAGAAATATTAATTTGGTGCTAAGGTATACCAATTATGAGTTATAAAGAAGTCATAAATAAATCATGTCATGAAGGATATTAATATCAATTTATGAATATCAAAGGACATGATTTAATTTTGATAAATCTCCTCTTAGATGACAAAAAAAAATCTTAAAGATCAAATAATAAGGAGGATCTTAATTCATATAAAAATATCAAGATATAAATATTGAAAAGTCAATATCATAATTAGGATGAAAACTTTTACTTTTAGTAAATAAGTTGCAAAAAGAGACATAGAAAAATGAAAGATCTTAATTCATATATAAAAGATTCAAATTATCAAGATCATGATTCGTAAAAAAACCAAGTTATAATCCCAAGACAAATTATGATTTATTTAGATAATTATCTTAAAAAAAGAGGTCACAGTTAATAATCTTGATTTATATGAAAATCTACAATTATAATTTTCAAGATGTCAAGATCATGATTTGGACAATAATTTTTTAATTTTAAATAATCAAATCATTTTTGTAGTTTAAGTGATTCAACAATAATGATATCACTTTATCTCTTATTGAATGCTTGATAGGATAAGAATATTTTTAAAAAAAATTCTCCTTTTTATTTATTTTAATTCTTGTGATTTATTTAAAGAATGACTTCTAAATCCATGCATAATCATTTGAAATCAAAAATCAAGTTTAAAAAAATCATCAAAATTATTACAATAAAATATTTTCAAACAAGTAAAATATTTTCAAACATTTTAAAACTAAAAACTAAGTATCATTTCTAATGTAAATCATTAAGATTATTATAATAAAGTATTTTCAAACAAAAGATTAATTTATTTTAATTCTAATGATTTTTCCTTATTTAGACTTAGTCCAATAAGTTATCATGCAATTTTCATTCTCTTTTTTAAAATTAATTTTCAAAAACACTCAAAAGATAAGCATGATAATTTTTTTAAAATTTTATTTTTTTTCATTCAACAACAAGCAACCTATTTCAATATACAATCATTTAACCATTTAAATCAATCATTCAATAATAACATTTACAAGCCAACCTAGTCAATACCAACAAACAAGCCAAAAAATTTTAACCTATCATTAAAATCCCTTTTTCGATACTTTCGCATTAAAAATAACTAAGATTTCTTTATTCTGATTTGTTTTTATACTAATATGCTCTAGTTTTCTATACAAAATCCTTTCATCATTGAAAAGTAGTCAAGATTAATTATATAACTATGGATCATCAAAAATTTGTTGCTAATAATTTTAATTCTAATAAATTTTCTTATTATTGTTGTTTAGGCTAGTGAATTTGAAACGAGTATTAGATCTCAAGTCATGTGCCTTGAGCATCCTTTATCAGCCTTGGTTTGGAGATAAACCTATAATAAAAGAGGTTTTGATTTATGTACCAATTTGACTTTGGGTCCCTCATAAAATGTTTTACCCATTTTTACTAATAACTTTTGATTGTTTATGGTTTCTTTAGGAACCTAAATCAATTTATGTGGACTATAATTTCTAAATAAACACTTATAGGTAAAATATCCTAGTCTACCATAAAAATTATATTTAATTTTAGATAAAGAGTTTAATGTATGTCCTTTAATAAAGATAGTTGGCTTTTGTTGAAGGTTTTCTATAATGTCAATACCTTCTTTCCTATGAACATAACCCTTGTTTGCATGTTTAAGGATTTATTTCTAATTTTAAATTTTTCTAAAATTTGTTGCAATATGATATTTTCCTTTTTAAGTTCCTCTAATGTTTCACATTTAGTGTAAGAATTGTGTGATATTAATGCTTCATGCATTTTTTTAAGTTCATTAACTAGTGATGTGTGTTCCTTCTTAAGTAGTTTATAAGTTTTATTGATCTTTTTAAATTCATCAAAAAGCTCATGAAAAGAATATAGTAATTTATCAAAAGTAAAAGAATGTGAGTTACTTACCTCATCGTTGGCCATAAGCATGAGATTATCCACTTCTTCTTAGTTGTGTTTTTTTAATCTTTGTAGTGCATCGACTTCTTACATTCGTAGCATGAATTTTTATCCGTTTGAAATTTATTTTTATTAATTTATTTGGTTCTTTTATCATAAGTTCAAATTCATAGTTCTCATCACTTGAGCTTTCACTTGAAGAGTTATTTGTTGTTCTCAGTCCAATTTACTTCATGTTCTTTAGAAGTCATTGTTCTTGTGTTCTCAGCTCAGTATTCTTTCTGTTCTTTGGAAGGTGTTCACTTTTAGTCCTTAAGGTAATTTTTTTCCTATTCTTTGGTAGGTGTTCTTCAAGTTCATGATTGTAAATTAATTCATTTATTTTTTATTCCTTTAACTTAATTATGTTTTCGTGTGTGACTTCTAAAGTATGTCATATATCAAAAGTTAAATTATAAGTAGAAATTTGATTAAATTTATTTTTATCTAAAACATAAAATAAAATATTTATAGCTTTGAACATATGAGGACGTGTGTTGCATTGATCCTCGTTAATGCCAAAATAATTTACTTAATTCGCTTGGGTGTTAAACCAATTAAGTGTAACATGGCTCTGATACCAACTGTTAGAATCAAGTTGACACTAAGAGGGGAGATGAATTAGTACAAGTGTTAAGTAAAACTTGATTTAAAAGATTTACTCGAAGTAAGAACTGAAATCAGAAGTATTTCTTTTAGAATTTGTTAAAATTAAATAAACGAGGGATTTAAACATAAGACTAGAAAAAATATCTTGATTTAGTTAATGAATGTCAAAATAAAGAACAAGGAAATAAGGCTCATAATTTATAGTGGTTCGGCCAAAAGCTTGACCTATGTCCACTTTCAGAGTCCTCCTTCGTCGAGGCCCGTCGATGTCCACTAATGATCTTCTTCCATAGGTGAAGATTAAACCCCTTACACTTTTCTCCTTTTCCTAGGCTTAGGGGAAGAATCTTTACACTCTCATTTTCTTAGGTTCAGGAGAGTAACCTTTACACTTCTTTTTCAGCACAACCCTTACACAATTTACTCTTTACAAGAGGGATATATCTCACAATCAATTCCAATAGAATTTTATCAATTTTTTCTTCACATTCTTACTATCCAATGTAAGAATACTTATGGTATTTATAGACCCCAATTGGCTTCAAAAAATAGAGCCAAGATTCACCCTTTTCTAGAAAAAATCGACTATGGGCTGTATACGACCGGCACTAGCAGCTACTTGGTAAATTGGGTGGCGGCATTATTACTATTGCTTAGGAGATACTATCGTTAGGAATCCTAGAATAGTACTTCTCCTATATTATTTTATACCCAACTTGTACCTCTTATTGACCCCTTTCTAAGTCAACGAAATGAGCTCAACCAGAGCTTAAATCTAACCCAAAGTGGACCCGTTGCCTCTCATTGAGTTAATTTGATTTCTTCAAATCTAACTCAATTAGGACTTCAAATAACTAATACTAACTACGACACACTAAGACAAATAAATACAATAATCCTTATTGTCCAACACGTCAATTGATCTTCTGAACTCCCGGTAAACTTCTCGATATCCTCCGACGAACTCCCAACACATTCTCAACAAACTCTTGATCACCTTTGGTGTGATCCCGATAAGCTCCCGATCACCTTTGGCGAGCTCCCGACAAACTCCCGACAAGCCCTTGATCACCTTCGACAAGCTTCCAATGATCTCCCAACGAGTTCCATTGCATCGTCCGAACCCCGGGCCGATACCCGAACTTGGCTCTGGCTCAACATTAGATTGTATTGCCTTCTCACCATCATAGTTAATCATGTATCACTCATCTCTAGTACACAAGTCAGATCATAAAACCCATCAATTAATTTCATCATCAAAATATAAGATTCAATAGACTTTTCATGGCTCGGCTCGGATGTGGTATGCCCGACTAGGGCCAACCTTTTTCTCATCTTTTGATCAGCTCATAAGGGAGTTCAAGCTCAACTTCTTAGTTAACTATGCTCCTTAGCTTGAGTCAGAAGGACGATAAACCCTTATCTCACTTTGTCACGTGCTTTGCTGCCGAGATCCAAGCAATCCCGAACGCTCATCTCTTGCTAATCATGTAGGCGTTCCTAATGGGGTTGCATCCATCCAGATACTTCTGGTCACTGGTTGAATGACTAGTGTCAACGATATCTAAGATGCTTCAACGGGCAAACTAGTATGTTGCAACTGAGGCTTTGGTGGTTAAAAAACATGAAGACCACAAGAGGCCCCACACGGAGCAGCATCGGTGGTAGCCATCGGGGCCCCGATGAAGAAAGCTTGACCGATCTAAGGTGTCCATCCTGGGGCCACCTTTGCCACCATTGAACTCATCCTAGAGAGAGTTCATCATGACTATAGGGCTGTTTAAAGTGCCAAACCTAATCAAGACTCCATTTGAACTTTGGGATCGAAGCAAGTATTGTCGATTTCATCATGACTACGGACATGACATGGAGGAATGCCAAGACTTGAAGGATCAAATTGAGGAGCTCATCCATAGAGGGCACCTCGCACACTACCTAAAGAAGATGTGGGAGCCTTCCTCGTAATCATGTGGCCTAGTAGAGAAGCAGATTGACATCATCATCGGCAGACTGGCCTTAGGGGAAGATAATATGACAGGGTGACAAGCCTACGCCTGAGCAACCATGGAAAAATACCCTCGACAAAGAGATGAGCCCGAGATCGCATTCTGGGTTGAGGAGGTCAAATATCCTGACCATGCCGATGCTCTAATAATCTCAATTAGGATTGCTAAAGTCATAGTCAAAAGGATAATGGTGGACACTAAGAGCTCGGTCGACATCCTATACTTCGACACCTTTTAGAAGCTCGACCTCATCGAGAAGGACCTCTGCCCCATGGCATCTACCCTCACCGGATTCACTAGAGACTCTATCTCCCCCCTTGACACCACCACCTTACCGATAACTATTGGAGAAGAGCCAAGGATAAAGACCATGATGGTTACTTTTAGGGTGGTCATGCTCCCGTCGACGTACAACATAATCCTCGGCTGCTCGACTCTCAACAATATAAGAGTAGTTGTCTCAACATACCACTAGGCAATGAAATTCTCGATCAGAGTTGGGGTCGGGAAAGTAAAGAGTGATCCCTAGGAGTCAAGGTGATGCTACCTGATGGCCATCACACTCCCCAAGAAGATGAAGCCTGACCTGTGTCGTCCATAGCCGACCCTTGTGACACAGCCAAGATTTCACGTCGATCGAGGCCCATCGCATAGGTTCTTGAGGTCCCCCTTGACAAAGAAAGACCCGATAGAGTCGTAAGGATCTAGTTAGAACTTCTAAAGGAGGAACAAATCCAGTTTATCAACCTCCCGAAGGAAAATGTGAACGTCTTTGCCTGGTCGCCAAAAGGCATGTCGGGAATCAATCTTGAGGTCGCACATCACCATCTAAACATCTTCCCTAAAGCGTGCCCGGTGAAACAAAGACCTAGAAGGTTTGCGCCCGATTGAAACAAGGTAGTGGCTAACGAAGTGGACTGCTTGATGGAGGCCAGGTTCATGGTCGAGGCCGACTATCCCTAGTGGCTCTCAAATGTAGTACTTGTTAATAAATCAAATGGAAGCTGGAGGATGTATGTTGACTATACCGACCTTAACTAGGCATGACTGAAGGACTATTATCCCTCCTGAGGGGAGAACAACTGTTGGATGCTATTTCGGGACATGAACTCCTAACATTCATGGATGTTTTCTCAAGCTACAATTAAATTTTGATGGCACTCGAAAACCAGGAGCGCACCGCCTTCATAATAGACCAAGGGGTTTATTACTATAAAGTAATGCCCTTCGGCCTAAAAAATGTTAGGGCGACATATCAGAGGATGGTTAATAAAATGTTCAAGCACCATATCGGGAGGAATATAGAGGTATATTAACAACATGATCATAGAAAGCTAGCTCGGGAGCAATCATTCAATGGATATGGCCGAGACGTTTTAAACACTTAGGAGGTTCGGAGTGCGTCTCAACCCTGCAAAGTGTGCTTTTGGAGTTCGCTCGGGCAAGTTCCTCAGTTTTGTTATTCATCAAAGGAAATAAGTGTAAATCCCAACAAAATCTGGGTCATAATGGAGATATAGTCGCCTTGGATGGTAAAAGAAGTTCAACATCTAACTGGTAGGTTAGATGCTCTCAACTAGTTCTTGTCTTGGTCGGGAGACAAATGCCTTCCATTTTTATGGTCATGAAACAAACCAAGGGCTTCAACTGGACTTCAAAATGCAAAGAAGCCTTCGAAAAACTTAAGGCACACCTCGTTTTGGTGGCCCTGGGCAAAACACTCAGCCTATACCTCATGGCCTTTAAGCATGCTATCAGCTCAGTCTTAATCAAGGAAGACAATGGGAAATAACGCCGCATCTACTATTCCAATCATGTCTTAAACAGGCCCGATGAGTGATGCTCCCCGATCGAAAAATTGGCACTAGTCCTAGTGCATACGACAAGAAAGCTGCGGCCCAACTTCTAAGCTCATACGATAAAAGTGGTGACCGACCACCGACTACGATAAATCCTATCTAAATTTGATGTCTTAGGATGGATGCTTAAATGGTCAGTTGAGCTTGGGGAGTACAACATCCAATACATCTCAAGATCAGCTATCAAAACCCAAGCGATCACCGACTTTGTCTCCGAGCTAACCCCTTCTGAAGGCAACGATCACCAACACACCGAGCAAAGGTGGGCCCTATACGTCGACAAGTCAGCCAATGCCAAGAGAGGAGTTGGCCTCATCTTGAAGGGACTAGCAGATCAGCTATATGAACACGCGCTTCGCTTGGAATTCAAAGCTACCAACAATGAAACCGAGTATAAAGCGCTACTGTCAGGGCTCCGTCTGGCTTTGGAGTTACAAGTCAAGGAAATCGAGGACTTCTCGGACTCACAGCTGGTTATGGGCCAAGTCAATAGAGACTACAAGGCTCAAGAAGCAACCATGTCTAAGTACTTGACTGAGGTGTATTGCCTCATCGACCAATTCAAATGCCTCTTGATAGCAAGGGTGCTTTGGGAAGAGAACGTGCAAGTAGACGTGATGGCTAAGCTTGCCTTGGCACAAAGCTCATAAAGATGCCCAAGATGGTCGAGAAGCTTCCTTATCGAATTGTCTCGACTCAGAATATATCTGTGACCAAAGCCACTCCCAATTGGATGGAGGAAATCTTACATTATAGAAGGGAGGGGACCTTACCAACCGACTCGATCACCTCTCGGTGACTCAGGCGAACCCAAGCTTGGTACTGTGAAATCAATGGTCAACTCTATCAATGGTCATTCAACCAACCCCTCCTCAGGTGCTTAGTGCTAATAGAGGCCGAGACCGTAATGGCCAAAGTCCACGAGGGCATATGCATGGAACACATCGGCGCCCGAACGTTAGCCTTCAAAGTCCTCAAGCAAGGCTATACTGGTCGACTATGTGTCGGGATGCCATAACTTATGTACAGCGGTGCCCGTAATGCCAGAGACATGCCTAGATATCACACTAGCCAATGATGCTAATGACTCGAATAAACTGTGCCTAGACCTTCGCATAATGGGGAATGGTCGACCCATTTCTACCAGTTTCGAGATTGCAAAAGTTTCTCATAGTCGAGGTAGATTATTTCGCCAAATGGGTTTTAGTCGAACCCTTGGCATCCATCACAGAGAAACATGTTGAGGGATTCATCTGAAAAAATATCATCACTCGGTTCGGCATCTCGAGGCCATCATCACCGAGAATGGGAGCCAGTTCAATAATTCAAAGTTTAAAATATTCTGCCATAGTTATAAGATTCATCTAAGGTTGGTGGTGCATCCCCAAACCAATAGCCTGGCCGAGGTAACCAACCGAGTGATACTTAAGGGTCTCAAGAAAAGAATCATCGGGGCACATGGCACATGGGTTGACAAACTCCCAAGCATCCTATGGGCATCCGACACTACACCAAAGATTGCGACAAGAGAATCACCCTTCAACCTAGCATTTGGAACCAAAGTTGTATTACCACCCGAGGTGGTTTTCCTAACTCTTCGGGTCACAAGCTTCGAAGAAGGTGCGTCAGAGGAAGGACTCTAGGCCATCCTTTGACCTCCTCAAGGAGAAAATAACTGAGGCACATCTCCAAGCGCTGGCATATAAAAAGTTCATGGCAAAGCTTTACAACCACAATGTATATGGTTAGTAAATCAATGTCCAAGACCTGGTCTTGCGAAAAGCCAAGGTCAGTGATCTGATTCATGCCCGAGGCAAACTAGCACCGAATTAGGACGACCTTTATCCGATAACTGACTTCATCAAGGATAGCACCTTCTGACTCATGACACAAGAAGGAGATTAAGTCTCGAGGACCTAACATATATCAAATTTGAGGAAGTTATATGCTTGATGCAAAGGCCCTCATCGAGTAGAGAGGAAAACATGCTCAAGATAATAAGAGATAAGCGATTCATCAGAAGAAAGCATATTCATTCATTAGCAAAAAGATTATGAAACAAGGTCGATCGCCATCCTATAATAAAATGAAGCCCGACCAACCCACCAAAAGCAAAACACAGATAAGACTACATAGAAAGGGATTAGAACTATCATCAAAAGGTACCTCATCTAACATATCGACATTATCATCCTCAGGAAGACTAGTAAACAGGTCCTCTTTGAGCTCCAAATCGGGATACTAAGCTCAAAATCTAGCCAGTGCCACCCGGTACCCATAGTCATAAGTGGCTGCCCCGATCTCTACAACCCAATCTAAAATCGTCAGGACTCCTTATACTCTGAGATAATTGTCTTCGCCTTCTCAGGATCAGATTGGGCTCCTCGGCAAGGGCCTCTTCGGCATTCTCCGCTTTGGATTGTGCCTCCGCTACATCTCAAGACAATGTTAGAAGATGATCCTCCATTGAGCATAACTTCCCACATGACTCCTTCAACATTTACTAGGACTCCCCGAGCTCCGAGTTAAGCAGGGTGACTTCAACCTCCAAGTCGGTCTCCCGCTACTCAGCCATGACAATTACATCAGGAGCAGATGCAACTTTCAATTCTGCTTTCTAGTTTCAGAGTTTGGTGATCGTGTTGCCCATGTCGTTGATCACTCGACTTGCACCATAAACCTAGTCAATCAACGCCATCTGGTAATGCTGATTCTATATAATCAAGGTAAATGTTAGAAGTCAGAGACACAATGGACAGAAAGCATTAGTATACCTAGATAAGAGATTTGGCAACCTTCTCTATCAACACTTTGGATGGGGAGTCGTACAGCTGCTTCACCATCCTTGGACATAAAGCCCCTCATTTAAAGGTGATAATGGAAGTACCATCTGCCCAAACTTGGCTTTCAGCTGTCAATCCCGACCAACGTGATTCGAGGGGTGTGCCTAACTCCCCATCAGGAAGGTTGACCATGAACAAAGCCCAGAAGGGCTCATCTTTGCTACGCACTCAGCTCCTGCACAACTCTCGAATCGAGGCCGATTGCATTGCTTTTTTAGAAGAATCAGCACCCGAAGAAGAAAACCTCCTTGGGTGCATGCTCCTGACAGTAGAACTTCGCCTCGAGAAGCCCCCGCGGTGCCTCGCCCGAGCCACCAGGCCTTAAAGTCTCCTTTGTTAGGATCACTTGGCACTAAGAGGGGTGGGAGTGAATTAGTGCAAGTGTAAATTGACGTTTTAATGAAAACTTTTTATTTGGAGCAAAATTACAAATCGAAAATATATCTTGAATTTGAAGGCGAGTAAGTAGATGTTTTAAAAATACAAACGAAAGATGATGCTCTTGTTTTTCTAATTACAAACAATTGTAAGTAGTAAATGAAGCAAGTAAGGAACACTTACAATTTATAGTGGTTAGGCCTTGACTTACGTCCACTTTCTGAGTCCTCCTCATTGAGGCACACTGGCATCCACTATCAATCTCCTTTGGATGAAGACTAAACCCTTACAACTTGAGCTTATAAGGGAGATTCTTTACAGGAATTTACAACTCTCAGCTCACTCCCTTCTCTTTTTCTTTTTCTTACAATTCACATAAGTATTTCATAGAATTTTAATCCCAGAAATTATTTTATAGAATATAAAAAAACTTATGGTATTTATAGGCCCCAAATGACTTAGAATTTGGAGCCAAAATCTAAATATATCCAGAAAATCTGAGTACGGGCAGTTGACCCATCGACGCCGGCAGTGCAGCTACTGAAAGCACCCTGAAAACAGGGTATAGGCAGTTTAACCATCGTCCTGGGTGGTTCAGCCATCGTCAATGGTCCGAAAACCTATGCAATGGTGGTACAACCGCCGTCACCGATGGTTCAGCCACCAAAATTTTTGAAAAAGTGGTTCCCTCCACTTTTCGAATTCTAACTTGAACCTTATGTTGACCAATTCTTTGGTCAACCTGAGCTCATCCTGAGCTCAATCAAACCCCTTTAGTGGACCCGGTTGCCTTATTGAGTTTATTTGGATTTCTTTAAAATCAAACTCAATTAGGACTCAATCCTTAACTATGACTCAATGATTACAATCATAATGATCACTAAGCTAAATAATGACCTAACTCTCACCAATCCAGCAGCCTCCGATATTCTTGCGCTGAGTCTTATGATCTTCTTCCGGCGATCTCCTGACGTGTTCCCAACGAGCTTCCCGATCCCTTTGGCAAACTCCTAGCGAACTCCCGGTGATGTCCCATTGCATCATCTAAACCTTGGCCCGATGCCTAAGCTTAATCCTAGCCCAATATTTGACTGTAACTCAATTCTTCCATCGTAGTTAGACTTGCAATACTTACTCTAATACACACATATTAGATTAAACACTCATCAATTGATTTTATCATCAAAATTCAAGATTCAACAATCTCTCCCTTTTTTATAATGACAATCAATCGATGATGGGACTTAAACCTTACTCCCCCTAAATCTATGCCATAAAAAGAAAAACTTAAATTCAAGAGAACCACACTCTTAAATTCAAGTATCATGAAGCAATTAATTTTTCAAGCAAATAATATTTCGATGATTGCAATGAGACACTCATATATCCACAAAAATTTATTTTTAAATTATCAAGTTATCAACTCATCAAGGATTTTTATGAATTTTAAAATTTTAAAAAATCTCGCCTTAAGTTATTAACTATTTTTCCCTTTTGTTTATCAACAAACAAAGAGAAATGTCCTTGTTACATAAGTCATTATATAAGTCATCAACATCTATTTTTCCCCCTTTGTCATCAATAAAAGGGTGAAATATAAGGCTAAGGATTTTAAGGCACATGAGTCTTTGCTCTCCCTCTGTAAAATATGATATGAGCCATAAAGAATTTTCTTCCTCTTATAAAAAAGAAAAAAAAATAAGGGAGGAGTTGTAGAACATCATTAAGAAGACCTCTCAATTTTGTAGATGCAAATTTTGAAAAGAAAAATTTGAAGATAAGCTCAAAAATCCAAGAAGATTTAAAAATTTAGGAGCTACTCATATATTTAAAATCATCTTATGTAATTTCAAGTAAGTGTAACAAATAAATCTGTAAAATAGTAAAACATCATTTTCATAACAATAAGATAAAAAACATGGAGAGTATTTTCAAGACATTATCACAATAAAAAGACTTAATCTCAAGCAATTCATATATTTTCATGATTTAGCATTCCAAGTTCTCTTCTAAAAAATCAAATTATTCTTTATTTAAAGGTTTTATAAAAAAAATATGTTAATTGATGCTGAGTATCAATAATTCCAATATCAATAAGTTTGCAACATAAAGCATTAGAAGATACTTCTAGGTAGCAAGAGTTTATAAATAAGTAAGTTCATTCCACAAGAAGGTATAAATAAAAAAGGAGTACATTATGAGCATGTGATTAGTACAAAATATCAAGTTCCACCGATTACAATTACTCAGATAGTGGTAATTTAAAATGCCTAGATAAAGCATAGAGCTATCGTTCGATCTGCTCAATCTTAGTCATTAATTCATCTTAGCATAGCTCAATTCATTCCAGCTAGTCCATAATAAACTCGTCAGAAAAAAAAGGTCATGGATGCATCATGAGCGGTGCCTCAAGAGGATTGGTAGGAGGAGATGGGCTTCTCCTAAGTATAGGTGTCTCAAGTTTAGGTTCAGGTTCAGGTTCAGGTGGGGGAGAATCAATCCTTCTAAGCAATCTAATCCATATACCATGTCTTTCAACATACCTAAATAGTCTTAAAAGATTTCAATTGATTACATTATACCTATCTGTTTTAATGATTTCTTAATCTAGTGGAATGACTATGTCATGAGCATGTAATAGCCTTGTGATTAATTCACCATAAGGTAGCATCAAGTCCTTGGTTGCAAGATCAATCATGTTCTGCCTTATGAGATGCCCAAAGTAATTATCTTATTCCTTCATTATCCAGTACATGGTACCTAGTTCCATTTGATTCAATTCATCTTCGTGGAATTATTTTGGAAGTAAGATACTCATTACTATATAATGAAGCACTTTTGTATTAAAGGGTAGCATGTGTTCACAACTTTTAGGTACAATAACTAGATTAGGATTTCTGAAAATAGTTTCTAAAGCTTCAGAGTAAGTTACACCTATAGAGTCCATATCCCAATGTCCCCTAAAATAACAATTTTCGGGGAAGCCTATTAGGTTGTAAATTAGATTATCAATAATATCTATATGGTATCCCAAAAGATATATAGAAGTTATTTCATTTTCATCTACATGCATGTTGTTATAAAATAATCTAACTAATCTTGGGTAGATGGGTTCATTTACTTCAAGAATGGGTAGGGTATCTAGATTTATAAACTATTGGATTGGCTCTATATTACCTAGGTCATCTAAATCAACATATTTTCCCTTATGGACACTTCTAAATTCAAGGATTAGAAATTTCATAGCATGTTCATAAGAATAAAAAATATTAGTGTCATAGGTTTCTTCTAATCTCCTCTTTCCCTTGTCTCTTAAGGATCTTCTAGGGGTCATTCTACATAGATTTTGCAAGAAGAATGGTAACAACAACATAATAGCTTGAGAGAAGTTTTAGAGAGTTAACTTTAGTTAGATCTTCTAGAGATAGACAAAATCCTTGATTTTGAAGAGTAGGGAGTCTTCCTTGATGTTTTAGAGGAGAAGAAAGTACTAAATATGGTTTTAGAGAGGAGTGTGGGTGCTTAGGGTCGGTTTCACCATGACCCTAGGTGGCTTTTTATACTCTGGGTCTTAGTTAGTTAAGCAGCACACTGAGCGGTTTAGCCACACACGGCCTGGCGGTTTAACCACTGAACCACTTGTATACGTTTTCCCTCTTTATTTCTTCATTTTAATTTTAACTAAAATAATGTATATATGCAATAAATAACTCAGATTAATCAATGCATTTAACTTGACTTTGATCATCAAAGTTCCTCTAAAATTTTAATGATTTTTCATAAGGTTCACTAACACATCATCAATCAAGGTTATTGTAATAAGATAGTTAAATGAGAAACGCATTTTCACATGAAGTCATCACAACAAGATATTTTTCAAACAAAATCCAATAATTTTTTTATGTTGAATGATTCTATCATGTTATCAAGAAAATTTTATTTTAAAGAAAAATGATTTCATATATGATTTTTAGGTTCAAACTCAACACAAATAATCAACACAAGTTAATACAATCATACAAATCAATACAATAATCATCATCAAAATCATCCTTTTTGTACATATGACTTTTATTCAAGATAATTAAACTTTCTTTGTTCCGATTATAGTATGCAAGAGTCATGTATCATCAAGATTCAACATAATGAAAATTTATTTTTATTTTTAATAATTAATCTTATTAGCATTTAGGCTAGTGAGCTTGAAAGAGTGTTAGATCTCAAGTTATATGTCTTAAGCATCTAAAGCATTATTCGGGGCTCCTAGCTTTAATTTGAAAATAAACCTACAAGAAAGATATATTTGATTTAGGTACCAATTTTACATTTGGTCATTCATAAAGAATTTTATCTTTCTTTTTTAATTGGTTTTTGTTGTATAAAGTTCCTTTGGGAACCCAAACTAATTGGTGTAGATTATAGTTTCTAAATAGACATTTGTTTACTTTATGTCCTAATTTTCCACAAAAATTACATTTAATTGAATGTTACCAACAAAGCATGTATTATTTCTTCTGTTAATATGACCTTTAGTGGCAAGGATTATAGTTAGAGATTTATGTCTAATTTTAAAAAATTTTAATATTGTCTTAAGCATGATATTTTCTTTTTTAACATTATCTAGCATCTCGCATTTAGAACATGCATTTCATTAAGTCTACTAACTAACAAATCATGATCATTCTTAAGCAAACTAAAAGATTTGCTAATTTTTCTGAGCTCATCAAATAAATCATAAAATATATTTAATAAATCTGAAAAAGAAATATTTAATGAATCACTAACCTCATCTTGGATTGGCATTAGAGCATAGTTAGTAACTTATTCTTTGGAGCGGTCTTCTTCATCCGAAAAGCTTGAATCATCCCAAGTGGTGAAAGTGTTTTCTTCTTGTGTGTCGACTTTTTCTTTAATTGAGGACATTCATTTTTGAAATGTCCCGATTTTTTGCATTCATAGCATATGACATTGTCCTTCTTTGGTTCTTTTTTGTTTTTATAGTTTTTGTTCTTTTTCATAAATTTTTTAAACTTTCTTGGTAATAATGTAATATCATGATCCTCATCTCTCGAGGTTTCACTCGAAAAATCATTTGTCGTTCAAAGTGCTACATCCTTCTTGTTCTTTGGAAGGGTTTCATCAAGCTCATCATGAGCTTTACAGTTCAGTTCATATGTCATGAGTGAGCTAATAAGTTCTTCAAGAAGCAAGTTATTTAAATCTTTAGCCTCTTGTATTGTTTAGGATCTCAATTTTTAGGTAGAGATCTTTAAATTTTACTCACAAGTTCAAATATCAAAAGCTGATTTATAAACGGAAACATAACTAGACTCGTTTTTGTCAAGAGCACAAAACAAGACATTCATAACCTTTGCATTCAAAGAAAAAATTTTCCTTTCCAAATTATTCCACTCATTCATTTGGTTTGAAATATTTTTTAAATCCATTATCTATAATGTTACATAAATCAAGGTCTATAGAAATAAGAAAAATACACATCCTTGTCTTCCAATATAATCTATCCCATTGAACATGGGAAAACATGAAATTGAATGTCCCTCATTCATGCCAAACAAAGTCATTTACTCAAGTGGGTGTTTAGTCCGAAGAGTAAGATATTGCTCTGATACCAATTGTTAGGATCAATTGACACTAAAAGGTGGGGTGTGAGTTAGTGCAAGTGTAAATTGATATTTTAATAAAAAAAATTCGTTTGGAGCAAAATCGTAAATCGAAAGTGTATCTTGAACTTAAAGGTAAGTAGATATTTTAAAAACATAATCAAAAGATGATGCTCTTGCTTTTCTAATTACGAACGATTATAAGTAGTAAATGAAGCAAGTAAGGAACACTTACAATTTATAGTGGTTCGGCCTTAACCTTGGCCTACGTTTAGTTCCCGAGTCCTCCTCCTTGAGGTACATCAATGTCCACTATCAATCTCCTTTGGATAAAAACTAAACCCTTACAACTTGAGCTTACAAGGGAGACTCTTTACAAGAATTTTACAACTCTTAGTTAACTCCCTTCCTCGTTTCTTTTTCTTACAATTCACATAAGTTTTTCACAGAATTTTAATCCTAGAAATTATTGTATAGAATACAAGAAAACTTGGGGTATTTATAGGCCTCAAATGACTTCAGAATTTGGAGCCAAAATTTAAATATATATGAAAAATCTGAGTATGGGTGGTTTACCCGCCTCCGCTGGTAGTGTAACCATCAAAAGCACCCTAAAAATAGGGTATGGGCAGTTCAGCTATCATCCTAGGCAGTTCAGCTGTTGTCAACCTCCCGAAAACCTGGGCAGCAATGGTACAACTACCGCTCACTAGCGGTTCAACCGTCAGAATTTGTGGAAAAGTGGTTCCCTCTACTTTTCAAATTTTGACTTGAACCTTATGTTGACTAATTCTTTGGTCAACTAATTGAGCTCAACCTGAGCTCAATCAAACCTCTTTAGTGGACCCGGTTGTCTCATTGAGTTGATTTGGATTTTTTCAAAATCAAACTCAATTATGATTGAATCCCTAACTATGACTCAATAATTATAATCATAATGATCATCAAGCTAAATAATGACCTAACTCCTGCCACTCCGGCATTCTTGCAATGAGTCTTACGATCTTCTTCGATGATCTCCTGGCATGTTCCCAGCGAGTTTCCTGATCCCTTCGGCGAACTCCTAGCGAACTCTTAGCGAGGTCCCACTGTGTCATCCAAACTTTGGCCCGATGCCCAAGCTTGATCATGGCCCAACATCTGGCTATAACTTAATTCCTCCATTGTAATTAGACCTGTAATACTTCCTCTAACATACACATGTTAGATTAAACACTCATCAATTGATTTCATTATTAAAATCTAAGATTCAACATTATTCAACTGAGCCGTGGCACTTCAGACATATTGCAAGTCGCCACCTATGCCCTCTTCCATGGCTAGTTGGTCGATGATGGGGGAGTAGGCTGGTGCGGACGTGGGGCCGAGGATGCACGAGGCATACCCTTCAACTCCTTGAAGTTCACCATATCTACTGGAAAAAGGAACCAAACACATTAGTAAGGAACTTAACTAACAAAAGAAACAACAAGGACGGGCTCGAGCCATATCCCGAGGAGTCGGACTAAGGCTTACCTCCACCAGCCACTCCTCGGTCATGTTTTTTATCGCGCAAGAAGAAAATAGGATCTCCTTCAAGCGACCAATGAGATCGGAATCTTCAAAGAATAGGAGTCGGACTAAGGCCTGCCTCCACCAGCCACTCCTCGGTCATATTTTTTATCGTGTGAGAAGAAAAAAGGATCTCCTTCAAGCGACCAACAAGCTCAGACTCTTTAAAAGATAGACCTGGGGGACCATTGTTGATGGTCTGAGCTAACCATTCAAGACCAAAATTCCATCCCCAATCATAACTAATGAAGAAGAACCAACTCTTCCACCCTTTATTATTGGAAGACACCCCACTCACCTTAAAACTGACTCGGGAAAACAAATAGTAGCTGCCTTGGCCCTTTGAAAGCTAAAAACATGATAGAAAAAGGGTTCGGGTCAGGGTAATCCCTACCCCATGGCACTCCCCAAGGAAAGCCATCAGATAGTGCCATGAGTTGGGTGCTATCTGTGATGAAGAGATTCGCCACCAAGAAAGGCAATCCTCTATCACCAGATGTTGGGGGAACTGAAGCCCCACCTCGAGTGCATCCAAGGTCAAGCCGAACCCATTTGAAAACCGATTATAAGCACACTTCTCGAGCCGAGGGACATGTAACTCATAGTCGGTCGGGATGCAATACCGCTACCTGACTCGATCGAGAAGCTGCTTCGTCGCAACCGACTCAAAGTCATGCAACGACTTTAAAGCCTCAAGGGCTCGACTGACCTTTTCGTTCCTTGGAGATTCCCCTCCCAAAGATAAACTTATCACCTCTATCTCGAGGCTACCTGAGGATGAAGCTGCGGCCTCGAGCACCGACCGATCGAACAAAGAAGAAGAAGAGGGGGAGGAAGAGGAAGATGATGCATCCTAATCGACCTGAACTCTTAGAAACCGACGTGAGGACGAGGAAGCAAGGGCAAGGCAAGTGAGCAAAGTAACAAGAATGAGGCAAAGGGAGGGGTTTATCAAGAAAGTCCCACCTTCACCACACCTTGGGAAGAGGCAAACTCCAAAGCGACCCTTCACCTCCACCTTGGAAAACGGCTCACCCTTATTGCACCGACCCTTCACTTTCATCTTGGAAAATGGCTTCACCCTTATTGCAC
Organism: Ensete glaucum; assembly: GCA_021527575.1. NCBI lineage: Eukaryota > Viridiplantae > Streptophyta > Magnoliopsida > Zingiberales > Musaceae > Ensete > Ensete glaucum. The sequence continues at coordinate 17,714,263 of CM038559.1, forward strand.
CTTGGGAAGAGATGAAATCCGAAGAGACCCTTCACCTTCACCTTCACCTTCACCTTGGAAAACGGCCTCACCCTTATTACTCCATGGGAAGTGGCAAAATCTAAAGTGACCCTTCACCTTTACCAGGGAAACATCCTCACCTTCATGAAACCTTGGGAAGTTGCAACCCCATTCAAAAGCCTCATCCCTGTGGTGGCAAAAAGCCTGCTAAAACCAAATCAAAAAACCTGCCAAAAGAATAAAAAGCAAAGAGTCCACCCTAAAATAGAACTTCTCGCTAAAATAAATAGAAGCTATTGCTCGGCCAAACCCGAGCTATGACCAAACTTATGCCCGAGCTGCATTGCTTGGCCAAACCATGCCCAAGCTATTGCTCGGCCAAAATCGAGCTATAGCTCAATTTGTGCCCGAGCAATATTTCTTGGCCAAACCATGCCCAAGCTATTGCTCGGCCAAAACTGAGCTGCAACCCAATCTGTGCTCGAGCAACGTTGCTTGGCCAAACCATGCCCAAGTTGTTGCTCAGCCAAAACCGAGCTACAACCCAATCTATGCCCAAGCAGCATTGCTCCGCCAAACTATGCCCAAGCTGTTTCTCGGCCAAAACCAAGCTGCAGTCCAATCTATGCCCAAGCATGTTGCTTGGTCAAACCGTGCCCAAGCTATTGCCTAGCCAAAATTGAGCTGCAGCCCAATCTGTGCCCAAGCAGCATTGCTCGACCAAACCATGCTCAAGTTGTTGCTCGGCCAAAATCGAGCTACAACCCAATCTGTGCCTGAGCACCATTGCTCAGCTAAACCATGCCCAAGTTGTTGCTCAGCCAAAACCAAGCTACAGCTCAATTTATGCCTGAGCAGCATTGCTCGACCAAACCATGCCCAAGTTGTTGCTCGGCCAAAACCAAGTTGTAGTCAATCCATGCTTGAGCAATATTGCTCGGCTAAACCATGCTCAAGTTGTTGCTCGGCCAAAACTGAGCTGCAGCCCAATCTGTGCCCAAGCAGTATTGCTCGACCAAACCGTGCCCAAGTTGTTGCTTAGCCAAAACTGAGCTTATAGCCCAATCTATGCCCAAGCAGTTTTGCTCAGCCAAATCATGACCAAGCTGTTGCTCGACCAAACCCGAGCTATGGCCAAACTTGTGCCTGAGCAGTGTTGCTTGGCCCAATCTTATGCCCGAGCACCATTTCTTGGCTAGTCCAGAAAACAAGCAGCATTGTTCGACCAGTCCAATACCTGAGATGTGTTGCTTGATCAGTCTAACGTCTGAGATGTATTGCTCGGCCAATCCAATACCCGAGACACATTGCTCGGATAGTCTAGCATATAAGACATATTACTTGGCCAATCTAACACCTGAGATGCGTTGCTCGATCAGTCCAATGTCCGAGACATATTACTCGGCCAGTCTAACACTCAAGACACGTTGCTTAGTCAATCCAACATCTGAGACATATTACTCGGCCAGTCTAACACTCGAGACATGTTGCTCGATCAGTCCAGCATCCGAGACATATTGCTCGACCAGTAAATACCCAAGATGCATTGCTCGGATAGTCTAGTGTCCGAGACATATTACTCGGCCAATCTAACACCCGAGATGTGATGCTCGATCAGTCCAATGTCCGAGACATATTACTCAACCAGTCTAACACCCAAGATGTGTTGCTTGATCAATCCAATGTCTAAGACATATTACTCGGCCAGTCTAACACTCGGCACACATCGCTCGATCAGTCCAACGTCTGAGATATATTGCTAGACCAGTCCAATACCCGAGATGCATTGCTCGATCAGTCCAGCGTCTGAAACGCATTACTCGGTCAATCCTAGGGCCAAGATGCACCGCTTGGCCATGCCAGCTCTCCATACAATCCCAAAGCGATGCCACTCAACTAGCCCAACCGGGAGTTGAGTTGTCGGACCGATCCAATTTCCAAGCAAAGGCTCTCGACTAACCGACGATCAGATCATTAATCTCAACATAAACAATAGGAAATAATAGTCATGCCCAGAATACAACCACCACATGGAATCTAAGGCATACCTCTTTCGAAGGAGAGAAGAATGATGTGGCATATTCCGGTATTGTCACATGGCAACGCGTCATTAGCCACAGGTGCGCCACCATGGAGCCTCAGGACCAATGTAGTACGCCGCATCATGCCTTGAGGCTTCGGATCCTCGAGCAGCCCACTCCGGATAATCCGGGATGGCACGGGCACCATGCCAACCTATCCCACATGGATCTACGAGGAGCACAAGCCACCTTAGGTCAAGAAACCCATAACGTCACCACATAGCATTGACCCATGTAGTTCGATCGATGTCTGTGCGATACATATGAGTCAATCGCCCGAAGTAATGGAGGATGTGAACAGATCAAGTACGACCAACTCCGGACCATAGGTATAAAACAAACCCTCAGACCGACGAAAAAGAGGAGGTTCTCTCTCTCTGACATGGGAACTCACTTCATTTTTCTAATTTAATCTTTGGATGGGTCGAGTTAGGAATCCTCCGACTTCGATCTATGTGCAGGACCAATAGAGGCATCTCCATCGCTAACCACGTTAGAGCATCAATAACCAAAAGGATCACGTGGGCAACCTTATGTGTCTGGGTTCGGACCAAGTTGTGCCACGTAGGGTATATAGTCTTCGTCTGACCATATGGTGTGGATGCACCACACCCTCCACTACCACCTGCACATTGGTGACAACCGGCCGGAGCGATGGGTGTGGAGAGAGTACCGCTTCTATGGCAGCCAGAAAATGTTCCGTAGAATTACAATTTATAGTAGAAGAACTGCTAAATAAGATTTTACATCTCAATTTGGCACCGATTTCAATAATTCATCGGACCGGTATGGTTCTAATACATTGGATAGTTAATCAACCTGTCTAAAATTAAAATTAAATACCAACCCAATCGTAGAGTCCGATACCAATCCTTTCTAGGATTGGTGCCCACTGTACCGGCTGGTATTCGAGATAATGCTACTATCAAAATGTGCTTAAGAGTTTCTAAAATTTATAACAAGAAAGCAATTATTGTTAAAGAATAGACAACATCGCTTGAAAGAATCTACAGCAGAGCCAGTATGATTCATTTGCTTAAGACTTCAAGAGAATGAGGTCATGGGGGACTAAAAGTTCAGACAGCAGAACGCTCACTTCAGAAGAGTTTTGACAATGGACTTCACGTTGAGCTTCTTAAGGTCGGTGTAGGACTGACCGCAACCAACAAACATGACTGGAGCTCCTGAAACATAGACCATGGAAAGAGCTGCTCCAACCTGACAAGAAAATTTCGGGAATTGGTGGAAAAAAGAAGTAACGACAATAAAGCAACTTCTACAGCTAAAACAATTTACAACCTTATCATCAATCGTGTCGAACTTGGTGAGCAGGATACCATCGATCAACCTGGCATTTGAAATTGTGGACAGGTCTGCTAATTTCTGCATGGTAGTATGCCAAACACCTGAGTGATTGGTAAAACTGAGGGTCTAACAAAGGATGCAGGGTGGGTGCTCCTACTGGGCATCTGGTTAAATTACCAACAACAATCTTGAAATGGAGAACACGGGACACATGCTACCTGGTTGAACTTTGTTAATTGATCCACAGCATCATTTCCAACCAAAGCCTCTCCAACAAAAAGCACCAGATCTGGGTTGTTGAGGTTGATGAGCTTGGAGAGCGCTCTCATCAGTGGCTCATTATCCTGATATGCAACAGCAACAAAGCTGGTTATAGAAAATACATCTCCTACATGATTGGCCAATTAATAGTGTCCCCAATAATTCTTACCTGCATACGGCCAGCTGTGTCGACAAGGACAACATCTGAATTATTGGATTTAGCCTCCTGGATAGCTTCTTTTGCTACAATTGCAGGATCTTTCTCATAGCCTTTCTCGAAGATAGGTATCTGCAAAGCATTTTAGTTGTTCTTACAAATGTATATATAGGTCGTGTAGCCTTTGCACACTTCAGCTTTTTAATCACTTGTATTGTAATAATGCTCATGTCACAGCAAAGTCAGATTACAAACTTGATCATCGGTATCAAAGGTTGGTAATGATCAACTACACTAAGAGCAGAAGCTACCTTTCAATGCTGCAAAAGGTCAAAAAAAAGATTGCCAAGAGCCTTATGACTGCCTTCTTTCTTTCGAGATGTATTAACAGAGAGAAACAAAACCACATATAGTGGCAAGTCCAACATGTTCTTTGAAATTGTCTAAAGAGTAATATGTAGATAATCTTTTCCGATCTCTCAGCACGAAATCAAAATTTATCAATTAACAACGAGCACAAGTGAAAGGAGGCATAGTCGAGCAATGAGCAAAACAAAACAATGGAAAGCTGATTCATAAATAAACACCAATAAATCAAGAGTTGGTGCAATACCTGGAGTCTGCGTGCATGAGTCCGAAGCTGTTCAACAGCACCAGACCTGAATGTATCACATGCTGCCAGCATGACATTAACTTCATGTTGCAAAAGCCAGTATGCAACCTATATAATTACAAAAGAAGAAGATATTTCAGAAATGGAACAAATGCCAGCCAAATATAAAGAATTAAGAGAAAAAAATATGCTAACCTTGGCAAGATTGGTAGATTTTCCAACTCCATTGACACCAACAAAAACAACAACATAAGGTCTTCCTTGCTCCTTAGCGATATGGACATCTCGCAAAATGTCAATGGATCTCTTTGGTGTTAAAATACGAAGAAGTGCCTCTTCCATGGCTGTCTGCAGGTGTTATCCAACACTGATAAGGTTTTGCAAGAGATGACTGCAGCAAAATGAAGCCAGCAACAAAATGGTATACATTAACCCCATCAACAAACCTGAACCGTTGAAGAAACTCTCGTAAAGGAGCCCAGTTTTTTCCCCTCAAGACTAGCTGCTACTGATTCACAAAGCTTTTCAGCTATTTCCTCAGCCTGAAAGTGCCATGAAAAACTAACTCTGATGAATAGTATAATAGTTGAAACAAACATCAGAATCTGGCATACATATATCAACACAAACATGGAAGACCAGACACATACCACATTTTTAGTCATCAACCTATCCTTGAGAGCTTTCAAGGCTGGTTTCAAGTCAGACTTCTCTAACACAGCATTACCTGCAATACTGAAGCCAAGAAAATGCAACATAGATGAATAATTGTCAGAACATAGTGGATCCCATATTGCATAGAATAGCAGCTAAGGTTCTGAAGGAAGGCCATCTGAGGACCTAAAAACATTTTATTTTTATTGCAAATCTAAGGTGCAATCAATCAAAAGGATTGATTTAATTACCCTTTTTTGACCTCTGATTATACACTTATTTCAATTTGTGGTGGGCATATTACAAATTTAGGCCACAAGTACATGAACTACTGTAGAGATAGATTTATAAAATAAGCATCAGAAAAGAACATTTAAGTCGAGGAGCTGCAAACAGATACGTGCGCAGGTATCAGCTATGCATATTCCCTCATTTGAAAGAGAAGAATAATCTACAGTAAGTCGAACGAAGAGATTTGAAAGAAAACTATTGATATATAACCAAAGCATTCACTAAATAAACAATCATGAAGAGGTTTCAAAATCCAAATATTTACCTTTGGAACATAGACGAGAACCACCCCTTCTTCTTCGTGCAAGGTTTTTCGTTCTCCACTTCCTCACTCTCACTTTCGCTGCTCACAATTTCCTCCTTATCCATCATGCTCTCTCCCTGATCCGCCTCCACAACCTCTGGAGGCTCTTCCCCTCTCTCATCCACTGGATTCGTAAAATCCAATCTCGACTCAGAAGGTGAATCATCCCAAACCCTGTTCTTCTTCACATTCTTCTTTGGCTCCGCCTTGCTCCCAACGCCACCAGTGTCCGTCTTCTTCCCACCTTTGGATCGCAACTTCTGTAGCTTGTTTACATCGAAAGCCCCAACTTCAGGAGCTCCGTTCTCTTTTCCCTTCAAAAAACCACTCGGGGCACGAGAATTGTCTTTACTTTCATTCCCTTGCCCATTTGAACTACCATTCACTAACCAACGGCCCTTTCCTGAATAGCCATCTGAGTCGTCTTTCCCAGAACCGCTGGTTTTGCTACTGCCACCGCTATTTCGTTGCTTCCCGGAGCCCCTGGCGGCACCGTCGCCGGGGGTTTGCTTCTTGGGCGCCGTGGGGATGCGGGCAGCCTGCTTGGACTTGCGCATCTCCTCCGCCCGCGCCTCGGCCTCCTTTTGGAGCTGGCGGAAGGTCTCGTTGAAATCATCGTACGACGTGCGACTGGGATCGTGGATCCGGGAGAACTCGCGGCGGACGGCCGCGAGGAGATCGTCGACGTAGAGGAGGTGAAAAATGCGCTGGTAGACGGCGACGAAGACGAGGCCGAGGTCGTTGTCGAAGGCCCACTTGAGGGTGTAGGCGGCTCCGCCGGAAGCGCCGGGAGCGTCGTAGTGGAAGGCCGCGTCTGCGGAGCGCTCCTCGAGGAGGCAGGAGCGGATGAGCGCGTCGATCGGTGATCCCTTGAGCGCGCTGCCGAGCTCCCACAGGATCAGCCCACCCCGCGTAAAGATCAGCAGCTGGTCCAACATCTTCGACTCCAAGCAACCAGATCGGATGTTAGAATTCTAAACTCTAGCGAAGGACGAGGAAAAAGAAAGGGGAGATGAACGAAGAGAAAGGAAGACGACGGGTTCAAGAGGAGTGCGAGGGGCAATGAACGGAGCGAGAGGAGAGAAGACGCGGTGAACGTTTCCTTATGGTGGGCGGTTTACTTAAATGGACGAATGCGGTAGCAAGAGAGAGGGAGGGGGGTGTGTGAGGGAACAGGCTCCAAATTAGTCATCCCTGAGTTGGTCCGATCCAATCATCCATTAATGGTTTCAATTGACCGGTTGTTCCCCCTGCCAAATTGCCACCAATGGCTGTGCGACATATGCCGCTATATACTGCGAGGCAGCACAACAACCCGAGTTAATTATGGTGGGGTCCTCATTTCAATGAGCACCAGTCTTATCCCTCACCGACCTTTCACCACTCGAACCACGCCGATTCCCCTCTTTGCTTCATCGGTGTCATTCTCCACTAAAATGCTGTGGTCTCTCTGTTGGTGCTCCTGTCAATGCTACAAATACAGGAACACAAGGAATACAGAAATTGAGAATGGAACAGAGAAAAAGGGCAAGATGTCAAATTGGTTGAAACATCACACATATGAGTTACCAGCCTTGCGATCTTAACTATATTATCAACCAAGAAAGCCTTATACTGATTTTCTTTATAGGTTTTGTTGTACCTGAGTCAAATCCTATGTTTCTGAAGCGTTGCTCTCAAAGAACAGCAAATTTGATGCTGACAGCTAGAAGAGGAATCTGACATAGTGTGTGGAAGAATCAAGAGATTCAAATCAGTTCATATGCTGTGCAGCAGCCAATGTCCTGAAAAGGCAGCATTTTATGTGGTACAGCACTTGCTAACCTGCAGTACATCAAAATACAGAAAGAAGGCAAAGATAAGGAAAGAGAAGAAACCATAGAGGGGGAGAAAAACCTCAAAACTGATTTCATCTATAAAATAATAAGATCATATACAGAATGAAGAAAAATAGACAACTCTTCTTTCAACTCTTGCATCCTCTCTTCTGCACAATGTTTCAATATTCTGCTATCCTACTATTTGCACAATGTGTTTCACAACACATGGGTTGGTCGATGGCTGGCCGAAAGCCAGCAGAGGTCAAGAATCACATGTCAAAAAAGAATCAACCGCTCATGATTGAAGCAGACCATCACCTTCCCAACCAAGCCGAAGCATGTGATCCACTACCTTCAAGCTCAACTGCAAGAAGAGAGATTTTGTTAATATGACAAGGCCAAAGAAAATGTAGATGAATGCATGTTCAGGTGCACCATGCCAATCTCACCTCAGTATGCTTATTATGCTAAAGGTACAATTATTTGGCACGAGTAAACTAAGAAGCATGACTGAAATGAAGCAAAAAATGTGATGTTTATTCAAATGGACTCTCTTATTGTTCATGTCTTATGTCAATATCATCCATCTATAGCATGGAAAATCATTAACGCATGGCCTAGTTAGCTGCAAAAATGAGATTTGAATTATAAACGCTTACAGCAGGGTCTGTGAAAACTATCAGCTGTTTATCTGCTGTTGATACTAAAAGATTGGTGCTATCCTTGTTCAGACCTATGCAAGTGACGTCTTGACTTCGTTCCAAAACCAAAGTATGAAAAACCTGCAACCAAATACCAAGAAACTTACGACATATTAACACGCATAACAACCACAACAGGAAAGAAATAGATAACAGCTTACCTTCAGGGTATGCAAATTTAGGAAAGCAATTGAAGGAACAGGAACTGCTATTCTGTCCTGTGTGTTTTCATTAGAAAAGTCATTTCTGTCTGACTCCATATTGTTTTCTGTGACAATGTAATCATTTGTACAAGATGATGTCCCAATTAAAGCATTTTCCCCATCAGTAGAAATCTGAATGCAACTGATTCTGCCAGATAAAGGTGATATAACTGTTTTAGCAATCGGTATCCCATTGACTGTAAAGGTGGATAGACTTTTCTTGATCTTATTCCAAATTAATAGAACTCCTTGAGATGAGAGGCAGACAATATGTGCCTCCTTAATACCTAGCTTCTTTATCAATCGACCTCTCCTCAAAGAATGTAGGATAACACCGGAAGCATTTGAGCAGGAAGCTACAGCACCTAGGTCAGAACAAACAGAACAGGAGATTATCTCTCCAAGATGGCCTCTTAATACATGCATGGGGCCTTCAATCCGACGCCTTCTACTAGTGTCTAGAGTACTATTTGGATCGCTACCACCTGTAGGACTAATTGCTGTTGGGGTAGATTCTGATACATTCTTTGCATTTGACGGAGAAACACGGTGTATTCTCCAAATTATGACAGTTGTGTCTCGAGAACCTGTGACAAGATAGTTGCTGTCATTTGAAAGGGAAAGACAGGTCACAGGTGCACAATGCCCAGCAGCAGTTTCAATCGTTTTTGCCCCATCAGAGGAGATCAACTTGATGGAGTTATCCGCATGCCCACCTGTATTCATTGAAGTGAACAATCATTGATATTTAAACACAATATAGCAGAAATCCAAAACAAATTCCACAGATTGAATTTCAAAAAATAATGAATACAATGTGTATAAGCCAAAATATCAATACGTCAAATGTAGAATGCCCCCATCAATAAAAAAGTGAAATGAATATCTGGAGTTGAGACATTAAATTTGTTTTGAACATGACTGGGAAGACCATCATGATGAGAAAAACAGTTCTATAAATGAATACAACTTCTGTGCTTTTTGCATCAGAATGTAGAACAACTAAAGAACATGATATTCACTAAGTTCAAGTCTGTCAGAGGTAGTGGAGATTGGAATTGATATGTAGGTCAAAATATTTTCTTTAGTGGGAACTGAAGGTGTTATATTCAAGAATAAAATGGTAGAAGATCAAGCTGGTTCAGACAGGTAAAAGAACCACCTTTTTCAAAAAGGTTGAAAAACATGACTTTTGATATCACTCTGCCACTTAGCTAAATCCATGTAGCTGAGCCCCCATATTTTTGAGGCACTTGGACATAATATTAAAATCAATTGGGCCATGCCAGTTAAGTCAAAATATCATAATGACATTTAAAAAATGTTAGAAACAACAACAAGAAGCCATAACCTCTCAAACGATAAAATGAGGATGAAACTTTGTAAAGGATATTCGCATTACCATGTTTAAGATAATAAGCGAGCTAAATATGAATAACAATGATATTGTTGGTACACTTTCTATTTTCAAGTACCAGCAGAACAATCTTGTAATGGTGTTTCAAAGCCAGAAGCATGTGAGCTAAGCCACAAATAAAGAGTAAAGACTCATTCTTTACTCTTTGAGGTGGATAGTAACTCATGTTATCATAAACCATTATTTTAAGGTACTACAATCTCCTCCACTAGTGGCTTGACATCTCATCAAAACCCAACATAATTATCTTATCTACCCCTGTATACATATCCAACTGACCATCAATTCTTGATATCAGATTGGGATTTCAGAATCAAACAAAGATAAAATACTGGCACTGCAAATTATTAATGTACAACTCAAAGTGGATGCAACAGAATTACACACATCTATCATGATTAGTTTATCCTCGTTATAAAACTATTTTGCAGCCTAAAGTCAGCTATGCAAAGGTTAATGGAACAAGAATACGCACCAGTGATGATCTCTTTGTCACATGTGATTGCAACAATTGCTGAACTTTGCACTCCAGATGCTGGAAAAGCTGAAGCCCGAGGATATTGCCAGTCATCTGTACCAGATGGACCAGGTCCTTTGAACATGCGCATGAGCGCACCACCAGTTGAACTAGCAGCAGCCTTGCCATGTTGAAACAGGAAAGGTGTTCCATGGCCATCGGGAGTATTTGGTTGCCATTTGTGCAGTGCCACATGTGCTGCAGGTGCATTTGTATCCACAACTACTACAGAGTCAGGTGATGCAAAAATTGCATCGGCAGGAACGTTACAGCGATCTGGATTTGGAATTACATAAGGTCTAATCCCATTTGGGTTGCGATATATGGTCTGTGAAAATGCGCAAAAGCTTTAGAAACTAAGCAGGATTAGCTTTTGGCCAAATACAGAAATGTTTTACACATACTAAGAAGACACAATTTCAGCATACAAATATATATCAGTAGATACAGGCTAAATATGGCTATGAACAAACAACACAAAAAATAATTGATTCTCTCCGACAAATAGGACCTTAATCAGTATAAAAGTTGCAGTTTTAGAAAAATTACGTTGGTACAGCCTACAGAAACTCCAGATCTCTCTCAGATTAGTATTTTGAAGGTTTATTTTGGGCATTGATGACTTAAAGGAGTTATACGGTTCTGCAAAATGCAAAAACAACTAAATATAACATTTTACATGCAGATCATGTTCCATATTCCTTTCGGTGTTCCAAATTCGTTCTTCATAGATGTTTCTTCAAGTATACTGAATAGATTATAATAACATCAACATCATTCTGGACACCTGGGATTTATTATTTCCAGGATAATACCTAACTTTATATTCTTGATTTACTAAATTTATCAGACCTTACGTCAGTAAGAGGACAAGAGTCTTGGGATGATGATAATTTTAGATCCAGGTGATCAAGATATGAATTCAAGAGAACAACCTCTCTGATTTGCAAGGGCAAGGGATCCTCGTGAACTAGGCCTCCATTTTTACAAAAATCAACTTGTGTTTATTGTAAAATGAAGATGTCAACTAACTTAGCTAGTTGACATCACCACTTACCCTCTTTGTGGAACAAAAAGGACTTGTTTTTGTAATCACAAAGCAAGTCCTATGAGAAACCAAACAGTCACTTGAATGAGCTTCTCTCTCTTATTTCTTTTGCTTCGAAGCATTCCTGTTACATAGGTAAAATTCCATGCTGGACAAGACAACAAAGAGCTTGGTTATACAATCATAATAATTGAGGATTGCCCTAGGATTGTCCTTGGAACAGATGTGTCACAATTTTGATCACTGGATGTTCTCTAGCAAATTTTGTGACAACAAGCATTTTATATGCATCAATGTAAAATATATCAGTTCAACACTTTGTACCCAATATTTGTTACTTGGAAAAGATCATAATATTAGTTATCATCATGCATGAATGGTACTTTGACCTATGAGCAGGAAATGTTTGCCTTGGAAAACTAAGGGTAGATGATTTGGGTGCCGCAGAGACCTGCAATATAAACATATCCTATAGCTACATATCATCCCTTCGCGCATAATATATTCTGCAGTTTTTATGTTAGATTCTCATGGCAAACCTCTGTTGATAAAATGGCTGCCAATCACTTGCCCAAGCTTCCAAATTTATGCATTTGGTTAGAAATAACCGTAAAACTTCTGGAAAAAGAATATTTTTGCTGGTTCCATGGATCAAGAATTTTATATGGTTCACATGAAACAGTATATTAGTCATCTAAAAAGTTATTAATCTTAATAGCAACCAAGAATATTGGCTAGTAAGCAGAGCCCCAAGCTCATCACATAACTCCAAACAATTGAATACATGACAGACCTTTCACATTCGCCTAGTGTTGGAAAGATTGTTTCGCTGGAACAATTCTAATAAATAATTAATGCAATTTGATGGATATCCAATTGGTAAAAATGTTGTTTGTCAGTTTATAGCAGAACATGAAGGCATTTCTCAACAGCAAAAACAATAGCAGAGGCATATAACTTAGATTATGCAAACAATTTACTAATTGTAAAGGAGCAAAATCTGTGAAGATCATGCATAAGAAGAAGCATTCCAAGTATATATCGTCTCAGTTGAGATATCCGAGTTGGTTAGCATATTGTTGCACAAGCGATAAGTCTTAGGTTCAAGTGCATTGGTGTATTGTTGGTTAGTACATTGTGAGCGTCATGTACATCATTCGATGTAATGGAAATTATTTTTTAAAAAAAAGTATTTATGAAGATTATTCTCTTTTCTCATTTTCAGATTAATTTTTAGTAGTACCTTGTGAAGAAATTGTTCCAGCATCTCAGATGAGTTGATGGTTTTCAGTTTCTTGACAGATGGACTCCTCAATATAGAATTAACTGATGCTAATTTTTTCTCTTTGAGATTCGGATTAATCATAACATGAATAACTTGATATAACTAAACTAGGATATTTTCGTGGGTGGCAGATGGCTTGAGGTGGAAGAGGGCAGTAGTAAGTTTCAGTCATAGATGCCGAAATGGTGGTAACCACATGCATAAAGCTGACATTTGATAATCAAATTACTCTCATGTATCTTTTATAGTCAATAATTCCAAATTAATTGGAATGATATTCCAAAAACCATGACAGCAAGCAAGCAAGCAATAGATCTCAATTACACCTGAAAAAGCAATAAATTAAAACTTAGTTATCACTTACTACCTTTGTGAATTTATTGCAAATGCAAAACTTGATTTCTGTAACAATATGGACAATCTCCCATCCTATGATTAATAATGATGCTCCAGAATATGAAAAGGCATACAGCAATATTTGACAAAATACATAGTTCCACCTTTTTATCAAATTATCATCAACAACTAAAAACCTGCATATATTATCACTTCTTTTTATTATCTAGAATACGTAACAAAAAGATTATATCCCCAATAAAAAAACTAATTACATGGCCAATATCAACAGTATATGCATCATCTCATGTTAACAAATCCTCGCCTAAACAAAATGTAAAATAATTTATTATAATGACTAAATTTCTAGTGTGAACATAGAGAAGCATTAATTATTTCGACTGACTACCATGTCCTACAAGATTCATCTTCGATTCTAATGTACAAACAAAGAATCAGATACACATGCTCACACACACAGGGGGAGAGAGAGAGAGAACTGTTTTGAATAGAATGCAAAAGAAGTTAATACCTGTAAGTGTAAAACATCAACCAATGGTCTTTTCTTTAAATGTGGAACGGTCAACAATTGAGATGGTGTTTGCCCAAAATATGCAATCTGGTCTTGGGTAGCACGTCTTTGTACCTATATGTGATTTTTAAGAGGCATTTAAGCAACCATCACAAAGGAAAACAAATCAAACCAGCACCATTAAGACTTACTGGGTTTTCAATTTTGTCGATATCAATTGTCCCTTCGTACGTAATATAGAAAAAAACATTATTTGCTTCCACAGCTTCATTACCACGCTGCTTGTATCTGAAATACCAACTAGTCAGCATAAATCATAAACAAAGATGACAAGGAAAATACAGAAGCAAACACTTCAGTAAATACTAATACTCTCCAATTCTCCATTATGTATCACTGGAGAACTAAGAAATTTATAAACTGAAAGTACTTTGGAAAGAAGACATAGCAAGAGTCGGAAAAGTCTTCAGGACCAACAAAAGCGCTAAGCTTATTGTATATATAAAGTGACATTAAAAGGGCTAGTGTAAGCACTTATTTCAGGACTACTGCTTATTGATGGTACTTAGAACCCGGAAAACTCGTCATTCCAGATTTGTGATGTTTAAGGCTCATATTGGTTGCTCCCTATAAGTATTTGATGTGAAGCACATTCTAAAATTGGCATGGAACCTGCTAAGATATCATGGCTACATGCCTGTCAATTATCACATAAGGAATCCTGGTGATCTTGAACAACAGGATATTAATAAAAAGAGCACAGGCACTAAACATAGAACTGCAGCAAGCATAAAACTGAGGAAGTGTCTGTTTGAATAACATACCCGAAAATGAGGTCAATCCACTCATGTAAGTGAGAAGATACATGCTCGCTTTCAAGAGCCATATGATGCTTATGGATGAAATCAACAGGGCTATCAGCCCAAGGAGGTAATTTCACAGAATCTGCAGCAAATGAATCAAGTTGAATTTCACTGCTTTGCAGAGTGCATCATTTGGCATGAACGCTTGGAGAAGTAAAGCACTAACCCAATTTTCCTCCAAGTTGAGTTGTACCAAAATCAATGGAATTCACATTGACTAGTACCTCAGGGAGGTAAAACATTTCTGGAACCTACATTAACAACAAATTGGAAAAAAAAAAGATAGTTCAGATGCACAAAGGCTTATAAACATTGGAGCATAGGAAGAAATACTAACGAATGTAGAAGAAAGGATTAATATTTGATGCACATAAATAGATTACCAGCTCTTTCACATCACTCATATCTTCAAGTACACCATCCCAAGTACCACTAATATCAGAAAACATACGATCAGCATGGTCAAATTTGCCACCTTGTAGTTGAATAGAGAGAGTGGTAAATGGCTCCACTCTAACAAGGTAATACAAAACCTGCAAAGCATTCAACAAAGGATGGAAATGAGCTACGCAAGCATTCAACAAAGGATGGAAATGAGCTACGCAAATACTTTCTTTCTCATACTTGTAATTAAAAATATGGTCAACAGAGAAATTACAAAAAAAAAGAAAATTCAATTAACATTTTAATCATACTGCAGAATTTAGACTATATATGAAAAATGATGACATGCTGACTTTCAAGGGTTGACCAACATGTAAGCCATAAAAATGCACTAACATTAGGCAGGTACAATTTAAATTTCACCAAACACTGTTGGTAAAGACATACCTTCTGCAATATATCCTATGAACCTAACTACCTTAAAAAAACTCAAATATCCTTCAACTGAAAATGATCCTAATATATATGAGAGTTGTGCTTATTTTGTTATTTCTTCTAATTTATGAACAATTTCAGACTTATAAAACCTTTACGATGATATAAATCTAAAAACTACTAACTATTTTTTGTGTCCATGTCATCTTATCAGCAGAACAAAAACTACAAAATAATGTGTCCATGTCATCCATGCCAAACACTCTAACTGGTCCTTCAATTCTTATCACATGTGCACAAGTAGCTGAAATCTTGAAAGAGTGGATGACATTCTGTGTAGCTTAATTGGTATAAAAGGCTCACCCGAGATAAAAACTGTTCTCCTTTAACACAGATGAATTTCTTATAAAGAATTGTTACTGATAGTTCAAGGATGAAAGCATCACAAAACATGAGGAAGAACAGAAGGGACATAATTGATTGTTACAAAAAAGAAGACCAGAGAGGGGAAGTTGATGAAAATGTAGAAGAAAGTGATTAAGCAGATTTGCCGGCAAAACCACCTCTTACATTCAGCCTCTTCTTTATTGATTGAGCCAACAATACCCGTGCAAAGTCTCCCCACCCAAATTAAAAAGAATTGGCAAGTAAATTTCAGCTTGACAACAAGAATCTTTTTTATGGACAGGGTGATTCTTTTCTCTTTGATGCTGCTTGATGTTTAGCCGACCTTAAGTAGAAAGGATAAGAAAATCTAGATCTATAGCAAGGAAGGCTTAGAAGTAGGTAGCAAAACAGATTAAAATGCCTCCTTAACAATTTTACTTGATAGAGAAATAACTCAGAATCAAGGTCCTTAATTTTGCCCAGTACGGCCAGTAACAAACTTCTATGACTAATTTGACTAGATAAGTTTCTCGAAGACATGCATATTGTTATTTACTGGTCCAGCGACCAGGAACTGGACTGCTTAAAACAACACAGTCCGATAAGGTTTTTGTAAAAGGGTTCTTTTTCTAGTGTGATGCTCTAGCTTGCGAGGAGTCAAGCTACCAAGGGCTTGCAAGGAGTCGTGATGATTTACTTATAGGGTTTTTATTTATCACGATGCTATGGCCGGCGAGCACTGGGACTCGCAAGGAGTCGCATGACTCATTGCAGGTTTCCTCTCCACTGTCGCTGCATGCATGTCTGCCACAGCCCCTCCAATGCATCTCTTCCTCCACCACCGCCTCTCTTCTTTCTCTTTTTCATATTTCATTTCCTTCTTCCTTCTCTCTTTTCCTTCTTTACTTTTCCTTCTTCTTCACCTGTTTTCCTCTCTCCGATGTACTCCAGTGTCGGTATGTCAGAAGGGACTGTAACCACACCAGTCTGGCTATGGACTAGCACGAGGCTGATACCCAAAATTGAAAACCTGGCTCGGAATGCAACTAGATACTAACAAATAAAAGGCAAAATTACTTTTGCAACTTGGGCAACAACACAAATAAAAGCTACTTTATCCAAGACATCTATGAAGTACAAGGTGCAGCCTCTTATGAAGTGTGGGCTTGATTCCATTTTAAAACCATTCAACATGAGAAAGATAGGCTTGATATCCCTAGCTGTCTTACCCTTTTGCTGGTTCTAGAAATGGAGAAATGACTTCCCATTCTATATATGTAAATGAAATAGAAAGCAGGTATATCAATCCAGGCTGTACCATTACATTCTAAAGCCAACCAGCAGTGGGAACACTTCAACTTATTGTTTGCCTTCCTTATTGCCCTATTTTGGAAGTGCTAGGGAGTTTATTTATCATCCATTAGAGGTTCAGTGTCAACTCTAGGGGGAGTTCTAGTCCCTCTTCTTTGTAGCAGTTTTCACCTTTGCATTGGTACCAGTAGTCCTTATCTCTTTTGCAGACAGTTCCCTTGCTTTGCCTTCTGACAGTTTGAATTGGATTCCTTCTGCCATCTTCCTAATACCTTTCTATGGCAATCGAGCTAATAATGCATGGTCAACATGAAATTTTATTCACAAATAACTAGAACTGGAGAAGCTTGAAGTTTTCAAGTAAAATTATTACCCTGAACCAAGAGACTACAAAGATCAATGATAGGAGAAACACTTGGGATCTTACAGTTTACTCCATAACGTCAGCCAAGCAAACCTCAGTGATTAATGAATGAAACTAATATGCAGCGCAGTAGCTTTTTAGTTAGAATGGCGCATGTGGATTCTCTAGAGCTTCTACCTAACAGTTGAACGTACAAAATTGAAGACATTCAAACTTCATTAGCAATCAAGGCATGGTTGAGATGAAAAATAATGCATACATAAAAAATAAAGGTACAAAATCTGCATGTTCAAAGTTTATCGTCAACAAAGACAAGGTAACAAAGGGTGCATATGATATCACAAGACAAGATGGCCATATGAGAGCTAAACAATGATGGAAATGGAACCACAGCAAAAAAGAAAAAAAAAGTTACCGTTCCCGCACTAGAATAATGAGAGCCATAGTGGAATTTGGGGATGACAGGATCATCAAAACTGGAGTACCTCTCTTGGAACTTCTTTAGTCTTTCAGGATTTAACGCTCCAACAGGCTGCAACATTGAGTGTATTTTAGTCCTTCACATAGCACTGATTTCAAACAAAGGAAACAAAATCCAGAAAGATAAATAACTAATCTACCTTTGAAAGATCTCTGTATGTTGCAGGATCCTCAAGATCCAGTGTCTTAGAAGAATAATCTGCTAGAATCCAGGGGAAAACAGGATACTGCAATGGCCAACAAATATCATAAATTCACTAAACAAATGATTAAAAAAGCAGTTCTTAAAACACTTCAGAAACTTGACCTGTGTGATGTCATTGTAACTCCGCCCAGCCAGAGTGTTTAGTTCCATTAGATACTCAAAATTGCTAATCTGCATGAAAGTGTAATTGCAGAACATTACTTTCATACATACAGACTATTTAAACCAAGTCAAGAAACATAAATAAATCTAATAAATAATTTTACCTCCCAGCGTGCCCAACGCTCCATGAGCTGAGTTCTTTTAAGAATTTGTTCAGGCCTCTGAAATCATAAATGTAGAACAGTAAGCCATAATGACCACAATATCATAAGTAGTAAATATTTGAGAAGCAAGCAGCACACATACTTGTGTAGCAAGATAGATGTTGTTTAAATGAGGAGGATGAGATTGAACAATAGCACGATAAGCATTTTTGCGCCCTTCAGTACTCTGTAACAAACCAAAAATAGCCAGACATGATCCTAATAGCAAGACCAATTCTAATACATATTAAACATCAGAGACAAAAAACAATGTTACCATAAAATCAAAGAAAAAGTTTGAACGATCAACCATGAACAGTTCTAAAGCACTCCTTCTAAGAAGATATCTGCAGGAAAAAGAAATGAAAAATACTGTAAATATGCTAAAAGCTTCTATAGCATAGAAGCTACAAGCAGCGTATTATCCTAGAAATTTTGCAACTTAAATATAGATCAAACAGCAAAGAGTAAAGCGTATATACATCAACCATAAAGTGGGAAACATATTCAACTGTCTCTAGCATGGATTAGATACCACGGTAATGAAGCCAGGTACATGCTGCAGTTACAACTCTGGTGCTGAATCAGATTGTGAATTAACCTATACCAGTCTGGTGTACAGTAAACCCATAAAAACTTTTCTTTGGCAATAATCTGATTGGCTTTGATTGGATTAAGCCCAAATAATTATATAAAAAAAGAATCAGTCAATGCCTATTTAAACTTTAAACACATCAGGCTAAGGAAGACAAAGAAAGAATCAGTCAATCCCCTTCTGTTCCTAGGATGCAACAAGTCAGTGGTGACAAAAATAAAAACGAAGACAGTGGAGGAGAGAGATGAAGGATATGCAGCCTCAACACATCAAGGTAGACAAAGAAGAAGGTTGGTATAATTTCTTTTGCACTTCATTTTTTATTTTCCCTGATTAGAAATTCAGCACAACATCTACCAGAAGGTTATTTTCTCTCTATTTATACTATCAATATGAAGATTTAATTCCCTGATACAGCAAAAAGTGGAATATAATTAGAAGATAATCAGTAGTCATGGAGGACATAGAATAACGAAAAAAAATTCTTCTTGCCAACAACTATTTAATCAATTTCATATTAATAAATCTATAAAATAAACAATTATTTTACTACAATAGGAATGACCTCTTCAACTTCTGAAAAGTGCAATCAAGACACCAATTTTTTGCATCTACATTCAGTCACACTTCATGAGTCAAAAGTTCTCACTGTATAACATATAAAACAACCTACTAAAGTGCACTTTGGCCAATATATAATACATTTCCAATAGTAATTCTATACAAAATGCACTCAGCACTGAATAATCTTAATTAGACTACTATATATACCAAGTTTTGTCGTCTCGAACCAAACAGCCAGATCAGTCCTTGGACAGACCGGTACCGGTCGATCGATGTACTTAGTTATATACATCATGAACAATACAATTTCCCGAATAATAAATAGTTCCATCAAGAATCTCGCCCATCACATATATAAGGAAATTCTATTAGAAATTTTCAATTCGTTCACAGTTACGACTACATAGAGGGGCTTGTTTGAACAAATCATGAGATCCAACTACATAATTCATTAAGATGCAAATAATCCAAAATCAAGAAAGCAATAACAAATGATAAATACGTATAAAAAGCATGACAAAGAGAAAATATAACAGAAAATCACATACCTTCTGCTAAACATTTGATGAATAGATGAGATTAACCAGCTTCGATCCTTCTCCTGCTCATTACATTGACTAGAAGCAGCTACCCCATCCTCTAAGGAAGCATCACTGGTTCGCTCATCTATAATGAAATTAATTCTCTTGGTCGTTACCTAAAAATCAGATTCAGAAGTATTACATGTAACTTACAGCACATTAATGGTCAGAAACATTACCAAAAATGCAGCAAGATATGTAAAGATCTCAACGCTAAGAAATAAGGATAAGAAATAACAACCTGATAAATTAATATAGAAGTTCTCATCTGAAGTGTTGATACAGTATCAGGTTTAAGGCAACGTAATTTGGAATTTAGATAGAACTTCAACTATGTTAAAACATTATCTAGAGGGAGAATAAGAAACTATTGATACAGAAAACACAACAATCTGAAACCTCAAGCACTAGTCCAGAAGGCAAGCTTTTCAGAATTATGTCCTCAGACAATACGAAAGTTTCAGGGAAGAAAGTTTCAGGGATAAAACATTGGACAGAGCAGAAATATCTATATTAAATTTACATATGCTTAAGTACTGGGCCAGCATATATCCATAAAATATGGAAAAAATAGATGAACCGGCAAACGTGCCCTTTTCTCTAAGTAGAGCATAATTTGGGAGGAAATGAGGAGGTCAAGATTCACCAACTGTGTAGCTTTGGTAAATTAAGATTATGTATGTGATAACCCAAATGCAGCCATTATCCTAAAGCTATGACAAAAGAATACATCTCATATTATTAGTAGATTGATTGAGTCATATATACAATTAAATTTTTAAATTATTTCACAGTGTGGAACTGCTGGGATATTGCAATCTCCTGTCTCACATGTAAATCAAGGCAGAATATATAACCCTATATAATCCTCTAGATTTTGCGAGAATATCCAAATTGCAACCAACTACACTTGCACATATCCTTAATGGTCCAACACTCTTACTCCAAGAATAATTAACAGAAATATAGACAAGATTAGATCTTGAAGCTATGTAGAAATAGCATTTTAACACCAGGACTTTTGACCATAATGAATATTTGAGTCTGCAGCAACAATTCCTAGAACGGTCAATATCAAAGCATAAAGCCTCAAGTTGATTATACCTGGAAGGTTCCTTGCACAACCTTTAGTGGCCGAACCATTAGCGATGGAAGTTCAGCAATAATTCTTTCATCAGATTCACTAGGTACATAACCAGGGGAATCCACAAAAGTGGACTGAACCAAACTATGATTATTAGAAACTCCAGAGCTTCTGGGACCTATTGAACCCTTTTCAGTAGTGAAAGATTCTTTCTGTTGATTATTGCTATTGCTCTCACTAATTGCAGTATCCATTTGCTCATCATCCTCATTTCTTTCTTCCAAAGAAATTGCCTCTGCCATTATCATGGAAGCATTGGAAGCAAAGTTTTTATTTAGTGAAGCATCTTGATTATTTTCTTCATGTACATTTGATTCTTCACCAAGTTTGATTTGCAATCGATCTTCATAATCAGCAGCTGCACCTAGATGGTCAGAACCATTATAGTCTCTTTTCAAGTATTGTCTCATCCTCGAAGAACTTTCTGTGAAATCCAACTTCCAAAAGACCTGCATATTGAAAAAATTAATGCAACATTATATCATGTTCTGAGGGACAAAAAAGTTGCCCACTAAAATCACAATAGTAATGAATATATTATATTTGATAATAAATGATATTAAATAAAACATGCAGTACAATTTTAAAGAGGAGATCAAAGAGACCATTAAAGTCTAGGAAACTTGATGGGACATACATGCTTAGGGTTACATAGGGAGTCTCTAAAAGGTCCAAAAAGTCCACTCATCTCTATCAAACGGTGAAGAAGTTTTCTCCATGCCCGATTACCAATGGATAAGTGGTGCTTATCCAATATCTCAACTTGTAGTCGCCTATCCATCTGCAAGTCCACGAATTTTAGTACACAATGCAATTGTGAAGTACATCTCATGAATTAGCAGCAAAGTCATACCTCACCCCGCTGCATGTTTCTTGCTAAAGCAAAACCTCCTACAAGCACTGCAACATATTTATATGAGAGTGCAGAGAAGTCTCTCCCTGAAACTGTTTTTGAGTCAACTGATTGAAGGCATTCATTCCAAGCAGCACCCATGGCCTCAGAAATATTCCATCGCTTGGCACGCTCGGAATCACTTTGACTTCTCCTTTGTGCTGAAGTAGCCATTGCTACAGCACAAAGACCTCTTCCAGAACCTATCTTAGCATTTCGTTCAAGATCACGTGCAGCAGCCAAAGCAGCAGCTTTTGCAGCTGCTTTGTCTTTTGGGACAGGTGGAGACTTGTTTGCTGTTTCAGGAGGCTTTTGAAAGCTTGAAAAGGTATGTAGTCTAGTTTGCCTTCGTTCAAACAGGGACGTATCACGCCTAAGCGGTGCACTTTTAATAGGTGTTACAACAACTTCCCCACCAGCAGCACCGGCAGCAATCATTGCTAGTGCCATTGCAGCAGGAGGTGATGCAAAAGCAGCAGCCCAA
Organism: Ensete glaucum; assembly: GCA_021527575.1. Taxonomy (NCBI): domain Eukaryota; kingdom Viridiplantae; phylum Streptophyta; class Magnoliopsida; order Zingiberales; family Musaceae; genus Ensete; species Ensete glaucum. Next base: position 17,736,782 of record CM038559.1, read on the forward strand.
CCAGGTGATATCATTGAAACAGCAGCCTACAATGACATTAGTTGCTTCAGTACCAATTATGCAAAATATGAATTTTAAAAGAGTAGCCCAATAAATGTAATTGACTAGGACAGTCATGCAGTGCAAACTGAAATTTTTCTTTAATTAGCTTCTTCAAAATTTTATTTATAAATTGAATCTCAGGCTTCTAAGCATGAGAATTAGGTACAGCTAACAAAAGCACCTCAAGAGGCAGTGCATCAGCAGCCAAAGCTCGATCATCAACAATGAGGGGATTTTGACCATCCGAGGAAGTAAATTCATGTATACCAGCCAAAAGCGGTCGCCAACGCCTGAGAATAGCGACAAATGGTGGCAAAATGGCTTCGACGTACTGTTTTCTGAGATGTTTTCTATCCCTTCCAACAGCATTCCAGACCTGCACCATCAGAAACAGAATGGAACTTTTGTTTTAGAGCAAAATTGTATGTGTAATCACAATGTGAAAAAACAATAACAAACAAAATAAAAAGTCAAGGACAAGATGCTAATAAATACAAAGTAAGCACGGAACTTTAGTTGAACAATATCCTAATCTAAACATCGGATACACATGTCATATCCTGCCTATCTAAATGCAAATTCTTCAACTAATAACTTGTATCAAGGCAAATCAATACTATTTTTGGCAAAAAAACTGCAGGCATTATACAGGATCCAAGATACTCTTATCATATATCATTTACTGTCAGTAACTTTTATCCATCAAACACTTGAGGGAGCACCGACACATAGGTAGAGTATGGAAATCGAACTACAAGGATAACTCCTTATAAAACCAAAAGTAATAATGAGAAGCTCTAATTAAACACTTCAATGATAGTCAAATCTATCGAAGCACTGGATTAAGAAAGGAGCAAGTAATCTGCAGATTAGTAGTACCTGGTACAGTATAGAACAAAAAACTATACTCAGATTTAAAATGTGTACCACAAATTTACTAGCAAAGAAACCTTCTCGCTTCATTCTGATACAAGTCAAATAATAGATTCTGTGTAAAAAATGTGAATGTCCTGCTGACATGAAATGCAGTAAGATAGAGAGCTTTTACTGACCTCTGAAAACAAAATGCAAGATGCAACCAAAACCCTCTGTCTCTTGGATTCAGATATTGGCATGTTCAGTATTGGTGCAAGTACACTGCAAAGAAAAGAATCTATGAGCACAAATTGTCTAAACAAGAAACACGAGAGAGAGAGAGCATTATATATATTTATACCTGATATCAAAAAATATCACGGAGGTAAAGTGGTAAAGGCCCACTTCATCAAGATATAGTGTCAACTTAATAAACATCTCAGATCATTTGTGTGTGAAGATATATTTATATCAGTAAATACTTCTTGATAAATTCATCTCTACTATTTTCATTGTTATATTTCAGACCATATTTTATCATTTATTCAATTTCATGATCTTTAAAAGTTAGATATTTTTATAAATATGAAGGTAAAAGAACCAATAATTATATTTTCATAATTTTATCTTATATTTTCATAATAATTTGGATGATTTTATATACACACAGTATGTTAATAACTTTCTCAATGAATCACAATCCTACTGATCTACTGACCCATCCAATCTGGATATTATTGTGATCCCAATCCCTGGACCAATTTTACGAACAATGACTCCTATACACTTCACAGGATATAACCAAGATATTCCTATTTGAACATTACAAATATATACTATCTACAGATACATATTCCATAGACAACCATAGGATTCCTCAAATGATGATCAATAAAAATGGTCATTAAGAGAGGCCAAAAGATAATTCCCGAAAAAAGAACATGAATAGAAATCATCAATTGAAGAAGTATCAACAAAAAAATGTCCAACAACATAACTTCAGCAAATCACAGGATGACATGGTACCATACAACACCATGCCATGTCTGTCCAAATTTGACATGCAAAGACTCTTTAAAACATGCAACATAACTTTATGTACCAAGATATGACAGATACTGAGTCCAGAATACTGCAATATGATTTCAAGCTTCTTTAAAACATTACCACATAATTGAGGCACCAGATGCGTTGCGTCATGGAAGCTAATTTCACTTTATGGAAAAAAGTTGAAAATTATTTTTTGGCACAAAAACTAAGCTAAAATGCTACTCTTTTCACGTAAGCAAGTCAAAGTAATCTACTAGGAAAATGCAATTCCATAAACAGTTTAAATCACATAAGAAAATTAAAAAAATGAACATCGAGCATCAAATGATAGATATATTGCATCTAACATCTCGAGCATCAAATGATAGATATATTGCATCTAACATCAACTGTATAGTTTAAACCTTATAGGTTTCTATACCATCAAATATAGCACCATAAGTTCTAAATATTTGTAAAGTTTCAGTACCGAATGAAACAAATCAATAGGTGGTGCAAATGGCGATAATCATATCCATTAAATTTACATTCACATACTGAAAAGACTATTGGTTCACTTCAGATCACAAAATTGTTACAAAATCATCTAACCCCAAACTACCCCATCACAAGGATCCAACATAAACTGCTCCCCTGCTCCTAAATATATGCATTTTGTCAGGTTTCCTTTTTTATTATTCCAGATATAGTTTCATCCATCTCTTATTTTGGATCATGTTTAGAGGCATACAATTAGTTGTATTTTTATCTTTTGGTCCCGCATGATCAACCCTATACTGATTATAAATTGGATTGACAGAATACTTAGCAATTAAGAGTCATGTTATAAAATTCTGGATGTGTATTTAAATGATGGGACTCATTTACTAGCCACCTTTTGGATACATTGGATTTGTGTGATTCAAAGGTTTCCAAGAAGAGCACTCTTCACCCATAATTCATCTTAATTTTCACTACATCATATATTGCAAGCCCTAGAAGTTGAATCTTGGAACTTGTTTTCTATTTATGCAATCAAATTGAAATATTTTAACTCTTAATAGGTCAATTCTCCTCAACCTGGATGATAGTATGGCCATATACCATCAATGATATGATGAAGTCATTCTCAAAGACCTAACAAATCATAGAAAAAGACAACAACAGTATAAAGGCCTCAAACAATTAAATCCTGTAGTAAGACTAACAGGTTAGCCAAGTATCTCACACTAAACAAAGATTTCATTGACCTTAACAATGTGAATTTATTTTACATGTTAAAAGATATGTATTATATACAAGAATAATAGAAATAATATCTTAAGAAACCATACCTCCAAAGAAGTGCTGAGCGGGGTTTCCTTGCGGGCAAACGATTGCTACTATCAAATGGCATGAAGTTCCCACTTTGATAACTTAATCCTTCAGATATGCCATCCTTAATGCTAATGTGCCTCATAAATATGTCATCCTCGCCATTGTCATCCTCCCTCATTGCTGCAAGAACCATCCGGAGCATGCATAAGAATGGCTGATCACTGTCCAACAACTGGTAAAGTGTTGTCATTCCTCCCATTCCAGTTCCAGATCCACCACCAATACCAAGACCACCGCCAATTCCAGATTCATCCAACAGAAGTGCTTGAAGCATCGCTATGGATTTCTTCATTAATGGAAGTTCAATCCAGTTTCCATTTAAGTCTTTTTCCAGAACAGCATTCCAAGATTCCCAGCCACTTCCTCCACCACCAAAAGCTGTTGCTTTTGAGGGAAGGCCAACACCATACCACAACCTACTCCTGTACTTCCAACCCTCCAATAGATCTAAAGCACAGCTACCATAAGATACAAATGCACATCGAACAGATTCATAAGGTTCTGCAGCAGCAGCTGCTGTAAGGCGCTCCATAATTGCTGCAGAAATTTGTCCGTTTGCATCAGCCATAGAAGCAAGAACCTGATTAGGAACAAAATGCCATAATCAAATGAAACAGTTCAGATAGAATTTGGTAATAGATAACATTGATGCATATGCAGTTAAGATAGAATAAGCAAGACAAACATAACTTTGTAATGGAAGGCTGTAAAAGAACTAGTTCTTAACACATTCAAATAGGAATATCAAGTCATATAAAGCCTACACCCACATTTTGAACATAAGCTGTAAGCTAAGCATTGAAATGAGACCATTAGCAATCAGTTCTCGATGCGCTAAAACATATTTACAAAATTTTGAACCATCTAGTCTCCTGATGGTCTCTGTTCTCAAGCACTCATCATTTGTCCTAATGGCAACAAAATGAATTACTATAGCTTCCTATTCTTTTTCTTACCTTTACTTTTCATTTTTCCCACTTTCATTTCTTGAACTCCTTTTCCAACCAATTTTGCATTTTCCTTCTCTTTTATATAATCAGCTTGATCATCATTTTTTCTTCTTCCTTTTTCCTTCATCAATCTCCTCCTCATGATTTGCTCCTAAGAAATGGGTATAGGTCACTAGGGAATATCGGAAGGCTACAGATCACCATCACAAACAGGCCTCCAGTAAGCAATCTAACACCATTATGATGTGACAAGTTGAAAAGTTGTGCCAAAAGCAAAAAAATGGAGAATTTGTTTTATAAGTTGATCAACAAGATCAAAATGTACAAATGACTTATTGCATGAAGAAAGTAATCAACATGTCTTTTGCATCCACCTTGCATGTTAGGGTCTATAGCTTTCCATTTGCATATCATCCAGCCATTGCTTGCAAAGATCATAACAAATGGTTTGGAACTAAGATTACAAAATTATCTTAACCAAAAAGCGGATTAAAATAGAGAAGAAATATTGAATATGAATCCAGCACATCAAAATATGAAACAAGAATATACAGTAGTATACATACATCAAGTGGAAGACCTCCGGCATCACTGGACAATGATGACCTCTTCGAGGGAATATTATCCACAGGTTCACTACCACCTCTACCTATAGAGTTTGTACGACTAATAGTAGATGAGGTCAAAGAAGCAGGGGATCCAATGATGTCAGCTGCACGGGATGAAACAAATAGCTGTGCTTGAAAGCGTAAATGATCTTCTACAAGCATCAGAATAACAATTGCATTTTCAGCTAAAGCAACTGAAAGATGTGCAGCATTTTCTGCTTCTGCTTTAGCTTCTAGTGGTGACAAACCCTCAGCAGCAACACCAGCAGCCGCTGCTGCAATAATTTGAGTCTGCTGGAAAGACGAGCTGGGTGAAGTAATTAAAGTGACAAATTTTGCAATTTCTAGTGACATCAACAAGATGAGTTATGAAAACAAGGCTTCAGCATTTCTTCCAAAATAACAGCGACGAGATACAGTTTGCATAAACTGAATTAGTAAAGCATTAAATTTCACTATCAAAAACAATAGAATACTAACATAGTAGTATAGCAGAAAGGATATAGAGAAGACAACCAGAAATAAGAAAGTGTGTAACACAGAAATGAGATCTAAAACATTAACCTTCTTGAAAGAAAATTAGCACAATCTTAGAACTCATTGAGAAATTATAAGCCACATTTATACGAAAAGCAAAACAACAAAAATGGTCCAAAGAAAAGCCAAACTAAGAATAGATTTGTGGACATTCTAGGGCCACCACAGAAAAACAAAAACAAGCATAAGCTTCACACGCTTTCTACTTACCCTCCAATGGATGGTACCAACTCATACTGATTGTTGGTACATCGGTCCATACCAGTCCAGCTGTGGACCATATAAGCTCAGGACCTAGATATTAAACCTTGTTTCAAAAAGCAACTTCAGAATTCAGCAGAACCAACCAATAAATCATCACAATTTTCTTTTGTTGCATAGCCAAAAACCTCTTCATCTTCTGCAAGTGTGGTGCTTCTCTTCCTCAAGCATGAGTGTCCATCCTCTACTGAAGTATATATACATTGATAAAGCAGGTAGTAATGAGATCCAAGTATGTTATTTTCTTTCTAAAATCCAGTTTGATTTTGCGATCACTCAGAAAAAAAGTTGGTACTTAAGGTTTCATCTCTCAAATTTTATAAGAATAATGGATAGTTATAGTGGGTTGATCTATCCATGCAAGTTTCCTCGGTGATTAATCTTGTTGATCTAATTTCCCTTATTTGATCTAATTTTCTTTTGTATTTTTCCCTTTTTCTGGCCACCAAATACCATGATTTTTCAAGTGTTTCACACAGAACCATCACTCACCAGAAAAATCTCATACCTAAAGTTGAACAGAAAAACCCATATCACCATCGTCTGACACTTTTGATCAAAATTCTAAGATAACAATAACTCACAGCAACGTGAGAATCAATTTCAGACCTATGGAGTACCGGTGTGGCGCATTGTACTAATACAATATGGATCGGTACTGAATGGTACCACCCAGACCACAGAGAGAGAGAGAGAGCATGAGAGAGATAAGAGACAAGGACGATGAGGAGCAGGATAAGGAATGGATGCTGAGGACACAAAGTACGAGAAGAAAAAAGGATGTGGAGGCGGTAGTTACATGGCAGGGAGGAGGTGGCGATGGCAGGGGAAAGAGAGATAATAATAATAAGAAAACAGCTATGGCAGCTGTTAAAAAAGTTTAAATAAGAGTTGATGGCAATAGTTTGCTACTGATCTGCTTACTGCTCATTAAGTTCCCAAAGCCCCATATGATAAATTTACACAGTGGTACATCCTGTACTAGACAGACCGAGAAGAAATAGCCCAGTTTGCATCCCGGTTGGTTGTTAAACCAGTAAATCCCAAACCATACTGATCAGCATGGAAGGTATTTTAATCCATGGGAATGACTAAAACTCATATCACCAACTGAAGATTCTCAACCTGATTAGAAGTCAGTCACCAAATATTAATGCACATGCTGTGAGAATGGAGAATCATCAAAGTACTACAGGAAAGAATCATGCCATTTTTTGCTGTTTAAAAATAATGATAAAGCTAAAACCTCTTCAAGGCTAAAAAGATAGATGAGTTGGCAGGACTGAAACACTCATTCAGTGGTTTAAGGAAACAACAGGGAATAAAATGACAATTATCTGCCAATTTATATTCTGCACAATATAGATATCAAGATAACGTGACTAGAGAGAAAATCAAAGAGATTTAGGCAAAGATTGACTGCAGATAAAGGAAGTTAATTAGAAAAGTAGGCACTTAACAGCCCGAGCTATATAGCTAAGACAGGTTATTAACCCAATTGAATCAAATTAAACTAGATAAACCATGATAAAATAGCCTGTCTAAAAAGATAGATTAACCAAGCAAAGCAATTTTGGGTACCAGACCAGTGCCAGTCCATGGCAGGACCATTACGGGTCCGGTCTGTTCTGGCACATCAACACATGGTACGTCAGAGCATACCACAGTACTGAGTGCTGGGGTTGGGAGAAGGAAGGAGGTGGAAGAAGAACGAAGAGGAAAAAGGAGGAAGAGGAAAGATTAAGAGGAGGTGGTGGAAGGAGGAAGAGGAAGGACGAAGGGTAGGAAGAGAAGGGGGAGGAAGAGGAGTAGAAGGGGGAGGAGAGTTTACTCGAAGAGAGGTTGGCGGTATGCGGCAGGTGGATAGCAGGGGCAGACGACAGAGGAACCTACATTTTTAAAGTTCAGATATTTCTTTTATCAGACCAGACCACCTAAAGTAGGGGCAGTACGAATACCAGTTCACCCCTGGATCAGTAAATACTAGCTGGCATGGTATAGTCTGTGAAATTGCAAACCATGGATATAATTAACTAGGTTTCATCTGTTCTAATTATGACGATAAACCATGATTCAGCTAAATTAGCAACCAAATAAAATGTGAGGAAGAATCCTTTTGCATAAGGAACCAGGTGTTTAAACCACAGAAAAAACATGACCTAAGAGGATGAATTGAAAGAGAAATGACAAATAGTGAGAGATCAGTCAACAAATCAGTATTCACTTATTTAGAAAACATAATAATAGCCAACAAGTCCCTCATAAAAAAGGCAAAATTATACTATTTCTTCATCAAACAACTTGTCGCAAATACTAACAGAAGGATCTATTTTCAGTAAATATATAGTGGCTTTGTCATTCCAGTTAAATCAAGAATCAATTCTTGCAAAGGTACTAACTTAGTGGGCCAACTAAATGTAATTCATCTGTCAGGGATGATGCCAACGTTTGTCGTAGTTAAAAGCAAGGTTTGACTTACCGGTCCGTACCGGTGTACCAACATACTGTCGATACCGGTACGGGACCCATACCGGGCGGTATGCACAATGCATACCGCCCGATATTAAAATATAATATAATATTATATAATATAATATTAAAATATTTAAAAAAAGAAGAAAATGGAGCGTCTCCCCACGCGGGAGAAAAAGCGCCACGAGCGACCCGTGGGCGGCGATGGCGCACAGGCGGCGACAACAGGCAGGCGAGGTATTCTTTCTTCCCCTCTTTTTTTTTCTTTTCCTCTTCTTCTTCCCTTTTTCTTCTTCAATCGACCGCCGACGATCGGTTTCTCTCTCAATCGACCGCCGACGGTCAATTTCTTCTTCAATCGGCCGCCGACGGGCGAAATCGACCGCCGACGATTTTGACAACCGCCGGTAGAGCGGTCCGTATCGAATTTGGCGGACGGTACCGCCTGCAGGCAGATGTCGAAATTGCAAACCTTGGTTAAAAGCAAGGTTCGTCGTATCGGTTCGTACCAACGTATCAAAATTTTCTCGGTACGGTACGATACCCTGTAGCAAGCGGTACATACAATGCATACCGCTTGGTACATTAAAATATAATATAATATTTTATAATATAATATAATAGCAAATATAATAATAATATATATAATAAAAAAAATGAGGCATATCCTCACCTCGCGGGAGAACGAGGCGTTGCCTCGTATCCGTGCGGGAAGACTAGGTGGAGCCTTGTCTTCTAGCGGAAGAACAAGGCGCAGCCTCGTCCCTGCATGGGCCAACGAGGCACTACCTCATCCCCATGTAGGAAGGCACCGCCTCGTCTCTCCCATGAGGTGAGGCGATGCCTCGCTTTTTTTTCTAATTTTTAATATATATTTATATTATATTTATTATATTATATTATATATTAAATCTGTACCGCCCGATATGAGGCGATCTGCAAAGCGGTACCCTATCGGACCGATACATACCTCCCATACTGGACGGTACAAGGTGGCACGGCAAACCTTGGTTAAAAGTTTACATTCAATACTCACATGCAGAAATTGTCTAGTTAATAAATATAACAAATTCATAAGGCAATCAAGCAATTCATAGAGATAAAAAAATCACTTTAAAGAATCAAATATTACCTGAACTAGAAGCTCCCTAGCAGCAAAATCTAGCAAGCCACCCAATAGCCTTCTTTTAAAGATAGGCAAGGACTCTTCACGTCTTCAAGTATAAAACAAAGTTAATAAGATATATTGAAAATAGTGCCCCAATAGTTCCATAAACAATCCACTATTCTACAGTTATATTCAAGAAATGAACTTAATAGATATATTATGTGAAAAAACTATTTATTCACAAAAAAAAAGACTCGCTAATATCAGTAGGAGCATTCCCTAATTCGACACAAAAAAACAGCTCTCCTGTTAACCAATTTATACATATAGTCAGGTATATTAAAACCAGGTTCATGTATTTCTGGTTGAAAGAAAGACAAAAGAAAAGATGCCAGCATTTAATTAAGCATGTCCAAAGTTGTCTAGATCAGCATTTTCTGAAAACCAAAAGTGACAAAATTTGTATAAAAACAAATCTGTTACGTTCAATTATAAGATAAAAATTTCTCAGTAATAACAGCTACCTGACTCGTTGGTCACCTGTACTAGATCCCCCAACCATTGACAGCCATTCTGCACAATGAATAGTAGATTCTACGTCCTGAAAAGGAGAAAGAAGAAATGTGATATATATGGACTATAAGTTAGGAATGAATCCGAAGAAAATTCCACCATAAACAAAGCATTTTGTCACCAAAGACAAAAAAAAGTTCTTCAAGGTAACAGATTAGAAAGTTACAAGTGCACGAGTACTTCCAAGAAAAGCTTAGAAACTTCAAGAAGAATAAAGTGCATAATCTTGCAATAAAGGCAACCAACTTGATACATTACGTTTGCATCTTTAACTTAACTGCTTAATTTCAAGGCATGGACAATGAATCACCAATTGATACCATACATGGATTATAAGAGAGAAAAGCATATGCATCAATCTTGAACATGTAAAGCTACAACATGGTGCATTTTCAGACTGGCCTCAATAGCATCCACAAAATTTATATACAACATAACTATATTTCTCAGTTAATATTCAGCTTTTTCAACATAGACTTGTCTTTTCCACCTCACTTGCATAGAATAATTTTGACTGTAAACTTAAAATTTACAAGCTAGTTTCTTAGGCAAGTTGGGAATGCATCAAGGTTGATTCTATGCCATCTAAAATAAAGAAATATACCTATTCAATATTAAGGTTGATTCAATTGATTCAAAATCTATCAGCATATATAATTATTACTAACAGACATACTATTAGATACGCTTGACCTTTTTACACCTTTCTGGGAAATGCAACAGGATAGGAAACCTAAAATATGAAAACAAATTTAAGTAAGTTCAACGTGAACTTTGTAAAGATATACTAGACATCATTAAACGATAAACCTTTAAATTCATCAAGCAAAGACACTACTTGCTTCACTCTAATATAGACCTAATGGCATTAGGTCCCATAATATTTCGTGCAAGAATCTAAATGCTGGTCAGACAGGCATGTACCTACAGCTTTAAAAATATACAGCTTGATACCACAACAAAATGTAGCAACTGGTACAAACTGGTACAAGTTGGTTTACCTTCTGGTGTGCCAATATAGTACCAATGTCATAGATTACCAAAGCTGGTATTTGACCAACATTTGAATCCTTGATTTGGTTTTCAGGAAAGCTAAACCACACTCCTCTTTCAAACAATATATGCACAGGCACCCATCAGCAATGTGATGTAACTTGCCAATGGCATATGTTATTTTCAGATGTTTATCTCAATAAGATCTGCTGATGGTGCTTAAATTCTTGATTCAACTCATGTCATTGTCATTTTTCTAGACTTTTCTCTCCTGCCACACGCATGTGGCTCATCAACTAAGCTCCAAGTCATTACTACTACTGGCTCAGTAAGTCACAGAGCATATTCAACATCGAAATGGCCAATTAAATGTGTTGTTGATTATTTTCGGCATGGCTGATCTCAACCGACACATTGTCATGCACTCTTTAAAGAGGGAACGCTTGGTCCAATTTTGAAAAATATACAAAAGAAATGAGCAGTGAAACAAAGTTGATCAGTGAAGAAACATTACCTTCCATCCATCTTTTCGGCGCATCGAATGTTCTAACATGATTATGAGAAAGTTATGTATGAGGTCCTCTACCTCACCAAGACTTACACCATTGGATTCTTTATTTGAACCCATCTGCAAAAGTCATGGTCAAATAACTCAAAAACATTACAATCTCAAGGACAGCATCTGAAAAGCTATATAGCATGAAGAAAGTATAAATAAACATATGCATGAGTTTGCCTCTAACCAACAAGATAGCTTGTATGCCTTAGCAAATGTTGCACAGAGGAACTATTTAAGGATGCAAAGTTACCTCATAATTTGATATTAAGACTTCCAGCAACCACTCTGGCCATTCTGCCATGCTAGTGAGACTACTTCTATTTTCTGGATGACTGCAAGCCAGAAAAAGAAGATCCTGAAATGGCATGAAATGACAATATCAGACCACGTGCTGCATCAGAAATAAGAGGATGTGTCTGCAAAGAAGATATAAATATACAATATAACCAAAAACATATAGAAGGAAATTATTATATTTGAGCTATAACATATGAAATTACATGAGGGTAGAGAATTAAGTCTTCCTACTAAAATTGGTTTACAATTTCCATTATCATTCTTTCCTTGATATCCTGAAAAGAGCATGACCTGGAAGGCGGGAACAACCAACAATGAATGAAGATGTGACCTGATCTAAAATATAAAATTATCACTATTTCCAGAAATTCAAAGACCATGACGAAGCAAGAAAAAACCAGCTATACCAACAATTTATATTTCTTTGTTTATTCCTATATATAGTTATTAACTTAACCAAGAAGTTGATCCTTATCCAAGAAAAATAACTAAACTTTGCTATATATAAAAAAGGTTATCCTCAAGATGCACCAAGTGAGCAATTATAATATACACAGTAAGTCCTCAGAGAAAAAACTAAACCTCAATTAAATGAAGGAATGACATACAAGGACTAGCATTTCGAGTACCAGACCTGTATTGGTCCCTGGATTGAACCAATACCGAGACATGATACACTGGTGATAGTGTCACGAGTATTGTCAACTTGTGAGTCAGCTTGGTTGGTTCACTGCCAAGGTGCAGGTGTACAAAACAATTCAAAAGATTCATCAAAATATTCAAAGATCCTGCTTGGAAATACAATTATTTAAAGGATCCTAAAGAGTAAAGATGTTAATATAGTTACTTGCATCATCTGTGATAAGATTACTTGAGGTGGCATTTTTTATGCAAAGCAGTATCAAGTAGGGAACATCAAAAATGCATCAGCATGCAAGAAGTGTTCACCTGATGTAAAAGAAGAGTGGTGCTTATATGATTGAATAAAAGATGCAACGGAACGAATCTTATGGGATTTTACCCAAGGATAATGTCTAGCATATTAAAGATGATGAAAAAAAAAGATTGTTCAAAAAGTGTCAATGCCAGTAGGAAAAGATTGTATGATAAAGAAGGGAAAGAAGTCATGATTGTTAAAAAGGATAAAAAGAGACCGATGGAGTTATATATGTATTAAGGATCACAGAAGCAACAAGATCAAGCAGGAGCAAAATTAAGACAAACAAATATAAGTGATGCTTGTGAAAAGGAGATATAGGGAAGAATGATTCAACACATTACTCACTTCTTCTATCAGGCTAGCCTTCCCTTTAGTGCTTGTCGTTTAAACAGTTTTAAAAAGATAATTAAAGCTATTGAAAATATAACGGAGGATTAAAACCTCCAAGTTATTATAAGTTATGAGTTTCACTATTGAAAAAAGTGTTGAATTATAAAAATGACTTATTAAAAAGGCTACAAAAAATCATGGGTAAAGCATGGCCGCCCTCTTATGTCAGATGCTTGTTAGACCAACAGAAGACATAGGAGTATAATTAATTTTGTGGTCAACTATTCTTCAGGAACCATGTTTGTAAAGTCAATAGATGCATCTTCTTTTATAAAATCTGAAGAAAAGATATATGAGTTCCTTGACAAGTTTATGAAAGAAATTGGTAAACAAAATGTTGTTCAAGTTACAACCAACAACAGAAACAACTATATGTTAGTTGGTAAGATTTATTTTTTTAATTTTTAATTATTTAACTACTCTATATCTCCAATTTAAATAGAAAAACTATATGACTCCTAAATCTTATTAATTTTGTTATCTTTTATTTTAGATAAGTTACTTGAAACAAAAAGACAACACCTATATTGGACTCCATGTGCGACACATTGCATTAATCTAATGTTAGAAGATACCAGAAATATTTATGACATCAAGAAGACTTTAGAAAGGATAATCTTTATTGTTGGATTTCTCTATAATCATACTGGAGCTTCAAATATGATGAGAGAATTCACAGGCAAAAGGAATTGATGAGATATTGAGTCATCCAATTTGTTACTTCTTTCTTGACATTACAGAGCGTACATCGTCAAAAACACAACTTGAGAAACATGTTTACCTCGAAGAAATTAGTGACAAACAAATTGACAAAAGAAGCAAAAGGCAAGGGGATCGGTGATATCATCTTTATGTCATCCTTTTGGAATCTTATAGTTCATACATTAATAGTAATGGGCTCTCTTGTTTGAGTCCTACGATTGGTAGATAATTAAAAGAAGCCTGCAATGAGATATACTTATAAGGCTATATGGATAGAGCAAAGGAAATAATTCAAAAGACTTTTGAAGAAAATGAAGAAAAGTATAAGAATATATTTGCAAACATTAACGAAAGATAAAATTTAACTTCATCATCTATTACATATAGTAGGATATTATGTGAACCCATAATTCATTTATAAGAGCACTTCTATTGAGATTGATGTAGAAGTTGTAAATGAGTTATATATGTGCATTGCAAAATTTGTTCCAAGCCTTGAGGTGCAAGATAAGATTATATGTAAGTTATCATTATATAAGAATACCGATAGCCATATTGGATTACAATGACAGTTTGATCTTAAACAACTACACCCCTAGGTATTTATAATTTTTTATAATTAATTTTATCTATAGTATATTATTGTTACTAATAAAGTTAAATTTTGTAGCTGAATGGAGTCTATTTAAAAATTTTACCCCGAATTTACAACAATTGATTATCAAAATTCTTAATTTGACTTGAAGTGTTATGGGTTATGAGCAAAAGTGAAGTGTCTTTGAGTATGTAAGGATCACAAAATATTTTTATTTTAATTAAGTTATTCTTTTTTAGATAGATGCATTAATATATTTTAAATTATATAACATGATAGATTAACATAAATAGAAAAAATCGATTAGAGCATCAAAAATTACACGAAGTATAATCAAGCATTGAAGGCTCATCATGATTTGTGAACTAATATTGATTCAATCTCATTTCAAGACATTGATGATTCAAATGAGTGGTTGGTAGGGGAAATGAGTGCGAACTCGCAAGATATTGATGATGAGCTTTTATTTGAAGATGACATTTTGACATGGGAAGATGTGGCAAGAGCCTTGGGTGTTACAGAAATGCAAACATATACAAGACAAATGACGAAAGCAAAAAATGAGTGCAAAAGCCTCAAGTTAATGTCCTGGCATTGTTGAAGAGGAAGAAACTTATTTTAATGAAGATGGACAAGTGGAAGAAGAGGGAATGAAATGTTTGAGAATAACAATGTTGATTATGATGATGATTGAATTTGATGTAAAATTTTATTGTTTTAAATCTTTTGACATTTTTGTTACTAGAAGATCGATAATTTGAGTTGGTAATTTAGATCTTTTCAATTTAATATCATATTTTATTTATATAATCATATTTATCAATTATATAATATAGTTTTTTATATTTTAATATTTCAGAGCGTCTCGCTTTACTCAAGCGGGTACCTACGCAAGCTCCTAACGCCTCGAGCATTTTGGGACATTAGCGCCTAGCACTTTTTAAAACACTACTTTACATTACATACTTCAGCATGAACAGAACCTCCTAATTCCAATCATGTCTTAGTTGTGTAAAACAAATAAGGATACTTTTTAGCCCTCCAATGAAGCTATATTAGACTTATCTGGATTTTGTATGGACAATTTGAAAAAGACAATGCAAAATCAACTATCGAATCAACATAGACCTGTTTTTATGTTGATTAGCCCCTAAAGTGATTTGATAGAGTTTAGCAATTGTTTCAACTTTCAATCAAATTAAAACCACTTCTTGCACATGATTTCACCATTATTTCTAATTGGGATAGGATTCAATTCAATAGTAGTCTGGCCATCTAAGACTGCCCTAAATCAAATAGGTCCTGAGAAAGTCATCATCATATTTGAAGAAGACCAAGACTATGAAGAACAAGAGGGAATCCATCTAAGCATTAAATAAGAAACTCCCTATGAATATGTAGGTATTTTCATCATTTTTAAGTGACAATTTTAGACTCTTAAAAGTCTAAGTAAGAATCTAATTAGCCTCCAAAAAACCTAATATGGATATGTTATGGGTTAGACTCATTATTATCATAATCAAAGTTTGTCATTTCGTACTATACCAACGTATCGAGCTCAGCTCGGTATTATGATACAAGCATATCGAGCGGTACGCTCGATATATATATACACACACATATATATATATACACACACACATATAAATATATATACACATATATATATACATATATATATATACACATATATATATACACATATATATATGTACAAATATATATATATATATACACACACACACACATATATATACATATACATATATATATATATATAAGTTAAAAATTAAAAAAGGGCAACGTTGTCTTGTTTCTTCTTCCCACGCTAGTTAAAAATTAAAAAAGGGCAACGTTGCCTTGTTTCTTCTTCCCGCGTGGGAAGAAGAAACCTCGTTTTCTTCTCCATGCGCAAATGAGTCGTCGAGGCTTCTTCTTCCCGTGCGGATGAGAAGTCGTCAACGATGTCAAGGCCTCGTCGCCTCAGATGAGGAGGAGGCGACATCTCATCTGCGATGTCCGGCGATGGAGGACGACGATGGATCAGGATCGTTGAGGGAGAGTGGCACTAGATCTCCAGGTTCTCCCTTGTCTTCTCCCTCTTCTTTGTTCTCCCTTGACTGATACCGCCCGATAGTGAGCGACGACGGTCGAATCCAATTCTTAATGATCGATTTTGGGCGAAAACTATCCCAGTTGATGGTACCGCACTATCACGGACAACAATGTAAACAAGGTGTTCGATGAAATGCTCGTGTTTGTCCGTGTCCTTTGGTTTGTGTACATACCTTGTACAGTAAGTAGCAGGCTTGCAGTAGGCTTAACAGCCCTAGTTTGATTTGCTTTATGGCCAATTTTGGCTTGTATATATGAGTGTGTCTTCTAAGCACTTGTGGGGACTTCGGTCTGTAATGGACAATCATCCTTTGCGTGCAACCTTTCTGAGTTTATAATGTCCATAGGTGTAATTTGTATTTGGCTTTATAAGGTGTTTATTTGAGTAGTTGTTTGTGGATCATGTTGGAATTGCTTCTTCTGGCCCGTTTTCTCTCTTGTAAGTCCTAAGGGACCCTAGAAAATCTCGGGGAAGGCTGCCCTTTGCGGACGGACACGTATGGGTGCCCGCACGGCTTAGGCAAAATCAGCTACGCATGTGACATTATGGTATCAGAGCGGGACAAGCATACGCAGAAACACTCACCATACAAACGTGGGGGACCTAGCTAGGTTGTACGGAGGACAGTCGTGCACTGTTTGGGGGAAACGGACATTGAGATGTAGGGAAAGGAGTCGCTCAGAGGAGCGGGCATCTAGGCTTGGCATTCAGAGGAATGGCCAACCCTTTGCGCGAGAGGCACCACGAGGACAAGCAAGCGAAGAAGAATGCGTAGCGCATAAAGATTAGGATGACTGAATTCGAGCTATAGCTCGACGTTAGCAACCAAACTTGACGGTGCTCAAGGCAAAGCCGAGTGCTTGGTGAAAGATGAGACCGTGTAAAGTTAGATGTGTTGCTCAATGACCGTAAGAGTTGTGTAAAGCTCACAGAGGTGAGGGGAATTGCTAACTCGAAGGATTCGGTACTCATGCAAGGGCTTGTACACGGACGACAGAGTGTTTGTGCCTATCCCAAGACGCGATCGGAACTCGATGTCATGGAACATCAAAACTTTCCCTTCAACATGGAAAGGATACGTCCGTAGGCGACTGAAGTGTGCAACAAGTTCAACATGTTGCTAGACCTTGAAGGGTGCAGTGGGGACTGTATTGATGAAGAGTCGCAATCTAGCAAGTACATTTGCGGGGGCAGAATAAGACACAAGTTGTTCAGCAAGACGGAGTAGTCCAAAGGGGATGGTGGTTTCCGAAACTTCCAATGGGAAGAATGCAAAGAGGAAAGTTGCTCCAATAAGACAGATATCCAAGAGAGATAAGTCATAGTTCTCTAGAGGGAGAAGCATATGCAACGGACCGCACATATTGAGGAAAAGTTCTTCAAGGCAATATCTCCACAAAGCTCAATGGACCGAGCGAATGACGAGGAGTCATCGCATGATCTCGAATGAGATAATGCATTGGTGGATGCATTTCGAGATCAAGTGGAGGAGCAATCCAAGGCAACATCTTATGAAGGCACACTTAGAGTCGATGTGGAAATCGAACTCAACGGAGGGCTGACCCGTGAAATGGTGGACGCGAGGGCCACTATAAACTCAATGCAAATCAAGGAGCGGAACGACTTGGGTGGAACTCGGTGAAGTATCCAAGTCGCATGAAGGGAGTCGACATAAAAGATGGAACATGGAGCGGAGGCACGGAGCTTTCCTTGGACAGAGGTCAAGGGCATGAACTCTTGTAGAGGCAAGAGTGAGATCATGTCGTTCCATGGGTTCTTCATTCTGATGGGGTGGACTTATCTTGCATGGTGCCAAAGATAAAGGGAGCTTTGAGGCATATACAAGTTACCTCAAAGATGCATTTGACGAAGTAACTAAGGTGATTCAACTTGTGGAGGCAAAGTTGGGATCAAGAGACCTTAGCACAGGACAAAAGGATGCAGAGGCGGGTACTCTTGAAGAATATGTCACAGTGTTGCCATTCGAGTTGTCAGGAATAAGTGGTGTATAACAGAGATTGTGCTGGTAGGGGATAGAGGCCCAGGATCCAGACAATGGTGCACCAACTCTAACGAAGTCAAGGGACTTCAGGAGCTACTAGGCGACAGACTGTTCTAGAGCTACGTTTCATCCGGGTGTGACCTAAGAGTGGGGGGACGAAGGTATATTGCCAAGGGAGCGAACCAAAAATCGGAGATGGCGAAGGCCTTACGAGGTGTTGGCAGAGGCCACACATGGAGAAGCCGTAGTTCGAGTTCATTACACGAGAATCTGTATGCAATGGAGATGTCACCAGGAGGCGACATGGTGCAATGGATCGTGGTGGAATAGTTCGTGACAATGCAACACATGCGATCGTGTCCCTTGAAGGACACGATCATACGAAGGTATGATCAGGAGTTACTAGGAGCTCCACTTTGGTGTACGACACAACAAGAAGAAGGGCTATGGATTCAAAGAGTGAATATCGTGGTACTGCAGAGGCGAGTCTTCGTGTGTGCATCGAAGCTTGCATTGGATGAAAGCCTTAGTCATCAGCATATGGGGGTTGTATACCACCGAGGAAGAAGTCCAAGTATAAGTACCAGTGAGTCCCATAGAGGGGGACATGATCATGTGAATGATCAGGAGCTGTT
Source organism: Ensete glaucum (assembly GCA_021527575.1). Classification (NCBI taxonomy): domain Eukaryota; kingdom Viridiplantae; phylum Streptophyta; class Magnoliopsida; order Zingiberales; family Musaceae; genus Ensete; species Ensete glaucum. Next base: position 17,755,823 of record CM038559.1, read on the forward strand.
GGGAGCTCCACTTCAGCGAACAATGCAACGATAAGAAGGGCTGTAGATTCAAGGCACGAATGTTATGGTACCGCCAAGGCGGGTCTTCCGTGTGTGTGAAGCATCGGATAAAGCTTTGGTCATCGAATATGAAATGTACGAGGAGGTCGATTGCAAGTACTAGTGAGTCCCATGGAGGGGACTTGATTATACAAAGGTATGATCGAAGCGGCTGAAGAGTTGGACTGCTTCAGTGCTCACATTCGTTTAAGGGAGCCCGGCAAGTCAAAGGACAAAGCCAAGTAAGCGAACGTTGCTACCAAGGAAGCTAAGGAGAACAGAATCGACGCGAGCCCTGCAACAAGATGGCGGAGGCCATGCATGAGAGTTACAGTCTGTCTTTCCATCGACCAAGGAGAACTGCTAGGAGATGATCGAAAGGGACGAGGAAGCGACGAGTCCAGTGGGGCTCAGCTACCCAAAAGCAAAGCATCGGTTAGAAAGGAGGTGGACTTGAAGGAGCACCACAGTGCCGCAGAGCGGATCTACCAATCGGGAAGGAAGGATGCAGTTGCAAGGCAACGGATAGTAAGGCATGGGCTTGGCAGCACCATGGTACGCAGAAGCGGGACTTCCGTGGAGTCATCGATCCCTTGCTCTCATGGAGGGAGAGCATTGGTCGTAAAGGTGCCGAGGAGGTGGAGAATGCAAAGGCAAACTCAAGTACCAAGACAGGCGGAAGGGCGAGGCCAAGGAACTTTACAAGACCGGTGTCGATGGGCTTCTCATCAAGATAGCCGGCGAGGACTTTAGGTTGATGCAGAGTGCTCGACCAAGGAAGCAGTAGGCAATGCGATCTTGTACCTTTTCTACTCAGAGGAGTAGGTGGCAAAGGTGATGGAGAAGACGGTACAATCTCAAAGGCAATCAGAACTATCAAAGACTTACTCCAAGTTGGGGGACTCCAAATTGGGATAAACTTTTTTGCTCTTTTCGAGTGAAACTTCTTGCATTCCAGAAGTTCAATAGCGGTGCGAAGGCGAATCATAGTAGCTAACTCAATGCAAGGAGTGCAAACACTTCAAATGCTTCAGAAGTGTGAGCAAAGAGCGGACGAATATTAGTAACCAGCTTAACGCATGAAGTACAAACTCGAGGAGGCAGGCGAAATTGAGTAACCTTTGCCTTCTCAACTCAGGAAAATGAGCGAAACTGAGTACCCCAATTCTCTTAACTCGAGGAGGTGAGCGAAGCCAAATAGCCTTGCCTTCTCAACTACGAAGAGAATGAGTGAAGTTGAGTATCTCAGTTCTCTTACTTATCCAGCAGAGGAGCTCTGCATAAGTTCAGTGACCCTTCAAAGAAAGCTTATAGAAGACAATAGTTGTCAAATCCTCACCATTGGTAATCAGTATTACTGAGAGTAGATTGTCCGCTTCATTTCCCAATTGAATGTCAATCGAAAGCGAAAGTGATGCGAACCTACTTGGAAGTGACAACTAAACATGGAAGAAGGATCAATGGGCAAACATTGTGGAGGAAGGACCTCAAAAACCTTAAAGTCTGCGAGGAGTCAACAAGGATCAACATAACTCAGCCAACCCCACACCAGATTCAGTCATTGGTGAGTTGAAGCAACATGGTGAATCAGAGTTCGACTACTCAACAACAGCGGGGCGTGTTGCAGCCAAAGCAAAAGATTGAAGATTCAGCAAAATGCGAGGAGATACAGTGTCTACCGTGGCTTCGACGAGGACGTCGAAGGAATAAGTGGGGTAGAATGTCACGGACAACAATGTAAACAAGATGTTCGATGAAATGCTTGTGTTTGTCTATGTCCTTCGGTTTGTGTACATACCTTGTACAGCAAGTAACGAGCTTGCAATAGGCTTAACAGCTCTAGTTTGATTTGCTTTGTGGCCGATTTTGGCTTGTAAATATGAGTGTGCCTTGTAAGCACTTGTGAAGACTTCGGTCTATAATGGACCATCATTCTTTGTGTGCAACCTTTCTGAGTATGTAATGTCTATGGGTATAATTTGTATTTGACTTTATAAAGTGTTTGTTTGAGCAGTTGCTTGTGGATCCCATTGGAATTGCTTCTTCTGGCCAATTTTCTCTCTTGTAAGTCCTAAGGGACCCTAGGAGATCTCGGGGAAGGCTGACCTTTACGGATGGACACGCATGGGTGCTGCACAGCTTAGGCAAAATTAGCTAAGCCTAAGACAGCGCGTAGTGGGCGGTCCACGTATCGATCTACTAGCGAACCGATACATATTGCCCGGTATTGGCGATTCTATTCAGTATTGCAAACCTTGATCCTAATAATATTTTTATTTGAGAGCTCTAGAGTTATCCATTAGAGAGATTTTATAGGGTAGTGGATTCAATTTTTTCTACTTTTTATAAACATATGCACATAACACAAAACATATAGTTGGAGTTGATGAAGTCTCTTCTATCAAATATATATTCTATGTTCACCTCCATCAGGATTTTCGTTTCTCCCAAATTTGTACAAAATAGATGGTACATACCAGTCCATATCAATAAGTCCTGGTTCGAGCATAAACCATGGACGACCTCCATCCCGAGAGATTTGGTCCAACCCATTAAAAAATTAAAAAAGTTCAAATAATAAAGCTTTAATTAGGTCTCGTAAACACGAGCCCGTTTTTTGTAGAGAGCATGGAGCCAACACCATCATTGTTGCCTATAACGTGGCCATCCAACGATGTTATCGTTGCCAATGCACTGCATCCTACTTCCCACTTCCTCTTCCTACTCCTCTACCGCTTCATCTTCATCCTTCTTCCTCCCCTCTTCCTCCACTGCCTCCTCTTCTTCCTTCCTCTTCCTTCCCCTTCCTCTTTCTTCCTCCTCTTCCTCCACTGCATCTTCCTCTTCTCCTTATTCATATTTATCTTCAAAACACTAGTACAAACCAATGCACCATGTGTCGGTATATTGTATTGACCAGTATGTACAAGTTGCCAGTAGCCTGTATGGGTCTGGTATACAACATAGCATTCCTTGATCTCTATTATACCCTCCGTTATCTCTCCATCAAAATTACTTTCAAAAGGTTACCATCTTCGCCTAAGTAGGTAGTATTTAATAGAAAGCAACATATCCTAACAATTTAGTACCTAAACAAGATGCCCTAACTCTTTATTTACTTCTTTCTACAATGTTTCTACAATAAAAATCATTCATCATCACTGAATGGACATCCGCTAAAAATCACTAGACCCGTGGTAATCAGGATTATGACTGCTACCATGATATTTCACTGATTAGGCATCAGCTGAGATCACTAGACCCTTGGTAAACAGGATTATGACTACTACCACAATATTTCATGCTTGGACAATCATTAGCATATCCAATGAATCCTTCTCACTAAGCTAGCATTGACCTTACTGCCGGTACAAAGTTCCCTATGATAGTTATCAACTGGATAACCTGCCTATATCAACATAACTCTGGCTATTAGTGGTAAGTCTGAGGGATCGCTGATGATTTAAGCACCATTGAAAACTATCCTGGTGTACCAATAAGATTTTCAACCATCACAAACCCATGTAAGAGCTGGATAGGGTCATAAGATTGTAGACACCAAATTACATTTGACAAAGTGCATCGAAGAGTATTACTATTATCCAACCAAGCATTTCTAGATCATACATGACAATGATATTGGCATCAAAATGGCTTCCTCAACAATTAACATGGCAAAATCCCCAGGCTGAATACATACTACACCAGCACACAACCACATTGACATGCTCCACAAATGATAATCAATCCATCAGTGATAATCTCAAGCCGTTAATGATGTAGAAGGCAAATTCAATAATTAATTAACAACTTGCAAATTTGGCAAAAAAACACGATAAACCCAGTGCTTGCCTCAAGAAGATGGTTACAATCTCTCTGATGCAATCTTTCCTAGATCAAATTCACACGATTGTTCCCCAAGTTATACTATCAATACTTGATATAGTCTAGATGAAGAAGAAGATCAAAGGACTCCTTCAATGGCCTGTCCATTACCTTTGATAGCCTACTTCAAAAATCTTAACCTGCATCCATCTTGCAATCAGCAAAATTGCAATCATCGTCCACCTTTGCACAATACTAAAACCTCAGAAAAATTGTTGAAATTACCTCTAAGGATTTCCTAGAGACTGCCTCAGCTACTAAAAGAATTTTGTGAATAAGAAAGGGAGATCAATGAAGTCTTCATAGAGTAAAAGTTGCAATTTAGTGGAAAAGGGCATCAAGAGTTTCATGCAATTACCATGTTCCTCTTTGATTGGAAGGAAAATTCAAAAAAAATAATTATAACTTGTAAGGTTGGTGACAAATATATATGAGTTCCTGTGCCGAAAAATTGTAACCAGTGTACATGTTTCCGCCAATGAAGGGTCTTGGGATGTGGGTCTTAGGAGGATCAATATACCAACCTTAGATTATTTCCATGGTTTCATAGATTACAAAGGAGTAACCTTATCATTGTCCCAACACTATGAGCCCAAGTGTTAAGCAGTTAATAAGAACATGCTTTGTTTATAGCTGTGATAAGAATATTATGGCAAATGTACAAAGTAATTAAAAAAAGATGGAATAAGGAATGTTTCATTCAAGAATAATTTAGTGTTAGCCCAGCAGAGGATAAATGAAAGAAAATCTTATAAGATGATATAGACATGTTCAAAGGAGGACTTTAAGAGTTTAAGACTAGTCCTATAGGGAGAATAAAGGAAGCCCTAGGAAGACTTTATTAGAACAATAAAAAGATATTTGCATGCTCTTGATTTAACAAGAGGTATTGCCTTTCACATAGTTCAATAGTGCAAAATGATCCATGTAGCCAGTCCCAATAGTTGGGACACTAAGGTTTGTCATTACCTTAACTACTCTAGAAATTTATATTTCTATAGGACTGATGCATTCTGAAGCAGTAGTTTGTCCATTATTAAAATGCAGACCTGCATTATCCTCTGAAGGCCAAGCCAGTGCTCATATATTTAGCTAATTATGTGTTAGTAGTTTGTCCATACTATCATGGACTTAGCTGATTTTGCCTAAGTCAATCTCCCCGAAATCTCTTATGGTCCCTCAAGGACCTACAAAAGAGAAGATGGGTTAGAGAAAACATCCAACTCGGGATCCGCAAGCAGCCATTTTAGCAAACACTTGATAGGCAATGCAAATTATAAACATAGACTTCGGAAGCTTTGAACGGTCACACGACAAAGGGTCCAAGCTGGTCCGCACTACTATGGAACAAAACAACAAGTCAGCCCTATACACTGCCTTAAAGGCTCATCCAGCCATATGCCACCCGGATAGCTCTTGAGTGTTGTGCTGGTTGACACTTCGCACCACTCTGCGGAACTAAAAAAACCCCCAAAATGACTACCTGGATGGCCTGTTTCTGGATAATTTTGCCTATGTGCGATGGTTGTACACAACATGTGTTTACAAGCCTAAAACGGCCACAAAAACCAACCAAAATGAGGCTGTCAAACCTACCACAAGCCCTCTACATGTTGGGCAAAGCATGAACAAAACCGACAAACACAGACAGACACGAGTATTACACTGAACATTCTGTTTACAGTTTTGTCTATGACAATACGTATTAAAAATGATAGAGAATAAGAGATAGGTTTGTTGAAAGAATAGAGGATAATATATCGAGATGTTTGCATCCAATAAAGAGATTTCAAATGAGCTAAAATAGGAATTGTACTATAATGCACATGCTGTAGTCTGCAGCACATGGTTCGAAAGCTTATAATGATTAAAGTATATCATATTATTGTGGAACCTATTTCCTCATTTATCAAGCAAAAACTGATAAAATCGTCTAGCAAATTCCTTTCAATAATAAAACAAGAATCAATGCATTACACCAAAAAAAAGAAATAAAATAACAAATAAAAAATAGGAAATTGAATATTCAAGAGGCAAATCATGATCAACATGAAATGCGACATATTAGCCACCTTGATAATTTTTGGCTATTAATCATACAAGGAAGATATTTCATATTTTTGTTACTTGGTATCACCATAGAGCTTGTGAATGTAGAAATGATTAACAGCACTTATCGCTCAGCCAATTGAGAATTTATAAAATATAAATGAAAACATTAAGTTACCCACATAGGAAATCTTATGCAAACAGATAATCATGATGATTATGAAAAATAAATTTGATAAACATTCACAGTCAACATAAAGACTTGATTAAAAACAATGAGCAAAGATCATGACCATGACAATATACTGAATTCCTTTTAATAAATCACGATAAGTGAACAAAATCATATGAAAGAAACCTTCATTGACCAGATATGTAGACAAACATGAGCAGGACAGATATAAGAAATCATAAAAAAATAACATATCAAGGTTTCTTAACAAGTTTTAGCATGTTACCTGTATAGCTCGAACCTGGAACGCCCTGGATGCATATGGAAGTGACCGGAGAAGGACCAACAAAAGTTGGACATGCTCAAAACGATGACCATAATCATATAGGTTCAAGCCATCATCAGCAGAAGAGACATTTATCTAGATAACATATACATGCATGGTTTAGCAAAATTATGTCTATTGTCTTAAAACAAAGTGTACTGATGTTTGCAACCACTAAAAGTTTTAAAACTTATAATATATATGTATAAATGCAAGTGTCACCAAAGTATGAATATTCATTAAAAGAAAGAAGAGACTTTCAGAAATCTTTCAGTAAATATTTTCTTCCCATATGTTTTTAGAGGAAAAAAAACCAATTTCACACACGAGTTTCAACAGTATTCAAAGCAAGAGCAAACATGGCCTAAATGGCTCATTGCTGATACCATGTCAACCTAGGAGCAAAGCAAGCATGAAACCTAGCATGAAACTCCTTGTAATATACCGTCAGTCATGGTTGACAAACAAGAGGATAAAAACTAGGGGTTTGTTAACTTTCAAACAACAGCTCCCCAATTTTAATCTCTAGTTTCCAATTGTTTCACCATGAATCTTATAGATCTCTTTACTCATCCAAACTAGAAATCTGCCTCCCTTCTTTTCTTCTCTTTTTGATCCTCAGTTCACACAAAAATCTTTGTGATAAACTAGCAAAATTATGTAGCTAAGATATTCGAATTGACCTGAGAGAATAAGATAGACCTTCAGAAGTAAGGAAAATAAGTATGGCAAAAAATGCATACCGTGGCACCCAATAAAGCAGTATAGACGTTGGTGGTCATAAGCTTCCGTGGAGCAGCTTGAAAAGCTTTCTGTAATGCAAAAAGGAGCAAGGACACTTTGTCATCAAACATGGTGCCTCCTTCAGGACCTGTACTAAGAATATTACCAGATGGAGTTGTAGTAGTATTTGAGACAATTTTCAGATGACCGTTTGTGACAAGAGCACCCAAAAGACTGAGAATTCCAACAACAATTCCATCACCATCATCAATGTTGTAGACATTGTTTCTAGCACTGTCAACAGTAATTGAGAAACTGATGCCTCCCAGATTCTTTACAAGCTGATTCTCAGGAGCAGATATCATTCTTTCAATGTTTGCAGCCATGGAAGCCTTAAAAGAGGCATGATCACTGTTCCAGGATTTTGAAACTAAGTTCTTTCCATTAGAAGTTGACTCCTTGTCATCAGGTAATTCTAATTGATCACCCAGACTGGTTTCCTGTGCAGAACCATTTTTCAATATATTATCTGTATCACTTTCACCAGAACGAGACAAGATATTATGGTTCCCAGCTTTGACTTCCCTCTGCAGAAGAACCAGCAGTGTTTCTATTCCACCACAAGATATGAAGGACTGTGCAAATGTGTTAGCCCGAGATGTATTGGGCTGCACCACCAATCTATAAAATAAGTGCAACACCCTAGCAACCTGAAATAACAAACAATTAATTTCCCATCAAGAGGAGGACAAAGTTTAGACACACTGAAAAGACATATATGTCCATTCTAATTATATGAAAACAACGTGGTTGACAAAAGGGCAGAGTTTAATACCAAGGAGAGAAGGGTATAATAGCAAGAAAAAAACATGTTCTTTCAATAACCACATCATGAATGCATAATTAACTTCTGATAACAAGAACAATGTTAAATAAAGCTCCACTGTAAGTGCAGAAAGATGCTGCTAGATATCCAATCAGCATTAAAGAAGTTAAATATATGACCATTACCAGAGAACAAAGATAATCAATAAAATATTAAAAAATTTATATCATAGAACCAGTTAGCAAAAACAAAAGCACCATTTGTCTCATACATAACAGCATTATGCAGGCAATTTTGAAAAATTCCAGTAACATACCTGATTAGGCTGTGGACAGTCAACCAGAAAACCAATCAAACACCGAACATCATCAGCCGCCAATGAAGGTGATGCTGCACCTATTAAAAGTTCAAGAACTACTAAGAGCTCATCAACCAGCGAATTCACTTCACCAACAGGCCTTGATGTCCCATTAAGTGAAAAAGTATCAACTGAATCCTTTTCACGAGCAATCCAATAGCATCTTCTGCAACCATCAAGAAGCATTTGCAAGGCATTTGCTTCCCTCATGACTGATGCTTCGGTGAATACCATGTCTGAAAGTGAAGAAAGGAGCTTCTTTTGCAAACCGTAATTGCACAGACTCCATGTCTTCAAATCCAACAGCAAAGTACTAAAAAGCTCTACTTTGAGTTTTTTATTGTGTTTCTGAGATTGACACAGAGAAACAATAGAAGCAACAAGTTCCTCATCACTTGATCCATGTTGCTTTCCAAGTGCCAATTTAGAGAGTGTCTGCACCAGATAATGTAAAACTCTTGACAAAAGTTCAGGTGCCCGGGTCCGACATAACTCTTCATTATTTCCAGGATGTTGAATAGCTATGGAGATAATTCTGAAAATAGGGGCAGAAAGGGAAGTAGTTGCAACAGACAAAGGAAAATCACCAAGTTCAGGTTCTTGGCTTTCTGTCTGGACATTGCTTATTGTCATTGGAAGCAAAGCCATTGGACCCCCATAAGCTAAAGCCCATAAAGCTTCTGTTGGGCGTACACGAGAAGCAACATGAACCAGCCCAAGGACCTCAGCAGGTCTTCGGTGAATACCTGGAAAAGTAGGGAGCATATACAATAACTGAACTGAAGACAATAAAATGAAACTATAGAAGAACAGTAAAATCAAACAACACCTCGGAAGAAATATGAATAAAAAAACAAAATGAGCTGCTTCACATGATTCAAAAAAGAGTGTGAAGCATGTTTTAACACAAAGAAAGATGAAAACCAGAAAATCAAAATATACTTGCGAAATCCAGTCAAGATGATCTAAAATAACATATGATCTAATTCACTACAAAGATTTATGAGGTCATTATAACTACCAATGTGATCATGATAATTTCTTCTTACAAGGATGATCATATCGTGGCATAACCCAATAAGTTCGATGCTTCATTATTTGGCCAAACTTCAGTAAATTAATACTTAACTGCTCCCGTAAATTGGAGAAAACTGAAACATAGGTTGCAACAATGTTGTAGGTAAAGAGAAACTAGAGATGGACCTTTTTCTTACTGAGGCAAACAAAAATATTACAATACGGATAGAACCTTGCCAGGCCAGAGACATCTGATAACCAAAGCCAATTGTATGATATTGATAAGTAACAATAATTGTATAGAAGAAAAATCATCTGTGCAATTTAAGCATACAAAATTCCATCTCATTAAGGCTAATCAAAGACTGTCATGCCTATTGATTGTATGCTAGCAAGATGTATGCATGCCATAGGTTCAAATGTTGTGATACACCAATTATACCTTCTATATCATATTGGTGTACTAGCTTATCGGCCATAGATATATGTGTTAAATAGTTCCTAGCAGCTTTTGTTGGTAGATTGAGGCATATCACATCACAGTCGTGTAACATCTGGTGGCCCAAGAAAAAAAAAACAAGGCAAGACTTTAGTTTTACCAGCAAAGAAAAAAGCACAGTATGCCATCGCATGGAATGCAAAGAGGCTTCAGCATTTACCTACCTGACATGGTCTACCATTTACAGATAATCAATTGACGGAAGTGCCACAATTTGTATCAGGAAAGCACTGAAGAGAAGATAGCACAACAATGTGATAGTTCTTGTTAACACTATGGATCTCGTGTGCACAAAAGTAACTGAAGGATGATTCGACTCAACATATGGATCAACAGGTGCTTTGGTATGTTATTTGAAATATGATGTTAGTAATCGGGCTATACAATAGGCATGAGAGCCCAGAATGTCAAGAATAATTAGGTTCAAAGGCAGAGAAGGCCGCAAATGGCTAGAGAAAATCAAATCAATGCTATGTATCTACAAAATATATGTGCTTAGTGTTTGAGTAGGATATGATATGATGTTAAAAAAAATATTTTTCTTTAAGGTCAGTGTCCATGGTATCCCTGTCCCTTGGTCTTTGTTTCAGTTTCATTCCCCTTCTAACTCCAGTCTTCCATTCCACAATCTTCTTTCTCCATGTCTTTCACTTCTTTAATCCAAAATTTTAATTATATGTTTTTCTATCATGGAAAAACTCCTTGCTACAACACTACATGACATCAAACTTTTTGCAACTACAATGAAGGCCCACTAGTGCAGGCACCGGATCCCTACTCTTACAAAATTAGATCTCTTGGTTGCGTCAACCATACCGGCAGATCAATTTATCTTAGTTAAAACACCAAAAGAGAACCAATTTTAAGCATAAAGCCAAGTCTAATTAGGTCAAATTTTAGGGTCTGATTTGATAAATAACAAATCTCTAGCTATTCTACTTCCCATTTAATTTAATGTGAATATTCTTCTATATGTGAAGATATTTTACAATTGGTTTAATTACTGAATAATAATAATAATGACCACTATAACTCCAAATGTCCTTTCTATTTAATAACTTAAGGTCATCCTCATTCAGATCGATAAGGGAAGGCTTTAGGCCTTCATTTACATTAAAATCTTCAAAATTTAATAAGGAGCCAGTATGAGAAGAATAAGAAGAGGAATTGCTAACTTCACTCCATAAGTCTGCAAGTCAGCTCTTTTCAAGGTCCATTTCAAATTCATCGTAGAGAATATGTGAATCATCACAATTTCAACTCTAGGAAAACCATGAGTTCTTCAATATCACTTCTCTGCAGTACTTTATTTTGTTCACATGAGCACCATGCTTCATCCAATGCTAACCCAGCAGGACTAGGTACTAAATCAGATAGATGTGCAGGCAGTTGCTCATTGCATACCACCACCAATTGCATAACTTGAGATCTTAAGAAAGGAACTTAAGTTGAAGTAAATTAAAGCTTTAACAACAATTTTTTCAGATTTGGCAAGTTCCTGACATCTTATTCTCGCTAACACAAAGTCCAGTACATGAAAAAATTTGTTGAGAATATAATTACATTTCCACTTAAAACATCTGGAGAAAAATAGCACAAAGACTACTATAGTTGCAAAATAGTTAACTGACCTTTTACTTTATTCATGGACAAAACATTCAAAAATCTTAATTGTACCAGCATTGCTTTTTTAAGTAATGCTTTATAATGATAAGATATATGTGCTTACAGAAACAAAGAGATGTGCAATGTTAAAAAAGAACAATTCAAACGCTAGCATCATGATGTAGCAAAGGAGAGATGGACCAACCTGCTGCACCTGAAGGTGAAGCATCCGGACAATACCGGCCACTTAGCAGTTTAGGGTGATACAAAAGATGCAGATTTGTTGCAATCTCAGCATCCAATGAAAAGCTCTCTTCAGCCAGACTCCTCATATGATCATTCACTCCCATCCAGGGTAACCCAGCAGCATTTCCGAAACAAGGAAGCGCATCTCCTCCCCTGGAAGCCAGTCGAAGCATTTTTTCTGGACCAACCGGTTCCTTAAAGATGTAAACAGGCCCCATCTCTGCAAATAACGGACATTGTCGCCGCCGCCGTTGTAGTCCAGCCATGGTGGGAGGTGGGTTCGTCCCAATGCAGCAAAATGCTAAGGACTTTGAGATGCGTGGAAACTCAAAAGGGCGGCTCTCATACAGATGCCCATCTACATACAATCTCAACTCACTCTCAGCCTTTCCAAGCAAACCTTGCTTGCAAGTGTGCTCCAACCCAACAAAGTACCAGCATCGAGGCTTGAATGCATGGGTGAAGTGCAAAGAAGCCTTCTTTCCCTTTCCACTGCCACACTCCACTACCAAGAACTGCCCATGGAAGTAAGCCTCCACTCCATGGTTGTCGGCAGACAGAAAGCTGAAGAGTCTAGGCATATGAGTGGTCCCTTCTCCTGCAAGGGCACTAGCTGCTGCAGCTGCCGACATGGCAGATGACTTACCTGACTTTGCTGCTGCAGCTGCAGCAATAGCAGCAGCAGCAGTTGCCGTGTTGAGGGTGTCTGAGAATGATTCTATATAAATCCAAGTGGCAAATCCATACCCATTGTAGAAAGGCCATCGGCTATCCCCAGGACCGAGCAACCCAGAACTCTCACCATCAAACTCAAAACTGTGTGCAGGGCCTCTCGCCTCGTTGCTCCCCATGGCCTTCTCCAATGCCAGCATCAAAGGTCTTGCCCAGTCAGTCGGCAAGGTATTCTTAATGACACCAAGCCATTTGTGGAGATCAAGCACACTCAAAGAATGTCCCGCCAAGATCTGAATGCACTGGCATAAATATGTGCCATCCCAGGAACTGCGGTCAACTGAATTGATGAATATCTTCTCAGCAGATAGCAGGAGAGTGCCTAACAAACCAGAAGATGAGCACATTGCTCGATTTCTTGTGCATGCTCGTAAGATGATAAGCAAACCTTTAACCATCCTAGTCCTTGACGACATGTAAGTCCCAGAATCCCCTTCCCAGGGAAACCAGGGAATCAACTCTGCAGCAACCACAGCAGCCCTTGAGCTCAACATCACGCTCGGAGGACTTGCATCCACATTCCCGCCACCACCAATTTCATCAAGACCTTCCACGCCGCCCATGGTAGCGAGAAGCGCGTCCACCACGGCTCTCGAAACATTCCCGACGCCGTCGGTCCCCTCCCCAGAGATCACTGACCTAAGCTTCTCCAAACTATCCACCTTCCCCATGATGGCGGAGTCAACCAGATGGACGACCTCCGGCGAGACGTCGGGCATCGGCGGCTTCGACCGTGGCTTGGCCGGCGACCCGAGGGGGGATACGTACGAGTCGAAGCTTGCGGAGGATGAGGACGGATGGATCGCGGGATCCGAAGGGCTGGGAGGCAGCTCGCCCCCCATGTCGGCGGGCGGGGAGAAGGGAGCGGCGGAGGCGGTGGGCGAGGAAGCGGCGGAAGGACGGTGCCGATCGTCGGAGGCCGAGGAGAAGCGGAGGGGAACCTGGGTGGGGGTGGGAGCGGGAGCGGGATCGGGATCGGGATCGGGATCGGGATCTGGGGAGGCGTGGTCAAGATCTCTGAGGGAGACGGGCTCGAAGAGGTCGTCCTCGGCAAGGGAGCTGGAGGGACTGCCGCCGGAGAGGGCAAGGCGGGCCTCTTCGCCTCTGCCGCGATCGACCGGTGGGGACGACTCAGCCGGCTCGTGCGGGTTGTCCTCCATTTTGTAGACTTCTTCTTGGTAGGGTTAGGAAAAGGAATATAAGATTAAAATAAGAAGAAGAAGAAGAAGAAGACGGAGAGGACGTCAAAGCAAAGCAAAGGAAAAAAAGAAACCGAGGAAGAGGCCCAAAAAATTTTACAGATCTGACCAAAGACATGAAAGAGAGGGAGAGGGAGGGGAAGAAGGGTAATGTAAGGGAAGCAGGAGGGTGGTGGGAGATCTGGTGGTGGTCGACATTGACGACAACTGGTTCATTTCATTGTTTAGGTAAGATAGGAAGCAGGAAGAAGACCGGAGATTAGAGGGGAGAGGGAGAGAGAAGACAAGAAGGGAGAGAGGAGGGGATGGACTGGGTTTGGGTTAGGCTGGGGAGACCCGTTGCAGAATCGACCCGGTTCGCGTAGGGGTTTTCGGCTACTTTGTAGGATGGATTTGGCCGCGTGACCCTCTTTTGATATTTGCACGTTACACAAAGGTTATTCGGCTGTGTTTTATTATTAGTGCAGAGACTATTAAATTCTACAATTTTAAGAATATTTTAGCTTTTTTAAGATTTAAACAACTAACATATTGGTTTCAGCTTATAACGATGATGATGATAATCTTACTATTAAATTCTATAATAGGAAGATAATCATAAATTTTATTTCTATCCATTTAATTATAAAAATATATTATAAACACAAGATAATATATATATTTTTGAACTATTTGAACTTGTATTTAAAGATTTCAGATTACTTCAGCATCAAAATAGTTGAAACAAGAAATCACTTTTGATTTTATTCTTCGTGCAGATGCCACCTCGAATAATATTGTGTATATAAGTTCCGATCATAACTAAGACATCCATAATATTTTATTTAATATTTTTAAAATAAAAAATATATAATTAAAGAGGATAAATATATATTTTTGTGTTGATAAGGTAAGATGAGAGTTGGGAAGAAATGAGATGGAGATATAAAATTTTACTTGTTAGAAGTTGAATAAGGAAATTTAGTCACTATTGTCCCTTTCATAATTAATTTTTCTGCTATATTTACGCATCGAATGGTAGACGATCGAATACGAGAATAATTTTTTTTTGAAATATATTTGAGGGTTAGACTAACTGATATATCGTCATAATTATCCACATATAAGTTTATCCTTTTTGTTAAATACTCAGTCATTTTCGAGATATTTGTATTCCAAATATATTATATATTTTTTTATTTACATCTTACTTGATTCGCATACAGTCATCTACGATTTGTTTTTTTATTTTTTATTATTCTCTCGTAAAATCTGCGTCTTTTTTATCAATATCATTCCATTAATCGAGCTAAAACAGTGAATAATACTCTTTCACAACAATATTCGTAACAGATGAGTGGTTGCATATGGGCGAATTTTCGTTAAAAAATTATCCTTTTTTTCCTAAAAGTATACCCTTTTTTTAAATAGTATATTTATTTCAAATAATGCCTTAAATATTTCTCATCACTGAGTGATGTGTTTCTCGTTAGTTACATAACTTTAGTTTGTTATAGCATCTTACCACTACAATAATCGATATATTTTGAAATCTATTTGAAAACGTTAAATGATGCTAATCAACTTGTAATCTCAATCAAACTAATTATAAATCTAAAAATTTGATATTGTAATAATCGATAAATAATAATAAATAAAGAGATATAATATGATATCACTTATAATATTTATGATGTCTTCAAAACCTACAATATTATTATACTTGAGCTAAACAGAATGAAACCATTTCATATATCATACTAGAATTTAAATAAGTATTTACAATAATTTACCAACAACATCACTCAAATACGGATAAAAAATAGTTTATTATAATATTTTGATCATCACGATAAAAAAATATAAAACTATTCAAAAATACTATAAATGATCTAAATTGATTCTTAATCCCAACTAAACCAGTTACAAACCTAAAAATATAGTATTTCAATGATTTATGAAGGCACGAAAGGATATTCTTTATAGTATTTTTTTATAGCTTTATAGTATTTTTTTAACATCTCACTAAAAGCATTGTAAAATTATTGAAAATATTATAAATGAGTCAGATAAAAACATCATAATAGTCCAAGATTGGTAAAAGAACCAATCGAGAAAACTAATAAAAAAATACCATCCGGATTGGTAATTATTTAAAAAAAAGATATTATTTGAGAAAAACTAAAATACAGGATGGATGCCTTTTAAGGGGAAAAAAAGGAAAAATAAAAGGGAGCTTCTGAAAATCGCCCTTCAAAATAATTAATCCAAGGCTTTATCCACATTCAACAATAAAATTCCAATAAAAAGGAAAAAACAAATCTAAATGAAGAAATTATGTACTCAAAAATCTATTTCATGCTCTTCCAACAAAAATATAGAAAATCAAATTCACTATACTTATCATCTAACAATATAATCATAAAATAATGAAAATTTCATTCTATTCGAAATCGAACTTCCTTAACTATTTATTACTCAAATCTGAATAATAATTCATCAGATATCCAAATTTAATTTATACGTGTCAATTAATTCTTGTGGTACCATTTAAGTGTAAAAAAAAACATCGAGTCAAAAGAAAAACAAAAAGATTCATTTTGTCCAAATAAATAATCAAAAGAGACGGGGAATAAGAGTCATTAATTTTAATTATTTCATAATAAGAATTTTATTGATGAATGGTTAAAATTGATAGGGCAAGTTGTGTATCGATCCAACTCACTTAGATAACTCCAGCATGGCAAGTCATGATAACACAAGTTATAACACCAACATAGCTAGCACAGAATTTGACCGAGGTAGTTTAGTGTTGACCAGGTTACCACAGCTACAAGCTGGAGCGTCCATAAATGAGGAATAGGGTGCATGCCCTCGCTCCATACCAATCGAACATACAATAATATGGGCGCTCAAAGAGATCACACATTAGTCTTACCCAACACGTCAGTCTTATCCAGCACGTCAGCAATGGTAAGAGCAGGAGTACGATCGATCAGACGTCGGATGAGTATAAAAACCTCTCCTAGGAACAGGATGAGGGGGGACTCTATCAATACTAAACCTTTAAGATATTCTCAGTCGGGGCACTGACTTGATTATCAGAGAGGTCACACAAGGTGCCCCTACCTCGACGAGACCTTTTGTGTATGATTCCTCAGCAAACCTCAAGAAAGAGGATCCTGAGACACGTACCCGAGCAAACTTAGCTGAGGCACATTGCCGAACAAGCCAATCGACCTCTCCTGAGCTTCTTAGTCTCCCTGATATCGATGCGGATAAGCTTATGCACACAGGCATAACCAAGTCGTGCTGACTTCATGACCATGATATTAGGTTCCATAATATTTTTAGCACTAGAAGGAGGGTCTGATGTCGCAAGAGCGCCCGTCGAGCAATGCAAACCTGGAATGTCTCGGCGAACAGACTCGTATTCCTCTGCTAACTCTGGAGATCAGGGGGCCGAGCTCTTTCCTCCTCCTGAGAAAACGAACATGCTGACACCCACCTCAAATCACTACTAGAGACTATTCAATAACTCGAGATTTTCCCACTCGATGGTGAATTCTGGTATGCCCACTATTATAGCTAAGGCCTTCCTCGACCTTACCCACTAAGTCCAAGCACTGGCCGGGATGATGCAAGTCATTGTCCCACATATCTTATAACTCATGCAGTCAGCGGCACCCCAATAGCCAGCCCCCTGACCAACACCCAAGCAAATGCAACCCTAATCACCTTCGACTCGGGAGGATCGACATAACTTGGAGGGACAATGTCGTCCCACAACTGAGGTGAGATCAGGAACCCTGAGAGTCATCGTCGCACGATTGGTGAGCCATCCGTGAGACTCTATTCATGCAACTCTCAAGTTGGACACCCTCTCCTCTGATTCAACAAACTCAATAAGAGAACAACTATGTCAAGTTAATTAGAGATTGGATGACGTCCAGAAAGAGTTTATCAAATCCAAGGAGGAGCTTGGAGAAAGCTCCAAGGGTGGCTCTCCATATGCCCCCAGGATATTGGACAAGCCTATTCCAACCAACTTCCAACTGCCCTCACTCGAATCCTATGACGATAGTACGAACCTAGGAAAACATGTTGTAATCTTCCAAGCTTAAATGGCCCTCTACAACATCTTGGATGCGCTAATGTATCGGGCTTTTTTTACTACCTTGAGGGGCATGACACGGATGTAGTATAGCCAACTCAAGCCATCCTCGATCTCATTGTTCGACTTGCTCGCAAAGGAGTTTAAACTGAACTTTTTGGCGAGCACCCATCCAAGACCTATGGCTACTTCACTCCTCGACCTAACCCAAGGAAAAGAGGAGTCCCTTGCATAATTTGTTGTGCATTTTATGGCAGAAATCCGAGGAGTGCCCGACATGCATCCCTCTCTAGTGATCCAAGCATTCTTAAGGGGGCTCTGGCCTTCCAGATTTTTTTGGTCGTTAATTAAACGATTGCTGATGATGGTGCCCGAGATGCTATAATAGGCAAACCAGTATATAGATGCTGGGACTCTCGTGGCTGGGAAATAGGATAATCAAAAGCGCCCCCAAACTTAATAATCCTGATGACAGTCTTCGAGACCCTCAATAAGAAGAATTGACAAGCCAAAATTGCCACCACCAAGGCCATCGCCGATCCCTCTCAACTTAACCCGAACATAGATATTTCTTCAAATCTGAGGAAAAAAGGGGCTCTTCAAGTCCCCTAACCCAATCAAAACATGCGCTGAAGGGCATGACAAAAGAATATACTTCTCTTTCCACCGAGAGCAGGGACATGACACAGAGGAATGCCATGACCTCAAAAACTATATCGAAGACCTCATTCAGCAGGGACACCTCCGACGCTATGTTTGAGACCGACGACCACTCTCTGATACAACTGTCGACCCACTAGGGATTCCTCACCCCACCCAAAGGGATCCATCAAGAAACAAATCAATGTTATTATTGGTGGGCCCACTTCTAGAGGCAATAGCTCCTCAGGCGTGCAAAGCCTACGTGCGATCCACAGTGGAGAAAAGACTGAGACGCAATCGTGACCCAATGATCACTTTCAGGTCAAGAAATAAGGAGTACATAGACTATGATGCCGCCTTAGTAATCTCGGCATAGATCGCGAATGCCTGAGTTAAGAGAATCATGATCGACACAGGGACTTTAGCCGACTTCTTGTACCTTGATGCCTTCAAAAAAATTAGGATTAATTGACAAAGACCTTGTTTCCATGACATCTATGTTAATAGGACTCATGGGACACTCCACCTCCCCCCTTAGTACGATGACCCTTCCAATCATAGTCTGAGAGAAACCTAGGTCAAAAACACTCATGATCTCATTCATGGTGGTTAGACTCCTATTGGCATACAATGCTATCAATGGTCGACTGACACTCAATAAGCTTAGGGCCATCATTTCAACATACCATCACACTATGAAATTTTTGACCAAAGCAGGTGTCGGCAAGGCAAGAAGCGATCCTTGGGAATCCAGACAATGTTACGTGACAACGACGACACTATCCAAGAAACTCAAGACCCCGACAACGACCGTTGACCCTCGGGAACTCGACAAGGGTGCTTTGAATCCTGAACCAGTCAAGAAAGTACTAAAGGCTCCCCTCGACTCAAAACATCCAAGCAGAGCCATGAAGGTCAGCTCGGCACTCCTAGAGGAACAATGAGTCCAACCGGTGGAGTTTCTCAGAAGAAATGCTGACATCTTTGCTTAGTCCCCTAAGGACATGTCTGACATCAATCCAGAAGTAGCCCAACACCACCTCAATATATTACCTAACGCCCGACCTGTGAAGCAACGACCCTTGAAGTTCACTCCAAATCGACAAAAGGCTATTGAGGATAAGGTTGCTTGGTTGCTGGATGCAAGATTTATCACAGAAGTCAAATACCCGACCTAGCTGTCCAATATTGTACTTATCAAAAAATCTAATGGGAATTGGCATATATGCATTGATTATACCGACCTAAACTATGATTGCCTGAAAAATTATTATCTCATCTCAAGAATCAACCAACTGATAGATGCTACATTAAGATACGAACTGCTCTTGTTCATGGATGCATTTTCAGGGTACAATCAAATCCAAATGGCATTAGGAGATCAGGAAAGTACAACCTTCATCACTCACCATGTTACATATTGTTATAAGGTCATGTCATTCGAACTGAAGAATGCCGAAACTACCTATCAACGGATGGTGAACCACTTATTCAAGGAATAGTTCGGGAGAAATATAAAGGTCTATATTGACGATATGATAGTTAAAAGCCAAGGAGCTGACGCTCATCTCTCAGATCTGGTCGAGATGTTCCAGATACTAAGGAAGTATGTAATGCATCTCAACCTAACCAAATGTGTCTTCGGCGTCATGTCAAGCAAGTTTCTTGGATTCATCATACATTGATGAGGAATTAATACAAGCCCCAAAAAGGTGGAAGCCATCCTGTAGATACAATCCCCCCAAATGATGAAAGAGGCCCCGCAACTTATCGGAAGATTAGCGGCGTTAAGCCAGTTTATCTCCCTAGCCAAAGACAAGAGCTTGTCATTCTTCTGAGCATTAAAACAGCCAAAAGACTTCAAATGGACACTCTAGTGTGAAGCATTCCTAAAGCTAAAGGCACACCTCGCCCACCTACCATAGCTCACATCAATTACTCTTGGAGAACCTCTTGGGCTATATCTCACGACATCAGAGGCTGCGATTAGCTCGGTCTTGGTGAAGCTTAGCAAGGATGGGCAAAGACCGGTGTACTATTCTAGCCACATCCTAAATGGTCCCGAGGAGCACTACCCCCTAATTGGAAAGCTTGCTCTAACATTGTTCCTAGCATCAAGGAAGTTGAGGTCATACTTTCAGGCACATCCCATCAAATTAATCACCAACTAACCCTTATGCCAAATCCTTTCAAAATTAGACATTACATGTCAGATGCTCAAATGGTCGATTGAGCTTAGGGAGTTTGACCTTGAATATGTTCCAAGAATGATAATAAAAGCTCAAGCAATAACCGACATTATATTGGAATTGACGATCTCAGATAGCTCATCACAACAAAGACTGAGATGGGCATTGTACATTGATGGCTCGACAGATGCTAAGCGCGGGGGAGTTGGGCTTGTCCTCAAAGGCCCTCCCAACCAAGTTTACAAGCATGCACTCTGACTCGAGTTCAGAGCCGTAAACAATGAAGCCGAGTACAAAGCATTACTATTCAGTCTGAAACTCGCCATTGAGCTACATGTGGAGGATATCAAAGTTTTCAATGACTCCTAACTGTTGGGAAACCTCAGCGGGTGCATCATATGCACAGTGGAAATCAAAATAAAAATCGATTTCCCACGCAGATCAAATCATCATGCAAAAGATTGGGGTCACGAGAAAAACCATAAAAATAAAAAAAATCACGATGTGTGAGAGATTGATTTTACCTAGGGAGATCGTATATCCCTGTATTCCAGATCCGGATGGAGAAGATGAAAAAGGTCAAGCGTCCTCCTCTCTGGCGGTATCCACATGATAGATCTCTACAGCGAAACTCCTTCAATCTGATCTCGTAACTCTTACACAGAGGGAGGGAGGAGAATAGGAAGTGGTAGCTAAAGCTGTAACCTATTAACCATGAGTCTCCCCTCATATTTATAGAGAGCCACTAAAAACCTTAGGGCTCCTGCCTTAGTGGGTATTGGATCTCCATCCAATAATCCACTAACCTTGTATTATTGGATCTCTATCTAATAATCTCCATAGGCCTCTAATTGGGCCTTAAGCAAAGAGCCCATTAACATATGGTCTCATCTAATGAGAATAGGGGCTAATTGGATCTTCATACAATCCTCTATTCGCTGAAGCATCTACCATATGTGTGTGACCCTCTAGGCCCGATACTAAGCTGACTGTGAGTCGCTTCCATCAGAACTCCTTCTAATATAGTGAATTATTATCCCCATAATAATTCACTTGACTCATCGACTATAGACATATTAGACCACTACGCCACGGTCCTCGGGCAGTACAGGAGGGATCAAATCCATCGGACATGTCTGTCCACAGTTACCGTATATCTATAATCCCTCATCCAGCTAATATCCCAGAGACCGTATATTGAGTATGGTACTGTCAGACCACATACAGAATCCTTTATAGTCTCGCTCTAATTGGATTCTCCTGAAGAATATTTCTCTCTTAATGTCTATAGTACTTATATTTCTCTCTTAATCCGAATGACCCTAGCCAGGTATTTGTCTGAGCAAGCACATATGAGATATTTCTCTCATGATATCAAGAGTGGATGATCCTCTATTGATACTTAATTACCTTTGTAAGGTTGGCTACCAATCCTGATAACCAACTATACCAGATCTAGAGCTTTCCAAACCTCTAAGTCTGGCGTCAAAGAAAGGAGTACTCATACAAGGCATCCTTAGTGTCTCAAGTCTAAGGATTAGATACACAAATGAGACTATGGAATCACTATCTCACATTAAGTATCATTAACCATACAATATTCCATAAGCAGATCAATCAGTGAACTCATTCTCTAATGAGCACTTGTACTATATCCTTAGTGTCTCCACACAAGTGGTTATGAGACCAGTTGTCTCAATCATATGGACGGGCATATAGTACACTAATCTGTTTGGTTATCTCAATGTCTCCCTTGAGTAACCTATGACCAGTATTATTTAGGATCTGTGTTTAAAGGTGAATTGATCTCATTACGATCCGACTCCCATTACACAGAACTAAAGACATCATAATATATATGTAATAAATAATGTGAGAATATACCAATATTAATCACAAGCAAAAAGTTTACATAATGTGTCACATGTGCCATCACTCACGTGATTGACTTGCAAGGCACCTGTAACCAACAATCTCCCACTTGACCAAAAGCCAATCACCTATGTGTCTTATTCACATCAGACCCCTGTGATGCTTAAATACAATCTGAGCTAGTGGCTTCATCAGTGGATCTGCAATGTTATCTTCGGATGGAACTCTTTTCATTGCTATATCTTTTCGGGTCATGATCGCTCTAATCAGATGAAACCTCCTCAAAACAATTCTGTTGAGACCTAAGTTCCTTTGTTAGAGTTATCGCCCTATCACTATCATAATATATGGGAGTCAGCTCCACGCTACTTAGTATGACTCCCAAATCCTTGATGAACTTCTTTATCCAAACCCCTTCCTTTGTTGCTTTTACTGCAGTAATGTATTCCGCATCTATGGTCAAGTCAGTAGTAGTATCTTGTATAGAACTCTTCCAGCTTATTGCACCTCTATTTAGGGTGAAAATAAACCCTAAATTTGACTTGCTATTATCAATGTTGGACTAAAAACTCGAGTCTGTGTAGCCCTCAACCTGGAGGCTACTTTCTCTATATATCAGTAAAAGATCCTTAGTGCTTCTCAAGTACTTAAGGATACACTTTACTGCCTTCTAGTGTTCTAAACTTGGATCTGCCTAATACCTACTCGTGACACTTAGAGCATGTGCTATATCAGGCCTGGTATATAGTATCGCATATATAATAGACCCTATCGCTAAGGCATAAGGCATCTTATCCATGTCTGCCCTTTTTTCAAGAGTCTTTGGGGACATACTCCTAGAAAGTGATATTTCATGTCTCATCGGTATGAGACCTCTCTTGGAATTCTCTATGCCAAACCTTTTGACAATTGAGTCTATATACCTAGACTAGGATAAGCCAAGCATCCTTTTGGATCTATTTCTATAGATCCGGATCCCCAAAATATAGGATGCTTCCCTTAAGTCTTTCATGGAGAAGTTTCTGGATAGCCAAGTCTTTACTGTGGAGAGCATTCCTACATTCCAAATGATTATGATGTCATCCACATATAGTACCAAGAAGGCGATAGCGCTCCCACTTACCTTCCTATATACACAAAGCTCATCTTCGTTCTTAACAAAGTCATAAGATTTGATCACCTCATCAAATCTTATGTTTCAACTTTGGGAAGCTTGCTTCAATCCATAAATGGATATAAGCAACTTGTACACTTTATCTAGACTTTATTTGGATGCGAATCCCTTTGGCTGTATCATATACACCTCTTCCTCAAGATTGCCATTGAAGAATATCACTTTGACATCCATCTGCCAGATATCATAGTCATAGTGTGTTGCAATAGCCATAATTCTAATGGACTTAAGCATGACTATAGGTGAAAAGGTTTCATCATAGTTAACTCTTTGTCATTGATAATATCGTTTAACTACCAGCCTTGCTTTATAGGTCTCTATCTTTCCATCCACTCTGATCTTCTTCTTGAAGATCCATTTGTAGCCGATGGGTACAATACCTTTAAGTGCATCAACAAGATTCCAAACCTTATTAAAGTATATAGAATCCATCTTAGAATTTATGGCTTCTTGCCACTTCACAGAGTCTATACTCATAATAGCCTCCTCGTAGATCTGAGGATCAACATTCTGAGAGTCATTTCTACTGATATATCCCATGTATCTTTCAGGAGGGTGAGATACTCTACTAGACCTACGTAAAATTAGAATTCGTGTATTAGGTACATGAACATACTTGAGCTCTGGAATGGTGTTTGAGCTAGGTTCTCTAACCTCGCTCAATTCTATCTCACTTCTACTGTTTCCACCAAGAAACACATCTCTCTTGGTAATAAAGACCTTTGGGTCCTCGAGATGATATAAATAATACCCACAAGTTTCCTTTGGGTATCCCACAAATGTGCACCATTCTGTCCTTGATTCCAACTTATCGAGGTTATGTCTTTTAACGTGGGCAGGACAGTCCCAAATCTTAACAATCTTAAGATTAAGCTTCTTTCCTTTCCATATCTCATATGGCGTAAACACTAACGACTTTGATGGAACTCTGTTCAGAAGGTAAGCTACAATCTATAAGACGTACCCTCATAACGAGACGAGTAGATCAGTGAAACTCATCATGGATCACACCATGTCTAACAGCGTACGATTTCTCCTTTCTGATACACCATTGAGCTGAGGTGTATAAGGAGGTGTTCGCTGGGATAGAATCTCATTATCCCTGAGGAAATCAGTGAACTCTGTACTCAAGTACTCTCATCCTCAATGTGATCGAAGAGTTTTAATACTCTTTCTAATTTAGTTCTCTACCTTATTCTTATATTCCCTGAATTTCTTAAAGGCATCAGATTTGTACTTCATTAAATACACGTGTCTATACCTAGAGAAATCATCAGTGAATGTAATGAAGTATGAATATATCTTGAGTCGACATGGGACCACATATATCATTATGTATGACTTTCAATAACTTAGTAGCTCTCTCTCCAGTTCCACTAAAAGGAGAGTTGGTTATTTTCCTACAAAGGCAAGGTTTGCATATGACTCATAGTTAAATGGATCTAAGTATCCATCTTTTAGCAAATTTTGAATCCTTCCCTTATGTATATGATTTAGCTTACAATATCATAGGTATACATTATTCACCTTATCTCTTTTCCTCTTAGACATATTTATATTCATGATATGTGGAGAAGTGTCTAACATATATAAGCCATTTATAAGGGTCCCTTTAGTGATGATCTCAATATCTATAATTATTGAACAACTATTGTTCTCAAAAAACTAATTTATATCCACTAATTGTCAAACAAGAAATGGAAATAATATTTTTAATAATAGAAGGGACAAAATAACATGCATCTAATGTAATAATAGCTCCACTAGGCAGATATAGGATGCCCCCCCCCCCCCCCCCCCAAATAGCAACTGTAGCAACTCTTGCTCCATTGCGTATTTTGAGGTCCATCTTACCTCTAGTCAGTCTCTTAGGCCTTGTTAGAACTTGTAACGAACTATAGATATGATAAGTACTCCCGATATCCAATACTCATGTGTTATCATAAAGATTTGACAAGTGAAGACTGATCATGAATATACCTGAAGCTTCTCCAAGCTTATGTTTCGCCTTATCTATAAGGTAGTCCTTACAGTTCCTCTTCCAATTCCCATCTTGGCCGTAGTGGAAGCACTATCTTTTGTCCCTTGCTAGGTCTTTCTTGGCAACCTTTACCTTATCTGATCTTTTTTTGCCCTTGCCCTTCTTAAAGGTCTTACTAGCATTCCTTTTCCTATTGGTCTCACCAATATAGAGAATTGACTCTTCTTTTTTGATAGTACTCTCAGCTTTCCTCAACATATTAAGGAGCTCAAGTAGAGTCATCTCAAACTTGTTCATATTAAAGTTAATAATTAACTGTGAAAAGAAATCTGGTAGAGATTGAAGTATAAGATCAATATACAGGTTATTATTTAGAACTATCTTTATACTTCACAAAGTGAGCGATCTCATCCTCAATTGTCCTTTCTTTTAGTATGGGCATAATCGTATTAAGGATATATACAGTTTTCTTTTTCATGAGAACAATTCTCAAATTACGGAGCCTTTGGACCAATGAGGTAGTTGGCATTAATTATGCCATATAGGGGTTTTACAAGCGATAAATAAGATATAGTGAAAATAAATAACATGTAGATTTTACAGAAAATACTAATTAAGATATGAACTTCTATCTGAATATACTTCCACTATTTTCCTAGTGAATCACGCGACACCCTCGATATATGAGATGAAAGTCTCCGGTAGACTCCTAGTGGGGATCAGGATCCAATTAGCATCTTAGTGCAATCTCGAGGGACTCAACCAACTACACTAAGTCCAAAAGGTAGATAACTCTTGTCAATCATAACTCCTTGTGATTCCCGTCATGTTCGGTCTCTGAATCATCATAGTCTTGACTACTCGATTAACCATGAAGTTTAATTAAGTTATCACCATTGTTACAAGATGAGTCTGATTTGATGGATATGCTCTCGACTGCTCAACCAAGTCATACCATGTCCTTAGGTCATCGGTGATATATATATGTCGTAGGCAAGAACTCGATCATGTAGATAGGTGAGCCAACCTATGTCGGGATTCAATTTCTTCCTATAACGATGGAAGGCTACATGGGTCAATTTTATTACCTCACGCTTACCAACTTAATATTATCGTAGGAGGGGTTTTTATTTTATATCGATCTCCTAATATGTCATGTCACACATATATATATATTTAATATATATCACACATGCAAACCACACCGGATGATCATGAGCCGTCACCTAATTTGATTAAGCCCAAGTCAGTGGGCCTAATTACTCACAATAGGATCTATGTGTGCATCAGCGCATCTCCATACCATGTGATTGTTGATATCGTTATCATCGGTTCCGTCGGATCGTCGCATCACCATATATCGTAATCTCCTGCCACGGCATCTTGGGTCTCGCTGTCACCTCCACGCTCCCGCCGTGCCTCTCCAGGTAATTACAAATAATCACAAGCACGCATGCTCGACAATAAACAAGAAAAACAGAGGCACGCTGGCCCCAATAATAATAATAATAATAATCACAATTATACACATCACAACACATGACTCATGATTATCCATCCACATTATACATCATATATACATCACATCATATGTAGGATTACTAGATATATATAATAATTAATTAAACTATTTAATTAATTAAATTTTTAAAAATTAGGACATACTCAAAATTTCTAAAATTGTCCAGGATATTTTTATAATTTTTGGATAATAGGATAATTCTCGAAATTTTTAGAATTATTGAGAGTATTTTCATAATTCTGATTAAGAGGATGGTCCTTAGAATTTCTATAATATTGAGGGTATTTCAGGAATTCTATACACGAGAATAGTCTTTGAAATTTTTTGAATTCATAAAGGCAGGATCGTCCTTTTATTAAAAGGATGTCCTAGCCCTCCGCTTTGGCCGCCATTATGCCCATGCGTGTCAGCAAGCTCTTGGCAATGGCAATGCTTCTACCGGCGGCCTTCCTTGAGC
Source organism: Ensete glaucum (assembly GCA_021527575.1). Classification (NCBI taxonomy): domain Eukaryota; kingdom Viridiplantae; phylum Streptophyta; class Magnoliopsida; order Zingiberales; family Musaceae; genus Ensete; species Ensete glaucum. Next base: position 17,783,428 of record CM038559.1, read on the forward strand.
GCCACATCGGCCATGATGGGGCCCTTGGTTGTAGCCAGCTGGCCCTTATAGCCGGCTTGGCTGTGGGTGTCTGCCTGCATGGGGCCGCCCCTCCTCCTTGCTACCTTCGCTATGAAAATGCAGTAAGAATGCGTAGAACGATTCTAGGCGATACAATTTTATCACACTCAATTTAAAATCAATCTTTCACACGAAAACCTTCGCTTTGATACTATTGTTGGGAATCCTCAGCGGGTGCATCACATGTGCAGTGAAAATCAAAATAAAAACTAATTTTCCACGTAGATCAAATCAACATGTAAAAGATTGAAGTCACGAGAAAAACTGCAAAAATTGAAAAATCACGATGTGTGAGAGATTGATTTTACCTAGGGAGATCGTATATCCATGTATTCCAGATCCAGATGGAGAAGATGAAGGAGGTCAAGCGTCCTCCTCTCTAGCGGTATCCACACGATAGATCTCTGTAGCGAAACTCCTCCAATCTGATCTCGTAACTCTTATACAAAGGGACGGAGGAGAATAGGAGGTGGTGGCTAAAGCTGCAGCCTATCAACTATGAGTCTCCCCTCCTATTTATAGAGAGCCACCAAAAACCCTAGGGCTCCTACCTTAGTGGGTATTGGATCTCCATTCAATAACATACTAACCTTGTATTATTGGATCTCCATTCAATAACATGCCTCTAATTGGACCTTAAGCAAGGAGCCCATCGGCATAGGGTCTCATCTAATGAGAATAGGGGCTAATTAGGTCTCATCTAATGTGTGACCCTCTAGGCCCGATACCGAGCTGGCCGTGAGGTGCTTCCATCTGAACTTTTTCTGATATAGTGAATTATTATCCCCATAATAATTCACTCGACTCATCGATTATGAACGTACTAGACCAGTACCCCATAGTCCCCAGATGGTACATGAGGGATCAAATCCATCGGACCTGTCTATCCACAGTTACCGTGTATCTATAATCCCTCATCCAACTAATATCTTAAAGACTGTATATTGGACATAGTACTTTCAGGCTACATATAGAATCTTTTATAGTCTCGCTCTAATCAGATTCTCCTGGATAACTCTTTCTCTCTTAATCAGAATGACCCTGGCCAGAGATTTGTCTGAGTAAGCATATATGAGATATTTCTCTCATGATATTGAGAGTGGATGATCCTATATTGACACTCAATTGCTTTCGTAAGGTTAGCTACCAATCCCGATAACTAGCTGCACTAGATCTGGAGCTTTTCAAACCTATAAGTCTGGCATTAAAAAACGGAGTACTCATACAAGGCATCCTTAGTGTCTCAAGTCTAAGGACCAGATATATAACTAAGACTATAGAATCACTGTCTAGTATTAGGTATCATTAACCATACAATATTCCATAAACGGATCAATCAGTAAACTCATTCTCCAATGAGCACCTATACTATATCCTTAGTGTCTCAACATATATGGCTATGAGACCAGCCACCTCCATCATATAGACGGGTATATAGTACACCGATCTGTCCGGTTATGTCAATATCCCTCTTGAGTAACCTATGACCGGGATTATTTAAAATCTGTATTTAAAGGTGAATCGATCTCATTATCATGATCTCATCATAGTCTGACTCCTATTGTACAGAACTAAGGACATCACAATATATATGTAACAGATAATGTGAGAATATGCTAATATTAATCATAAGTAAAAAAATCATACAGCGTGTCACACGTGCCATCACTCACGTGATTGGCTTACAGGGCACCTATAACCAGCACCAGCTCATTGCCGGCCAAGTCAACAGAGAATTTGAAGCTCAGGAGGAATTGATGATCAAATACCTCACTGAGGTGCAGCACCGTATCAGCAAATTTCGCCACTTCACCATGATGAAAGTGCCTCGGACCAACAATTTACAGGTTGATGCATTAGCAAGATTAGCTTCCATGCTTAAGTCAGACAAATACCTGACTCGGATGGCCAAAATCCTCGAACCAACCATTAACCTAGTCGTGGTGGCGACAACCGAGATCAGACATGAATGGATTGACGAAATGCTTAAATTCAAAAATGACGGCATGCTACCCAGGGAAACAACCACCACCTAATGAGTAAGAAGGACAGGAGCGTGGTATTGCATGGCCAATGGACGACTTTATCAGTGGGGTTTTTAGCAAACCTCTGCTCCGCTGCTTGCATCTAACTAAAGCACAGACCACGCTGCCCGAAGTACACGAAGGAATATATGGAGAGCATATCGACACCCAAACCCTTACACTTAAAATACTAAGGCAAGGGTACTACTGGTCAACCATGAGCTGAGATGCTCAGATTTATGTGCAGAAATGTGAACAATGCTAGAGACATGCCAGCGTCTAACACCAACCCGTAGTCCCACTCTCAACTTCTAATTGTGCTTAGTCGTTTGCCCAATGGGGAATGGACCTGTTCGATTTTTTCACCCTAGCATCAGCACAGTGCAAATTTTTGATAGTCGGAGTCGATTATTTCACGAGATGGGTCGAAGCCGAACTGCTAGCTTCCATTACGGAAAGACAAGTCGAAGGGTTTGTTTGGAAAAAATATAATTACCCGATTTGACATTCCAAATGCCATTGTCACCAACAATGGAACCCAATTCAACAATCATAAGTTCAAAGCGTTCTGCCATAACTATGAAATCCAACTAAGGTTCAGCTCGGTCGCGTACCCTCAAGCCAATAGATTTGCAGAGGTTACCGATCGGACTATCCTCGAGGGGCTGAAAAAAAGGATCACTAGGGCACATTGTCATGGACAAAAATATAAATAAGGTGTTTGATGTAATGCTCATGATTGTCTGTGTCCTTCAGTTTTTGTACATGCTTTATATAATAAGTACTGGGCTTGCAGTAGGCTTGGTAGCCCTCGTTTGATTAACTTTCATGACCGGTTTTAGCTTGTAAATAAGAGTCATATCATGTAGACACTTGTGGGGACTTGGGTCTATAATGGACCATTATCTTTTTGTGCAACCGTTTAGAACTTATAAAATCCATAGTTTTAATTTGTATCGACTATATAAAGTGTTTTCTAAAGCTATTACTTATGGATCTCGTGGGAATCACTTCCTCTAACTTGTTTTCTCTTTTGTAGGTCCTAAGAGACCCTAGGAGGTTTTGGGGAGGTTGACCTTTGCGGACATACTCGCAAGGGTGTCGCACGACATAGACAAAACCAGCTAAGTCCATGATATTTTGGTATCAAAGTAAGACAAGCACATGCAAAAACACTTGTCATGCAAACGTGGGGGACCTAGTTGGACTACGTGAAGGGCAACCAACACGCATGATCATTTGGGATAAATGGACATGGAGATGTAGGGAAAGGAGCTACTTAGAGGAGCACACATCCTTGATTGACATTCAAAGGAATAACCAACCCTTTACGTGAGAGGCACCATGAGGATAAGTAAGCTAGAAAGAATGTATAGCGCATAAAGATTAAGATGGCTGAGTTCGAATTACAACTCAATGTTGGCAACCAAATTTGACAGTGCTCAAGGCAAGCAGGGCATTTAGTAAAAGATGAGACCGTGCAAAGTGGGATGTGTTGCTCAATGACTGAAAGAGTTATGCAAAGCTTATAGAGGTGAGGGGAATTGCTAACTTAAAGAATTTGGTACTTATGCAAGGGCTTGTATGCGGATGATGGAGTGTTCGTAGTTGTCCCAAGGCAATCGAAACTCGACACCATAGAGTAGTAAAACTTTCTCTTCGGCATGGAATGAATATGTCTATAGGAGACTGAAGTGTGCAACAAGTTCAACACGTTGCTAGACCTTGAAGGGTGCAGCGAGTGCTGTATTGGCAAAGAGCCAAAATCTAACAAGTGCATTTGCGGGGGAACAAAATAATGCACAGATTGTTCAGTAAGACAGAGAAATTCAAGGGGATGACGGTCTCTGAAACTTCAAGAGGGAAGAATACAAAGAGGAAAGTTACTCTAAAAGACAGATATTTAGGAAGAATAGGTTCTAGTTCTCGAGAGGGAGAATCTTGTACAGCGAATTGCACATGTTGAGGAAGAGTTCCTCAAGATAATATCTCTCAAAGCTTAATGGGCCAAGCGAGCAGCGAAGAGTCGTTGCATGATCTTAAATGAAGTAATGTATTAGTGGATGCATTACGAGATCAAGTGGGGGAGCGACAATGACAATATCATATGAAGGCACACTTAGAGTCGATGTGGAAATCAAACTTAAAGGAGGGCTGACCCATGGATTGGTGGGTATTAGGGCCACCATCAACTCAATGCAAATTGAGAGGCGAAACAACTTGTGTGGAACTTAGTGAAGTATCTAAGCCGCATGAAGAGAGTCGATGTAGACGATAGAAACATGGAGCAGAATCACGGAGCTTTCCTTGGAGAGAAGTCAAGGATACGAACTCTTGTAGAGGCAAGAGTGAGATTATGTCATTCCATAGATTTTTCATTCTGATGGGACAGACTCATTTTACATGGTGTTAAAGATGAAGCGAGTATGCACCTTATCTCAGAGATGCGTTTGATAGAGGAACTAAGGTGATTCAACTTATGGAGGTAAAGTTAGGATCAGAAGGCCTTAGCACGAGGCAAGAGAATGCAGAGGCAGGTACTCTTGAGGAATACACCACAGTGCTACAATTCGAGTTATCATAAAGAAAGCAGTGCGCAGTAGAGATTATGCTGGTAGGGAATAGAGGCCCAGGATCTAGACAATCATACACCAATTTCAGCAAGGTATGTGGACTTCAAGAGCTACTAGGCGACGAACTATCCTAGAGCGATAGTTCGTCCAGGATAACCTGAGAATGGGTGCGCGAAAGTGAATTGCCAAAGGAGCAAATGTAATCAGGGGTGGCGGAGGCCCAACTAAAATAGGCAAGCAACAACTATTATAAGAATATCACTACTACTGGAAAGGCAAAAACCACTACCTTATAGAATCTAACTTACTTTACCATATCTCACCACATCTCGGGCTTGCTCTACCGGCTTTGATTCTTTAGCTTAACTATGAGTATGCTTTTACTTAACTATCATTCCTTAGCCCCTGACCTCAATGCCTAGGTTGTCTTAACTCTGTCTTTACTGCCTATGAGGCTAACTCCCTCTCCTAGTTAAGTATGATTCCACTACTGATAATGTGTTGGCAAAGGCCACATAGGGAGAGATCGTAGTCCAAGTTCATCATATATGAATATGAATCGAATAGAAATATCATCAGGAGGTGACATAATGTAGTAGATTATTGTGGAATAGTTCGCGATAATACAACACATGCGGAGATGTCCCGTGAGGGACATGATCGTACGGATATATGATTATGAGCTATTGAGAGCTCCACTTCGGTGAACAACACAATAATAAGAAGGACTGTGAATTTAAGGAGTGAATGTCATGGTACTGTAGAGGTGGGTCTTCCGTGTGTGTACATCAAATCTCGCATTGGATGAAAGCCTTGATCATTAGCATATGGGGGGGCTGTGTACCATCGATGAAGAAGTCAGATTACAAGTGCGAGTGAGTCCTATGGAGGGGACTTAATCATACAGAGGTATGATCAGAGTGACTGGAGAGTTGGACTGCTCTAGTACTTATATTTGCTTAAGGGAGCCTGGCAAGTCAGAGGACAAGGTCGAGTAAGCAAACGTTGATACCAAGGAAGCTAAGTAGAACAAAATCGGTGCGAGCCCTGCAACAAGATGGCGGAGGCCATACATGGGAGTTGTAGTTTGTCTTTCCAACGACCAAGAGAAGCTACTTGGAGAACATAGAGGTGTTGAAGTAGGTGGTCAAAAGGGGCGAGGAAGCGACGACGAGTTCAGAGAGGCTTAGCTACCCAAAAATAAAGCATCAGTTAGAAAGGAGGTGGACTAAGAGGAGCGCCATAGTATCACAAAGGTAGATCTACCGATTGTGAAGAAAGGGATGCAGATGCAAGGCAACGGATAATAGGGTCATAGGCTCGACAACACCATGGTACTGCAAAGGTGGGACTTCTTTGGAGTCATTGATCCCTTGCTCTCATAGAGAGAGAGCCTTGATCGTAAAAGGGGTCGAAGAGGTAGAGAATGTAGAGGCAAACTCTAAGTACTAAGACAGGGTGGAAGGGCAGAGACCAAGGAACTCCATAAGACCATTGTCGACGGGCTTCTCATCAAGATAGCCAAAAGTAAGAGACTTCGGGTTGATGCAGGAGTGCTCGACCAATGAACGAAGTAGGTAGTATGTGATACTGTACCTTTTCTACTTAGAGGAGTAGGCGGCAAAGGTGATGGAGAAGACGATACAATATTAAAGGTGACCATAACTATCGAAGACTTACTTCAAGTTGGGGGACTCCAAGTTGGGATAAACTTTTACTCTTTTCGGGTAAAATTTCTTATATTCCGAAAGTTCGATGATAGTGAGAAGGCAAATCATAGTAACTAACTCAACACAACGAGTGCAAACACTTTGAGTGCTTCAGAAGTGTGAGCAAGAGCAAGCGAAATGCTAGTAACCAGCTCGATGTATGAAGTACAACCTCGAGGAGTGATCAAAATCAAGGAACCCTTGCCTTCTCAACTCAAAAGAATGGGTGAAACCGAGTACCTCAGTTCTTGTACTTCGAGTAGGCGAGCGAAATAAAGTAACATTTGCCTTCTCAACTCAAAGAGAATGGGTGAAACTTAGTACCCCAATTCATTTATTTATCTAGCAGAGGAGCTCTACATAAGTTCTAAGACCTTTTAAATAAATCTAATGGAATATGAGTTGTCAAATCCTCACCAATGGTGATCAGTGCTACTGAAATTAAATTATTCGCTTCATGTCCTAACAAAATATTAATCGAAAGTGGGAGTGATGTGAACCTACATGGAAGCGACAACTAAGTTGAAGAAGAATTGATGGGCAAATTTTATGAAGGAAGGACCTCAAAAACTTTAAATTATGCAAGACGATGCTCGTTAGAGCTTCAACAAGCATCCATCTAGTTTAAACAACATAAGATTATTGTGATATTGGTGCATAACAAGCAAGGTCTTTTCCTTGATCAGAAAGATCCGTAGGAATCAACAAGGATTAACACAGCTTAGCCAATCCCACAACAGAGTCATGTTAGGAAACCTCAGAGGGAGCATCATATGCATAGCCAAAATCAAAACAAAACCCTATTTCCCATATAGATCAAATCATCGTGCAAAAGATTGGAGTCGCGAGAAAGCTTCAAAAACCAAAAAACCATATCATGTGAGAGATTATTTTTATCTAGGGAGATCATATCCATGTATTCAAGATCTGAATAAAGAGGATGAAGGAAGTCAAGCGTCTTCCTCTCTAGCGGTGTCCATATGATAGATCTTTATAGCGAATCTCCTTCAATCTGATCTTGTAACTCTTGCGTAGAGGGAGGGAGGAGAATAGGAGGAGGAGGCTAAAGATGTAGCCTATCAACCATAAATCTCCCCTCCTATTTATAGAGAGCCACCAAAAACCCTAGGACTCCTGCCTTAGTGGTTATTAGATCTTCATCTAGTTACCCATTTGTATTATTGGATCTCTATCTAATAATCTCCTTAGGTCTCTAATTGGGCCTAAGCAAGGAGCCCATCAGCATAGGATCTCATTTAATGAGAATAGGGGCTAATTGGATCTCTATTCAATCCTCTACTCGCTGAAGCATCCAATATATGTGTGTGACCCTCTAGGCCCAATATCGAGCTGGCTGTGAGTAGCTCCCATCAGTATTTCTTCTAATATAGTGAATTATTATCTCCATAATAATTCACTTGACTCAACGACTATGGATGTACTAGGCCATTACGCCATAATCCCCAGACGGTACAAGGGGATCAAATCCATCAGATATGTTTGTCCACAATTATCGTGTATTGGACATTATACTGTCATGTCACATACAGAATTTGTTTGTCTTGCTCTAATCGGATTCAATTGGAGAACTCTTTCTCTCTTAATCCGAATGATCGTGGTTAGGGATTTGTTTGAGCAAACACATATGAAATATTCTTCTCGTGATACTGAGAGTGGATGATTCTTTATTGATACTTAATTACTTTCCTAAGGTTAGCTACCAATCTTGATAGTCAATTGTACTAGATCTGAAACTTTTTAAACTTATAAGTCTAGCGTCAAAGAAAGAAGTACTCATACAAGACATCCTTAGTGTCTCAAGTCAAAGGATCAAATACACAACTGGGACTATAGAATCACTGTCTGACATGAGGTATCATCAACCATACAACATTCCAGAGGCGGATCAATTAGTGAATTCATTCTCCAATGAGCATCTGTACTATATCCTTAGTCTCTCCACACAAGTGGCTATGAGACTAGCCACCTCCATCATATGGACGAGTATATAGTGCACTGGTCTGTCCGGTTATCTCAATGTCCCTCTCGAGTAATCTATGACTAAGATTATTTAGGATCTGTGTTTAAAGGTGAATCGATCTTATTATCATGATCTCATCAAGATCCAATTCCTATTGCACAGAACCAAGGATATCATAATATATATGTTACAGACAATACAATGTAAGAATACGCTACTATTAATCATAAGTAAAAAAATTGCACAGTGTATCACACGTGTCATCACTCATGTGATTGGCTTGCAGGACACCTATAACTAGTAAGTCATTGATGAGTTGAAGTGCATGGCAGATCAGAGTTCGACTATTCAACAACAATAGCAAAGAGCATTTTGGAGCCAAGATATGTGTTGCAGCTAGAGCAGAAGATTGAAGATTCAACAAAAGGTGAGGAAATACAACGTCTGTAGGAGCTTCGACGAGGACGTCGAAGGAATAAGTAAGGGAGAATGTCAAATAAAAATATAAATAAGGTGTTCAATGTAATGCTCATGATTGTCCGTACAGGTTTTGTATAACAAGTAAGGGGCTTGCAATAGACTTGGCAGCCCTCGTTTGGTTAACTTCCATTGTCGATTTTGGCTTGTAAATGAGAGTCATGTCATGTGGACACTTATAGGGACTTGGGTTTGTAATGGACTATTATCCTTTGTGTGCAACTGTTCATAACTTGTGAAGTCTATAGTTATAATTTATATTGGCTATATAAAGTATTTGCTAAAGTTGTTACTTATGGATCTCATGGGAAGTGCTTCATCTAACCCGTTTTCTCTTTTGTATGTCCTATGGGACCCTAGGAGGTTTTGGGAAAGTTGACCTTTCTGGACGGACTCGCAAGGGTGCTGCACGACTTAGGTAAAGCCAACTAAGTCTATGACAACATGAGACCTAGGTCGACGAGCTCCTAAACATCTTATAAGCATCTTAAACAATCCTGAATACCCCAATGGGAGAACCCCTCATTCAGCTTAACCTTCGGCACAGAGGTGGTTCTTCCTCCCAAAGTGGTCTACCCCACTCTTTGGGTTGAATCTTAAGAAGAACCTACGTCGTCCGACCAACTGAGGAAGAACCTTGATCTGCTTGAACAACGATGAGCTGAGGCACACCTACGAGCGCTCGAATACAAGAAAGTCGCTGCAAGACTCTACAATCATAAATTATGTCCTCGGCAGATCCTGACAGGTGACTTAGTTTTGAGGAAGACTGAAGTGAGCAACTTGACCTGGTCCCAAGGCAAGTTGGTCTCGAACTAGGAAGGCCCTTACCAAGTCACCAACACCCTCTGAGAAGGTGCTTATGCAATAGCCATAATGAAGGGAAGACAGCTGGTGAGAACATGACACATATCAAATTTATGAAAATTTTATGTATAAGAAGTGTGTGGTCAACTGACCGGAATGATCATTTGTATTCATTGAAACAACGAGCTTACGTGTCTATGTCAGGATCCAAAACATCAAAATGATCCCAACATACAAAAAGCAAACAAAACAAAATAGTCGGGTATTGTCCCCACAAGGGAACCTCGAGAACAAAATGAACCATGAGAAGGACACCACTCCTTGGGTAGGAGCAAAGAATCATCGAATGGCTGGTCGGCCTCTATCGGCACTATTGAATCCTCAGGTAGGTTATTGAAGGGATCCTCCTCAACTTCAAGCTCGGGGTACCAAACCTAGAATCAGGCCAAAGCAATCTGATACCGTACTCATACGGTACTTGGCCTGTTCGCACTAGACCCATCTCAAACCCAGTCGATTTCTTATATTCAATCACGACGTTCTGCAGAAGATCGAGTTTGAGGGCTTCAATGCTCCACGTTAGATTCAATAACTCATCCTCTATCAGGCATCTCCGAGCTTGGATGTCTTTTAGCTGGCCTTGGGAATCGATGAGAAGCACTCGAGCCTCATTCAATTGATTTTATAAGTCGGTGAGAAGCCCTTGAGCCTTGCTCAGCTCCATCTCTAGCGACTCCCGTTGATGGATCGCCTCTTCCAGCTCGATCTTTTAATGATCGGTGAGGGATTGGGCCTCAGATGCCCGTTGCTCAACTAGCAGCTGCGTCAGAGCTAACGCCAGCCTTCAACTCTTTGATCTACTTCTAAAGACCATCGACTTTAATATGCATAGCATTGATAACCCGATCGACATCATGGACTCGGTCGATCGGAGCCATATAGTAATGTTGGCTCTGCAAAGGTAAGGGTTGGGTCGGCGCATCAATGAATATGAAAAGAAAGCAAACGGAGGATGAGATAAGACATACCAACACCATAGTTTTTGTGGCTCAGTCAAACCTCGAATGACAATGTATATAAGATGGTCGCTAACCAGGGAATCTACACCTCCTGTGTGTATTTCGTTGAATTTGCCTCGTCTTGCCAGATCTGAGTACCATGTGTCAGGGAAGACAGATGCACCTCTAGGGGGCCATCGGATCCTACTCAAGCATACTGCTCACCCGAATGATGTGGTAGTCCCTGCCATCCACCCCAGGTCAAGCGCTGCACAACTCTCTCACCGACTTCAATTTTGCTCTGGGAGTCGATGCTTCATCGATTGGATTGCCTGACCCCTTGCACTTAGTAGCCCGGGACTTCGAGCCCTCACCTTCACAATGAGACTTGTGCCAACCTATGAATTTAGCCTAATGTTGCCTCTGTTGGATGTTTGTCGGAAGCCTAGACAACCTTCTTAGTTACCTCCTCTGACGAGATCTCTTGGACTTCAGGTGGTGAAGAAGGGACAATAGCGGGTTGAACTAGGGCTGGAGCAGCAGAGCTAGGGTGCCCTCCCCCCATCTTCGACAGGCCGCGCGCCAAGTTCAAATTCACCATACCTGTAAAGCACCAAGCAACAGGTTTGTTAAAATGACAACCAATACTAAAGTACATACACACACACAAGAGGTAAGTAACGTACCCCAAGAGGCTGGACTAAGGCCCACCTCGACCAAACACTGCTCGATCATCATTCAGATTGCTCGGGAACCTGATAGAATTCCCTTTAGCTGCCCAACCGAGGTGGATTCCTCATCCACATGGTAAGGGGGATGTTGCTTATGGCATGGGCCAACCATTCAAGCTGAAAACCCCAACCTTAATGGTGGTTGATATGCAGATACTATGTCTTCCAACCTTTGTTGTTAGAAGGCGCCATCGGGGAAGGGATCATAAGGGAGCTGCCCGGGCACTGGGGCATGCAAATCATACTTGTTCGAGATGTTATAATGCTCCTGGACTATCGCTAGCAATTCAACACTTAAGATCGAGTCACAGTCATGACACGACTTCATGACTTCGAGGGCCTTAAGGGTACCTGTGTTCGTCGGGGTCAATGAGCCCAAGGATGAACTCACCTCCAGCTGATTAGCCACATACCTACTAGAATAGACCTCTTTCGCAGGAGGTAAAGAGACTTAAGAAGAGGAAGAGGAAGAAGCAGAAGGAAAAGAAATCAAATTTCTGACCTGATTAAGCTAGAGGAACGACCGAAGGGAGGTCCGAGAGGAATCCTAGTAATTGAGACTCGAAAGACCGAGAGCTGGAAGAAAAAGATGAAAGAAATATAAGTGACCTCTCACCACCATCACGATGGAGCTTATAAGGCGAACCCTCACTTCACCAAGCGATGTTTCTACTTCCCGGAGCGGCGCAATGACTTCACCTAGGAAACACGTGAACCACGTTAAGTGCAACGAGCAGTAGGGCAGTGGGGTAATCACATAAGCCCTACACCTTAGATGTCAGCTCAGTAGCATTACCCCTCGTATCTGCTACATGCCCATGCTGCACATGTGCTTGATTGTTAAATTTGCGTATTGACTATGTGCAAGCTAAACTCAGTCGATCTTAGCTCGAGATGTGTACCTCGACAATTCAGTCAGTCTTTGCCCGAGTCGGGTATCTCGACAACTTAGTCAGTCTTAGCCTGAGTTGTTTATCTCGGTAATTCAGTGAGCCTTTGCCCGAATTGGGTATCTCGGCAACCCAGTCGGTATTAGCCTGAGTTGTGTACCTCGGTAATTCAATCAGTCTTTGCCCAAATCGGGTATCTTAATAACTCAATCAGTCTTAGCCCGAGTTGTTTACCTTGGCAATTCGGTCGGCCTTTACCTGAGTTATGTATCTTGATAATTTAGTTAATCTTTGCCCATGCTGTTTACCTCAGTAATTCAGTCAATCCTTCCCCGAGTTGGATATCTCAGTAATTTAGTTAATCTTTGCCCGAGTTGGGTATCTCAGTAATTCATTCAATCTTTGTCCGAGATCAGGAACTCAGCCAGTCCAATAGTTTCTAAGACCAATAACTCTGACAGTCCGTCGGTCTCTCAGACCAGTAACTCAAACAGTCCACCAGTCCCAAGACCAATAACTCAGCCAGTCCAACAATATATGAGACTAGTAAATCAGATAGTTCACCACTCCCCGAGATCATTAACTCAGATAGTCCATTGGTCTTCGAGATCAGTAACTTGGATAATCCACTAGTCCCCAAGACCAGTGACTTGAACAATCCAATAGCTCATGAGATCCATAATAAATTCCACACCTCATGACGATGCCCAGCCAGATCTCTCTCTCGAGCACTCTAGCAAAGACAAATCAAGCACCTACCCAAGCTCTCGAAAAGCCTTGACCCATGGCAACAAATGCTCGGGATCTTCTCACACCCCACTTCAAGGCATCCCGAGAAGACCCCTTTCGGCGGGGGGGAGGAAAATGATAGGGCAAATTGTGGGCTGGTCCAACTCTAGCTCGGCAAGCCACGACAACATAAGTTCTAACAACAATTTAGCTAGCATATAATTTGACCGAGGTAGCACAGTGTTGACCGGGCTGCCACGGTTGCAGCTGAGCTAGAGTGTCCATAAATGAGGAATGGCATGCATGCCCTCACTCCATGCCAACTGGACATACGATAATATGGGTGCTCGGAGAGATCGTACGTCAGCCTTACCCAACACATCAGCCTATCCAGCATGTCGACAATGTTAAAGGCAGAAGTATGATCGATCAGATGCCAGATGAGTATAAAAAACCTCTCCTAGGAATAGGATGAGGGGGAGACTCTCTCGGTATAAAAACTTTTCGGTCGGGACACTAACTTGTTCATCGGAGGGGCCACATCGAGTGCCCCCACCTCAATGAAGCCTTTGTATAGGATTTCTTGGTAGACCTCGAGAAAGAGGATCCCGAGACATGTACCCGAGCATACTCAGCTAAGGTGCATTTCTGAACAGACCCGATCGGGCTCTCCCGAGCTTCTTAGTCTCACTGATACCGACACAGATGAACTTGTATACATGGGCAGAACCAAGATGTGCTTACTCCTCGACTATAGTAACAAATTACACAACAAATATGCTCTAATTGTCATTGTAGAAGAACATATGCAGTTCATATACCCACAAAGAGTTAAAAAGAAAGAAGTGATTCCTTTAGAGTTATAAATGTATGGAAGTAATATAATCCCGTTGATGTGAAACTTAATATACATATGAAAGAAAGAGCAAAAGACACAGCTTTATAATTCCTTGAAACTTCGATGAAGAAATTAACTTCCAAAGACAACAATTCTTTGACATGGCTCATAAAGCCTAATGGCATCGCAGACATGTCCATCACTCATCGGTTCATCGTGAGAAGGTCAGAAGCTCTTATAGAGCTCGGCCTTTCACAATGTCAATGCTCATCTCGCTGGGATCTGTGGCTTGTAGCTCCACCTGTATCCCGTCAAGCTCCCTCTTGAACAGGTCCTTCGAGCTTGCATAAAGCATCTTGCTCCTCACTCTCGAGGTGTCAGGTGCCCTGTGCAGGAAGAACATAGTCAAAGTAGCAGATGCCTTCTGGCTAAGGTTATATGAATTCTTTCTTACTGAACTACTGATTTCTCCTTCTATATATATATATATATATATATATATAAACTATCTGATGACAGTGCACCGAGAAGAGATGGGAGTCTCTTGTTCTTGGATCTCTCTTTTAGGATATAATACTTTCTGTGTTATGTGATAAGATCAGTCATTATTTTCTTGATTCAGTTTGATACCAATAGGATATACAGAGGATCTACCAGTTTGATACCATTAAGCCGTTAGATGGGATAAATCTATTGATTTATGTTTTTGATCATAAAGAACCGAAAGTGAAGGGAATCTAATTCCTGATTTCTTCCTTCTCTTTTTGATCTCCCCATGAACCACACCAAGAAAGAAAGATATGTTGGCTCATCAGTGAAGGAGAAGAAACGTTATGGGCAATGAGGCATGCATAAGGTTCAGATTCTCCTAATGTTCTTACCAAGATATGAAGAAGATCTTGCTCTTCTGGCAGTTCTCGTCGGTGACGAAGTCGAAGTCGAAGACGGCGTAGCGGCATTCATCAGCCGGCAGGGAAGCCGTGAAGTCATCGTAGGTCTCCTCGGGCTGACCCAGCTTCTCCACCGTCACCTGCTGTATCCTCTCCTCGATCTTGAAGATGATAAACCTGTAGTTCCTCTTGGCCTTCAGCTCCAAGAACTTCAGCTTGCACTCATTGTTTACCGCCATTCCCGACGACGAATTCGCCTTATCAACGAAGAAAAAAAGACGGAGATTAACCATCACATGCATTTCTGTGGTTGTTCATCGAATCACCATCGGCGAATCTGAACACACGGCATTGAAAGAAAGAGAACGAGCTTGATTACCATGGTTTCTTTCCAACGAGGGGCGAAGAAGATTGAGAGAGGATTGAAGGCAAAAGGATTATGGGATGAGAAGGAAGGGAAGACTTTGATGGGAGGAAATGATGGTGGTGGTGGTGGTGGTGGTGTGGGGTGGGGGTCGGGGAGGGTGGTGGTGGGGGCAGGGCGGGCAGGGGTCGGATGTGGGTGCCGGGGCGGGGGAGGTTTGGGTTGGCAAGCTCCTCAAAGCACTTGCATGCAGCCACGTCCGGTCCTTTTGACCCGGCCAATCCATCTTATATGGACATCAGTATCTAAAACAATGGCGACATATCTGTCAGCCATCGCAGAATTAGGAGACACCATTTTCGTGTTCATAGTTTCGGTTTGTGCTAATTCGATCTTTAAATTTGGGTCATTTGAATTAAAATCAACTACCAATTTTGTTTTTTTTTTCTTCTTCTGATTTTTTAGGGTTTTTTTTATTCTCATGGACAAATTTTGTTCCTAAAACACGCTCGCCATTGATAATTTTAACTTCCGAACTTGATTTAGTAAATCTACTGATTACAGTCATTTTAACGACTTTGATTTGTTCAAATCATCCAATCTTAGTTATGAAATTTTTATTATATATATTAAAATTTTACAAAAATAATTTACTTTCAAATTATCGATTTGATTTCGGATGGAATTTAAGAATACTTTGGCACCTTTCATTGGGCATCGATCGTCTATTGCTCTTTATCTAATTAGAATATTGGATCTGACGATTTTTTGGGTTTACACTGACAACCTGTTCTTCGAAAAAACAGATTTTTTATTTTTTTTTGTGAAAATATACTATAATTAAAATAATTGATTGGGCCATTTTACAAATTTATGTTTCTTTTTGTTTAATTTAATAATCGGAAAGTCTAGCCAATACTAATATTTATATCAAGAAAATTTCACATATAAAAACAGATATATTAAACAATATATTATTATATTTAAAAAATATTAGTTTGATGATAGTGTATCAAATTCATTTCTCAAGGTTAGAACTTCGTCTGATATATTTTTCCTATTATCTAAGGTTGATGACTGATACGAACTTTATAAAATCTCTATCAAAATCGATATATATCACTTATCTTTACCAAAATAAAAAATAAAAAATAAAGCAAATGTTCTAAAAACTCAACCCAAAATAAATCTAGCAGTAAAAAACGAAGAATTTATACTCAACCAAACATTTCAAAGGATTATCCAATGTTGAATAATCTGTATAAAACAATCATTATATTCTTCCACTAGTATTAATAGTCTTACTCCTGCAAATAGAAAGATTATTTTTTTTTCACTTGAATCACATCACAGAAAAAAATTATTGTCGTATGAAGGCTCCTCTTCATCACAACCTTATTATACCATATAATACATATTCATTAGATGCCAGAATTGCTCATTTGGATTTACACTTCATGCATCTAAATTCCCATTTGATGATCCAACAAAACAATTCCATTGGTTAATGGATTAATGCTATGGCAAATCCCAACCCAAAACACCACAAAAAAAAAAAAAGAGGAGCAAACATGATTCCATGAACTTGCACCATATTATGTCAGAAAGACCTCAAGATAGGGCAAGTAATTCCAATTCTGAACTAAAATGCACTGTTGCAGGATCTGAATTCTCGTCCGAGACATCAAAAGTACAAGAACTTACAAGGAATAAAGCAATGCACAATTAAGATCCATCAGAAATAAGTTCATCTCATCTGATAGTTAAATTCAGGTAAAATAGAAAAACCGAATCAGAAGCTTTTACATGCAAAATGACCGACCATCAAAGGAAACTAAGAATGTAGGAGCATGCATTCATTATTAGCACCAAGAGGTAACACAACAGTCCAAACTGCAAACACTACTTTTTAAGGATTCTACAAACCATAATAATCAAACAGCAAACTTATACAAAAGCTTTACAAATAACTGAAATGTGGAACAGCAGTATTCAGACCTGTTTCATTATCAACAACAACAACAACGACAACAACAAGCCTTGCTGCTTCTTGTTTCATCAGAGTTGTGATATTCCACTATTGCAGTGTGGTAGAAGTCTGGCTATAAAAGATACCAAGATTCAAATGAAAAAAAACAGTGTACTGAAGTTTGAATACCATATTTGAAAAAGAAGACCGATAAACCACTGGATAGACCAGTAAAAGGATCAGTTATAACAAACAGGAAACTCATCATATAGTTCTACATGCTGAGAGAGAGGAAATCAAAGAATGGGCATACTAATGTGATTAGACATAAATTAATCTCTATTTAACACATGAGACAGGGAGCACACTAATGAACAAGGCTCATGTCAAGCTGTAACTGCCATTAACAGTTAACAACATTCACCTCATCTGTCTGGACCTAAAGTACATATGAGAGCAAGAAATGCCTTCTTACTCGAGTTGAACATTGCTCAACTTTGTCAACAATCAATAAGCAATGTTAAATATGCTTTATGATACTGAAAAGAAGCTGTGTGAAAAATAATACGTTGATCAGATTAACAAGAAACCTTTCTCACTTGGAGGAAATGTCATACAACCATTAAAACCATAATGCAGAAATTTGAAGACTGATCAAAACCAATTCCATCTCGTGAAATAGCATGATGTCCTTATGAATATCACCATATTCATTTTAAAGGCCAAAATTCATCTACTAGCCACAGCAATGGTACATCACTGCACTTCAAAGTGAGTCTTGCTCATTATGTTAAGGTTTTGTATTTCTTTCCTATTTTGCTCCATATTCTCTGATAAAGTGAGTCTGAAAGATGGGCTGACTTAAGTAGTTATGTCTAGAACTATAAATCCCATGCTTGTCAAGGTTTTGTATTTCTTTCCTATTTAGCTCCATATTCTCTGATAAAGTGAGTCTGAAAGATGGGCTGACTTAAGTAGTTATGTCTAGAACTATAAATCTCATGCAACTGCAACAACCTAGGTGATGTGTTTGGTTGTAAGAAAATGAAGGCAGTGCAGAAGTACAATTTCACCATCTCACCGTTTCCACTAGCTGTTAAGTTTTCCTACATGTAAAAACATAGGATTTCCTCTCTCCACGATAAAATTATGGTGCCAAAGTGAATATAAAATGGGCAACTACAAAAATGCAGAGAAGCCACATTGTTAAATCTAAGAATTTCCTAGATCTTTTAGGGATGAAATGGTAATAAAAATTATTCCCAGCCAATAAACAAAATATGCTTGACTAGCCAAGAAATAATTATCCCTACTAGCTGAAAGCAAATAATTTACAAACACAGATTGGGCTTCTCTTAATTAAAAAACAAATGTATCATCAATATATAGATGAAAAGAAATTGACGAGGAAAGTTACACCACGTAAAGCAAAAGAAAATCATAAACTATCACTGCAATGCAAGCAACTATCACCCAAAAGAGATCATTAACTATCACACTGAGGGTTCATTATGAAAATCACAGACATACAATGGATACCAGTTAAAGGTTGAAGTACATTCTACTAAAACGCAGATCTTAACATCTAAATGTAGGTGAATAATGACTCATATTAGGCATCCTTCAACTTCTTTGTCGCCTTTTCTTCTCTATCTTTTTAATAACACGTCTCATGAAAGGTTTATTATCCCAACTAGGCTTAACAAGCCTTTGGTACCGGCGAATCACTCTCCTTGCGATCAAGGTTCTTTGCTTCTTCTTAGGCCTTGCTGCAACAGGTGGTGAAGGTAGAATTGCAGGCACATTAGGAGAAACCGTTGGGACCTCCAGTGATACCTGTTGTGACCAACTCCTACTTAAGTCATTATATCCATCCATCCTTCTCATCAGTTCCTGCCATGCCACATATATGTTATGTTGGTAGCAATTGGTTTGCGTCTTAGTAATTAAACCAACTATAGATACAATACCAACCTCCACTCTCTCCTCCATTGCAGATAGTCTTGTCATCATATTGTCCTCCAAATAACGCACAGAGTGTTCAAGGGCCTCCAACCGTCGAGAGAGGTTGTGAACCTGCATCAAAGTGGGCAGAAATATCCTCAAATTTTATAGGTCACACAAAGATTACACAAAAATGGACAACTGATATAGGTAATATGCTGCATACCAGCACCTCAGAAACTGAATCTTCTCCGTGTGGCATGGGTTCCTCCAGCTGTGAGCTTGTGTTAGCATTCTCCATATCAAACTTTTGAAGGAAAAAGGATGAACCAAACTGCAAAAAGAAGTGGACAAAACAAAGGCAAAAGAAAAACTCAACTAAACAAAAGTGTGAACTTTTTCAATGGTATTTCGACCAAGACCATTCAGTTCCAGGTTTCCAGCCGATGCTCGAGATGCCATAAATGTTATATTAGACAATTCAGTTCTCTTCAATGCAAAACAAGGCAAGCATTTGCAAAATATACCAAAAAGTAAGACATTTAAATCTTTTATAGAAAGAAAAATGAGTGAGTAACTTGGATGATGCACCAACTACAAAACTTAAAATGGATCCAGGAATATTGGAAAAACAATAGAGAAAAAAAAGTTAATAGAAACCTAGTCGATCATTGACAAAGTTCCATAGTATCACTATGATGCCAAAAGATTATAATAAAAACAATAAAATATTTATTGTATGATTAATATCATCAAGTCACAAGATGGTCTCTTGAGGCGCCATATATGCTACGTATACCAATGCCTTGGGTTTCTAGTTCAACACAGAGCTACATTCCTGTAAGACATCTATGAGATAGCCAAAATCGCACCTTCCATTTCACACCCACTCTCATGCTCGGTCATTTATTGAGCATACGCAAGACAAAAACCAAATCTGCACCAAGACATCCTAGAGGGCAAAATATCGATATCTATGAATCCAAACCAGACAAAGGCGTTTCTCCAACTTATCAGCTTTAATCAGCTCAACAAAAACCAACCTTGACGGGTTTTAACCCATCGACATAGGCGCCCTGCTAAGATCCTCATTCTTATAAGGAACCAAAGGTAAAGGCCCAAAATCCCTGGCGCAAGGAAAAGCAAAAACGCCCTAAGTAATGAACAAAAAGGTTTCCTTTTTTATCCAGCTACGGATTAAATCCCTCAATATCACGCGATTTTTGTCGATATAGCCGCAAACAAGGAAGTTGCTTTGTAGATTACAGACCTTACAAGTCCTCCGATAACCACGAAAACACTTGGAACGAGAGAAAAACAGGGAAGGTTGTACTTTTAATTTTTCCGCGCACAAACGAGGAGGATAACAACGAGGGTAGAGATCACAGACCTCGCGGGGAAGAAACGTACCGCGCTTGGCTAATCGCCTCGAGAGGACGGTGGATTTCCCTTTCGATTTGCGAGAGGATCGTAGAAAACTCTGGCTCACGCCTCGCGCTCCCAGCCGAGTTTGGTTTGGCGTCCCCAAGTAGTCGCACTGGCTGTGGGTGCCACACATGGTCGCCGGTGGGGTCCACTACAAAGACCACTAAGAATGCTACAATTATTAATACTAATGTTCTCTTTTTTTTTTTTCTTTTTTCCTTCCTTCATTCAATAGCTTGTGATGAAAAAAATTTAATCAGAAATTTAATTTCTATATTTTACCGGAATTACCAAAGTTTTTATTATTCAACACATAACACGATGAAATTCTCTGCCAATAAAATAATAATTTCCGTATCAATTTTATTTTCATTTTACTTATAAATAAGATAAGTGAAACTTACCGATAGCCTTAGCAAAGAAACAACAAAAAATTAGAAGTATTTTTTTACAGAAAATAATTATTGATCTATAATCAACATTTTTGGAGATTATATATATATATATATATATATATATATATATATATATATATATATATATATATATATATATATATATATATATCCTTCTTTTATGGCGATCTCGCCTTCTTTCACAAAATATGATTTTGTGTGAACGCTATTTCATGCTTATGAATATAATAAACTAATTTATATTAAAATCATACGAAATATAACACCTTCGAAATTTTGCCTTCTAAAAACTCAACAACAGGTTGAATTGACTTGAAATCAATAATTACTTTTAATACAGTAGAAATAGAAATGGAGAAAAAAACAATGACTCAAACTGTGTTTTTTCTTTATAATTTTATCTCGGATTGTTCATAGTTATTTCTGAGGAAATTGGAAGACCCTGTTTGGTTCTGTTTCTTAAAACAAATTTGTTTTAGAAAACGAGGCCAGTTGTCAAGAAACGGTTTAGGAGGACAAATACAAACAGGTTTGTTGTTTTTAGCAAGTCGAAAACAGAAACGTTTCGTTTCCGGTGTCTGTGGTGGCAACGTGGCCTCTTGCAACCCCCATTTCCTCCCTAAAAAATATCTCGTCTTGTCTCCGTCGTCCCCAAAGTAGAAAGTAGGGTACTACATAGAAGGACCGGCCCAGCTCTCTTGAATCCAATGCTCGGTTCGGCTCGCATCGCCCTCTCTCGCCTCATCTCTCCCAGAAACGCTAGCTTTTCCGTCACCCTCCGCCTCGCCAAACCCCTCTCGTCCTTCACCCTGCAGGCTTTACCGGTCCCTGCAAAGATCCCTACTTTCGATTCTCGGGATCTGCGGAGAGCCTTCATCCCCTGCTCCCTCGTGCTGCCGTCGCCGGCGTTGCCTCTGTTCTCTAGATCCGCCTCTGACATGGCTTCCTCCAAGTCTGCAGCGTCCATCCATGACTTCACCGTCAAGGTTGGTCTCGTTGATTGGTCGCTTATTCTTGTGTTCATTTGGAATATTTGGAGCCCCCTTCGCGCAAAAAAAACGGAGGTATTTAGATGCGCAATCGATTGTTTATTTGGGTGCATTGTTTTAAAGATTGAATTTTGACACCAAATTGGATGCTCTTTGTTTGTTTCGAGATAAGTGATATTTGTGTCTCTGTAATTGCTTTAATTCTTCCCGTACGTCGTTTCTTTTAACACTCGAGGTTGGTTTGTCTACTGCTTAGTTATTTGTCTTCCGATGTGGCTTTGGAGGCTTCACGAAACGGTTCTGAGAATTTTTGGCCAGTTGTTATTGCGACATATAATTTATTTGAGATGTTTGTTTGATGCTTTCTCGTGTATTTGTGGAAGTTATCCTTCTGGATCAGATTTTTGTTCTGTGCATGAATTTTTGACGCTTGCGTTCATCTTATTCTTTCGTGCGAAGTCATTGTCGTGGTAACTTTTGTTTATTTAGTTTCGTTAAGGACACATATGAGTAATGTCGGCCCTACTTGGACATTCACGAACTTCAGATTTATTTCCTCTCTAAAAAAAGATCCATAAAAGAATAGAAGAGAACTTTCTTTGATTTAAATTGTTCAATGCTTTAAAGATCAGGTGTTGGGTTAAATTGCTCAATGCTTTAAAGATCAGGTTTTGGGTGAAGAGCTTTTGATATGAATTTATATCAACCTCCATTGCAGGATGCCATGGGAAAGGATGTGGATCTCAGCATGTACAAGGGGAAGGTTTTGCTGATTGTTAATGTGGCATCTCAATGGTAATCAGTCACCTTGATCATCTTCCTTTTATTGTCTGAGGTCTGACCTGAGGACACCAGATCTGAAGCATACAAAATTAATGACCGAGTTGTATTACTATTTGTATTCATTTATTTTGAAGCTGAATGACGTCAACTATTGTGTTTTTGTCTGATATGTAGTATCATATTCATATTGCTCTTAATTTATTCATCATCTAAATCTCTAATTTTTTTCGACTAGTGGGTTGACAAACTCAAATTATACGGAGCTCAGTCAGCTGTATGAGAAGTACAAGGGCAAAGGTATGTGCTTGTCGTGTAATCTTACATGAAGGAGAATTTAATATGTGGGTCATTTTTGGTCACTACCAAAATATTTGTTTGCTATCTTTTATCATGACCTCCTTAGTTAAAGATTGATACAGCTGCTTTCGTCTCTGAATGGAAGTGTGAGAAATCAAATGTAATTCTTTTGGTTGTTAAATACACATCTTTCAACAACATGGTCCACACTCAATTCTATATTACATGCACACTTGATGTGGGACATTCATTGGACCTTCTTGTGATTGCGCTTGATTCTTGATGTTGAATATGTTTTTTTTTTCAACTTAAATTTGTTGCCTGTTACAGATTTCGAAATTTTGGCTTTTCCATGCAATCAGTTCGGGGGGCAGGAACCAGGAAGCAACGAGGAGATTGTTGAATTTGCTTGCACTCGTTTTAAAGCCGAGTATCCAATCTTTGACAAGGTAATGCTTCTTTATTCATTTATGATCATGTCCGAGCTTCTTCTTCAGGTAAAGTAGAGAATTTAGAAAATCTTCCATTCCTAACATCATCATTTTCATGTAACACAGAGGTCATGCTTGCAATATTGCAGAATAATGTCATGAATTCAAGGGATTAATAACCTCACTCTTACTGCTTTGATTTTGTAATGTTTCCATGTGTTCATGCATCCTCTTCTTTCTCTTTTCTTTTCAGTAGGTTATCTTTTTTGTGCCACTAATCTTGTATCTAATAATTTTAACTAGTTATTTCAATAGTATAAACTGTACATGTCAGGCTAAATTCTTTGGTTGATCTTCCTACAAATTGATCTGTGTGATCTGTGATGAAGTAATCTTTCTGAATTAGGTTGATGTAAATGGCAACAATGCTGCGCCTGTCTACAAATTCCTTAAATCCAGCAAAGGTGGCATCCTGGGGGATGGCATCAAGTGGAACTTTGCCAAGTTCTTGATTGACAAAGATGGTCAGGTGGTGGACCGCTATGCTCCCACCACATCCCCTCTGAGCATTGAGGTAAACATCAAACACAACGCCGTCCCTTCGCTCATTTCCATTCTTCCTCCAAACCGGTGTCTTTTTACAAAATCATATCTTTTATCGATTCTATTACTCCTCTCGATCGTGCATGCCTTCTTTTTAACTTTAGCTAACATGTAAAAAACCTGCAGAAGGACATCAAGAAGCTCTTAGGCGAAGCCTAAATTGAGGGCACTTTGTTCAGCTTCTATAGAAATGCTACTGAAGGCAGCATATATCCTTGAAGTCCTAATAGCAGACCTTCATTTGTGTGACAGTCCTACATATGTATTTTGGGCTTATGCTAGAATTTTCATGGTGGATTTCTGCACTTTGTTGATTCAGTAATCTTTAAAAGTATCTACCATACAATTATTGCCTACCATTTGCTTATGTTGGTGCTGTTCCATGAATCTTCATTGTTTCACTAAGGAATCACAAGGAGAATATTTATCCATCTAATATGATCAATCTTGATCAGCAGTACGGTACCAACATATACACCAATATGCTAACTGGGTAGGGTGACTAACCACGGAGCTTTTCTAGGATGCCAATTTTGATAAGCAGCTATGGCATCTAACTTTGTTTTCAGAACTGTTTGACATCTAATGAAAATTATTTTTTTGTCAAATAAAAAATCTTGATCATCAATCCAAAGATGTGATTAAACACTGGCTTCTCTTTTTAATTCATGTTTGGAAGTGTTAAGATAGTTATCGAAGTGATATAATATGATATGTTGCATAGGTGATGATTCAAAGCATGCAATGCTTATATCATGTATCATGTTTTGGTGCAAAAGATTATCGACTCTATATATTGAACCCATCGAAAATAGATGTCTTACCAAAAAAGATTTATCTTCAATTGGTTTCACATGTCATTTACCAAAAATATTGTCTTAAAATGTTTTTAGTATTATTGGTAAAAATAAATATAAGATTATCATAATTTTGTTTCTTTTAACAAAGGTTTAGTGATGATGATAAAATTCATATCCAAAAACTTAGGATAAATTATTAAATAGATGACACATTCAAAATTATTTTGAATTGATTTTAGTCTCTATTGATCGAAAATAAATGTAAGACTTTCTTGAATCGATTTTACGACCTTATTGAAAATAAAAAAAATAAATGTTTAAGTGAGATAAGAATTCATTTTTTCGGATACTCCAGACCTCTGCATAATTGCCAACAGGAAAACGACTATGAAGTAGCATTGAAGCAATTCATACCCAGCTAAGCTATTCTAAAGCAGAAATTAATCTTCCTATCAACCCAAGGATTATGATTGCTTTGCATTATTAAGCTTGCCTGCTAACTCAATCCTGCATGAGTTCGAAGGATTCGTGCAGTCAAGTTCAAGAAGACAAGGAATGTAGAGAGCACATGATCACCAGTAAGAGACAGCTACATTGAGATGAGAGGTCTGACTTCCAACAAAATTTTCACCACATACATTGACAGCACAACACAACATAGCATGTTTTGAACAGATACTTAACTTAGTTCTTAACATACAACACAAACAGCAAATTAATCTAACAAGCATCAGGCGATGTCCGGAACAGAAGGCATGTTAGCATGAGTTGAAATTAAGACTTGAGTTGCAGCGAGTCTAGCGAATGATGACTCATATGAACAACACCACTTTGACACAACTATTAGTAGAAAGCTAGCCTCGCGTTAAGTCAATATCGATATGAGCATTCCTCATATCCAACTGCCTCGAACCAGGCCATCCCCCCACGACAGAAGACGGGGTAAGGTTTTGATCAGGAATTGCAGCGTATGGTGCACTTTGCTCATCCCCAACATGGAGTTCGGATGATTCGGCACCTGTTTCATTGCTGGATTTTGGTTTGCTCCTTGCCTTCGATCCAGCGAAAATGAAGCTTCCTACAATTACCTATAAGAGCACAGATCATTGAACAAATAACTAACACCAAAAAGACAAAAAAAAGAAGCCACCCATGGATCATGGAGAAAAAAAGCACAGGAGTACAATACTAACTTCAGCTGCAAAGTAGGGGATCTTGTTTTTACAGAGTTTCTTTCTGGTTAACAATTTGATTTACGAGAATAAAATCTAGAGGACTAGGTAGGGGATCAACAAAGAAGATAAATTGGTTCCACTCAAGCTCTGACTCAAGCACATTGACAAAGATATATGAATCGAGAGAACTGCGATGACATATAATTATCACCAAGGTTACACATGGACACAAGATATCGACATCCAAGGATATTATTATATAAAGCCTGAACTAGTTACCTGTACAGGGGTTGCAGCTATAAGCAGTCCTGCTACACCACCACCAATTACTCGACCATCAGGACTAGAAAGGGATATGCTCAGTCCTCCGGTTCTGCTTCGTGATCCATTATCGTTGTCGGTCAGCATGTATGAACCAGACAAGCAGAGTATTTCAAAACGGCCCTGACCAAAAACCCTACATTAGTTTGCAAACATGAAATCTCATGAAAATCCTCAATCAATGATATGAATGAGGTCATTTTCATATTGAAGCCAAAACCACAATAACGCTTGTGAGACAGGATGAAACAAAATCTGAAAGCACAGAGGAGATTCATATTATATAAATATATGTAAGGTAGAATAGACCATATGCTAAATGCTGAATCTGTAGATTCAACAATATGTTGAATAAGCATAAAATATATGTTCCTAATATTAGGAGGATCATGCAACTTACATCCACTAATGCTCAGTTGCTCATATTAGCTATTCAATATTCATCTTGCACTATGGGTAAACAACAAGAAAGAACAAAAATTTGAGAAGGGTGATGCCATAGGCTAAAAGGACAGGTCAGTGACCAAATATGGGCAATTAATGCTTATACAAGCTGAGACCAGTTTAAAATATCTAAGCATTTTGAAACCAAATATTTGTATTGAAGCCAGTAAATTGTTAAACTTGAATTAGTTAAACAAACCTGTCTAACATTCCTCGGAATCTGACTTCCATCAAAGTAAGTCATAGAGAGGTTTAGAGGGTCAAAAATTCTGGAAATCGTTTATATTGTAGTATTTTGCATGTGATAGTTTTTTAGTTCCTCCAAGCACTCAAGTTCATCCACTATAAAAAAAATGTGATCTTTTTTGCTGTCAACCACTAGATAGATTTCATATCAATCATTAGTAGCAAATAAACACTTGTAATTTATATTTAAGTCATATAAATCATGCACTGCAGTGCCAAACCTCATAAGTGACTGTCCCACCAGAAGTAGCAGACTGTCGAAGGGTCACAGTGGACACAGCACCATTTGCTGAGAGGATACATACAGCCCTTGGTCCCTGCTGTGAAAATGACATTATCTTTGCAGCAATGTCCTGATCAATAACAGTTACTGTTAATATCATCAGCATGTGCCACAGTGTAGTCAGTAGTCTACACAGTACAGGAAATAGGAACAAAGAAGCATGTTATGAAGTTCCACAAGGGAAACTGAAAACCACAACCATACAATGCTTTTTCCAGCAAAGTAAGCAAAACCATTAGTAATGAACCATAGTTCAAAATTATTGAAGGAAACAAAAGAATATAAAAGTGAAATATGCCCCCATATGAGCTGCATTATATGATTCAAAACTTATTTTCTCTATCCTAATTGTAGAAATTTTCTGTCAAAGAGAGCTAGCAGTATAAGAAGCAAAACATCTTGAAGCTTATGAAAAAAGTACCGAAAGGTAACGGCAACTAATACAATATTCCAGAATGTGTAATACAAGTCAAGCTCGATAGGCAGCAATTAATACTTGATGCCAACTACAGTGGCAACTAAAATATTGAACTTACAGTCAGTAAGCAGAATGATAATAACACTATTGTGGCATGCTTCGCTCTGAGAGCAAAAGAATTTTACCGAATCTTAGCAATATAATAACCATTGCCACACTCCACGATAAACAAAAAGAATCAAACAACATTTCTCTTGATTCAAAGAAAGATAACAGTAAGTTCATGTAATCTTGGAAATTAAATAGGATGCAAAGAAGAATATGCAGATTGAGATTGCAGTTCCATCCAGTCTATGAACCTCAAGTTATAAGGTGTGCTTCAATAATGGGCGACTGAATCGTTTTAGATAACAAGAAATAATGAATATTCACAGATGCCCTGTTAACTTCAAATTTGATGCAAGACTTGAACTCGATACCATTAGAACAGTAAGTTAACCTTAGTTGGTCAAAGAATATGCAATATGTTTCGACGGAAGCATATACACTTTAATCCACTTTTTTTCTGAAGAAATAGACTATAAAATCCATACCTCTCCTATCGCAATTGTTATAACATGTGGAGTAAAACCCATTCCGGCCGAACCAACAACCCATTCACCTGTTGCAAGGAAGTAACAGAAGAAAATTTAGAATCTATTCTGACAGTTTATATGGATGTCAACAAAAAAATATCTTAGTAATCAAACACATATAAATAAAAATTGTACGACCGAGAAGTTAATAAG
This sequence comes from Ensete glaucum, assembly GCA_021527575.1. Classification (NCBI taxonomy): domain Eukaryota; kingdom Viridiplantae; phylum Streptophyta; class Magnoliopsida; order Zingiberales; family Musaceae; genus Ensete; species Ensete glaucum. Next base: position 17,811,831 of record CM038559.1, read on the forward strand.
CTTTTAAAGAACTCCAGACAATTCTGGCACAATCGAACAGCAGCGGATTCACAGATGTTGCAGTAAAGAAATAGTATAATATTCAAACATCCTGACCATGGAGACGAAAGGGGAAGAAAAAAGGACAGCTTTTTTAAGTCGACAAATCTCGTTTTCGTAATTAAGATTCTCATAAAAAATTACTACTGATCATACATGCATATGTCTCCATCAAAGTTGAAACGACCTCAAACTTCATAGATCAAACCAAGCGGCATTGCATTATCCAAATTGTCATCCGTGTAATCCAACAAAGAGACACCAGATAAAGGAAGAAAAATGCAAAGTTCTGATGTACCAAGGAAAGCCAAAGAAGAGAGTTCTTTCACCCACCAAGTGATGCTAACTGTTGCTTCCTTCCAGTGCCTGGAGGTCGCCCTCTCCCCCGCTTCGGGGTAGGAAGGCCAGTGCCCGAAGCTGTCCCCGACCCGGTCACCGTTCCGGAAGGAGGAGTGGACGACAAAATAGGCGAAAGTGCCAAAGCTACACTCCCATCTGGGCCATACTTTCTCGGTCTTCCTCTCTTCCTCTTCACCGGCTCCGTCTTGCTGGCTCCCTCCCCCAGACCACCACCACCACCACCACCATGTGACGAGGCCGCTGGCGGGGAGTCTACCTGAAACGCCGCGGAACCAACACCAGAGGACGGGACGACAAGAATGGTGCCGGGGTTCGGCATCGACCGGACCCCAGGCTGTGCTGCCGCATGGAACCCAGGCTGCGAACCGGCAAGAGAACCAGGAATCCCTCTATGCGCGATGTAGTAAGCTGGACCCGACATCCCCATGGCGTCTCTCCCATCCATACAAGCACCGGAAGAGGAGCTGGTCCTCCTCTCCTCAAGAATCTAAAGGCAAAAAGATATAGCTAAACCACACAAAACACCAGCAAGATCGGAACTTTTAAGATTCTAGGCGAGACCAGAAGCGAAGCCGAACCCTAGAATCGAGGCTCAGCTCAAGAAACTCGGAGGCCATGGTGAAAAGCCAGAGGCAAATATCATTTCCAGCTGGTCCGCTCACAGTAAAACATGAAAAATTGCACCTTTATTTATTTTCCTCCATCAAATTCCCTCTTTCATGCAGGACAAGGTCAATAGTGACGTAAGAAGCGGCAGGGGTAGATAAGGAGGGCACCAGCTTCCAAAGCTTGCCCCTTTCCGAGAAATGGCGAGAACCTAGGCTCCGAAGGAGATTGGTGTAAGGTCCTAGAGCAGGAAATGGTGCAGTTAAGACCCCGAAACCTTCCAAGAACCCTACTTTCGCGAGCTTCCTCTCCCGCTTCTTCCTCCAACTGTTCTCTTTGTGCAAATGTCTTTAGAGAGAAAGAGAGAGGATTGGAAGGGCCGAGCGATGGCAATCGGAGCAGGAGAAGATGGTGCCCAGAGTCATTAATGAATGAACGAGGCAGGCGATCTCCGGGAAAGAGAAGCAGGACGACGGAAAGAGGGAAGAACCCACTATCGTTCTATATCTTGCTCATCTTGTTCTTCTTCTAACAACAGCAGGAAGAGAGAGGAGAGGTGAAAGGACGAGAGGAGAGAGTGTCTCGGCGTACGGTAGATACGGCGATGATAGGATAATTACAAAGCCTACATTTTCTTCCCCAAGAAAAAGAAATATATATATATATATATATATAATAAATATTGTGCGATATTTTCTGAAGAAACAAGGTGGAGACGATTGGTGCTCGTCATGTTTGCTGCTCGATCGAGACAGCGAGCACGCATCGTCTCGGGACCCGCAGCTGCGACGGCTAGTCTGCACCATTCGGCCCCACTTCGTCGGTCCAAAGCGCTGGAACTCCTACGCGCGACACGCCGGTCCTCCTTCCCACATGAGTTACTCATGCAGTGGGCCCCACGCTAGGTAGGTAAGAGACCCGGGTACGCGAGGCTGCGTGATCGGAAATCGCCTCCCGACGAATCGGATGACAAACGGAGCTGAGATGAGATCCGCAACGATGGATGGGATCGGCGAGATCCAGAGCCGTCCGATCCGAAACGGACGGACCGAAGCAGCGGCTCCGTGGCCACCACGACGCGAGGGCCGGTCCGGTGCGATGCGCGACGCGTCTCCGGCTTCCAACTCGAGCGGTAGCGGGACACGATGGGGGATACAGCCGAATCCCCCGCATAGAGGTTCGCGTGCGGGCGTTGACACGTGAGCGGCGGGCGGAGTACCGCCCTGCGCAACTGTGTGTGCAAGCGTGGCTCAGCTTTTGCAGCAGCAGATGACGCGGCGGGCTTTGGAATTGGTGCCTCTCACGGGCTCCAAAGTCCAAAACCGCCGGCTTCCCCTCCCCCTCCCCCTCCGACCCCACCGCCGCTCCCTGGTCGCGACACTGTCCTTGTTGTGATGCGCTCACGTGGATGCTGTGTTGCTCTATGAGTTCTGTATCCTTGCGATCGACACGGCATGGCAAAGGTTTATTATGCGTTTCCCTTCCCTCTCGTTCGTTGAAGAACAGGAACCGGCATGCCCACAAGCAGCAGCTGGAGTGTCTTCTCTCCATATGCAATCACTCTCTTTTGTAATAGCATGATCTGGCTGCTTAATTAAGTTGGCCTAGGAAATAGGAGGAATCACTTTCCAGATGAAACTTAGCTCGAGGAAGGTGCCTCACGCTCCTTCCAAATGGCTCTGAGCTCTTCTCAGCTGTGTTCCCAATTTGCCGGATGAGCCTGCGCGGCGGTTCTATGTTGTATACCATCAAGAAGAAGGAGAAAAGAATAATAGAAGACATCAGGGTTAATTTCAATTAATAATCTATAGTGTTTTGGAAAGAGTCAAGAATACCTATTCAATTAATAATCTATAGTGTTTTGGAAAGAGTTAAGAATACCTATTTATATGGATTAAAATATAAAATATAGATATTTTAAGATATTTAAAAATCTATCACATATAAATAAATCTTACCCTCATCTAAACTAGATTTAGATTTAAATTTTATCTAATCCTAACTCCTTAAATCAATCTTAACTAATTGAATTATTTTTGACACACCCGCTTAATTCAGGTAGTTATAATTAAAATTATTTTGAAAGAAATATTTTCTTCGTCAAATTTTTTGTGAAAACATCAACAAGCTGATCTTCGTTGTTGCAGCGGCTGTCTTATGTTTTTTCTCAGTCCATAGATTTTTGAAAACTTCTGACCTGAAATATTTTATCGTTTCTCTTGATATTTTTCTCTTTGATAGTCATCTTTGATGATATGATGAAGACTCTATATTTGTAGGATTGAATCCCTTTATATGCGAAAACTTTATCTTTCTTATTTTTTTCTTAGCTTTATTTACATCATCATAAACTTTTATCATCTTTATATATGTACCTTCATTGTTGCCCTTTGAGTTTAAGATCTCATCCTTTTTTCGTGGATGTATTTTATCAACTGTAGTTTCCAAATTATCATGACTTCGACCATCTAAGATAGTTTTCATAGATCCACAGAATTTTAGATGATCATAACTATTTTTCAATAATGTAAAATCTGAAAATAATAAGGGAAACACTTTGTTTTTTTATCATCCTTGCCCTTGCTATCAATTTTTTTTACTTTTTTATTATAAATCAAGTATTTTTATCATAAAAAATAACATAATATCATTTTCTCATTAGTTGTCCTATACTAATGAGATTTTATTTTAAATCAAGAATAAATAACACACATTAATAATTTTTTTACCATACTTTGTGTTCACAGCAATTGTTCCTTTTCCTTTTACTTAAACCTTTTTACGTTCCTTTTCCTTTTACTTAAACCTTTTTACAATTTCCCATATGCATAGTAGATCTGATCGAATCATAAAGCTTCTAAAACAAACTTTTATCCCCTGCCCCTGTTATATGATTACTGCATCCATTATCCAAAAACCAAACATATCTAGAATATTATTCATCAAATGCTATAAAGAAAATATTTTCTTCATCTCTTTTGTCATCATTACTTTTCTCATGATAGTTAGTTAGTTTGATTTTTGTTCCAACAATCTTTTCAAAATGATCATATATTTCACAATAAGAACATAAAGGAATATATTTGGATTTTTATTTTTGTACTAACAATTTTTTTCAATATGCCCTTTTTTTTGGAACAAAAATATTTTCGAGTTTCTCTGTTACCTTCATTTGATTGGCCTTGTCCTCTGTCATTTTGATCTATCCCTTGAGATCTAGTTTTTAGATTTTTCTTCTGTTCCTTTTTATGATCTATCTTCATTTGGAGAGCATATTCTGAAACCTCATTTGAAGATCTGTTTATTTTTTGTTCCTGAATTAAAAGAGAACATATTAATTCATCAATAGACAATGTACTTCTATCTTTTGCTTCTTCTATAACAATGGAGATCATATCAAATTTTGAAGATAAACTTTGTAAAACTTTTTTCACTACAATTTGATCTTTTAGATTTTCACCATAAGATCTCATTTGATTCATAATATAATAAATTTTTGAGAATAAATCAGTAATTGATTCCAAAATCTTTCATTATAAGAGTCTCAAATTCACGTTGAAGAATTTGAAGCTTTAAAATATTTTCCTTTTCTGTACCTCTAAATACACTTTTTAGTATCTTCCATGCTTATGTTGATGTTGATGCCATCATGATTTAGGAAAATAAAGAATCATCTATTGGTTGTTGTAGCATATAGAAGTCTTTTGTATCTCTTTGCATATTTTCATTTATATGATCCTTCAAGGAGAAGGAGAAGAGAATAATAGAAGACACCGTGATTATTTTTAATCAACATTGAATAGTACTATGGAATGAACCAAGAGCACTTATTTATATTGATTAAAAGATAAAATATAGATATTTTAAAACACTAAAAAATCTATCACATCTAAATAAATCTTACCCTCATACAAACAAATCACATCATCTAAACTAAATTTAAATTTTATATAATTCTAACTAATTAAATTAATCTTAATTAATTAAATTATTTCCAAGAGGCTCTACGCTATGGCTACGCCACTGTGAGCTTTAGGCCACTAGGACATGGGGAAAAGATTCACTGTTGTGCTTTTGGGCGCATGGCTTCATGCTTCTTGTTGAAGGCAAAAGTAGGCTGAGGACAAAGAGGGCTATGCTTTCAGTGTGATGTTTCAACCATCCGGCTGCCCAGCTGCTGATAATGACTAAAGTGATCTATGTCCAGATTTATCTTTTATATATATATATATATCATCTGTACCTTCAAAGAAAATTAAATCATACTCGTATTTAAGGTTATAGAAATAGATATAATTTGACGGGTTATGATACAAGCTTTAGAAATATTATAACAACAATAATAAAATCATAAATTTTAATTTTTATATGAATATTTATAGCTATTGAGACCTGTAAAAAAAAATATTTGTCTAATTCAGTTTAGAATAGTTAAATTTTTATTAAAATCTTTTTATTATCTTCTTTATCTCTCTTTATATATTAACATTAACTATTTCACCTTTTTTAAGTAATACATCTGAGGTCTCCTAACCACACCCTCGTATCATTTTAAACGATTTCATCTCGTTTTATATTCCGTTCTATTGAAGTGATACATAATCTCTTGCAAATCCAACTTTTTTTTTCTTATCTCTTTACGTCTATATTAATATTTTCATCGATAACATATTATATATTGTTTGTTTGTTGGTTATTCAACTTAAATTCATAAAATATTATTGGTCTTATAACTATATTATATTTTTTAATTAAAAAATATTAGATTAATGTTCATTTTAGTACATATGATTTTCGTCATCCACCACTTAACCCCATATATAATTCATATACTTTTAAAAATGTAGTATATAAACTTATCCCATCAAGTCTGAGTTAATAGATGTTAGAGTCTGTTTAGGTAGTATGCTGACTCGTAATAAACTATAAATATAATGAATTATGTAACTTAATTTTTTAAAGAAAATATAATTCAACCCCTATGGTTTTGGTCATTGATCACTTAATCCCTTTTGATTTTGCTCGTGACTAAAATAATCTAAATATTTTCAAAAACATAACATATAAGTCCCTCATATCTCAAATCTGAATTAACAAATATTATAATTTACTTACATGATATAATAATATATATAATTTAAATTAAAAATTAAAACTATCATTAATGATGGAAGGATGCATCATCGTGAAAGTGACCATCAACATCAATATTGAACCACTAATGTCTAACAGGACGTCGTACGCACATAGCCTCTCTCGTGCTGGTGACAAGCTTAGGAGCTTTCGGTCATGTCTCAAGTAGATGTGCGTCAACCATTTCGATGCTAGGCACGTAATGATCTCCTGATCTCTTTTCCTCTTGGGTGTTTTTGTCCCCATCGCCTCTCATTTTATTTTCTCATATGTTCCCACCCATCGTGCCTATAAAACCATAAGGTTTTAAATGATCCATGACTAAAATCACAATGGCTAAAATAGATCTTTTTTTAACTTAAATTTTACTTGTTATGATATTAATAGTTTGTTATGAATCAACATGTCATATAAACAAACTCTAACGGTTGACGTGAGAGGTTTATATACTATATTTTTGAAAGTATAAGAATTATTTTAAATATGAATAAATCTAAAAACTTAAATGGTCCATAATAAAAATCACATCAACTAAAATGAATCTTAACCCAAAGGTATTTGATGATTGTATAGGATTCCTAACGTTCCTTATTATTTTAACTATCTTAATTTTACTCTATGAATAATATATTCTCGCTGTCTTCATCTTGTTATATAATTTATTTAAGATATATAAGGTCTTTACTTAAATGAACTTCTTACCCATCCAATTAAACATTATTCTCCTGTTCGTTCCTAGAATTACTTAAATTATATCTTTATATATATATGTATATATAGTTTTATATATTTTAAAATCTTTAATTTCTAAGAATTGTCTCTGTGTCTCAAGTTCTCATAAGCTTTAGAAATAATAATATTTACGAGCTTACTAAGTTTTAAATGCTTGCATGATGGCGAGTGTGATGCACATGATTGTTGCAGGTGTTTGTGGCACTGGTTTCATCCTGTCTGCCTTCGTTTTGAAGTGATGCAAATGCAGAGATCTGATTCCTTCTGTCTGTTGGTATGTTTTATCTAATTTCTGATCTTGAAGTAATGCAAGTGCAGAGGAGATCTTGTATGACTAGGCAAGATTTATGATGCAAACCGTGCTTTGAAGTTGCAGAATACCAGATTAAAATATAACCAAGCCTGAATGATTAACTGAATAATAGGAGGATCTGTTCATGAAGATCTTTTGTTTTGTACCTTAAATCGTGCATTGCTGGTGTTAGTTTAATCATGTAAACATGCTTAAGGTGTAATTTGTAAGATATCCCAAAGTGAAAAAGAAAAGCCAACTGACAGTGCATCAAATAAAGGATAAATGTTAAAAATAATAATTTCACAGAATCACATAATCTAAAGTTTAAGACAAAAATTGCTACAATCTTCAAGGCAATCATATTCAAGGAAGGTTCATGTTTTGATCACAAGGCAATTCTGTAACTCTCTTGTTTGAAGAATCAGTAGATGTTTCCATTGACATACTACCAAATTACATCAAACATGAGCTAAGTTGGGACACATCACATTGATAGATCCCAACATGATTGGATCATACTCACCTTAATAGAATCAATAAAATTATATAAAATTATAATAATAACCCCAGCTAGTCATATCTATCTTATAAATAAGTGTGATTAGGGTCTAATTTGAGGCCTTAAGACTTAGTAGCCATCACTCTCTTTACTGGGTTGGTCGATCATGGTTTTCATCTACTAAAATCGACTATATAACTAACTAAGCCGCCTCCTACCTCTATTAAGGCAAGTTGGCTATAGGAGGGGCAAGAGGGTAAATTCATTTAGGAAGCACTCTCCTACGACTAGGGTTTTGAGTCCTATATAAGCTTTAGCCTCCACTTCTTTTCTATCAAACAAGATTAATTTTATTTAGCCTTGTGACTGATCCTAGGAGAGAGGAACCCCTATAATGTTTCGAGGGTTGATCCTACTCAAAGACCAAAATTCTATAGAGCTCTTCTGGGGTATCATCATCTGGTATCAAAGCCGTGTTCCTATTGCCCCTGCTGCCATCTTTGCCGCCTCTACCCTTTCAAGCAATTCCCATAATTATGGCAATACATGCCTACATCTTCCACCCAAACTGTAGATCAAATCAATCTGCTACTACCCCTACGTTTGAAATTGGAGATCTAATATATTTTCATCATCCATGCCTATTTGCTACTGTTATTCCTTTGCCTTACATATTGGAGAAGTTTTTTCATCTTTTTCTTGCTGCAAAATTCTACCATCGCAAACTTGATCATTGTTGTGAAGGGGAAATACTGTAGAAAATTTCAACCGATTGTTGCTTCTTGAAATTGAACTATTGCTCATCCTTTTTAGTTGAAACTTTTACACAAATTTATAGATCATCTTAGCTTTCATTTAAGATTGATCTCTAGAAAAAAACTCTTTCTAAAACTAGACTTACAATACTACAATTCATCATCGCACATTGTTGGAATTTTATGACGAAGAATCTGTCTTTCTTCTTTTCACCTATTTTCCTATCGTTACGCTATCAAAATTTTATCAAATCTTTTGCTGATATTGTCTACATTTGAACCAAGGTTTGGCTATCAAAATTTTTGCATATTTTTCTTAGATTCTCTTCTGGAATTTACGTTGAGAACTCACTACTTCTTCGGCGCAAATTCTGTTCGACAGAACAGCACATACGTAATGATCTTTCGTCAAATCCTATCAGATTTTCACTGCTATTTATCTAGATTTGAAACTCTCATTTTCTCATCTTCATCCCCTACCACCACAGCCCCAAATTTCATAATTTTTCATTTGGATTTTCGTTGAGAAACTATTGTCGACGATAATTCTGCTTTTGTAAGACAACATACACTACAACGAACTTCGTCAAATTCTATCAAACCTTCATTGCCATCTCTTCTAGATCTGAAACCATCTTTCCCTAACTTTCACCCTCTACCATCACAACCCCAAAACCTTATCAAACCACAGCCAAAACCATACCCAAATCAGCTATAAAATTGCCTAAAATCATAGCCTTCTACAACTAGCACCTATTCACAACATACCCCTACTGATCCCTATCAAACATTTGCTGTCATCTATCCCAGATCCAAAATCCTTTTTCCTAACCTTCATCCACTGCTATCACATCCCCAAAATCACACCAAATCATAGCCAAAACTCCATAAAACTGCAGCCCAAACTGCACTCAAAACAGCCACAAAACCAGTCCCAAAAATCATAACCTTCGGTCCACCAACCTTTCAGCCACCCAATCTCCCTTATCCCTTCAATCGCAGCACGCATCACTCACTGCACAATGCTGTTAACAGTGACCTCTCACTGCCATCCTCTTTGATCACAGCCAACAGTGATCCTTTATGGTAAAAAAGCTACCAATAATGATCTTTCGCTGCAATCTATCTACATCATAGCCTGCAGCAATCTTTTGCTGCCAACTGTGTTGATTGCGGCCAGCATCAAAGTGAACACGACCAGTAGCAGTCTCTCGATCCATACCGCCGTTGTCTTTTTTTTGCAATAGTCATGCACTCTGTTGCCCCGTCTTCCCCCTATTGCAGTCACATCTTTGTTGCAACCAACTCCACCTACAACCACGAAGTCACACCAGAGCTGCAACCGATGTAGTTGCTGCCCTCTTCTTTCTCCATCATTACTGTTGCCTTCCAACTCAGATCTTTTGGCTGCCATCTTCCAATAGATATCAACCACCTGAAAAATTATAGCCTTAATGACCTTGCAGCATTACCATAGAACCACAATCGATGTTATTATTGTTGTCTTCTTCCTCTATGTTGTTGCTACCCTTAGCTGCCATCCTCTATCAACGTAGTACCCACTTGGAGATTTAACCACCGCAACCCAAACAATTTTGCAGCAATATCACAACAACACTTTCTCATCCTTTTGTTGCTATTGTTACCTTCAACATGAAGATTGCAGCTATACTCTTCAACCGGTTTATTTAATAGGTTAGAGATCCTTAAGTCATGACATCGATGGGCCTATTTGAAACCAAATTAGAGGCTTTCGAGACACGTATGGATGCTAGACTACATACTCTCTTTGATGAGTTTAGATTGGATTGATCATCGAGCCCAAGAAGATCACAACATGGAGCAAATTCTGATTGCAAAAAGAACCCACTAGAGATAAAAGTGAAGTTAAGATATAACAACCCTACACCTCAACGACATTGATCTCCTTTACACAACTTCAAGAAGGGCATATTAATCAAGATACTTAGAGCATAAGAGCCATATCCCAACCAAAAGCATATAAACCTTCAGTGTGAATTAATTACAAGAACCTTGACGGAGAACTAACGATGATCCTTCAAACCTCCACCATACAAGAGTACCAAAACAGGTTTGAAAGGTTATCTAATCGAACTTATGATTGGTCTTAAAAGCAGATATTAAAGACTTTTATTGAGAGCTTGAAGCCGGAGATTCAGGAAGAAGTTAAAGTATAACGACCGTACACACTTAAGGCAACCATCTCCTTTGCATAACATCAAGAGGAGTGATTAAACTATGAAGCCTAGAGGACTAGGGTCGCTCCCCGACCAGCGACACCAAAGCTTTCACCTTCTCCTACTATAAGTCGACCTCCTTAGCCGAAGAAATTAACAAGAGAAGACCTTCATGACGGATCGGCAAAGGACCTATGTGGGTAAGATGATAAACTATGGAGCCTAGAACACCAATGTAAAAAGGAAACACTACTGATGATTGCGCCCACTGAAGAATACAAACTTGAAAATACAGCTCTCGAGCCTAAGGAGAAGGATACACCAGTACAGGTCATTTGCATGGTCCTTACCTTAGCTGGCTACACAAACCTGCAAAAATTGAAGATCGAAAGGTTTCTCGAGTAGCAATCTGTCATCGTCCTCATCGACGTCGGGAGCACACACAACTTCATGAGCAGTAAGGTTACTGCCCATTTAATGCTCCAAAAAGAAGATTACATCGGGTTTGAAGTCAAGGTAGCTAATAGCCAAATTCTGAAGTGCAACCAGAAGTGCCCATGGATAAAATTAATCCTTCAGGAGCAAGACGTAATTGCTAATTTTTTCCTCCTCTGTCTCAATGATTTTGATATAGTGCCAGACACTGATTGGTTGTCCATGATTGGAGACATTTTCTAAAATTTTTTGAAGCTAACTATGAAATTCTTCAACAAAGGAAAACAAGTGATCCTACGAGGAAGCTAAGCGACTATGACCACAACACAACACTTGGAGAAGATACCAAAAGAAGAATCTAGCGGCTTCTCAATTCAAATTCAAGAGTTTCAGGAGATGAACCCAAAGAAGATTGAAGATAAGAACCCTCTCCCACAGCTTGCTGAAATTTTGGGAGTCTCCACCAAACTGAGCCTACTACCTCCTATCAAGATGCCTGACTCCCCTATGCTGAACTGGCTGAAATTACCACCATCCGATGCTTGGCCAGATTACTACCCGCAGAAGATCAAAGATAAAAGGGTCACCCAAGAGATGACAGAGACACAAATTATTTGGCTGTGCTTATTTTTCATTGCGACACATCCCTACATACTTTTCCCCAGGGATAAACTACTTCTAAAGTGTTACATCCCGCCGAACTCATTATGGTTGTTGATGTAGTGCTTCCAGATCTCAGGTGACTTCCATGACTTCTCTTAGGAATGTACCATGATGCTTAAAGACTTCTCTGATGATGACCTCCAATCTACGATCTAAGACCGTGAAAAAATTGAGCCCATCAAGTGACGAAATCAGAATAAGAGAAGGATCATTCGTAGATCTCAATAAAATATCATCCCTCTTATTATGAAGAAAGATGCACCACTTGGCCGAGTGGAACTATAACCCTCACGACCATGATGTTGTCTACACCAAGTCATGGCTAGATGTTTATGATTGAAGCAAACACATCCAGAGTTGGGATCGATGTCACCCTTATGCAAGATGGTCCATGGCACGAAAGAGGAGTAAGCCTAGAAGAATTGCAATTCATGCTCATGCCAGATTGGACTCTCATTATTTTGAACCAGACTAGAGAGAAGTCACCATTCCAAAAGAAAGATTGGCTATTACTAAAGACTAACTATATGACAGTATATGCAAAGAAGAAACGGCCTCCCGATAAACTTCAGAATGGATGAAAAATTAAAGATCAAGTTTTCCTACACCTCCAGCCCGATCAGTAGGAAATTCAAGCCTTAAGGAAGTGGTCTCCCTATTTCTTTGGGCCTTGTAAAATTGAGGATCACATTGGGACCCTAACCTGGAGATCAGATCCACGCACCAGATCAAGATTACAGTTGATCCTCCAGATATCCCACCTCAAATGGAAATTTAAAGAAGACGCCTCAGCCCAAATTCTTCCAACTAACTCCCAAGCTGATGAGGAGGTCAAAGTTCAATTAATGATCATATGGGAATCATACGAGGAGCTGAACACCCGATCCCCAGAGTTCATGAACCCTTAGCCTTGAGGACAAGACTGATTCAAAGAGGACGGACTTGATAGGACCCTAGTAGGATTGGGTCTTACTCACCTTAATAGAGTCAATAAAACTCTATAAAATTGTAATAAAAACCCCACCTAGTCACCTCTATCTTATAAAGAAGTGTAGCTATGGTTTAGTTTGGAGCCCTAAAGTTGGTTATGTAGCCAACTAATCAGACGCTTACCCCTATTAAGGTAGGTTAGCTATAGGAGATGTAAGGGGTAAATTCACTTAGGAAGCACCCCCCTAGGGAGCGAGGGTTTTGAGCCCTATATAAGCTATAGCCTCCACCTATTTTCCATTAAGCAAGATTACTTTTATTTCAACCTTATGACCGACCCTAGGAGGGAGGAACCCCTATAACATTACAAGGATTGATCCCGCTCAAAGATCAAAATCCTATAGAGCTTTGCTGGCGTTATATCACACATCAAGAAAATGTTAGTCATAATTCAACTTATACTTCGTGAAACTATCATCAGGTTGTTATGTATGAAAGGTATTCAACATCATAAAAGCGTGTAATTTCAACAGATATACCTTTTAACAAAGGCTGTACCTCTTTCTTATGAACAAAGGTTACATTGTAACTATGCACATGAACATGGTATACCACGGGATCAACAAGGACTTACATTGGGTATAATGCCAAAATTTGTCATCATGTAAAACTTGCAACTTGATCTACTCTTCCTGGATTATGCTCATTGCAGATAATAACACTCTTGATCTTCTAGTAGATTCCAGAATGTTAATTCTGGTGAGGATTGATGCAAATATTTTGTCATTGGAGAAAAGGGTGAACCTACAAAGAACAATGGAGGTACCTGTTCTACTCTATTTTTAACTTCTCTTTTCTCTTCAACTGTGATTCCCCCAATCAAATGCCTGACTTCCTCCTCAAAGAGTAATTTCAATGAATTAGATTGCAACATTTGCCTGTTCTCCTGATTAACAGGTGCAGAAGCTTCAGAACCATGCAGGATAGCAATGCAGATGGAGAATGCCTGTAGAGATGAAAATCTTGCATGGAAATCAACTAAATACTGTCGCCCATCGGTCGTTATCGAGAGTGCAGGCACCTTTTCTTTACTTCCCTGTTTAAAAGTAGAAACAGAACATAGTCACGAACAGCATACCGATGATCTAGTGATAGCATATAATTAGTACTAAGACATGACACAGATTGGCATTAGCCCAACTAGATAGGAACAAACCCAAAACATATGAGCATACCTGACCAAAGAGAAAAATGGACTTTTGAGTGTCCGTCAATGAATTATACACCCAATCATCAACATAGGTATTCTGAAATACTTCAAGGGGACAGCCCATGTCCCACCCACCACAATCACACCCTTCACCAAACCTCCATCTATCTAGTAAAGTTGATGGGCATCCAGCATCAACATTTGGCAAACCATGCGTCCCGCTTGGAGTAATGACTTTCACAATTGCAGAATTCAGGTCGTTGCATATACCTTTCGGGCTGACCTCTTTCATTTCTTCTGAACACTCTTTCTTTGTAAAAGGAGTTTGAATCACAATAGCTGCAATCTCAAGTTCAGGATGCAGGTCTGCTGGCAACCATGGGTATGGAGTGGAGTCATCCAACTCATAACTACCAAGAGTATACCTGATAGGATGTTGACATTTCATTAAGTTGTTTGGCATCAAGGTTTCCTCTGTGACTAACTTCTCCATGACATTACTCTGAAGAGGACAAGTGGCATCTAAGGAACACTCAGAACTTTCTTCAACAGAAAAACTCCTTTTTGCCTGCCCAATGTCGTATAAAATAAATTCTGTGACAGAAGAGTTCACCGCAGGCTTATTTTCTCTCATTTCTGAGCAAAGACAACCTGAAACCTGCAACTGGCCAACTGTAGGTGGTGATTGCCCATGCTTGTCTATTTTCCTACTCCATGTGTTATAGTTCCTCTTTTTAGTGCTATGGATGGTGTAAACCCAATTAAACATATTATCTGTTCGCCACACCTTTGCTGAAAGAACAACTTCTGGATCTTTTACATGGAATTCAAATGATGGATTGCCACTATTAGTTTCCAGTTTAAGAATTCCATGTAAGTGAGCAGGCACTGAAAAAGAAGTCAATACTTTCTCTCCTCTCAGCTTTGCATCAGACTCCACCTCTCGCATTGCCTTTGAGTAGTCATTGGCTATAGATTTGTCCAAAACGCCACTGTTCCTGATTTTTGCAGCATCCATATCTGTGCTTGAAGTGTTCTCTGATTCTACACTCCGCGAATTGTGCAGAGATTTGGATTTCATGACTGGATCAAACAATCTCTTAAGTGGAATAAACTTAGTTTTTGGACTGCCATTACAATAACTATATTGTGACTGAAAAGGTGCTTTTGACTTGCCTGCCTTGGCCATGGACTTGGGCGGGAAACTTGATGGATGGCTGTTGCACTCAGACACTTGTTCCTTGAGATATCCTGCCTCAAACAATACTGGAGCTGCTTTTGTATGACACTCCATACCAACAGTGTGCAAGCAGATCCCTAAGAGATCATCTACTGACCTTTCTAATGGGACCAAATCAGAGCACGAGATATTCTCACTTGAATGTTTGTCAGTGAGATCGTGCAAGGAAAGATCCAGAAAATCTATGGATCTTATCGTAATCGAGTGTCTGGTGTCAGTAGTTAACAGCTTTGACTCACCATTTAAAGAAACAGCAGCTGAATATCTATGTTGAGAAGATAAAACAACTTCCTTGGAGCAAAACTGCGGCAAGGAATTGGCAATTTCAAATGAAATAAAAGCATCATCACTGCAGGCTGATTCCTTTTTGATCCTTCCGTCTCTTACTTCTCTCATTCTCCATACTTCTTTTGAGCTCAGATACATGGAACCTCTCTTTAGCATGTCACTGTCTCTAGTATCTTCAGAAGTTTCAGATGGCATGGTTCCACAATACAGACCCGAAGAATAACTGCAGCTCAGTTTTCTTGAGTCACCAACCAAGCTTCCCAGGCAGCAGCATATGTTGTCAATTTTCAAATTACAGTCTCATCTGGATTTGTACTGCTCAAAACAGATGTACCGACACTATTAGGTCTTGGCCCTTGTTCTTGCTTGAAAAGAGTTTTCAGATCCAAAACTACATGTTGCCCCATGAATATAGAAAAAAAAATAAAAACCTGCTGAATTCTGATGAATACAAGAATTACATAAAACTAGGCATTTACATTTACATGTCGTAGCAATCACATGTATATTAGTTTCCAAAGTAGATTAACAGTACTGAACAAAAATGTGTTTCACTGGATATGCTAGTAGATGCTTGATATTCAAGCGAATGATACCAGCAATAAAGTGATAATAACAAGTAAACTGAAATGACAAAATTAAAGAGATATGCTTATCCATCATTACACGACCATTTTCTTTTTTCGAGGGAAGTCATAAAAGTATGAGGATTATGCAGCATTAGTATGCCAAAATGCTCTAATAGAGAAAAATATGTGTAGTTTCTCATGCAAAGATCATTACTCGACCAACAATTCAGTCAAATAATAAGAAACACAAAAGTCCACAAACCTATATCAGTCATTAGCTGGCTTATTATGATTTTGACGCAAACTTGAAAAGGACAAAAAAACATGGAATGACTGAGAGTTTCTTTTGTTTGCCGCATGGAGGGCACATGGAAATCAAATATAAGCATGAGCTATAGATTAATGTCTATACATTTTATCCAGGATCACTGTGGAGCATGATGCATGCAGGTTGTGCCGCATCATGCTAGCCAGTGCCAATCAGGCATCCCGTCCAGATTCATCTACGGGGAGGCTAGGACATTGTTCCTTGCATCAAAGACATGACAGCCACTACCAAAATCCTTGTATAATTAGTCTCAAGCATGTCAAGAAGCATTCTAAACCTTTAGAATTGTGCACTAAGGACCTTAAGCACCATTTCCATTCTGATCCAAGTCCAGCCATCAGATGCCCGAATTTCTTAAATGTGGGAAACCTGAACCTTCTATGTTCCACTAAAACATTGTCCTTAAAGTAAATGAAGTGTACAAAGCCAATCATCAAATTATCTCCAATAATCGTTGTAAAGATAGTGCTAATGATTGGCATAACAAAGTACACAACCATGCAGGCGACCAACATGAATCAACTTAGTAAATCCTGAAAGATAAATCAAATGGCAGACTTTGAAAACTAGAATAAGCACCTTTATTATAAAGGAGTTCTCGTTTGGGCTGTAACACTAGAGCTACCTTTTATAGACAAGAAAGAACTGGACCCTCCCTCTGACGAACTCAATTCTAATAGCTTTTCTCACTTTCCTTAAGAAACAATCCCAAGATAGCAGAAATATCTCATACATTATATGATGCTCCAATTTGCAAATTGAAAAAGTAAAGAACCAGCAGCTCATAATTTTTGAATGAGCTGAAACACTGAAACACTTTTTATCGTCTTGTAAGAAGTAGAATCTAGCAGCATGCAACAACTGAAGCTTCCACCGCAAAAAGTGTTAAAGTTCTACATGACTAACTAAACTAATTTCAGAATACCATAAGTGCAAGGTAAGATAAGTCTATCAAACACCTTAATGTGACATAACCTCAAGGAATTCATTCTTCAAAGAATATTTTGCAGTACTTGCAACTTAAGTCATGGAGGAATCTTTTCAGAGCAAGAAGCCTTTTGTGAGTGTCCTAAAGAAGTAAGACAAAAGCACTAAAAGGAAGAAGAATGCAAAACAATAATATGGATAAAGTAGACTTGAAAATCACTTAATATTGATCAGGTTTTAGACATTGCATAAGTTGTAAAAAACCTTTATCATTACATGTATTTGCATCATCATGTCATGCTAACGTGTCTAACAACATCTGACTATCAATAAAAGCTAACTCAGATACAAAAAGGCATGCACAACTAAATTATCTGTTAACCACAATGAAGACAGGAAAAGGCATTCCCTGCCTGATATTTTGGTGTTCCATTTTTCTCTGCAATGAAAAGGAATTACATTCTTATGAGTCCATGGCACAGGTACTTATATTTGTTTCTTTCGAACTCCTACCAATCCCTAAACTCAAGTGTCAAGACACAGCTTCAAACGGTACTATGAATTGCCTCCTATATCATAAATAGAAGATATTCAGGTTCCTAAGAAAAAACCTCATTGATCAGTCTAGAAAAGTGACTTTAGAGAGATATAAATACCATAACAAGGATACAAAATGAAGATGCAATGGTCGATTGAAAAAAGTCAGGTTGAGGCAAATTTCTTTGAATTGTAAGAAAAACATAACCTATGTGATAATTTTGGTACGATTTACTATTAATAAACTCATATGTGCACAGATATGAGGAAGAGATAGTATGAAAATAAAAGTACATAAAAATAAAGTGCTTAATAGAATGTGAATATGTTTTATGCTTGGCATCTATTCTTTGTTTGATAAATCATGTTCACCACATTACAGTTTAATCCAGTTCATGAAATAGAATAATTTTACAATGCAGACTAAGTAATATTTGATGTACTATGGTCTGGAAGCAGAAAATGTGTAAGCATAGCAACTAGATCGAAGGAAAATGTTGACATTCATGAAGTTACCTTCAAGGCTGATGAGGGGTGTGTTAGAATACCAGATTGCCTAGGAGCCATGATAATAGCCGCCTAGAGTTCACAATTATCAAAATGAAGAAATAATAGGTCTGTCCACTAATATCATACAAAAACACAGATGAATGTGTTTCTGTTGTGAATTCATAATTGCAGTCATTGTTGACAAGCATAGAAAGAGGTACACAAGAGATCTGAGGAAGCTTCATAATGTAGTACGTAAGGCCGATAGCATATTGGACAAAGGACCACAGGAACAAGCAAAATAAATGAGCAATGATTTATGGAAAGACCGAAATTGCAGAGGAAGTAACAAGATATATGGATTAGAATCTAAGTTCCATTATCGTGTTTTCTGAAAACAAGGAAATAATATATTACATTTGCTACAAATTG
The DNA here is from genome assembly GCA_021527575.1 of Ensete glaucum. NCBI lineage: Eukaryota > Viridiplantae > Streptophyta > Magnoliopsida > Zingiberales > Musaceae > Ensete > Ensete glaucum. Next base: position 17,830,496 of record CM038559.1, read on the forward strand.
TTGCACCATCAAGGAATTAGAGTTCCTGGAATGTAATGTTTGCAAGCAGCATATAAATTATATTTACTAGTTACTTATCAAAACCAGGAAAATGACTTTGATACTAGTGGTTCCTGAAAATTTCTCATTATTACTATGAAATCAGCTTTGTATTTCCTCTCACAAGACTTCTTCTGTCATATATTCTTGCAGTTCATTAGTGAAGAGGCAATCATAAATATTCTAATGAACCATGAGACTAACATCATAAAAAATGTATTTCAACTATTAAGTGAAATATAACTTATATTTCAATCAAGAGCCAGTACGCAAACATATCTTTCCAACTAGAATTTGCTGAAATATCCATTACAGGCCATTCTTTGTTTCCCTAACATTACATATTTTTAGAAATATGTATCAAAGTATTCTTTAACAGTTACCTACATCTTTAAAATTTCTTTTGAAAAATGGCATCATGAATAAATGCCAATGTACTAAAATACCATCATTAAACAAAAATTAATTTGAATCTTGGAAATTAGACGCACAGAAGAAACCAATACCCACTTATGCAGAGAGAAGAACCAACGAGCAGCGGCAGCAGCAGCAGCAAATGGCTGACGAACCAATAACACGAGAAGAGAGGTTCACTCGTGGTTAAGCCGCAATATAAATGAGAAAGAAACCCACATGATAGCAAATCAAAGCAATAAAGACTCATGGAGACAACTGTATCTTCTCATATCATCTCGGCCACAGGAAGAGAATAAAAGCAGCGAAACGTGGTTGAACGGCAAATCCGCAAACAGAGAGAGTCGTCATCGATCAATCAATCAAAAATCCATCCCGGGAATAGCAACGATGCTATCAAGAACGGTCCCTTCGCTTATCACCTCTTAGCCATTTCTCCTCAAAAGATTCATCATAGAATCATAAAGGAGACATCTTCACTCCTACAAACAACATTTTGCACGAGAAGACGAGCTCAGCAGTAAGAAAACCCTAATTTCTCAATGCTCATTATTTAAAACCGATCCAGAAACCTCGACCGAACTACCTCTGTTCGCTCTAAGAGAGACCGCGGCGAAAGGGAGGAAAAGTTACGCCGATGACCGTGCGATTGCACTGACACGGAGCAATGCCGGGCGCTTAAAGTGCAGAAATTTGATGCTCGAGCTCTCGTCATCCAGTTCTCACCTTACAACTTATTAAAGCAGCAGCCTGGATAGCTAATTGAAGAGGAAGAGTAGTAGGATTTGGTCCTCCCCCTCTCATGTAGATAGCTAAAATTTCGTGTATGAAAATTAGGCAAAATATTTATCAAATTCCTCAAATTTTTTCATAATCCCGATTTCAGAGATTGTTCTTTTACAGCGAACATAATTCAAGAAACACATGTGCATCCTGAATTCTCCCTCATCTAATGTTATAAAACCCATATCTAATCCAAGTCTAATCTAAGTGGATTCAGCTGGCGAGCGAAATATTGGGTCAGAAGTCAAACAAGAAGGCGAGGGAAGCTATGCAATGTTGAATAGGTGCCGCCGATAGCTGTCCGTATCCAACCGAACGCCGTGCACATCGACGATAGATTCGCTGGCGAGGCCACGGTCTCTTGCCCACCTCACGCGCATGTGGATACGGAGCTGTTTGTGCCTCACCCGAAGCCTAAAGTGAGGAAAAGGCTGCTACGTAAAAGCTGTATTGATGGGGACGTGTCGTCCCCTTCTCCATCTTCTCTTTTCCTTTTTACTCTTAAAGGGGGGCAATGAGCTTCTTTTAACAGGACTTCTTCCATGTCACATAAATGCCTCGTCTCATGTTCCATAATGTTTCTTTTTATTAGAGCAAAACTGCATTTGATCGCTTGCCTTTCTAAGAATTCATATCATGTACATCAACATGATCAGATCGCATTTGGCTTTTCGCTGGACACATCTTCATCTCTCATCGCTGTGCAAACTAGAAAAGCTCCAAAACCACTTTTAGAGGATACATTTGGCTTATCCCTTCCCCCAACTGTTACATCATTCAAGATCCAATTCCTGTATGTATCCAATGTCAATCAACATCTTTCTTTCCCAGAATCACTATTTGCGGAGCTGTTCTTGATGGGATAATAATGTTCACACAAATTTGTGCTTCATGTTAGCATTATGCGAAAAAAATTAAATATCAAAATTTAAAATTAAATAACAATCGATCTAAAAAATTAATATGATGCATACATTTTTAATATTGCTATTCAGAAAAATCTTTATCTGATCTGCAAACACACCATCGTCGTCAGATCTAAGATTTGTAATAATATTAATGTACAAACAGACCTAAACTCACATTCTTTTCTCTTCCTATCTTTTCATAGGACCATTATGATTGATAGATTTAAGAACATAATAATATGAGTGAGAAACTATAATCTTTCATTGATCGACTCACGTGACAAAGTGAGATATAGAGAAGATCTGTAATCTCTCAATCATGTCACGTGTTTCTATTATTCTCATAATCATTCATATGTATTATGTTCCTAGTAGGTCATGTCTATTTATAGGCGAGAGTAGATGATCTAGGATAAGTAATTATGAGAGTTAATCCGATCAAAGACATCTCCTAAAAAATCATACTTTAATTGGACTTCCTTTCTATTGGTTAATAGTCATAATCATAATCCAATTATATTCATAATATATCTTAATTAAATAGGATCACATAACCTAATATTCTCTCACTTGACCCATTAATTTGGTAAGATACAAAAGATTTAAAATTAAAATAAATAAATAAAATTTATTTGAAAATAAGGTTACATAATTGGATTTTGAAATTTTAAAAAATTACAGCATAGATTTTAAGATAGGCTAATAAGTCTAATAAATACAATAATACTACATTAAGTTTAACTAGCAACGTGAGTCATAGCAGTTGCATGACACCAATATCATACTTCCTTCTATATATCATAATCCTATTAGCCTTTAATAATGTAGTCCAAAATGACCATATAATTTATCTTATCAATATAATCTTGTCATCACATTTAACCATAATATGTACAAACATAGCTGTGAATATGATAATAGAAACAAATAACTTTGTACATAAGCAAAATATCAATTATAATATCTACTCAAACATGCATTACCATATTTTTATGGGTTACTCACAAATCAAATCACAAGAATATGTTCTTTCAAAACAATTTAGACTATAAGTCTTAAGTGAATGGATCAACAATTAATATAGTGGAACTCAATTAATTAATTGACATTAGATTTTTTAGACTCTTTTTCTCTAACCACATGTACTTTATACCATAATGCATACGAATGTTGTAGTACTTGTCATTCTTGGAGAAGAAAATTACTATGATATATCACAAAATATCCTTAGCGACTTAACAATTGAGTCTAACCACACCAAGTTCTAAGATGAAATTTCTAAATCATAAATTTGATTAATGGCCTCAAAGCATGCCACAAAATCAACTTTCATTATTAATAATATAATAATATATTATCCCTATGATTGATATAGATATAAACCATAAGGTGGACTTCCTATTATCGAGGATGAGCATATAATCATCCTTTCTAAATACTTATTACTTTTTTTTGTAGTCCTTTAAAATTTTTATTTCGGATAACTTGAATATCTATCCAATATTTTAATTATAAAACTGATATATATTCCAATATAGGCTTGAACATAGACTTCCAAGTGTGCTTATATGATTTTCTTAAAGTCATTTTGAAGCACTGAAATTTTAATTTTATGGTTTACTAAATAAAATTATATATTAAACTTTTTTAAGACTCAGTCAATATAACATTTCTAAGACAGTCTTAATAATCATTGATATCTATCACTAAATATCTCACTGATAATAACATAAGATGTCTTATTCACATAAAACATCTCAAAGCAAGAATATTATTAGTAATGTAAAATATTATCCATGTATAAGACCAATATCATAAACCTGCTCTCACTTTGATCAATATTATTTTTATTAAATCTAAAAGAATCAATGATATCAAGAAACATTATATATCATTGTTTGAAGCTTCTTTAAGGTAATAAATGGATTTCTAAATTTGCGTATCAAATTTTATACTTATTTTATTTTCTTTATGAATAATTTAGAGTAAACCATATAAAGCTAGATCTTTAATCAGAAAACTTATTTTCAAATTCTTATAACGTAACTAAAACTCATAATAAGTCATTAATGTCATAACGATTCTTAATAAGTTCATTTAAAAATTAAATATATAATTATAATCAATGCATTCTTTATGAGTAAAACCTTTAACCACAAGTTTGACCATTATATCGTTCGAGGTTTTCTTTGGGTTATTTTTATGTAATACTCTTTTTTAATTATTAAAAATTTTAATAAATTTATTAAACACTATGCTGGTTATTGATTTTAACTCTTTTTTCATTATATCATATTATATTTTTAGAATCGTTAACTTTCATGACTTATGAAAACAATGAGGGATCATTTTTTATTTCTATATTATAATATAACTCTCGTAGATATACCACATAATAATCATAGATGATAAAATTTCTTTCCCTTTAGAGTATTATCAAAACTATCAATTGTGGTTATTCTACAAAACCATTAACAATGATAGTAATATTATATGGGAGTTTAGAATATTATTTATTATCACCTTTATCAAATTATTTAACTATTTAAATAACAATAATTTCTCAAATAATAAAGGAGTATTAAATTATATATATTTTATCTCAAAATTAAATTTTAAGATTTTTTACTTTCATTGATTCATTATTATATAGGAATCTTATATTATCATATTTAACTATATTCGTACTAATATTAGAGCAATAAAAAATGTATCCCTTTGAACTTTCTAGATAAATCAAAAAAATCTAAAAATAGTTATTTAATTTAATTTTTTATGTGAATTAAAGATCATTATCTCTACAGGACAATCTAAAATATATAAATATCATAAGTTAAATTTTTTATTAATCCATAACTCAAAAGAAGTTGATTTAATTTACTTACTATGAATCATATTTATATTTGTCCTTGTAGCTTCTTATCACATTGAATTATTCAGGTACAAAGAATAATTCATCACGCTCCTAATCATATCTATAAGAGTACAAGTATCTTTAAGCAATCCTATTCTACCGTGATACATCTGATAATTATACTGAATACATATATCATACTTTTTCAAGAATCTAGCAAAAGAATTATAATTAAATTCATCATAAATGCTATAAAATTTATTATCCCTGTCATATATGATAATATTGGCTTTCCTATCTAATTGTCTCTTAATCTTATTTATATACACTTCAAGTGTCAGTTGCTTGAGGCTTTAATTGAATTAGATAATTATATCTCGATAGGTTATAAAATCTCTCTATAATAAGATGAAAAATATAGAGTGACTCACAGATATAAGCATAATCTCAAGGAGTTTGTTATCTTTTATTCTAATATTTAATTATTAGATCATTGTAAACTCAAAATTCATATTAATTTTATATAAACTATCACACAGAATTTAAAAATTAACTTTTATTGAATCATACTAAGCTTATAATCACCAAAAGAGAAATAATATTCTAGCAATTCTAAGTAAAGAGCCCAAATTCTCAGAATTGTGAAAATATAACATATATCTTCAAGATCCACCAAATGAATCATATCTAGGAGTAAGCGATAAATACAAACTATTATCGCTTTTGCTTTAAGATGATTCCTTATAACGATGAATATTTTATTATATTTTAGTTTTTCATATTAAAATAAATATTTAATATTGGTAACATATGTTGAGGCATCAAAATTAATCCACCAAGTATTAGACAATAAATTCTATAATATTTGATTTTAACTATACAAACATCATACTTATACTTTTTTCATTTCAAACCAAATCTCATAGTTATTATTCAACTTTTCTTACTACCAAAGTAGTACTTTATTGTGAAGAATTTATTTTATGAGTTTATATAGTATTTATAAACTCAGTTAACTTGCACTTCAATTTTCTTTTATTGTTACCCACTCCTTGAGTAGTATCCAAAATATTACAAGTTTTTTCTATTTTAATTTTAATTTTTTCTGTTCAGATATACTAGATGACTTACCTAAGTTGTATTTATCCTTAATTAAAATTTTAAATGAGTCAAATTAAGAAGAAAGATAATAAATTATGAGATATGACTCAATTATAATCATGCTCAATGTTTTTTAGTTTACAACTTTGTCAACTATATTGAGAGCATAATTTTAAATTCCTCAATTATTGTCATTTTTAGTTAGTTCTTCTACTAAGGTGTTAGTTAATGATTTTTTCAATTAATATGATTAAAGTCTAGCTCACTCAATATAAATTACATATGCTCAAACCATTTATTCTGGATAATAAAAAGATATTATAAAAATATAATAAAGAAAGTATCATTGTAATAATGTAATATTTTGAGTTTTTCAATAAATGTTGAATAATTTATATCATCTCTATTTCACCTTTAGGTAAAATGTTGATATATCTAGTGTTCACACAAAATTAAATATAAAGGATTGATATCATCCTTGTGGAATAGTATTATTACCTTTGTGTATAAAATCGTATCCAAAACAATATCATCATATCCCATCACATAATTATTTGAAATAGATTCTATTTTGAGATTATCTAAATCTCTTAATTATATGTGTCATTGTCAATATTATTTTCTATAATATCATTTAGAACTAATTCCATAATATATTTTATAAATTATTGGTCTAGATCACTTTAGTGACTACATGATCAATACAAGAATATAAAATACAATCCAAAATATCTTGTAAATGACAATACCTTTATTGTAATTCATATCTCATAAATCTATCATCTCAGGCTACTTTGATAGTTACCGATCAAATAAAACTTAGGGAGATGAATTATAAATAATATTTATCAAGTTTCTTTATCTAATTTATACTCAAACAATTCAATAATATAATAACAACAATAATTATTATTAAATATTGATCAAAAAATTTATATAGTAATATAATCATGATAATACATAAATCATGAAAGGATTTTATGTGAAAGATAAAATTATTTTATAATTTTAAACATATGCATGTAAAAAAATTAAATTATATATCTAAGAACAATAATTAAATTTTATTTACCATATGCAATAAATGAATCATATGAGAAAATCATCAAAGAACCATTATACCAGTTAACCTTATTTAATTGGGTAAGCTCAGAATTGGGCTAAGCATAACCCAGTTAAGTAAATTAATCAAAATCAAACTGGATCAAAATATAACATTTTCGATTAAAACTAAATCTAATAAATAGTAATAATAATTAAATTTAATTAAAATTAAATAATATTGAGCACTTTTAATCAAGAATATCGATTAAAATTTCTTAATTTGATGTGAGTAAAAATATAATTTTATTGATAGGACATTAATCATAATTACAAGATTAACAAACGATATAATTGTTAAAAGGAAAAACCATCAAAAGGATATACATAAAATTATCCAATTTATGAAGAGCATTAATTGAAAGTAAATAAAAGAACAGAATATGAAATTCTTGTATTCAGAAGGGCAAAAATGTCCTTTTAAATACAAACCCTAATCTCCACATTTCGACCACCATCGCCCCTGCGCACTCGATGATCGCCTCTGCCGCAGGCGGCCATCGCTGCTACGATCGTGGGAGGCCACCACCTTGCGGGTGCTACCACCTCTGCTCGCAGGCACTGTCTATGCGCGCGATAGCCATTGCGGGTGGGCGTCACCGCCGCGGGCCGCCCAGGTGACCACCGTGGGCGAGTGCATAGTTGCCGCGTGGTCGCTGTTGCACGGATGCCGCTTATGCACGACTACTATCCTCACGTGGATGCCACATAACTACGGCTTCTACTAGGTCGCTCCTAGTCGCCGCCGGCGACCTCGATATCTGCTACTCGGCCGCCCATGAGCAATTGTTACTCTGCAGCGGTTTGTCGCAATCAGGCTATTGTTCGCATACCGGCCTCCTATTGCAACCATCGTACCCAGTGACACTACACAACCACTACCGATAATGGAACAGACAATTAATAGAGATTATCGCTCTCAATAACATCGATAATAAACTACAAATCCATTGATTAAACACAAAAAACTAGACATCGCCCTCAAGCAAATGATAAGATAGATTGAATAGGAAAATAGATCAATAATACTGACAAATCATTCGTAAATAAAAATCGATTAACATCTTACAAGAAAAAAATATTAAGAAATAGATTCAAAGTATTTGATTTCAAAATCATTGCTCCGATACCAATTGTTAACATAAAAAATTATAATATGCTATCTGTTATGGAGAAAAATTTTAATGTAAGAATATGAAATCAAATAACAATGGATCTAAAAAATTATTATGATGCATACATTTTAATGCTGCTATTCAAAAAAATCTTCATTTGATCTACAAACGTATCATCATCGGATCTAAGATTTGCAATAATATCAATCTACAAACAGAACTAGACTCACCTTCTCATCTCTTTCTATCATTTTACAAAGCTATTATGATTGATGGATTTAAGAAAACAATAATATGGAGGAACTATAATCTCTCATTGACCGACTGGTTTACTTGACAAAGAGAGATTGAGAGAAGATATGTAATCTCTCAGCTATCTTACATGTTTCTATCATTCTCATAATCGTTCATCCAAATCATGTCCCTAGGAAATCTTGTCAATTTATATTATGAGAGTAGAGGATCTAGGATAATTAATTACGAGAATTATTTCCATTAAAGACGTCTCCTAAAGAATTCTATAGACCTCCTTTCTATTGACCAATAATCATAATTAAAATTTAATCATATCAATAATATATCTTAATTAAATAGCTCACATGCCAATCATTCTTTTACATGTGCAAACATTCATATCAAAAGATTTTGGCATTTGCACAAATCTGTGCGTATGAGAGACCAGTCTTAAAAGGCCAGTTAGCAGTGTACAGATTCATCAAAATGCAGCTACATGTTCCTTTATCCACAGTAATATGGCAGTGCTGATCAAGTCAGTGGACCATTTCCTTTTATCTCACTATTATTGTTTTGGTATAGGTATTAGCTCCACTACTCAGGACACCACTGGTGAAGCTTTACCGTAAAAGCCTGGGTCAGAAACCAGTCTTTTCATCTTTAGATGCCCAAGAGCTCAACTCAAGAAGCTACAAATTATTGTTTGTTTCAAGGGGAGCCCAAAAGCAGCTACGATGCGTCTTTGGTTGGTGCAATTTCTTTTTTGCATGGTGCCATGATTGCCCTAAATAATTTTCGAATGGTCCAACACAGTTCCTGCCCTTAGTCATGCTCATCCTTGGAGTTAGGCCACCCATTCATCAGGAAGGCCGTACATCTCGATAAGAAGTCCACATTAACTGAAGTCTCTATTGCTGTTGCTTCTTGGATGCTGTTCTGAAGATGTTTGCATAAACCACCAAGTGGAAAGCATCGGTTCTTCTATGAGCACACCAACCTCAAGTTTTCTAGTAAAAAGTTAGCAGGGTAGATTCTGGCAGGTATAACAAATGTCAATGTAATGATAAGCATGAAACCTGAACATTTTTTAAATATTGCTTCCTCAACTTGACATGCTACTGGAGTTAGGTGCCTGATTAGGAAAAATCAAGATTGTGACACAAAGCACAAGAAATACCAATGCATATTATCACAGGAAGATGCAAACAAAAGTGAGAAAGAAATGATTAATCCATTAAGTGTCTAACTCAGATAGTTTATAAATCAACGATCATCTAAATGATTTGAGGCAGATAACTAGCTCATCAGGAGACATTCCATTACCATAAATCACATGACACTTGTTCTCCTCTCATTTGTTGATTCTACAGCAACAACAGACCGCTCATAGTTAATGTTTCTTTAGATTTTTCATCTTAGCATGCACCTATACATGGATATATCAATATCCTTTTATCTTTCTGAACATTTTGTATTAATGTCATCATAAGGATAGGGGTCAAATGGTTATCTGGGTCTTTAGTTTTCCCATACTGTGTTGTCTCTGGCTACTTAGGGATACAATTACACAATTAACATGACATGTGCTCATGATGGCTTCTAAATCAAAATCCCAGATCACTCATAATCCAACCATGAACTGCCAAGTTCCACAGAAACTTCAATTAGTGAACTGATCGGCAAATATCGGATCGCAAAATTCTTTGGTGTTCATGTAATTTTGACAACAAAGGAGAGGCCCTGATGAAAGATAGAGCATACACATAATAAGTGGTGTTGCCTCAGGTGGAATCACAAAAGCCAGTCCATAACAGTGCCAGCAATGAAAGCTATACAAACAGAAGTTTCAGATTCAAGAGTATTTGGCAGAGCTAGGTCATATCCAATTATTGTATAAAAGAATTAGAAAATAATAATGGCCATCTACAAACATAGAAATATAATTTACTTGTAACTCAGTGACCTATATATATCATCCAGAATCGGTCTGTCCACTGATTCACTCTGTAAAGTATCTCTGCGGCTTAAATAAAGTACATGGGATAACTGTTCTGACTAGTTTTTAAGAAAAGAGAATCAGATGCCCGAGGTTGCACGGCATGTTAGTTGAAGTCAACCTCAATAAAAGAGCTGATGAACACAAGGTTTTCAGTCAATTAAATTGGTACCACGAAGTAGTGACACGTTCCAACAAGCATGTGAGGAGCTTGATGCCAATAAGAAGCTGCCGTAATAGCACAATGCTGATTTGGGTAACTCAGTCAACTTTGACAATGATCTCATGTATCCTATATATTACAAAAGTTGACGGACTATTACGATATAACCTCAATAAATTTTATGGAGATTTGATATTTGAGAGGGATCAAATCTTGCAATACTGTACTAATTCTTCTATCCTAGTAGTCGGTCATAATATTGAATTAAAGATTGATCTTGTTTATTAACTACAAGTTTATATATGACTCTAAACCCTAGCCACAAGGGAGTTACTTCCTAAATGAATTTTTCATTTTACCCTCCATCTAGCCGACTTGCCTTGTTAAGGGGGGCGACGGCCTAAGGGGGTTGCTCAACCATGCGCCCCTGCTAGTAACCTTAGCAGACCAGTCGAGTAAAGAGGGCGACGACTAGGAAACCCTAAGGCCCCAAATATAAATCCTAGCTACTTTTCTTTATAGGACGGAGATGGCTAGGTGAGGTTTATTATAATCTCACAGGGCTGTTATTAGTTGCTACTTGATTGAATATGACCCAACCCTACTAGAGTCCTGTCAAGCCCACCCTCTTCAAATCAGCCTTGTCCTCAAGGCTGAGGTTCCATAAACTCAAGGAACCGAATCTTCAACTCCTCATATGATTCCTACATGGCATCTTCAGGTGGTAAATTATTCCAATGCACCAGTACTTCAGTAAAGGGTCGTCGACAATGTATTATAATTCTTCGGTCAAGGATGGCTTGTGGTTAGGCTTGAATTTCTCCATCATCAGTAGTGTTCAACAGTTTAGTCTAGGCAAACTCGTGTTCTCCCAACTTGGACTTCAAGCAAGATACATGGAAGATAGGATGAATTTTGGCATCCTTCGGTAATTTAAGTCTATACACCACAGCTCCAATACGCTTCGTGATTTGATAAGGCTCATAAAAGTGAGGGGATAGCTTCATGGAGGCTCGTGTGTTGATGGACAATTACTTGTACGGATGCAGGCAAAGATAAACCCAATCTCCTACTGAAAACTCTCTTTCGCTCTAATGTGTATGGCTTGCTGCTTCATTCTGGCTTGTGCGATGGAGAGATTATTCTTTAGTAGCTATAGGAGTTTGTCCTTGTCAATTAAATCTTATTCGACCTGATCTACTTTGGCCGAGCCAGTTACATACTTTGGAATCACAAGGGTCGATTGGCTATACAGTGTCTCGTATGAGGTACATTTTGTAAATGAATGATACATAGTATTATATCACCATTCAGCCCAAGGGAGCTACTTCTTCCACACCTTTGGTCGATCATTGGTGAAGCACCAAAGGTATGTCTCTAGACACTTGTTCACCACCTCAGTTTGACCGTCCGTTTATGGATGGTATGCTATGCTCATCTTGAGTTTGGTGCCCTATAGTTGGAATAACTCGATCTAAAATTTACTTGTGAAAACTTTGTCACTATCACTTACAATAAACCTTGGTATCTCATACAGTTTAGCAATATTTTTTATGAAAATCTAAGTAATACTAGCATTAGTGTAGGGATTTTGGACAGCACAAAAATGAGCATATTTCATCGATTGATCAACCACCATGAAGATTGTGCTTTTACCTCGGGAAGGTGGCAGCCCTTTGATGAAATCCATGGAGATGTCAGTCCACATCGAGTTTGGTATGGGTAGAGGTTGTAGCTTCTCCGAACTTGCCACTGTTTCACCCTTATGTTGTTGACATACATCATATTGGGCTACATATTCATAAATAATTCTTTTCATCCCTCTCTCAAAAAAATTTTGCTTTACTCTTTGTAGGTTCTCAAAAATCTAGAGTTTCCTACTGAAGGTGTGGAGTGCATTTCATGTAGTATAATTTTGATGTAAGGAGAATCCGGTATAAGCACAATATGACCTTTGTAGCGTAGATCCCTCAAATCCAAGTATAGTGGGCTATTGCACTCGAATCCTTCTCCAATTTTTTTATGATGTTGCTGGTCTCTGAATCCTTCTTCTGCTCCTCCCTAATGTCCTTGAGGAAGCCGGTGGAAGGAAAGGAGATAGCTGAAATATCAGCTTGCTCCAATAGCCGTGAGAGTACATCTGCAACAATGTTTTCTTTACATTTTCTATAAATAATTTTATAATCAAATCGAAGGAGTTTGGTTACCCATTTTTGCTGCTCAGGGGATGATATCTTATGTTCCAAAAAGTATTTGAGTCTTCGATGGTCGGTTTTAATTTGAAAGCATCGGCCGATTAGGTAGGTCTCCACTTTGTTATGGCGTGCACGATTACGAGTATCTCCTTATCATATATTGATATTTTTTGATGAGAGGGAGACAACACTTTGTTAGCATATGTGAGTGGTCGACCATCTTGTATTAAGATGGCTCCAATTCTGACTCCAAATGCATCGACCTCAATGATGAAGGGTCGGCTGAAATCTAGAAGCGCTAGCATTGGCGTCATCATCATGGCTGCCTTAAGTCTGTCGAAGGTAGCAGAGGCTTTATCCAACCATTGGAAGACATCCTTTTTCAGTAGAGAGGTGAGTGGTGTACTAATCTTCCCATAATCCTTTACAAACTTTTGGTAGTAGCCCGTTAGTCCAAGGAAACCATGCAACGATTTTAGATTTGTAGGTTTCGACCAGTCCTGCATTGCCTTAATTTTTATCAGGTTTATCGTCACTTCTTCTAATATTATGTACCCAAGGTACTTTACTTTTTCCTGGAGGAAGTTGCACTTTGATTGTTAAAAAAAAAAAGTATTCTCCGAAATGATTATTAAAATAAATTGCAAGTGCTGAAAGTGAGTCTCAAGAGAAGGGCTATAAATGAGAATATCATCAAAAAATATCAGCACAAATTTACATAGAAAGCTCTAAAAAATATTATTCATTAGACATTGGAAGTTGAAATGAGCATTAATGAGTCCAAAAGGTATTACCAAGAATTCATAATATCTGTTGTGCGTTCAGAATATAGTTTTTGGAATGTCTTCTTCACATACTCGAATTTGGTGGTACTTAGATCAGAGGTCTAACTTCGTGAAGACTCGGGCTCCTTTTAATTCATCTAAGAGTTCATCCACCATTGATATTTGGTACTTGTCCTTAACAATAATGACATTTAAAGCTCGGTAGTTGATGCACATCCATGAAGTTTCGTCCTTCTTGCACATAAGTAACACCAGCGAGGAATAGGGGCTGCAGCTTGACCGAATCACCTCTGTGTCAAGCATATTTTATAATATTTTTAATTTCATCTTTCGAGAGGTGAGGATAGCAGTATAGCCAAGAGTTTGCTGGTGGTTTGGTCGAAAGAATAGGAATTTTGTGATCATGTTGTCGGGTAGGAGGAAGATCGTGCAGTTTAGCAAAAATATCGACAAATTCAGCAAGCAATTGGGTGAGGTTTTGACCTTCAATTTCCATGTTCTCCTCCTCAGATTGAAATTGGAGATGCATCAAAAAACCACCATGTGCTTTTTGTAGGACTTTCTCCATTCGTTACGTTGAAATGATTGAGATGTGGCTTTCGCGCTTGTCGCATAGGGTGACCTATTTACCTTTGCAATACAATTTCATAATCAATTTAGAAAAGTTCCAAAGGACATCACCTAGCATCATCAGTCACTATGCCGAGCACAACTTCATAAATAGGTAGGAGAAAGAAGTCGACAATGATCTCTTGGTTTTGTAGTAATAGTTTCACCTGCGGGTATCTTTGATTGCACCTTAGGATTCGGTCGTAGGCAATCTTTACATCGAACTTGCTGTAACATTCGATGTGGAGTGTCATCCAAGTAGCAACCTTACTATTTAGGAAGTTATTAGTGTTGTCTGTGTCGATAAGAATAGTGATCGATTATTGTTTGAGAAGGCCTCCAACTTTCATCGTTTATGAATTATAGTAGCTGGCTGGCGCGTGCACCATAAAGTCAATCGATTGTGGCTCTTATTTCATAACTTCTTTGTGTTTGAGGCTCTCTTCTGAAGGTTCAATGACTTCTTCTTCTATTGGTTCAATCATGAGAAGTCACCCCCTTTTGCAGTAATGTTCGCGGCTCCACAATCTTCGCAATGCCAACACAAACCTTTCACAAATCGCTCTCAAAGCTCTTCTCTCATCAACTTCTTTGGTGCGGGGGCTCGACTGGCAATAGAGGGGGCTGAGGGCTTAGGTATTGCTGGTCGAGGAGTGACCCTAGTCCTTCAAGCTTCATGGTTCAATCGCTCCTCTTGAAGTCACGCGAAAGAGATGGCTGCCATAAGCATGTATGGTTGTCACACTTTAACTTCTCCTCAAATCTCCAGCTTCAAGCCTTAATAAAAGTCCCCAATACCTATTTTTTAGACCAATCGTGAGTTTGATTAGATAATCTTTCAAACCTTGTTTGATACTCTTTGACGGTAGAGGTTTGTCAGATCTTTGCTAGTTGTATGTCAATGTTCTTGTAGTCGACTAGTCCGAAGCAGATCAGTAGCCCTTCCTTGAATTTTCACCATAAGAGAACTCCATGGGTGTACTCAAACTAATCAAACCACTGTATGTCATCCCTTTCAAGATGAATAGCCGTAATTTCCACCATAGATACATCCACGGCTTTATGGTATCAAAAGTAACACTACACGCGCGAGATCTAACCAATCATGTCTCATTCTTCCCATCTAGGGAAGTCTATCCTCATGTGTGGATTGTAGGAGTCAATCATAGAGTCTCCCCTCTCCTGGAAGTCATCTCTTTGGTTAGAGCTCTCCCCTTGATGTGATTTCTTTAGGGTTAGTGGTCGGCCCAAACTAAGTTCGGCAAAAAGAGATCACATTTTCTCCTCCATTTAGGTCTTGAAGGCTTCAAATTTTGCATTGATGGTCTCCTCTGATGCCATGGTGTAAGCCTCCAAATCTGTAATATTAAGATCTCTTTTTTGTTGATGGGTTAAGGGCATGTATCGGTTTGAAAAAGTTGTAGCCGAAAAGTGGGTGGATCGATGGACGTATAGGTTGTGGTTTTACGCTATTTTGTGGCTGATTTAGGTGCGGTTTTAGCTGCGATTAGGTAGGGTTTTAGGGCTGTGATGGTAGAGGGTGAAGACTAGGGAAAGAATATTTCAGATCTGGAAGAGATGGCAATAAAGATTTGATAGAATTCGATGAAGTTTGATGTAGTATATGTTGCCTTGCAAAAGCATAATTGCCGTCGAAGAAGCAGTAGTTTGTCAATGTAAATTCCAATAAAACCCAAGAGAATTGTCGAGAGTTTTGATAGCAAAATCTTGGTTCAAAGGGTAGCAATAATAACAATTTAGATCATGAAAATTTCAATAGCATAATAACAAGGAAACCGATGCAAGATGCGATGACAAAATTCTTATTGAAAAATTTCAATGGTCTACGACAAAATTTTACAGCAGCATAAGAATTGTTTCATAGATGAATTCCATAATAGATCATTCACAGATGAAAGCCACAATGATCTATGAGATATGTGAAAATTTTCGTCTAAAACAGATACCAAATAGATCAGTTCAAAGCATTATATGCGGTTGAAATTTTCTACAGCAATTCTTCGTTGACAAAGATTATCACTTTTGCGACGAAAGAAATTCGCAACAAAGGATAGATAGGAAGTTCTTTTTGGTATTTTATAGATGAAAAATTGTAGTATTAAAAGGTATTGGTGATAGGGAAATACTATATTTCTAGTGCAATTAGTGGTGGCAGCAGTAGATTGATTTGATCTGCAACAAGAGATGACAATGGAGATTGTTGGGAAACCTTAGTTGGAGCATCATATATGCAGCAGAAATCAAAATAAAAATTGGTTTCTCACACAGATCAAATCGTTGTGCAAAAGATTGGGATCGCGAGAAAAATCGGAAAACCATGATGTGTGAGAGATTGATTTTACCTAGGGAGATCGTATATCCCTGTATTCCAGATCCGGATGGAGAAATGAAAGAGGTCGAGCGTCCTCCTCTCTAGCGGTATCCACACAATAGATCTCTATAGCGAAACTCCTCCAATTTAATCTTGCAACTCTTACACAGATGGAGAGAGGAGAATAAGAGGTGGTGGCTAAAGCTATAGCCTATCAACTATGAGTCTCCCTTCCTATTTATAGAGAGCTACCAAAAAATTTTAGGGCTCCTTCCTTAGTAGATATTGGATCTTCATCAAATTACCCACTAACCTTGCATTATTGGATCTCTATCCAATAATCTCCTTATATCTTTAATTGGGCCTTAATCAAGGAGCACATCAATATAGGGTCTCATCTAATAAGAATATAGGCTAATTGGATCTCTATCCAATCCTCTATTTACTGAAGCATCCATCATATATGTATAACTCTCTATGCCCGATACCGAGCTAGCCGTGAGTCATTCCCATCAGAACTCCTTTTGATATAGTGAATTATTATCCCCATAATAATTCACTCGACTCATCGACTATGGGCGTACTAGGCCACTATGCCATAGTGCCCAGACAGTATAGGAGAATCGAATTCATCGGACTTGTCTATCCATAGTTATCATGTATCTATCCCAAAGATAATATATTGGACATGGTATTGCCATGTCACATACAGAATCCGTTATAGTCTTGCTCTAATCTGATTCTTCCGGAGAACTCTTTCTCTCTTAATCTGACTGACCCTAGTTAGAGATTTGTCTGAGCAAGCATATATGAGATATTTCTCTCATGATACCGAGAGTAGATGATCCTCTATTGACACTCAATTGCCTTCGTAAGGTTGGCTACTAAACCCGATAGCCAGTTGTACTAAGTCTGGATCTTTCCAAACCTGTAAGTCTGGCATCAAAGAAAGGAGTACTCATACAAGACATCTTTGGTATCTTAAGTCTAAGGACCAAGCACATAATTTAGACTATGGAATTATTATATGACATTAGGTATCATTAACCATACAACATTCCATAAGCGAATCAATCAGTGAACTCATTCTCCAAGGAGCACCTGTACTGTATCCTTAGTGTCTCCATACAAGTGGCTATGAGACCAGTCGCCTCCATCATATGGACGAGTCTATCCAATTATCTCGATGTCCCTCTCGAGTAACCTATGACTGGTATTATTTAAGATATGTGTTTAAAGGTGAGTCAATCTCATTATCGTGATTTCATCATGATCTGATTTATTGTACAAAACTAAGGATATCATAGTATATATGCTACAGATAATATAATGTAAGAATATGTCAATATTAATCATAAGCAAAAAGATCACATAGCGTGTCACACATATCATCACTCATGTGATTGGCTTACATGACACTTGTAACCAGTAATCTCTCACTTGACCAAAAGTCAATCGCATATGTGTCTGATCCCCAACAGACCCTGGTGATGCTCAAATACAATCTAAGCATGTGACTTCATCAGTAGATCTGCAATATTATCTTCGGATGAAACTCTTTCCATTGCTATATCTTTTCCGGTCATGATCGCTCTAATCAGATGGAACCTTCTCAGAACAATTCTAATGAGACCTGGGTTCCCTTGTTAGAGTTATCACCCTGTCCCTATCACAATATATGAGAGTCAGCTCCATACTGCTTGGTATGACTCTTAAATCCTTGATGAACTTCTTCATCCATTTCCCTTCCTTTACTACTTCTGCTACAACAATGAATTCCGCCTCTATGGTCGAGTCAGTAGTAGTATTTTACTTAGAACTCTTCCACCTTACTGCTTCTCTATTTAGGGTGAAAATATACCCTGAATTTGACTTGTTATCATCAATATCAGATTAAAAAGTTGAGTCCATATAGCCCTCAACCTAGAGGCTACCTCCTCTATATACCAGTAAAAGATCCTTAGTCCTTCTCAAGTACTTAAGGATACACTTTACTGCATTCCGGTATTCTAAACCTAGATCTGCCTGATACATGCTCGTGACACTCAGAACATGTGTTATATCAGGCCTGGTACATAGAATTGTATATATGATAGACCCTATCGTTGAGGCATAAAGTATCTTATTCATGTCTGCCCTTTCTTCAGGAGTCTTTGGGGATATACTTCTAGAAAGTGATATTTTATGTCTTATCGGTATGAGATCTCTCTTGAAATTCTTCATGCCAAACCTTTTGACAATAGAGTCTATGTACATAAACTAAGACAAGCCAAACATCCTCTTGGATCTATCTCTATAGATCTAGATCCCCCAATTATAGGATGCTTCTCCTAAGTCTTTTGTGGAGAAGTTTCTGGATAGCCAAACCTTTATTGTAGAGAGCATTCCTATATCATTCCCAATGATTAGGATGTCATCCACATATAGCACCAAGAAGGTAATAACGCTCCCACTTACCTTCCTGTATACACAAGGCTCATCTTCGTTCTTAACGAAATCATAAAATATGATCACCTCATCAAATCTTATGTTCCAACTTTGGGAAGTTTGCTTTAATTCATAAGTGGATCTAAGCAACCTGTACACTTTATTTAAATTCTCTTTGGATATAAATCCCTCTAGCTGTATCATATACATCTCCTCATCGAGGTTACCATTGAGAAATGTCATTTTGACATCCATCTATCAGATCTCATAGTCATAGTGTGCTACAATGGTTAAAATAATTATAATGGATTTAAGCATGGCTACAGATGAAAAGGTTTTGTCATAGTCAACTCCTTGTCTTTGACGATATCCTTTAGCTACCAGCCTTGCTTTATAGGTTTCTACATTTCCATCCACTTTAACATTCTTCTTGAAGATCCATTTATAACCGATGGGTACAATACCCTCAGGTGCATCCACAAGGTTTCAAACCTTGTTAGAGTACATGGAATCCATCTCAGAATTCATGACTTCTTGCTAATTCCCGGAGTCTATACTTATAATAGAATCCTCGTAGGTCTGAGGATCAATATCCTGAGAGTCATCTCCATTGATATGTCCCACATATCTTTTAGGAGGGTGAGATACTCTACTAGACATATGCAAAGTTGAAAGTTGTGTGTTAGGTACATGAATAGACTCGGGCTCTGGAATGGTGCTTGAGCTAGCTTCTCCAACCTCACTTAATTATATCTTTCTCCCACTGTTTCTACCAAGAATGTGTTCCTTCTCAAGGAACATGGCTCTTTTGGCAACAAAGATCTTTCGGTCCTTGGGGTGATAGAAATAATATCCATAAGTTTTCTTTGGGTATCCCACAAATATGTATCATTCTGTCCTTGATTCCAACTTATCGGGGTTGTGTCTTCTAACGTGGGCAAGACAGCCCCAAATCTTAACAATCTTAAGATCGACTTCTTTCTTTTTCATATCTCATATGGCATAGACACTATCAACTTTGATGGAACTCTATTCAGAAGGTAAGTTATGGTCTTTAGGGTGTGCCCCTATAATGAGACGGGTAGGTCAGTGAAACTCATTATAGATCGCACCATGTCTAACAACGTGTGATTCCTCTTTTCTGATACACAATTAAGTAGACGTGTATAAGGAGGTGTCTACTGAGATATAATCCCATTGTCCTTGAGGAAATAAGTGAACTCTATACTCAAGTACTCTCCTCCTTGATCTGATCGAAGAGTCTTAATACTCTTTCCAATTTGATTTTTTACCTCATTCTTATATTCCATGAATTTCTTAAATGCCTCAAATTTATACTTCATTAAGTATATGTGTCCATACCTAGAGAAATCATCAGTGAATGTAATGAATTATGAGTAACCACCTACAGCCTGAGTCGACATGGGACCACATACATTATTATGTATGAGTTCCAATAACTCGGTAGGTTTCTCTCTAGTTTCACTAAAAGGAGAGTTGGTCATCCTCCCACGAAGGTAAGGTTCGCAAGTTACATATGACTCATAGTCAAATAGATCTAAGTATCCATCTTTCAGTAACTTTTGAATCCTTCCCTCATGTATATGACCTAGCCTACAATGTTATAGGTATACATTATTCACCTCATCTCTTTTCCTCTTAGATATATTTATATTCATGATATATTGAGAAGTGTCTAACATATATAAGTTATTTATAAGAGTCCCTCTAGTGATGATCTCATCATCCATAATTATTGAACAACTATTATTCTCAAAAACTAATTTATGTCCATTAATTGTCAAATAAGAGATAAAAATAATATTTTTAATAATAGAGGAAATAAAGTAGCATACATCTAATGCAATAATAGCTCCACCAGGCAGATATAGGGTGACCTCTCTAACAGCAACTGTAGCAACTCTTGCTCCATTGCCCATCTTGAGGTCTATCTCGCCTCTAGCCAATCTCCTAGGCCTTGCTAGAACATGCAATGAATTGCAGATAGGATAAACACTCCCAATATCCAATACCTATGTGTTATCATGAAAATCTGACAAGTGGAGACTGATCATGAATATACTTGAAGCTTTTCAAAGCTTCTGTCTTGCCTTTTTTCCAAGGTAGTCTTTACAGTTCCTCTTTCAATGCCTATCTTGGCCAGAGTGGAAGTATTATCCTTTGTCCTTTGTCGGGTCTCTCTTGACAACCTTTGCCTTACTTGGTCTTTCTTTGCCCTTGCCCTTCTCAAGGGTCTTACTAGTCTTCCTTTTCTTATTGGTCTCACCAATATAAAGAACTAACTTCTCTTTCTTGATGGTGCTCTCAGCTTCTTCCCTCAACATATTAAGGAGCTCAGATAGAGTCACCTTAAACTTGTTCATATTAAAAATAATAAACTGTAAAACGAAATCTAGTAGGAACTAAAGTATAAGATCAATATACATGTTATCTTTTAGGACAATTTATATACTTCACAAAGCGAGCAATCTCATCCTCACTTGTCGTTTCCTCCAGCATGAGCATAATCATGTTAAGGACATATTTGATTTTCTCTTATGTAAAAATAATTCTCAAATTACGGAGCCTTTATATAGTTTGGACCAGTGAGGCGGTTGGCATCAAGTATGCCACGTAAGGGGTTTATGAGCAACACGTTTCTGACAAAACAAGATATAGTGAAAATAAATAACATATAAATTTTACAGACTAATTAAGATATGGACTTCTATCTTAATATACTCCCACTATTTTCCTAGCGAATCACGCGACACCCTTGACATGTGAGACGAAAGTATTCGGCAGACTCCTAGTATGGATCGGGATCTAATTAGCATCTTAGTGCAACCTCGAGGGACTCGACTAATTATACTAAGCCCAAAAGATAGGCAACTCTTGCCAATCACAACTTCTTATGATTCTCATCTTGTTCGGCCTCTGAATCATCATGGTCTCGAGGGACTCGACCAACCATGATATTCAGTTAAGTCATCATTATCGTTATAAGATAAGTCTGATTTGATGATATGCCCTCGAGGGACTTGACCAAGTATATCATGTCCTCAAGTCACCGGTGACATCTCTATATCGTAGGCAAGAACTCGATCATGTAGATAGGTGAGCCTCGAGGGACTCGACCAACTCAACCTATGTCGTGATTTAATTTCTTCCCATAATGATGGAAGACCACATGGGTCAATCTTATTACCTCATGCTTACTAACTTAATATTAACATAGGAGGGGTTTATGTTTCGTATCGATCTTCTAATATATCATGTCACACACATACATATTTAATATATATACATATATCTAGTAGATTTATAACACATCACATATGCAAGCCACACTAGACGATCACGAGCCGTCACCTAATATGATTAAGCCCAAGCCAATAGGCCTAATAACTCACAATAGGATCTAGGTGTGCATCGGCACATCTCCATGTATTGTGATTGTTGATCTCGTCATCATCGGTTCCGTCGGATCATCGCATCACTATACGGTATGATCTCCCGCCACGACATCATAGGTCCCGCTGTCACCTCTAGGCTCCCGACGTGCCTCTTCATATAATTACAAATAATCATAGGCATATAAGCTCGATAATAAATAAGAAAAACGAAGGCTCGTAGACCCCAATAATAATAATAATAATAATAATAATAATTATTATTATTATTATTATTATTATTATTATTATTATTATTATTACACATATCACAACACATGACTCATGATCATCCATCCACATCAAATGTACATTATATCATATGTAGGATTACTAAATATATATAATAATTAATTAAAATATTTAATTAATTATTTTTAAAAATTAGAATATGCTCAAAATTTTTAGAATTATCAAGGGCATTTTCATAATTTTGGATGAGAGGATAGTCCTCAAAATTTCTAGAATTATTGAGGGTATTTTAGAAATTCTATACATATTTATAAATTTAGAGGGGTAAAATAGTTATTTTCTCAAAAGAAATGCCCTAGGTCCTCCTCTTCCCTCTCTACGCCGCCGCCACGCCTCACGCAGTGGCATGCCGCCTTTGTGGTGCTGGCGTGCTACCCTGCGACCTGCGGCGAGCCCTGCGTGTGTCGCCAGACCACTGCGCGCCACCGCAGCGGTGCCCGCGCCTGTCGCCCGCGGCCGGTCTCGCCCCTATGTAGGGGGCCTTGGCCGCATCCGCCTTTGCACGGGTCTTAGCCACGGTGGCCACCCCTTGCGGTGGCCGTGGCCGATCGCCTCAGGAGGCTATGGCTAGCCGCCCATCCTTCTCCTTATTGCGTTTGTTGCGAAAACATAGCAAGAACGCGTAGAATGATTCTACGAGATTCAATCTCATCATACGTAGTTTAAAACCATCTTCCCACATACAAGAAGAAAAGTTGAACATCGATGCTTGAAGGACCAAGACAGTGAGTAAATCAGCAATCATTAAGCCTTTGGCCTCTCATACCGCCAACTAAAATCTTTAACCCAAGAGACTTACCTGAGAAGATCTCCGAGAGAGATAGGTTAAAGGGCTTTGTTAGCACTACGATGAATCGTGGATTAAAGATCATCACTGTAAAAAAAGAAGGCTTTTGATGATTGAACCAATTGAGGATCTAGGACTTGATGATATAGATCCCGAACTTGAGGAGGAAGATATAGAGGAGGAACCATAGCGGGCCATTAGCACTGTTCATGCGCTAGCCGATTATGCCAACCTACAAACGATGAAAATCAATAAATTCCTCGAACACCAATCGATCATAATACTCAACGACATTGGAAGCACCAACAACTTCATGGACAATAAGGTTGCTACTCGATTGACTCTCCAAATTGAAGATTGCAGCAGGTTCAATGTGAAGGTCACAGATGGTCGAACCCTATCATACAACCATAAGTGCTCATGGGTGAAACTAATCATGCAAGGCCAAGAGATCACCACAGACTTCTTTTATTATCATTGAACGACTATGAAGTGGTGCTTGACATCAAGTGGCTTACGACTCCTGGTGATGTTTCCTGGAACTTCTCTAAACTCCTTATAAATTTTTTTATCGATAGGAAACATATAATCCTACGAGGCAAACATGGGGCAAAGTTGATAGAACCCCAGCTAGGTCGGGTCTTATCTACTTGAATCAAGTCCTTAGATTGGGTCTTGTTGGCTGGCCTAGACTTGACATTAGGTCGGCTAGGAGGAGATTTGAGTCAATTGAAATAAATCAGCCAAAATCCTAGTAGGGTTGAGATTCGGTTGAACTAGAGTCGGGTTAGGAGTCGGAGTTAGATTCAGGTTAGAGTCAACCAAGCCAAGCTTATAATTAACCCAATGGGCCACCCACCTTAATGAGGGGATATTGGTTAGGGTTGAGAGGAGGTGGCTAGGGTTTAGGGAGTAAGTTATTAGAGTTTCTCTAGGAATTAAGATTTTAGATGCATATATAAGCACGTAGCAGCACCCCATTTTTGGATCAAGCAATATAACTTTTCTTCAAGCCATTATGCTAATTACTATGGAGGGACGAATCCCATTAGAGTTCGAAGGAGGTTGATCCCCTATAGAGATCATTCCGGTGAAAGAATCTTGTGAGGTACTATCATTTAATATCAGAGTCATGATCTCGGTGTTTCGCTACTCTTCCACCTTTGCCATTGTCATCCAGCCGCCCACCACCTCCCAAGCAATTCTCATAATTGCTATGATCATCACTGACTCCACCGTCATCACCCTCTACCGCAGATCTATCATTTGCTGCCGCTACACTAATTGCAACATGATCTGGTATTGCTCTTCTCGCAAGAACTTTACTGCTATTATAATTTTTATCCAAAAACCCAAAAAAAGTTACATCTATTCCTTGCTATAAACGCCCCATAAGCCATTCACATGGTGCAAAAACTTATCATTACAAAGTTGCTATCTTTATGATGAAAGTTATGCTGCAAAGTTTCAACTGTATACTTGCTGCCATTTGCTGATCTTGCTATCATTTGTCAATCTTGCTGCTATCTTTTTCTGACAAAATCTTGCTGCTATCTTTTTCTGACAAAAGCTTCTACATATTTTATATCAGCTTGGCTTTCATCATCATTAGTTCCTGCTAAAATAATCTCTATAATGTTGGTATATCGTTGAAACTTTTCATCACAAAACTGCTGATTTTTTTTTACGAGAATTTTGCTGCCAAAAGAATTGTTGATGCTTCTTGCTACATATCTGCCAAATTGCTGCCAACTTGCTATCATCTCTTGTTGTCAAAACCATCCTAAATAATTGGTACACTGTTAGAAATTTATATCGTGAAACTACTATCTCTTCGATGAAAATTCTAATGCCACTCTATGATGTTATTTGCTTCATACACAATAGATCTTTACCAACTCAATTGCTATTAATATTTCTGGTTACTTACTGCCATTAGCGTACACTTTTTGCTAGAAAAAGACTCTCTCAAACTGTTGGCATACTATTGGAATCTTTCGCCACAAAACTGCTATTCTCGATGAAGAATTTCGTAATAATATCTTTTGACACTTCTTGCCACAGCCACACCAAACCGATTAACGCCCTCAATAGCAACCCTAATCTTTCCTTCCTAGCCTCAAACCATTGCCACTGAAACCCTTTCTAACATCTATAGGGACCTCAAACTGTAGCATCAACTGCACCTCTAACAGTAGCCTATCAACGCAGAATTCTGTAGCACTACCTTTTAGTATCTTTTACTACATACACTACCAAGTCTTACTAAAATTATTGTTGCCGCCCACAACATCCTTAAGGTACCCTTCTAGCCTTAAGACGCAGCCATCGTAGCTTCAAGTTTTACAACCAACCCAAACAATAGCATAAATCTGCAGCCAAAATAACAGCCTACCGGAACCTTAACTTATCTCTCTTTCGGCCATCAATCCCTAACAAACTGGTTATTGCCATCCACAACAACTCTAACCCATCTTCCTATCCTTAAACCACTGTCACCAAATCCCCTTTACAGCCTCCACAATAGCCCCTAATAGCAACATCAACAACACCCCCTCTTGATGAAAAATTATGCTGCAATACCCTCAAGACTATTTGTTGCATCCACATCTGATCCCCATCGAAACTATTGCTATCATCAATAGCAACCCTAAGCCATCCCTTAACCTTAAACTTTTACCATTATACGCCCCTATACAACCCCTATAGCAGCTCCAAACCATAGGCCCATAAACAAAAAAAAAAAAGAGCAACTTATTAACCCCAAATCGCAACAATCTACCTTTGATCTATCATCTCTTTTGGCCACCTAGCCATTTAACCAATCTTAATCCTTAACCAGATAACAAAGGGAGAATGTCAATATTACAAATCTAGAGTTTTACGCCATGGCATAGGTAGATCTGATCAGTGCCAAGTTGGGGTCCTTCAATACATGTATGGAGGATAGACTATGTGTTTTCTTCACGGAGTTTAGATTGGGCCGATTGTCGAGCCCAAGAAGATCATAGCATGGTAGGAGTTTCGATCATAAGGAGAACCCAAAAAAAAAAAGGGAAAGATAAGCGATAGACCGATTATGCCCATGCACTAGGGTAGACTTCCCTCGATAGAAAGATGAAGATTTGACTAAGTGGATTTCACGTGCTGAGAGATATTTCCGCTATTACAGGACCCCATAGGCTTCTATGGTCGATATTGCTGTCATCCATACAGGAAGAGATATTGCTCAATGGTATGATTAGTACAAGCACACCCAAGGAGTCCTAAAATATAGGCAATTCAAGAGTGGGCTGTTGCTCCGCTTCAGACTGTCCGAGTATGAAAACATCGATGATCAACTCATAAAAATCCACCAGACCTCCATAGTTCAAGAGTATTAGGCCATGTTTGAATGACTTTCTAACCAAACAAGAGATTGGTCTTAAAAATAGTTGTTAGGAACTTTCATCGAGGGGTTGAAGCCACAAATCTGAGAAGAAATCTAAGCACGATGCTGACAGCTATCTCTTTTGCGTGACTACAAGAAGAAAGGTTGAACCAAGATGCTCAAAGGATCAAAATCACCATTCGATCAGCAGCACATAGACCTTCGACCCCATCTGCTATCCGCCAACCCTCTCAACCGAAGTAATTAATGAGGGAAGAAGATTGTGACAGATCCACAAGAGGCATGTGTTGACACTGCGACGAGTCCTGGAGCCGCAACCATCACTGCAAGAAGGGGCAGCTCATGAGGATTAAACCTAAGCATGAAGATAAGGACCCTGAGGGGGAGGAGGACATGAAAGAGGACTAGCAGTTGGTCGAATGCATGACGCACTCTCTGGCCGGCTATAGCAACCTGCAAATAATGAAAGTTGAAGGATCCATTAAGCAGCAACCCATAACCATCCTCACTGATACCAAGAGCTCCAACAACCTTATGAATACAAAAGAAAATAGGTGATCTTACAAGGGAAACATGGGAGGAAAGTAACGATGGTCTTAACACAATGCTTGAAGAAGCTTGCTGAAATTTTAAGTGCCTCCACCGAACTGAGTCGATTACTTCCTACTAGGCTCCACGATCTCCATATGCTAATCTTGCAGGAGGAACCACCAACACATATCCGGCCATATTGCTGTCCACATCTTCAGAAGGCTGAAGCTGAGAGGATCGTCTGGAAGATGCTGGAGACATGGATCATTTGACCATGATTTTCCCCCGCAATGCTACTTTATCTCCAAAAGATCTATCTCTTTGTCTACGGGGACAAGCTCTTCCTGGAGTGTCACCTCCAACCGAACCAAATATGGCTTCTAATGCAGTGGTCCTAGATCTCAAGTTACTTCCATAACATCTCCTAGGAGAGGACCACATACCTGAAGTCTTCCCTGTCGACGACCTTCGCTCCACTGCTGACGACCGCAAGAAGATTGAGCTTCTCTAGCAATAGTACTGGCATGGAATCCATGACGCCAAAGCTCATTAGATGGAAATCAAATTTCCAAAGAAACATATCTCTAATCAGAAAGAAGGCATCATCAGAGCCACCATCTATAGGAGTTAGAGAGGGATCACTTGCAGGGCCCAATAAAACATGGTGACTACTACGTCGGACATCCCCATTCACTACGATGAGATCATCACCCCTCTCACCATAGAGAAAGATGACCTCCTTTGGCTAAGTAAAACATGATGCCATCTACATCGATACTATCATTTTCATATTATGGCAAGGTGTTCATGATTAGAGCGGACGCACCGGGAGTTGGGACCGATATCGCCCTTATGCAAGATGGTCAACTCGTGGTCTACATCAAAGCTCTCTCTTCACTTCACACGAGGCTTATAATCTATAACAAGATACTAATCGCTACTAAATATGAAGCTTGGCTAATATTAAAGAACAACTATATTGCCACCCATGTAAGAAAGAAGCAATCACCTGACAAACATCAGAGCGGGAGGATGTTTACTATTAAAGATCGAGTCTTCCTTTAGCCTCAAGGAAGTGATCTCCCTATTACTTTGGATCCTGTAAAATAGGAAAACATGTTGGAGAGATGCCTTACGAACCAGATCTATGTGCCAATTCAAAATTATAATTGATCCTCTAGGTATCTCACTATAAATATAAGTTTATAGAGGATGACTTAGCCCAGATCTATCCACCTGACACTAAAGTCAATGACGAGGTCCAGTTCTAACTAGAGATTGGATGGCATCGCAAGATTACGACATATCACCATCCAGACATAACCACTGATAAAAAGATACAAGACAAAGTTGGACTGTAGGATCATGATGCGCCTATCATGGATGCAATAAGAAAGCCTCATGATAAACTACAAACTCGAACCTAGAGATCATAGAGCCTCAGCCTTGAGGACAAAGCTGATATGAAGAGGGCAGGTCTGATAGGACCCCTGCTAGGTCTGGTCCTATCTAATTAAGTCGAATCCTTAGATTGAGCTTTGTTGGCCAACCTAAAACTGACATTAGGTCGGCTAGGAGAGTATTTGAATAAATTGAAATAAATTAGCATAAATTCTAGTAGGGTTAGGGTTCGACGGAACTGGAGTCAGGTTAGGAGTCAAAGTTAGATTCAGGTCGGAGTTAATCAAATCAAGCTTGTAATCAACCTAATGGGCCACCCACCTTGATAAGGGGAAGTTGACTAGAGTTGAGAGGAGACGGCTAGGGTTTATAGAGTAAGTTGTTGGAGTCTCTCTAGGAATTAGAGTTTTAGATGCCTATATAAGCATGTAGCTGCACCCCACTTTTGGATCAAGCAATACAACTTTTCTTCAAGCCATTGTTCTAATTATCAAGGAGGGATGAATCCCTTTAGAGTTTCAAGGAGGCTGATCCCCTACAGAGATCGTTTCAGCTATAGAATCCTATGGGTTCTATCATTTCTTTTCAGAGCCGCGATATCGATGCTTCGCAGCTCTTCTACCTTTGTCGCTACCATCTAACCACCCACCACCTCCCAAGCAATTCCCACAATTGCTGTGATTGTTGTTGAGTCCATTGTACAAGATAAGTACCCAATCCCTATGGTGGACAAATTGCTCGACGAATTAAAGGGAGCACAATTTTTCACCAAGTTGGATTTGTGGTTCAGATACCGTCACATCTGGGTGCATGAGGAAAGCATATTGAGGACAGCTTTTCGGATGCACAATGGGCACTACATGTTCTTGGTAATGCCTTTCGACCTAACTAATACCACTTCTACTTTTCAAAGCCTTATGAATGACATTTTGGTTTATAGCTCATCCTTCGAAAGCCACCTCTCTCACTTGCGACTTGTTTTAATGATTCTTCAAGGACAACACTCTTTTGTCATACAGTTGAAGTGCAACTTCTTGCATAGTAAGGTTGAATACCTTGGTTACATCATCTTAAAGGAAGGAGTAGCGGTAGAGCCTTCGAAGATTGAAGCAATGCAAAGTTGGCCACTTCCCAAAATAATCAAAGCACTACGAAGATTTCTAGGGCTGACCGGCTACTACCATAAGTTCGTGAGGGACTATGGTAAGATCAATGCTCCCCTCATAGCATTACTAAAAAAGGATGTTTTCCTATGGTCGAATAAAGCAACAACAGCCTTCAATGCCCTCAAGGCTGCAATGACGTCTATGTTGGGAAACCTCTGTGGAGTATCATATGCGTAATAGAAGATTAAAATAAAACTAGTTTCCTAGGTAGATCAAAATTATCATACAAAGATTGAATCATGAGAAAAAGCTACAAAATTAAAAACTGTATCATGTAAGAGATTATTTACCTAAGGTGATCGTATATCCCTATTTTCTAGATCTTGATGGAGAGGATGAATGAGGTTAAATATCCTCTTCTCTAGCGGTATCCACATGATGAAACGCTACAGTGATACTCCTTTAATCGCAGTAACGAATCTCGTAACTCTTATACAGAGGGAGGGAGGAGAATAGGAGGGGGCGGCCAAAGGTGCAACATATCATTTATGTGTTGCCCCTTTCCTATTTATAGAGAGCCACAAAAAATCCTAAGGATCTTGCCTTAGTGGGTATTGGCCATCTAATTATCCATTAACCTTGAATTATTGGATCTCTATCCAATAATCTTTTTTGGCCTCTAATTGGGTCTTATGCAAGGAGCCAATCCATGTAGAGTCTCATCTGATGAGAACATGAGCTAATTGGATAACTCATATTCAATCATCTAGTCATTGAAGCATCTATAATATGTGTGTTACCCTCTAGGCCCGATATCGAGTAACATATGACCAGGATTATTTACAATCTATATTTACAGGGGAATCGATCTCATCACGATCCAATTCTCATTGTACGAAACCAAGGACATCAATATATATATATATATATATATATATATATATATATATATATATATATATATATAACAGATAATATAATATGAGAATATGCTAATAATAATCATAAGCAAAAAGATCGTGCAGCGTGTCACACGTGCCATCACTCACATGATTGACTTACAGGACTTGTGTAACTAGTAGTCTACACTAGTGCTAGCCCTACCCAACTTCGACAAGGTGTTCATGATCAAATATGATGTATCCAGAGTTGAAATTGGTGCTATCCTAATGCAAGATGGTTGACCACTAGTGTACACCAACAAGGCTCCCAACTCATTTAAAATTATCAATATATGATAAGGAGATATTGGTCATTATGCATGAAGTGATGAAATAGAGACCTTACCTAATCGAACGACGCTTTCAGATCAAGATTGATCACAAGAGCCTAAAATACTAATAAGACCCAAGCAGGGTTAGGTCCTAGTTGACTGAATCATGTTACATAATAATTAGACTAGGATTCAACAATGATAAGTTTGAGTTAGAGTAGAAGTCTTATTAGGGTTAAGACTTGAAAACTATATAAATAAGCATGTAAACTTTCGTTCTTCATCAATATAAATTTTAGCCATTTTTTCTAGCTCTTGGAGCCCAACTTAGGAGGGTCGATCCCCTACACACACACACACACATTGCAACTGCAGCTAACACCCCTTGTTGCTATTGCATCCCACAACCTAGGGCAGCCATCTAAACTTAGAACATTGTTATCGTTGTCATCTTTACCCCAACTACCACCCCCAACAGCATCCATCTACTGTAGCCACTAACCCTAGATCACTACTGCTGCTGCCTTCCCCCTTCTCCTATTGTTGCCAACACAATCCGTTAACTTATGCCTTTAACTCGTCAACAAAAGAAGGAAACATTATAGATCTTCAATCCTATGTGATAGCCTCAGACAATGCAATTGATGTGAAGCTTGAAGCCTTCGAAGCTCACATAGAATATAAGTTACATATACTCTTCGAAGAATTTAGATTGGGTTGATCAAAGAGCCCAAAAAAATCTCAGCATAGAGAAAATTTTAGATCGCAAAGAGAACTAATTCGAGAAGAGCAATTCAGTACAATACTCCACATATCCATGCATGAGGGTAGACTTTCCTAGATGGGAAGATGGTGACCCAACTGGATGGATCTCACATACTGAAAAGTATTTTCGCTTCCACAAGACTCCTGAAGCATCTATGGTCGACATCGCTATCATACACCTCAAGGAAGATGCGATCCAATGGTACAACTAGTTCAAGCATACATACGGCGTACCTACATGGAGGCAATTCAAAAGTGGACTACTGTTAGAATCCTTATGGATTCTAAGCTTGGGGTAGATCTTTATAGGGGATTGACTTCCTGGAACTTTATAAGTGTTCTCTCCTCTAGGGTATTTGAAACAATGGCTGAAGAAAGATTAATTTTATTCATGATAATATAGTGGTGGCTACATGAGTTTATATGGGACTCAAAACCTTAATCCTAATAGGACTCCTACTTTACTAAACCTTTCCTACTTCAACTAACTTAACCAAGACTCAAACTCTTAATATAACTCCTAACCAACCTTAGAGAGAGTCTCATCTAAGCGAAACCCCTCCTCTTTGTAATCCTAGTGGCCTCCTCTCAACCTATCTGACTTTTCCTCATCAAGATGGATGGCCCGTTGGGTTGATTACAAGCTTAACTTGGTTGACTCCGACTCTAGTTCAATCGATTCCTGACCTTACTAGGATTTGGGCTTATTTATTATAATTGACTCAAATTTTCTTATAGCCGATCTTTGTTAGGTTTAGGCCAGCCAACAAGGTCCAATCTAAGGACTCAACTCAATCGACTAGGACCCAACTCTGGTAAGGTCCTAATAGACCAACCGCTCTCTTCAAATCAACTTTGTCCTTAAGGTTGAGCTCTATGTCTCTAGGTCTTGATCTATAACTCCTTATGAGACTCCCTCGTGCCCTTGTAGTAGGCGTATCTTACTCCTGCGGTCCAACATCAGTAGTAGTGATTGTATGATGATGTGTCTCGAGATGGTGATCCCACGCGACCATCAGCTAAACTTGAGCCTCCTCATCAGCTTGGGTGTCGGTTGGATGGATTTGGGCTAAGTCATCATTTTTAAACTTTCATTTGAGATGTGATACCTAGAGGATCAGCTGTATTTTTTATTTGGTGCGCAGATTTGATCTCCAGGTTATGGTTCCATTATGATCCCAATTTTATAAGGGCTAAAGTAGTATGGGGATTATTTTCCTTAGGCTTGAATTTCCTACTGGTAAGACTGGAGATAAAGGGAAACTCAATCTTCAATCGTAAACTGTTAGGACCCTAGTTATGTCTTATTAGCCAACTATGAGAAGATTTGAGTTCATTGTAATAAATCAGCCCAAATCTTAGTGGGGTAAGGATTCGATTGATCTGGAGTTGGGTTAGGAGTCAGAAATGGATACAAGATATAGTCAATTACATCACAAATGTAATAAACCCTAATATAGTTGCAACCCCATAGTAAAGAATTGGTTGGTTAAGGTTAGGGATGAGTCCTTATGGGATGAAAGTCTCCTAGCCCCTCCTCCTCTCAAGAGAGGTTGCCTAGGGATTAATTATTAGAGAAGGGATTGAAGTTGTTGGAAGTAGGA
The DNA here is from genome assembly GCA_021527575.1 of Ensete glaucum. NCBI lineage: Eukaryota > Viridiplantae > Streptophyta > Magnoliopsida > Zingiberales > Musaceae > Ensete > Ensete glaucum. Next base: position 17,864,054 of record CM038559.1, read on the forward strand.
GTTACTTTTTAGAGTTGGAGTTGAAGTTATTGGAAGTAGGAGTTGCTTCTTAAAGTTGGAGTTGGAGTTATGATGAGTAGGAATCATAAGTATGAATCCTATTAGGAGTTAAGGTTTAGAAGCCCTATAAATAGCCTTGTAATCAGTCACTTTTTATCATTAATAGGTCAATTATTTTTTAGCCTATGTGTCGAAAAACAAAGAGGGAGGAACCCCTATAAAGTTTTAAGGAGGCTGATCCCCTATAGAGATCACCCTAAGCTTAGAATCCACAATAGTTCTAACATAAACTTTCTTCCACTCTGGTGTTTGTCAGGGGGCTATTTCATTCTTGCATGAGCTGCCACTTAGTTGTTCTCTAAGAGTAACCGAGCCTTCTTTTGGAATGATGGCTACCCTGCAATAAAGTCCCCGGTGGTATGAACCCTTTCTGAGTCTGAGGTGGGTAGGAGGTGTGATTTTCTTGGGCATATTTTCACTTCTCCTTCATGCTCTGCCTGTATCATGCCAAACTTTAGTAGTAATTAGTATCCCCTTCTAAATTAGAAGCCTCGTCTGTAATGTAGAGTGAGCCTTAGTATGAACTAGGGGTCAGCCAACTTGAGGGTGGTGTCGATCGAAACTCCTATAATGTATGCACCAATTTTGAACATCTCACTTTGATCTAGTAATGCTAGGACCGATTTAGATGACATCGTGACTATGAGGGCCCTATAGATGGTGGACGTGTGAATGCCTTCCTCCTGTTTCTTCAGAATTTTGATCTCCATCCAGTCATATATTCCATGCTGGTATTGTTGCTAGAGGGACCCAATCTTCTTATGATCATCAGCAGTGGAACGAAGGTAGTGGAAGTAGCCCGAGATCCGAGAGGAGGAGATTATCCCTGCAAACAAATAGGCAAAGCTTTTAGAGATAAAGTGTCATTGTATGAGAAAATAGTGGCTGAATGATTCGTGTCTCCCACGTCACCTAGATGATCCTTTTAGCTTCAGCCTTCTGAAGATATGGACAATAATATAACCGAATATATGCTCAAATTTAAACAAGATTCTCTAAGCGCTGTGTCAAAATCATCTTTTCTTTGCTCTCTTATTTCTCGCATAAGGTCACCTATTTTACTTTGCCATTCATAAGGTCATTGGGGCTCCTAGTGTCGATGAGGATGGTGACAAGCTGATGTTTGATGAGTCAATCAACGTTCATTATCTGTGAGTTCGCGTAGCCAAATAAAGAATGAAAGGTGTAGGCGTCCGATTGCAATTTTTCCTTCGTATCCTTCTCCTTGGACTCGAGAGTCGTATCTTCAAGTTTGAGTTCTTCAGTGGGTTCAATCACTAAAGGTCTCTCCCTTTTACAATGGTGGTCTTGGCTCCATAATTTATTGACAATGCCAACATAGGTCCTTTGCTGATTTGTCACAAAGCTCTTCTCTTGTTAATTTCTTAGATTATGGGGGACGAGTGGAAGTGGATGGTGTTGAATGTTTATATGCTACTGGTTATGATGTGGTTCTCATTCTTTGAGCATCTTGAATGAGTCGCTCTTCTTAGATTCGAGCGAAGGAGATAGCGACCATCAAGGTGTAGGACAGCCATGCTTTTACTTCTCCTCTTATTTTTGGCTTTAGTCCTTTGATGAATGTCTCTAATAATTACTTTTTAGACTAATCAGGAGCTTGGTTAGATAATCTTTCAAACCTGGTATGGTATTCTTGGATTGTGGAGTTTTGTCGAATCTGCATGAGTTGACCATCGATGTTCTTGTACTCGGACGGTCCAAAGCAGATCAACAACCTGCTCTTGAATTTTCTCCATGTCAGGATTCCTTGGGTGTGTTCAAGCTAATTATACCATTGTATTATGTCTCCCTCAAGGTGGATGGCATCGATGTCCACCATAGAAGCTTATGATCTCCAATGATAGCAAAAGTAGCGTTCTGCACGTAAAAGCCATCCTTTCGGGTCTCCTTCTTCCCATCAAGGGAAATCCACCCTTATGCATGGCTATATCACATCAAAGGCTTGTTCTTCCTTCTCTTGAGGCCTCTCTGAACTTTTACTTTACTAAAATTTTGTCAGGCTTGGAGATCGACCAATTCTGAATTCTACGAATAAGGCATGTAGTTTGTCCTTCATACGTGATTCGAATGCCTCTAACTTCGCATCGATCAAATCTACTGATACCATGGCATAAGACCCTAGATCTATGGTGTTAAGATCCTTCTCTTATTGCTGGGTTGATGGTTTGAACTGATTGGGTGGATTGGTGGCCGAAAGGGATGGTGGATCAAGGGTAGATGACTGCGGTTTGGGGTTGATAGGCTCTTGTTTTTAGTTGTTGTTGGGGGTATGGTTTGGAGCTACTATAGGGATCAACGGCGGCATGATAGCTGAGGGTTAAGGTTAGAGGGCTAGCTTAGAGTTGTTGTTGATGGCAGTAATGGATTTGGTAGGGATCAGGTGTGGATGCAGCAAGTACTACCGAAGGTAGTGTAGCAGAAATTTTCATCAAAGGGGGTACTGTTGATGCTATTGTTTAGGGTTGTTGTAGAGGTTGTAAGGGGGGTTTGGTAGCAGAGGTTTAGGATAGGAAGATGGGTTAAGATTGCTATGGGTGGCCGCAACTAATTTGGTAAGGATTGGTGGCCGAAAGAGTGATAGATTAAGGTTGCGATTTAGGGTTAATAGCTTGCGGGTTTAGGTTGCTATTGGTGCCACGGCTTGAGGGTGTGATGGAGGCTGGAAAGGATTTTTGTGGCAGTGGTTTGAGGTTGGGAAGGAAGGTTTAGGGCTGCTATTGGGGGGTAGTAATTGGTTTGGCAAGGTTTGGGTGTTGGTCCAGCAAGCTATGCCGAAGGGTAATGCTGCAAGGTTCTTCATCAAGGAACAATAGTTTTATGACGAAAGAATTCCAGTAGTATGCCAAGGGTTTTAGGATGGTTTTGTCAGTAAGAAATAGATGATGATTAAGGCCACATCAATACAAAATATTGAAGAGAATATGGTAATAAAATATGGTAGCGAGTTTTTGGTAAAAACACGACAAAAAAGTAGTAGGCGGTTGTTTTGGCTGTAGCTTTACGATGTTACTTGGGCCGACTGTAAAAATCAAAAAAAGGCTATGATAGCTGTGTCTTAAGACTAGAGGGGTGCTCTAAAGACGATATGGTTGGTGGTAGCAAGATTAGTAGGGTTTGGTAGTTTACAAGAAAAAGAAAGATAAAAGGTATAACAGTAGAATTCTTTTATCGAAAAATTTCAACAGTATAGACGAAATTTTTTCCAGTAGTTCGTAATAAGGGTTTGATTAAAACTCAATGGGATCCACTGGTATGAGAAAGATAATATCAAAAAAAAAATCATGGAAGAATACGATAACAAAAAAATTGGCAAGATTAAAGAATACGAGAAGGTGCTGTAGTAGATTTTTTATGTCTAAAGTTCAGTAGTTTTGACGTAAAAGATCAGTGGTTTGTATTAATAATTTTTTCATAGAACCAAAAGGTAATCCATTTAAGGAGTTCTAAAGACGTCGTAAAAAACATGTAAAAGATTGGGTAGAAAAATATTAGCAACAAGATCAGAAACAGGGAAGTAGCATACGACTGAATTCTACTGCTTAACTTTTATCGTAAAGATGTCGACTTTGCGATGATAAGTCTATGCAATGAAATAAGAATATATTTTTTTAGTTTTTTGGGTTTAAGATAACTAAACTATAGTAGTAGTAAGGTAGAATACCAGAACTCGATGCAATTTGCGGTGAGTTAGAAGGGGTGATCTGCGGTAGTGGTGATGACAGCGGAGTTGGCAGTGATCATAACAATTATGGGAATTGCTTGTAAGATGGATGAAGATGGGCAACTGTTGAAGGATAACGAAGCACCAAGGAACAATGCTTTGATACTAAGTATTAGAACCTTTGCGGCTTACAAGCTTGGGGTTGATCTCTATAGGGGCCTCCTAGAACTTTGTAGGGGTTCTCTCCTCTAAGGTATTCGACACAATGGCCAAAGAAAGATTGATCTTATTCATGATAAAATAGTAGTGGCTATATGAGTTTATATAGGGACTCAAAACCCTAATCCTAATAGGACTCCTACTTTACTAAACCTCTCCTACTTCAACTAACTCAACCAAGACTCTGACTCCTAATCTAACTCTTGATCAACCATAGAAAGAGTCTCATATAAGTGAAACTCCTCCTCTCTCTAACCATAACTGCCTCCTCTTAACCTAGTCAACTTTCCCTCATCAAGGTGGGTGGCCCATTGGGTTGATTACAAGCTTGGCTTGGTTGATTCCGACCCAAATCCGACTCTGACTCTAGTTCAGTCGATTCTTAACTCTACTAGGATTTGGCTGATTTATTATAATTGACTCAAATCTCCTCCTAGCTGATCTAATGTTAGGTCTAAGCTGGTCAGCAAAGCCCAATCTAAGAACTCAACTTAATCGACTAGGACCCAACTCAGCTAGGGTCCTAACAGCTGCTGATATGCTTTGGACCGTCAGAGTACGAGAATGTGGATGGCCATCTTGTGAAGATTCATCAAACCTCGACTATACAAGAATATCAAACTAGGTTTGAATGTCTCTTAAACTAAACTCGTGATAGTATGAAAAATAATTTCTAAGAACTTTTATAAAAAAAATTGAAGCTAGAGATCCGATGGGATGTAAAGGCACGACAACCGTATACATTGAAGGCTGCCATTTCCTTTGCTCGCATCGAAGAAGAAAAGCTAAACTTCGATGCCCGAAGGACCAAGATCATGAACCGACTAGCAACCATCAAGCCTTCGGCCTCTTTACTACCAACCAGACCTCTTAACCCAAAAGACTTATCCGAGAAGAACTTAGAAAGAAATCAGCAAAAGGGCTATGTTTGCACTACGATGAACCATGGAGTATAGATCACTACTACAAAAAGGAAAAGCTTTTGATGATTGAACTGATTGAGGATCCAAAGCCCGAGGACATAGATCACGAACCCAATGAGGAAGATATGGAGGAAATACCACAACCGGCCATCAACACCATACACTCCCTAGTCGGCAACACCAACTTACAAATAATGAATATTGACGGATTCCTTAAATACTAACTGATCATAATTCTTATCGATACCGGAAGCACCAATAACTTCATGGATAGCAAGGTTGCTACTAGATTAACCCTTCGGATCGAAGAGTGTAGCAAGTTTGATGTGAAGGTCATAGATAATAGAACATTATCTTGCAACCACAAGTGTTTACAGGTAAAACTAATCATGCAAGGCCAAGAGATCACTGCAAACTTCTTCCAATTGTCACTGGATGACTACGAAGTGGTGTTCAGCATCCAGTAGCAATCTACTCTAGGTGATGTTTCCTGAAACTTTTCCTAAGCTTATGAATTTTTTTATCCACGGGAAACATATGATCCTACGAAGTAAACATGGGGGAGAAGTTTCAACTGTTAAAACTCAACGAATGGAGAGGGTGCTACATAAGACATATATCAGCTTTCTAATCCAATTGCAGGGGCTGCAAACTGAAGACTTGATGATGAATGAAAACCCAAACCTCTCCTATTTACTTGCTGAATTTTCAGATGTGTTTGTTGAACTGAAAAATCTGCCCCCTACTCGACTACATGACCATCACATACCTATCTTGTCGGAAAAAGCACCAGCAAATGTTTGGCCATACTAATACTCTCATCTTCAGAAGGCCAAGATCGAGAGGATCGTCTAAGAGATGTTAGAAATAGGGATCATAATACCAAGTGTTAGCTCCTTTTTTTCACCGGTGTTCCTCATATGAAAGGATAGAACATAGTGAATATGCGTGGATTATCGAGCCCTCAACAACATCACTGTGAAGGACAAGTATCCAATCCCTATGGTGGATGAACTGATTGATGAATTGAAGGGAGCACAGATTTTTACCAAACTGGATTTGTAGTCCAGATACCATTAGATTCGGGCGCATGAATAATACATATCAAAGACCGCTTTCTGAACGCACAATGAGCACTACGAGTTCTAGTAATGCTTTTTAGCCTAACTAATGCCTCTTCCACTTTTCAGAGCTTGATGAATGACATCTTTCGGGTGTACCTCCATAAGTTTGTTTTGGTCTTCTTTGACGATATCTTGATTTATAGCCCCTCCCTCGAATGCCACCTCTCACACTTGCGACTTGTTTTGATGATTCTTTGAGAACACACCCTTTTTGTTAAGCAGTCGAAGTGCAGCTTCTTGCAGAGTGAGGTGGAGTACCTCGGCTATATCATCTTAAAGGAAGGAGTAGCGGTTAACCCCTCAAAGATTGAAACAATGCAAAGCTAGCCGCTATAAAAAATAATTAAAGTATTGTGAGGATTTCAAGGGCTAACCGGCTACTATCGCAAGTTCGTGAAAGATTATGACAAGATCAGTGCTCCCCTCACATCATTACTAAAAAAAGATGCATTCCTATGGTTAGATGAAGCAATAACAACCTTCGATGCCCTCAAGGCTATAATGACGTCTATGCCGGTGCTAGCCCTATCTAACTTTGACAAGGTGTTCGTAATCGAATCTGATATGTCGAGAGCCAGAATTGGTGCTGTCCTAATGCAAGATAGCCGACCACTAACATACACCAGTAAGGCTCTCTATCTATTTCATCTGAAGCTATTGATTTATGATAAGGAGATGTTGACCATTGTGCACGTGGTGATGAAATGGTGACCTTACCTGATCAACCGGCGCTTCAAGATCAAAGCTGACCATAAGAGCTTAAAGTACTTCATGGAGTAAAAGATTTCCTCCCCTGAACAACAGAAATAGGTAACAAAATTAATGGGCTTTGATTATAAAATTATTTATAAAAAAGGAAAGGATTTGTGACCTCTTGGAAGTCATCAGGAACGAATGGCAAGGTGACCCAGAAACCTAATATATCATTAAAAAATTAGAGGTGGAACCAGGCTCGATAGCATACTATAGTTGGGACTCGAAGGACCTACGATACAAGAGCTAAATTATGATGGTACCCAACTCTCCATACTAAACCGCCATCCTATAGGAGATGCACTCATCACCGATGGCTGGACACTCCGGATTCCTTCAGACCTATAAGAGGATTCAACAAATCTTCTATTGAAAAGGGATGAAAAAGACCATTGTTGAATTAATGGCTCGATGTGACACTTGTCAATGACACAAGGATAGACGATAGCAAGCCCAGGAAAATTATAGCCACTACCTATTCTGGACTCAGCTTGGACCGATATCTCCATGGATTTCATCGAAGGGCTGCCAATATCTCAAGGGAAAGGTACCATCCTTGTTGTAGTTGATCGCCTTACGAAAGACACCCCATTTATGTGCAGTTTAAAATCCCTATACCGCTACCAGTATTGCCCAAATTTTTATAGAGAATATCGTTAAATTGCATAGGATGTCTCATTCTATTGTCAGTGATTATGATAGGGTTTTCACCAAGTTTTGGGTGTAATTTTTTCAATTACAAGCTACCTAATTGAAGATGAGCACAACATACTACCCCTAGACTGATGGCTAGACACAGGTGGTGAACAGGTGCTTAGAGAATTACCTCAGATGCTTCACTAGTAATAGGCCAAAAGGAGTAGACAAAATGACTTCCCTGGGTCGAATGGTGGTACAACACAACATATCATCCATCTACCAAATGCACCATATTTGAAGCTGTATGCAGTTGGCCTCCTCCAACAATCACCAAATATGTGGTTGGCACATCAAAAGTGAACTAGACAAATAGGAAATTAATTGATAGGGATAAAATTTTATAGCTTTTAAAGGATAATCTATCGGTGTCCCAAGCAAGAATAAAGTAGCAGGTTGACAAACATAGGAGCGAAAAAAGAGTTTGATGTTGGATATTGGGTCTTCCTTCGACTTCAACCCTACAAGTAGACATCCATTAGGACCCGAGTATCTATGAAGCTGTCTCCCATTTTTTTGAATCCTACAAAATTGTGGAGCGCATGGGAGCCATGGCTTATAGATTAGATATGCCCGTAGACTCCAAAATTTATCTAGTCTTTCATGCGTCCTGCCTCAAATTGAAGCTTGGAGAGAAAGAATCAGCCAAGAGCCACCTACCTGATGTCTTGGTTGATGGAGAGGTTCAAGTTTAACTGATAACTATACTAGACCACAAGATCATGATGTGTCATCGACGCCCTTCCATAGAAGTATTGGTGTAGTAGACCAATTTGCTTCATAAGATTCTACCTGGGAGTTCTATGACGAATTGAAGCTGAAGTTTTTAGAGTTTATGGAGGCTCAGCCTTGAGGATAAGATTGATTTGAAGAGGGCGGGTTTGATATAACCCTAGCAATGTTGGCCTAATATGATAAGTCATGTTGCTGATTTAAATCCTGATTGGCCGGCCTAGACCTGATGTGATTCGGTTAAGAGTCCATCTGAATAAGAGGGTCCAAGTCTTAGTTAGACTAGGACTCGGCTAGAGTAAAAGTTTGAGTAGGAGAAGTTCCATTAGGGTTTGGACTTGAAACCATATATATATATATATATATATATATATATATATATATATATATAAACTTTTTATTTTATTAATAAAAAATTAGATTTATTTCCAGCTCTTATAGACAAAATATAAGAGGATGGATCCTCTACATCAAACAATCTAATAAAAACTTTTAGGTTCCTATCAGAAGATACTAGCCCTCCTAGCTTTTGTAATTCTAACTAATCTAATATATTTTTAGTTTTTAAAATATTTTAAATAAAAATTAATGTTTGATATTTTTTTTAAAACCATATCTGGCCTAAATGCTGCATTGCAAATATTCAAATACTAATGAATATTATTAATATTTTAATATTTATTAGAGGCTAATATAATTTTTAAAAAATTAAAACTTCATTGTGACTCTATCTAAAATTATAAGATTGTGATTTAGTGAGAACTCAATACCATTTATATTTTCTATAAGATAAAACTTTATTTATTTATTTTAAAGATTATTTTGTACTTATTATATACTTATATTTTTTATTTATTATATTTTTTGGGTCATATACAATTTTTATAAGATTATATATTATTTACTTATTAATTTAAATAAAAGATATGTATTTATTTTTGAATAAATATTAAAAAATATAAGGATAAATTTATCATAAATATTTAATTAACTTTTAAAAAATATTTTTACTAAATATTAATACATATTTTAAAATATAATTTTTATTTATTATTTATCAAACACTCAAGTATTTTATAATGATACATTTCCTTAAATCCTTCCTTAAAAACAAATATATTAAACACATACGAAAGCATCGCCGCTTGTGCTATCCACACGCTATCGCTTCCGCCGTCATCCATTTCCGTGCTCTTTCTATGGGAGAAAACGAAAACAAGAAGTGTTTTCTTGCGATTCCAAACAGAAAAAGAATAGCGTAACATTTCCTCGCGGCCGAATCTTAATGCGGATCGTCGCAGCCTATAAAGCCTCTTCGGCGGCCGATGCCAAATCACTAATCCGCCTATTTCCACCGCCTTTCACCAATTTTTCTCTGCCTCCTCTCTACCCCGTCGCTCCTCGTTTTGGTCGAGGAAAGCTGCGGCGTGGCGGGGTAAACATCAGGGCGATGACACCGACGCCGCCGCCCACCGAGTCCAAGAAGAGCGACGCGTGCAGATCCTCCTTCAAGCTCACCGAAGCCACATTCTTGGCGTCCCTGATGCCCAAGAAAGAGATCGGTGCGGATCGGTTCCTTGAAGCCCATCCCAACTACGATGGGAGAGACGTCCTCATCGCCATCTTTGGTAACGGTCGTGGTCTGATTGAGGTTTTGTTTCTGATGTCGGGAGATGGCTGAGTCGAGTGGCTCTCGCTGTTCTGTTCAGGCTTCTGAAATAAATAATGGTTTATTGTTTTCTTGTTCGCACCTTCTCGGCTTCACCGATGCCGACGAAGGAAATCGCAGCGGATCGTTTCGTCGAAGCCCATCCCACCTGAAAGGTGTCCTCATGCCGTAAATCAAGGAAAATTTCATTTTCTTGAAATCTTTTGGCCTTGTTAGCTGCCGAAGAAAGAGTCACCACGGATTATTTACTCAAAGGCCATCCCGTTTACGATGGGGGAGGGTCGTCTTTGGTGACCTTTTTCTTGTCCTCGGAGGAAGTCTAAGCCTCTTTTTGCTTATGACTGGTCTCTCGGTGAAATGTTGATAGGTTAGGTTCCAAGAAAGATAGATCACAATGGATCGTTTCCTTGCAGCTCGTGCCATCTCGATGAGTGGGGCGTCCTTATTGTCATCTTTGGTAGAACTTCTCGAGCTGATTGTCTTGTAGAGGTTTTAATCTGTTTCTGACGTTAGAAGAAGTCTCGAGTCCAATAGCTCTCTATCAGCCCATGACTGTTCTCTATTAATATAATATTGACATGTTAGGACCCAAGTAAGTTAAGAAATTAACTTTTTGTTGGGTTTTGAAACAAATCTTTGTTTCATCTATTATTATTGTTGTTAGTTTTTTCACTTTCTTGGCTTTCCTTGATACAGCCGATCGATTCCTCAAATCCCATCCCACATGATGGGAGAGGCATCCTCATCACTATCTTTTGCAGAACTTCTTGATTGTATTCTGGTTGATGTTCTTTGTAGTATTTTAATCACTTTCCGAGGTCACGGGAAGTTGAGTCTTGAGTACATTTTCTTCACTCATGACCGTTCTCTCTGGTTGGAATATCAATAGATCAGGTTCCAAAAGAAGTAACTCGTTCATTGAGCACTTCAAAGTAATCCTTGTTTCTTTTTTTTCTCTTTCTTGACTTCCCTGATGCTTAAGACTGTTGCAGATTGATTCCTTGAAGGCCATGTCAGATTTGATGGGAGCTTGTCTTCATCGCCATTTTTGGTGATATGTTTTTTTTTAATTTCTTTCTAAGGTTTGGAGGTGTCGAGTAAATTTTTTTTTCATTTTTGACTGATTTCTTGTTGCAACGTTGATAGTTCAGTTTTCAAGAAATGTGATAAAGTAATATGTTTGTATGCCTTTTGAAAAAAAAGGCAAATTTTCTTTCTTTTAAAATATTTGTTGTTGTTTATTTGCCAGCTGAACTTTTTTTTCCGCTTTTAGTGAATATTTTGGAAGCTTGTTCTCAACAAATTATATTGTTTTTTGTTGGATGAACAAAGAGTTTGGAATCTTCGTAGGCGCTTCAATTTCATATTTTAGAATTCAGAGGGTTATTTATTCAGAAATTTGAGTTTGGCCTATTGTGGTTTATGTGGTTGATCTTCTTATGCCTTATAAGCCCCATTGACAGGCGGTACGTATTTGTCCGCTTGCAGACCGATACATGGACCGGCCGCTACCGAACGGTATTGTCGATTGGGGCTGTTTCCGCCTCGTTACCACTCGAGCGGTAACGGTCGATTTCGACGTCACCTGCTATTGGATGGTATCAGCCTAGATGCAACGAAAAAGAGGGAGAAGAACAAGGAAGAAGAAGGAGAAAGAGGGAGAACATTGGACGGCGTCGCCCTCTAACAGCGAGGCAGCAGCTCAGCTTCTTCGTCACGTTCTTCGCTGAAGGCTAGAGATGTCTGTTGCCGGAGAACCTCGGGATGGTGTCGCGGATGAGGAGAACCTTGCGAGGCAGCGACTTCTTCGTCGCGCTTTTCTCCTTGTTGCCTTCTCCTTGTTTGATGTGATGAGGAGGCCTCGACGACGTTGTCGAGGCTTCTCCTCATCCACACCAGGAGGAGAAAACGAGGCGCCGTCGCCTCTCTTCTTTAATTTTTTTATGTTATATATATAAATATAAATAAATAAATAAAATATCATAAAAAATAAAAAAAGGCATACTGAGCGCTACGCCCTGACGTACCACTCGGTACTCCTATATCGTATCATACCGAGTAGAGCTCGGTATGTTGGTATGGTACGAAATTTCAAACCTTGCTGTTGACAATGGTATTTTTTGGATAAAGAACTGTCGTAGTCATCCATGCAATCAGAATGTCAAACCTGATCTCTGAACAAACTTGATTCATTCCATCTGAGAATTTTGAATGTATAATAATTTCATCAGTATCAAATGAGTGGCATACTAAATGGTCTTCAGTTTCATGTTGTTTGTGGCATTTTTAAGTTCATACAAGACTGCTAGCTACTTCAACTATTGAAATGGTAATCTCTTGGGTGTTATTGTTTCTTAGATTCTGGTGTAGATCCAGCAGCTGCTGGCTTGCAGGTGACATCAGATGGCAAACCCAAAATCATTGATATACTGGATTGGTAATTTAGTCATTTGAAAAAAAAAAAAGTAACATATTGCTAACATGAATTGGCATCTTATCTGTCCATAACTTCTAAGCTTATATTTAATGTCTTTTTTATCCTTCAGCACTGGAAGTGGTGACGTTGACACCTCTAAGGTGGTGAAAGCCGATGCTGATGGATCTATCCTTGGGGCGTCTGGTTAGTGTTGCTTCAAACTATGCCTTTAATTTTTGTAAGCACTTCTTTTCTGTTGTTAAATAATTTAGGGTACTGGTGAAGCCATACATGTTAAAAAAAAAAATCTTTTTCATATTTTGTACTGACCTAACATTATCTTTCTTTTTGGCAAGCAATGGTGGTTATTATGTGATAGGCAAGCCAAAAAACTTGAATTCAGGGGCTGTTGGTCATTTTGTTTGCAATGCACAACACATGCAGTAATAGGCTTGTGGCATGACAACATTGCATCAGTTTCATTTTCTACTTTCTTTTACACACTGCAATTAACTAACTGCATGTTTCATTGCCTGCAATCGGGAGGTTTATTCAACTTCATTATTGCTTGTTCCAAGGCCTGCAATATGCGAGGACCCCCTGCATATACTTCAACTGCATTCAATTTTTAATCATGGTCTTCCCATAACATTTTTGATCAGTCCAACAAAAAAGGAGGCATCGATAGATGCAGTATGAGCTTTTTTGGTGCTACTTTTTCTGGTAAAAATTCTTCAGATGTCAGGAGTATAACCAGTTTGTTTTTGGCTTCAGTTCTTTAAATCATGTTTGATGGTTCATTTATTTCGCAAGGATTATTGCATGGTGATGAAGATAAAAAGATTGGAAAATTCCATTTTTAGATAGAGAAGTGAAGCTGTTTTTTTTAAAATTAATAAATAATGAAAGCATTTCTGAAAAAAGAAAGAAAGATAAATGAAGTGTCCATCTGCAGTTTTTCCCCCCATTTGACTAAGAGTCTTTTGTGAAAAAAGAAAAAACATTCATCAGCATAAAACATGAAATGGAAGCCATCACAGGTGATACCTTGAACAAATACTTAATTTACTATGAGTAATTTCTTACTGTGTGTTTGAAAATTGTTGATTATAATTGTTTCAGAAACATTAAACAAATGAATAAGTTTTTCTTCACAGCTTTAACTAGACTGCTGATAAATAAGAAACTACCTGTTGAGCAAATCTGCTGTATCTGTGTTCCACAATGACTGCCGCCCTAGATATTTACTGGCTAGGCTTGCTACTTGGAAAATGTTAATCATATACATGGACAGATGCAGATAGGGGCATTCGGGATCTTAAAATCAAGGAACTCAATAAATAGATAACAAGATGCTACAAGAATCAAATCACAATTATTGATAAGGTTACCAATTAGTTTAATATAACTTTACAGGTAAAATTAGATTATGATAGTACTAAAATCTCTAAGATGTAGCAACTATCGAATTATCATGTACAAATTAGATTTAACTCTTAGTCTGATGTTGATTTAAGCAATATGGCACCGATATAGCAAGTGATATACTGACTTGTATCACTTGTTATCAGTGAGAAACAAATGCAAAACTAGATAGAGATTGGTATGGTTCCTTGTATGGTAAATGCTGGTTCGTATGTATTTATCCAATTGGTATTTGAAACCTTGCATGAGTTTACAAGATTTAGAAAACCGTGCATACAAGTAGGCAATGGTTGGATTAACAAACTTAGGAATCTATGATTGTCTCACATTTGTCAGTGACTTTTTTCAATACAACAGTGGAATGCATCCAAGCCTTTCAATACAAGGATGACTTGTGTCATTTATCCATCTTTCTCTTGTAGTGAAATTTGGAAAAGAAAGAAGATTAGAGGAACCACAACCACATATCAATAGTTATATTTTTCTTTTTTATAATGCAGTTTCACTGCCTTGGCTGCACCAAACTGTTATACTTGGCCAAGTTTATGCCTGATATATTGTGGAAGATTTTTGAATATTTTGCACTATCTTCGTTAGCTTTTCACTGTTCAGTATAACTTATCAGTGCATAATAATTGGAGACAGATGCCTTGTTTCTTTTTTTTTAAAATTTTTACTTTGACACCACTGGGTTGACTCCTAAGCCAAGAATCTGACGGCAAAAGAATATTAAGTGTTGATTATAGAAGCTGCATTAAACCTTAATTTCATCACTATGTTCATGTAAACTATGAATGATGAATGTATTTTACTATCCTCTTTATTGAAGTTCTTGACTTGTAAATGTTTGCCTCTAGACTTTGGCACAGTTAATTTGTTATTTATGGGTTTTCATTAAACCTTTGATGTCAACTTATTCTATTGCCATTGATGTTCAATTCTGCCTTCTTTTCTTACGTTTCAAAGGGTGGGAACCTGACACTGATCTTTTTGAGTGGTCAGATTTGAGCATTACTTATTGACTGACATACAGGTGGCATTTGTATCTAGGTTACCAGCGTTCAAGTCAAGGAAATACCATCATATAAACATTAGTTCATAAGGTTACGGTTATTTCAAATAATAATGATTAACATAGTAGTATTATATGTTGTTTTACTATGCACAAAAATATAGTTAATTATTGTTGTAAGCATGGTTCTTCTCAATTTTGATATGTATCGCTTGGTATGGGCTATACATATCAATTCGAGAGGATATCGGTATGTGGACCACTCTCTATCGGGTAGTACTAGTGTTTTGATCGGTATTGAGGCATACCGACCAGTACTGAGGCATATTGCCCCGGATTTGATTGTAACCAACGCATACTGGTCGTACGCCCTGGTTTGATAGGTGGAGGTATTTTTAAGGTTATAGGGTGTACTATCGTTACGCCCTGGAATATTGACGATACATATCGGTACATACTGTACCGAGCAAAGCTCGGTATTTCGGCACGGATTGGTATTCAAAACCTTAATTGTATGCAAGCTTTGTAGTATTTATTGGTTTATAGCTTTTCGATACATAAACCAAGGTAAATCAATTGCTATTTGCCCGGTATACTCCATACAGGGCCTATACTTTGGTATACGACGATAAAGGCCTTGCATCGAGCATTTTTTTATCATCTTTTTGAGTTGTTTATGAAACTAGTTATGAAACAATGAACTGACATTCAGTATACCGGTTTTGTACTGATC
Organism: Ensete glaucum; assembly: GCA_021527575.1. Lineage (NCBI taxonomy): Eukaryota > Viridiplantae > Streptophyta > Magnoliopsida > Zingiberales > Musaceae > Ensete > Ensete glaucum. Next base: position 17,879,498 of record CM038559.1, read on the forward strand.
GAGCCTTGATTGATACACTATTGGTATACGAATTTGTGAACCTTGGTTACAAATTTGTTAAGGTATATTATGTTAATATGCTATATTAGTATATTATGATAGTCATTATAATCAAGCAATGATGTAAATGATAACGAGTGGCATAATACTTAAATAGGGAGTTGGATATATAAAATATTCAATACGTATAATAACTTTAATTAAATAATTTGATACTAATTTACACTTAAATGTAAAAGCACATTAACAAAATTAATATGAAATATTGAGTAATCTAAAGCTTGTCTAATTTAAAGTTAATTAATAAATTATGTAATTGACTATCTAAATTTTTGGTATAGAGTAAATTTATCAATTATACTCTGCTATAATTTCAATTATGAGTCAGATGCTCATGAACTTCAATGTCAAGGTTTTTAGCCATTTTGATTCTAGTATACTGGATTTATTTTTATTTCATGTAAGGACCAAGTGCCACCTTAAACTTTTCATGTTTTGGCTACATCATTTTTCTGTTTGTGTGTTTTCATAATTCTCTCTTCATTAATCCAGCTATTTTTATCACTGTTTTTACCCTTCGTTTTCATTCTCTTTTGATCTTTTGTCGTGCCTTTAGTTTTTCTTTTCATGAAGGTTCATGCTTACTAAGTTACTATTGCTCAACCCAGTATCTTCCAGTGACTTTCTTATGTTTACACTAACTGGTCAATCTTATATTTGCCTCATGTTTCCTTTCTTTCCTTAAAAAAACATTAGTGTATTAATTTTGTACTCGAAGTCATTTAATTGAACCTTTTGCTTTACTTTGTTTGGAGAAGTTGCTAAACTGCTAACTTCTTAAATATGATCTTGTCAAGAAAAGTTGCTTTACTCCAAGTTCTGCTCCAATAATTTCATCATGATTTGATGACCACGACGGACTTAGTTGTGCTTATGTTTGTTGCTTGATATTTATTTTATGTTAATCTACATTTACATTCAGGGACCCTCTTGGTTGTGAATCCATCATGGAAGAATCCTTCTCAGGAGTGGCATGTTGGATATAAGTTAGTCTATGAGCTTTTCACCAGCACACTTACATCACGTTTAAAGGTGTGCCTTCCTACTTGTGTATGTTTACTATGTGCGTAGATGTATCTTTCGATTACTTATAGGTTTATCATATATAACACAGAAAGAACGAAAGAAGAAGTGGGATGAGAAAAATCAGGAAGCAATTTCAGAGGCTCTAAGACAGCTGAATGAGTTTGACAAGGTCTTCAATTTTTTCTATTAGCAATATGTAAAAATGTCCCTCTATGTTCTTTTTGGCAGGAAAATATGTCCTATCATTATGGATTTAAGAAATTGTAAATTGCTACAACAAAACAGTTACTATGAATGGTTCTAGGTCATATGTTTTTCCTTTGTCTATGTTAACTTCTGATTATTTCAGGCTATTGATTGCTTTTGAAAATCTAGTATGATTCCTTCAGGTTAACAATATTTTATGGTAATGTGGTAATTGTCTTTTTTATTAACTACCTTTTGGTTGAATAAGCATCAAAATGTTGATGATTTTAAGTTTCTTCAGTTCCTGATCTTCATGTTCACTTCATGTTTTTTTGCTGGGTCTTAACTATCATATGCAGAGTCAAGTATTGGAATTGTCCAGTTGACAAAGTGGATCAGATTGGTTAGATCAGAATCTCCCTAGATATAATTCATAAATAAAAATACAAAAAATAAACAAAATTTATGAAAATAGTAATATCACACTAATAGATTCTTTTATCTTCATATCTTCAACCTTTACAGCTTTTTTTTTTAAGAAAAAAGAAACCAGGATATAAATTTGATAAAGGATAACAATGACAACTTATAAATATAAGTTTACTAAGAACAAATATGATATATTTATTAAGAAATTTATTATGTATGTTATAAAAAAATATTAATGAATAACCACTAATGAATCTTTACATCATACAAGACATGTTGATGTATGCATCTCACTAGATGATACTTTTCTCATCTCTGTACAAAATAAAAATGAAGTAAATAATAACTCAAAACAAACAAAAAAGGAGTTTATTTGAGAAGTGCTCCCTTGTGATTTGAAATTTATTAAAATCCTATCAAATCTTTTATGTCTATGCTAGCATTCTTAAGCTACTCTATAGTCTATAGTATTCTCTTTCTTATTTATTAATCTTTTCCTCTCTATCTTCTGGAGAAGGTTGATGATAAACATTCCATTGGTTGCAGAAAATATCATATGCAACAGTAATGGCTTCTCCTCTGTTTCATGGTCAGAGGTTTCTTATTTGTCTGTGCATCTTAACTTCTTTCTTCTTCTCCCTCTCCTACTTTTCGTTTTCTCTGTGGCGATCAAATTGGCTATAACTCTTAGTTGAGGAAAGTGTAATTAATAGTTGCAAACTTGCAATCATCACACATTTTGAAGATGCTTGATATTTGAGATTTTTTGCACCACAGATTGCCTTTAAGCATATTTATAACTGAAAATACCAACTAATGAGATATGTGAGCTTTAGGGAATGAGTGCACCGATACTAGTAAAAATATGATATTTGAAAAAAATCAATAAGAACATCAAGTTGTAATTTACAATGTCATCCTTGTTGCCTGTATATATTGCAAATCGACAGCTTTCATCAAACCAGATTAAAACTATTATTATTCTTAACCTCTTTGAAGGTTTTACGTATGAATGCCTAGCACTATAAGGCATGTTTGGATTTTTCGTTTAACATACAGCTGGCATGTCAATTCTCTTCAATATATAAATGGGTGCAGTTGAAGTTTGATGAGGAACCAAATGAATTTTGTATATCATTTCCATGCATTGCTTTAGAAAATCAATAAGCCAGCGGATCAGATGAGTAACAACAGAATCATGAATACTTCGATGCATATTTGCAGAAGTATGATAAATTAGAAGATTTGAAATTAAAGAAGGCCCGTGAAGATCTTCAAAACAGACTGGATTTTTTGAAGAAACAAGCCGAAGTAAGACGAAACTTTGTATATCAATATTCTCTTTCTTATTAGGTACAGCATTTTCAGAAATTTTCTCACTGTATCAATGTTAGAGCTATGATGACAGAGGAGCTGTTATTGATATTGTTGTTTGGAATGACGGTGACGTGTGGAGGGTTGCTATTGACACACAAAGTCTTGAGGATAGTTCTGATACTGGAAAACTGGCTGATTTTGTTCCTCTGACAAACTATAGGTTCGTGCAGTCTATCAATGCGGGCTGTTTAGCTTATTCTACTAAATGTTTTATGCTTTGTGATCTTCTTTTGTTAGTGGATGTTTTACCATTTCTAGAGCAGGCAACTTTTGTTTAGTGTTTATGTGATTGCTGGCATATTTGCTATGTTTCCCTGCTTTAGATTTCTCTAGCTATCGTATGCTTTGAAACAAGGTATGCATTATGCAATACTGATGGGTATCGTTCGTACCGGGCGGTACATACCGGTTCACCTGTTGATCGGTACGTGGACCTGCTATCGGGTGGTATCGTCGATTAGGGCACCTCGTTACCACTTGAAATCGGTTGGTAATGGTCGATTTTGATCGTCGCGGCTATTGTTGGGCAGTAACGGTCGATTTCGGGCAGTATCAGCCGAGGGAGATAGAAGAAGAGGGAGAAGAAGAAGAAGAGGGAGAAGAAAAGGAAGAACCTGGGTTGACGTTGCTCTCCCGATCCCGAGCAGTCGCTCGTGGGTGATTTCTTCTTCCGCCACGAGGAGAAGAAACGTTTCCCCGCTTGGGGAGAAGGAACAAGGTAACGTCGCATTTTTTATTTTTTAATGATATATATATATCAAGGTTTGACTTATCGGTTCGTACCAGTGTACCAACATATTGTCGGTACTGGTACGGTACTATTATCGGGCGGTATGCATAGTGCGTACAGCTCGATATTAAAATATAATATAATATTATATAATATAATAATAAAATATTAAAAAAAAGAAAAGGCTCGTCGACGTCGCCTCGATTTTTCTCCCTGCGCGGGGAGACGCTCCGCCTCCTCGCGCGGGAGAAAAAGCAGGACCCGCAGGTGGCGACGACGTGCAGGTGAGGACGGCTCGTGGGCGAGGTATTCTTTCTTCTCCTCTTCTTTTTTTCTTCTCTTCCTCTTCTTCTTCTCTTTTTCTTCCTCAATCGACCGCCGACAGTCGATTTCTCTCTCAATCGACCGTCGACGGTTGATTTCTTCTTCAATCGGCCGCCGACGTTTGAAATCGACCGCCGACGATCGATTTTTGGCGGAACCACCCGGTAGCGGGCGGTCCGCGTATCGGTAACCTGACGGACCTGTATGTACCGCCCGTACCAGGTGGTATAGGTCTAAATTGCAAACCTTAATATATATATATATATATATACACACACACCGAGTGGTATGCCTAAATGTACCGCTTGGTACCAACATACCGTACCATATCGAGCTGAGCTCGGTATGCCAGTATGGTACGGTTTGGCAAACCTTGTTTTGAAACATGATGTTTGGACAGATTCCTGATTAACAGGATTTCATATCTTAACTAGGTGTCTTCATGAAGTGTACTAGCTGAATTGCTGGTTTTGGGTTTTATCTTTGTGACAGTTCTTTTTGAATTAGGTCATTGTGATAGTTATTTTCATCAACTTATTTTGCTTCCTATATTCTTATGTTGCTTGAACTATTCTATTCTTCTATCGAAAGTTTTATGTATCAGAGTAATGAACTTCTAGTAGATTTTCATTATTAATACAGCTCGCTAACATAGTTACTCTCAGATCACCATAAGCCTTGTTATCTATCTAGCTCTCTCTCTCAGGTTGGACCTTCATCTTGAAATGTCATATCAAACATTTTGTTTCACTTACACTAAATGGGTTCAATTAAACCTGCATTGTAGGCTTGTAGCTAATCACTCTTATCTCACTTTCTAAGAGTTTCAACATGTCGAGAAGTCATTTACCTTATTTAATTTTTCTTCAAGTTATGAGCTCTCTTCCAGCCTCATTCCCGTTCAGCAAATGTTAGTTTTACCTTTTTCTTGTAGTTTTGCCTAATTCTAAGGATGATGTCACTTTCCAATTTCAATGTCTTCCATTTTCGATGAGCACAATTTTGTTACTGCAATATGTAAATAAAAGAGTGTTTGAAATCTGCACAGAACTTGCTAATTGGAGAAATAACTGGTGGAAATATGTGCAGGAATGAGCGGAAATATGGTATTTTTAGCAAACTGGATGCTTGCTCATTTGTTACAAACGTTTATGATGATGGAAATCTTGTAAGTATAGTAACAGATTGCTCACCTCATGGAACCCATGTTGCTGGCATTGCTACTGCCTACCATCCTGAGGTATCTTCAATTTAATAATCCACTTTTTAATACAAGAAACTATCTATTTTTTTGACCAAACAATCATCATCAGGAACCTTTGCTAAATGGAGTTGCTCCAGGAGCCCAATTGATTTCATGTAAGATTGGGGATGCACGCTTAGGCTCCATGGAAACAGGGACTGGTTTGACTCGAGCATTAATAGCTGCAGTGGAGGTAGCCTTTTTTTTTCATAAATGTGTTCAATTTATGAAATTGTGATGATGCTGATCTTCAATTTATTGTGTTTGGTTGGTTGATGATTATGATTTTACTTGAGGAATTAAATACCTCTATAGAGGGTGTGTTGCGCTGTTTATGAGTTCATCCGGCTACTTATATGTTGGTGGATTGAACAAATTTTGTATTATTTTTTGGTGTACTAACCAGCAGTTCTATTGGCTATGAGTTTAATGCAAATTTGTGAAGTTTTTCTTCAAATTTCTTGATATTATGCTTTCACTTATTAATGAAGATTTACAGGCCAACTCATGATGGAAATAATATATGATTTCCATTATAATTGACATGATATAAAGCAATGTTTCTGTTTTCATTGCATGAAGAATGCAGGTAATATGTACTTGTGCTGACTAGCATGGATCAATTGCTAGCTTAATCCCTTTACTGATCCTAGCTGCCTTTGTTTAGTCACCTAGGGATTATTGCTTTGTTTTTAACCTAACATAAGATGCTCAGCTGCTGCACCAGTAATTATCATAGTGGCTGCTATGCAAGTTTTTTTTCATATCTCCTTTGCAATCGAACATGTTCTTGGTGAGAGAATGTGCTTGCATCAAACTTTGCCAAATAAAATGAACTGTACTTGAGCAATCTTGGTTAAAACCAAGTGTAGTTTCTAGATTCAAGAATGCTCCTAGTTTATGATCTGGGCTTTTAGTTAAAGTTCGAGACTTATTAACATTACATACTACCAAAGATTAACATCTTGATCTGCTATCCAGATTGGTCCTCGATAGATTCAGTACAGTACAGGTATGATCCAGTGCTGGTCATCAGTTCTTGGCCAAATGAGCACTACTCTTGATTAGTGAATTGATAAAAAAATGTGACCTGTAATATTCCAATTTGATTTTTCTTTTTTCCATATCTCTTGATCAGTGAATTGATAAAAAATATTAAAGCTGGAATATTAAAGTTGGTTAACAATACGAAACCAACGACAGGTCTCTCTCTCTCTCTCTTTTCCATGTGAGGACATATGATGTCACAACTAGGCAACAAAGATTCTCTTGGATATGCAGCCAACCGTGCCTACTTAACGCACAAAGCTCGTGGAGGGGAACCATCTGCTGGACAGGTGAGAAAGCATATAGCATATGCATATTGGAATTTTGACCCTATGATCTCCCATATGGGTGATGGTATCTCTACAATCCAATCAACAGGAAGAGACAAGTGCATGGAAGAAATTAAAAGGTGAGAAGTTAGGGGAAAGTACAAGAGAAGGAACAAAATGAAGATAAGGACTTAAAAAGTTAAAATGGCATGAAAATTCATTTTTAATAAGATTCCAACATACGGTTGAAAGAAGTCTAACTGATATCTCATCTTAATAATTTTTTAATTTATATTATCAGTATATTTGGATTAATTTCATCAATATTTCTAGTTTACATTTTTGGGAGTTGTAGAGGCCTTTTCTAAGTCTCATCAGTGTCTAAGAGTCGTAACGTGCGAGATAGTGGTGAGGCAAGTTCTATAAACATCGGAAATATGAATATATATATTTGGATTAATTTTAAAAATCTATATATATATGAATATATATATTTGGATAAATATGAAATATTAGAAGTCTAACTGCTATCTCATCTTAATAAATTTTTAATTTATATTATCAGTATATTTGGATTAATTTCATCAATATTTCTATTTTACATTTTTGGGAGTTGTAGAGGCCTTTTCTAAGTCTCATCAGTGTCTAAGAGTCGTAATGTGCGAGATAGTGGTGGGGCAAGTTCTATAAACATTAGAAATATATATATACACACACACGTGTTCATAAGCTATAAGACATTATTTATGTTTATTTTCTGCTTAATTGATTGATACATCTTCGTTAACTATCTAGCTTGGGTTTAGTTTACTTTCTTGATTATTCTTCTTTTACTCAAAGTACAGTAGTTGTTTGAATGAACATATCCTCATAATGTCTTTCATAGTCAATATGTTTGTTTCATCATATTTTTGTTAGTATCATAATCAATGTTTTCCTTACCGAGCGGTAAGGCCCGTACCGACATACCGGTCCGACAACGATCGTCGTCACCGTTATTAGGATGCTAAAATCGATCGTCGATGATCGATTTCGACCGTCGGCAGTCGATTAAAGGAGAAATCGATCGTCGACGGTTGATTGAGGAAGAAAAAGGGAAGAGGAAGAAGAAAGAAGAAGAGGAGAAGAAGAAGAAAGAAGAAGAGGAAAAGTACCTTGCTCGCGCGCCCTCGTCGCCCGCGGGAGACTTCTCTCCTCCCGCGCCCTCGCCACTCGCGGCTCGTGGGCGACTGCGGGCTACTTTTCTCCCTGCGCGGGGAGAGATCGAGGCGATGTCGCCTCGGCGACGTTGCTCCTTTATTTATTTTTTAATATATTTAATATTTCTTTAATATTATATTATATAATTTATATTATAAAAATATTATAAAATATCTAATATACCCGGTGCATACCGCCCGGTATGAGTACCATACTGGTCCCGACAAAATGTCGGTACACCGGTATGGACCGGTATGTAAAACCTTGATCATAATGTCAGTTGCACTATGTCTCAAATTTTGTAAGATATATGTCTAAGCATTTTCTCTTCTACTTCTGTACAGTTCTACTGATAACATCTTCTATTCTATCTAATAACATATTAACTAGGCATATTTGTAGACTCTGTACACTGTTGAAATGTTCCTTACAAGTCGCTTTAGTGGCTCAGAATTTTTTGCACTTCAAATTCTGAAATGGTTTCTTGACAAATTTTATGTAAATATTGCAGCATAAATGTGATCTGATTAATATGAGTTATGGGGAGCCTACACTGCTTCCTGATTATGGGCGATTTGTTGACCTTGTTAATGAGGTAGTATCTTTTGTACCATGCCTGCTATGCTCAAATTATGGCCCCTTCACCTTTTGGGCTACTTTTGTATTTGGTTATTTTGCTTAAACTGCAGTAACTGAATGCCAAACTGTATCCTCAGGTTGTAGACAAGCACCGTCTGATATTTATTAGCAGTGCTGGGAACAGTGGACCTGCGTTAAGCACTGTAGGTGCACCAGGTGGCACTAGTTCAAGCATAATAGGTGTTGGTGCATATGTTTCCCCTGCCATGGCTGCTGGAGCTCATTGTGTTGTTGACCCTCCAATTGATGGGTTGGAATATACATGGTAATTTCTTATGGCCCTGATCTCGGAATTTAGAGATATACTGTACATGCTAGGAAGTAGGGATCTAAAATTTTTCCATGGAGTTCTCTGAATGAATCTGCAGTGCCGTCGGCCAGAAGACAGTGGCAACAAGAAGTCTTTTTCTAGAAACAATGTTTCTAAGGGCAATTTTTTTCAAACAAATTTTCAATTAGTAAAAACTAGAAACAGGGCCTTAATAATTTGTTATTGTTTTTCATTGTTTTGCGTCATTTAGAATTTTCCTATTGATGTGTGAATTTGTTGTTTGTTGTTTTAGTTTTAAATTTCAATTGTAGATTTTGCAGTACTTTTTCCTTCAAAAAGAAAAAAAAAGTGATGCAAGTCTTGGTAGTGTGGTGCAATACCTTGGCTAGGTTAATATGTGTAAATGGCAAGGTTGGCCCACTATTTAATTTATACAGATTGACCCCTATAAGCAGAGGAATAACCTTACTGGGATGCTAAGGCTGACCCTTAGAATTTTTATTGACAAGACTGCGACTAAAGAATGGACCATTTGCTGGTGGGGAAGTAAATGAGAATAAGGATGAATTTTAAAAGAGAGGGTGACATGGGAGTGCCTAATTTGCTACAGTCAGCCCCAATAAATCTTGTTGATCCTATGGTATTCTCTACAAATCATAATGCTTGTCTCATAGCCTTTAATCCAAACCTCTGAAATATGATAGCTCATGAGCATTTTCACTAGAGAAAGTTAAAGTTGCTTCACTAATAGGTGGTTTGGACGGTAGAAAGTTAAAGCTGCTGCAAGGTGCTTTTTTTTATGACCAAGGAATGCATTAAAGGGGTTAGTTACACGTTGTAAAGCACTTATTTCGTAGTTCCCTATGCATGAAGGGTTGTTTCATGTATTAGTACTTATTTTAGTGTTTTAGGGTTAGAAAGAAGTTTAGAATCTGATTTGTATTGGCAGAATCTCATTTGGAGTTCTCTCTGAAGTTTTGTATCTCTTGGACACTTCCTTTAGTGGTAAGTCTTTTGTTTTCAGTTCTATATTCTTGTTTAATATCCTTTGGGTGGTGAATTTTCTGTATCCCTTTGTGATTTTAAACTCGATGTTGAACTATTTATCGATTTTATGTAAGTTTTATCTCGAATTTGTTTCTTTTCAATCCAGAAAGAATTATTTTAATGGATACAATTCGATTATCGGTTTATTTTTTTTTGAATTCCATTCCTCTTTCTCTTTTCCCTAGTATCCGAGGATGACATTAAAATTTATACTATAAGATGAAGAACTGGTGAACCTTGTGTTATATATAGATTGCAACTATATTTCCAAATTCCAAAGACCTTTAAAGAGTTCAAAAAGAGAAGAACATCAAATACAATTATGTATGATTTAGTAAGTCACCTATTAAACACACCATTTTAGGATCCATAAGTATTGACGTATAAAGCATTTATTTGTTAGGAGTCGTTTGATTGCTAAACCGGCCAATTTTTTGTTCTGTATATAGACTGTAACTAGAGTTGCAAAGATCAACTATAATGATACACCTTCTAATCATGCCATTTCAGTATCCATAACATATGAAGCAAATTTTTTTTAAGAGATGTTTGTTACTAAACAACTCTCTTTTGGTAATGAACTGAGAATTAATGGTTTTTGGCGCCAAGTCTTGGTATTTCTAAATGGATCAAACTTGAGAAGAAAATGCCAACACAAATGTGACCAATTTAACAAATTAACTTAACTGTATGCCAACTTTAGTGGTGTCATTCTTTTTCTTGTTTGTCATAGTTAGAACATATCTTGTTTTGACACTGAATCTTCATTTATCTGTATTTTGTGTTACAATCAACTTCTATGATCCATCATTTTTTAAATAACCCTTAAGGAATTTTGTGGATCATATTACAAGTATGTATTGAGAGCAGGGTTTGCAATACTGTATCGTACCGCTTGGTATGCTTGGTATGTACCGGCCCAATAGAGGACCGGTATGTTCGGTACCTTAGTGTACTATGTGTTGGTATACTTGTTACAGCTCGGTACATACCGTACTAATAGTTGATCGATACACCGGTACAGTAAGAGATGCAAACCTTGATTGAGAGTCTCTTTCATTTATTAGTTGGGTTAATAGATACCGATCAGTATTTACTGGTGCAACCGAGGACTGGTACGAGACCATATACTTTGATATCTGAATTTTAATTTTATTGTAATGATATTGGACAGCACAGGTTGGTATCACCTGATATATTGTAACCAGACTGGTCTGATTGTATGCTGAAACTGATATAAGACTGTTAAATAGAACTTTTCGTTTTATAAGAAAATGGTAATATCAGGGTATTATTCTTAAAAAAAGCCTTTTGTATGTTTGCGACTGCACATTGATTGTTTGTACTTTGTAGTACCTTAACATTTTTGATTCACTTTGGAGTGTTCTTGAGATTTTACAGGTCTAGTAGAGGTCCAACAGCTGATGGAGATTTGGGTGTGTGCATAAGTGCTCCTGGTGGAGCGGTGGCACCAGTACCGACATGGACTCTACAGAGGCGCATGCTCATGAATGGAACTTCAATGGCATCGCCATCTGCATGTGGAGGGGTTGCTCTTCTTGTTAGTGCAATGAAGGTTTGTCGTGTGTTCCTTTTCTTGCTTTGTTCATGTGAGCTGACCTCTGTAGATTAACATATATGAAAAAAAATATTTCTTAACCTATGAGTTCATAGGTTGAAAATATTACGGTAAGTCCATATGTCGTGCGGAGAGCATTGGAAAACACTACAGCTTCTATAGGTGATGCCGCTGAAGAGAAGCTAACCACAGGCCAGGGGCTCATGCAGATTGATAGGTCAGTTAATCTGTTTCTTGCTATTTTTCCTGTTTTCGACTGGCTTTCATTTTAACATATTACTAAGAAATGCTTATTCAGAGATTTAAAAACCTCTGAAGGCTTATGGCCTTTCACTGAATGTGTGGCAGGGCATATGAGTATGCTAAGCTGTCTAAGGATTTGCCATCTGTTTCCTATAAGATTACAGTTAATCAATCAGGGAAATCAAGTAAGTCAATCACTTATTTCTTCTGTTTGGTTTACAGTTCATGTAAATTGAAAATCAGTGGTATGTTAATTTTCTTTGATATAATTGTTCTGGATTTTAAATGTTATATCTTAAGTAAATAGCACCAAAGTTTTATGATTTATACTTGCTTTAAGTGCAATGCTTCTATAAATGAATGCTCCTTCTCTATATAAAAACAGAACAAATGCAACACGACACATAAGTTAGAAATAAAATCATATGTATTTGTCAACATTAATGCCAATAGATACCTTTTATGGAAGCACATGGAAATATTATGCAAGTATTATGTTATGCAGAAGCTAGATTTCCAAATTTTAGCTTAACAGTTCTAAAGATTGAAGGCAAAAGTGGCTTTCTTGTTTAAACTTCTCATGGATGACAGCTCCTACATTTCGAGGAATCTATTTGAGAGCTCCCAATGCTTGCGAACAAGCTAGTGAGGTGAGCCATTATATGCTTTCTAAGAAATAATTCAATTTTCTGTCATGTCTTTTATTTTGTTATGTTGTTAATTTTATCATCCTGATGCATCCTATTACCAAGTTTTAAAGTGTCATGCTGGTATGAATTCAGTGTACTAACATTTGCTGACACTGGCACTATCTGCCATCCATGCATGCTATGCTAAATGAAATGGCATGGATGCAACATGCATCAACCAAAATTATTTGCTTGCTATCAAGTGACTTGCATCGAAGCACTTTTATTTGCTATATCTCAAGTTGTGTTGTGTATAAAATATAAAGAATGGTAGTGACCTTCTTAGTAAGTTGGAGTTGCAACAGTTGAGAGGAAGACCAAAGATTGTTAAGGTTGTTTAGGCCCAGGATTAGGATTTTGGATTTTGGATGCAAACTGGTCCCTAGCCAGACTGGTAAGGTCCAATTCAAACCGGCAAACTAGGACATGATATGTTGATTGTACTGTGGTACCAAGAAGGGGGAGGGGGGATGAGAACAAACATGAGCAGGAGGGGTAGAGGAGTACCGGCAGGTGACAGTAGCAGCGGCATGCAGCAGGAGGAGAGAGAATGAGAAGCAGAGGAGGATGAGAAGAACACTGATGGACAGAATAATTCAGCTGAGACTTCATTGAAAAGATGGAGAGCATAAAGTATCTTAATAGAAGACTGATTGTAAATATTATTATTTCTATAGATTACTTAAAGAATGTTAGCACTTGGGGATTTGAAGACTATGGAGAACATACCTATTCTCATAGGCATCACCTCAAGTGAAAAGGCTGCACTTAGTCTTCACAGAAAAAAATCTTTCAGTAATTAACACATTTCCTTTCATGGATTGAACTTTCGGTGCATAGTGTACTACAACGATAATCCTAAGAAAATCCTAGAAATAGCTGTAGTGTTGTTGGCATATAAGGTAATTTACTACTCATTGATATTGTCCTGTATTAAACTGCCAATCTTTACCAAGTACTTAATGCTTTTTGTTGGTGGTTTATTAGAATTAATTTTCCTCAAGGATTTGATGTGTTAACCTTAAAGATCAATAACTTGCCATTATTTAGTGTAATAAAAAATTGTACTTAGTGCTTGTTACATGTACTTTTTACTTGAATTTATATTGTTTCTTATTTTATTCTGGAAGAAGCTAAAGATAATATTTTTATCCATCCAGTGGACTGTTCAAGTTGAGCCGAAGTTCCATGAGGATGCAAGTAATTTGGAGGAATTGGTTCTGTTTGAGGAGTGTATTGAGTTGCATTCAAGTGAAGAGTCGGTCATCCGTGCACCTGAATATTTGATGCTGACACATAATGGGCGTAGCTTCAAGTTAGTCTGAATCCTTTTTATAGATGTGCATAATTTGCTTGTGTTGTTCTTCGGGAATCATTGTATTTTTGCATTGGTACACCTGAATAAGAAAATATCAATATGATGTTAATGATGGCCAACTTCTCCTCGTTAACTTCTTCACTGAAACTAATGTATCAATAAGGCATTTGGAACAAGGAAGCACTGTTTTTCATTCTTTATTGAAGACTTGCCATTATCAATAGGTAGATCCCTAAATTTTTTAAACCTACTTTCTTAGGACTATAGCCCACTATGTATATATTTGTTTTTTTTCTTTTTAGGCTCTTTTTTATATGACTTTTGAATTAGAGAACTTTTTCTCAAGAATAATTCTCTGTTTTTGGAGATAAAAATCATTGAGAATTCAAAATTTTCTATAATCATTTATTTCTATACCAAAAAGTCTATTTCTGATAATTTAAAATGGCTAGCATCATTTTTTTTTGCTGAATACTGGTGCTATTTGTGTGTATTTTTATGTGCTATTTGTACCACCCGGTAGGGGCGGTACATACCGGTCCGCCAGGTTGCTGGTATGCGGATCGCTCGCTACCGGGCGGTACCATCAAAAATCGATCGTCGGCGGTTGATTTTGGCTGTCAGCAGCCGATTGAGGGAGAAATTGACCGTCGACGGTTGATTTCGGTTGTCGACGGTCGATTGGGAGAGAAAAATGGAAAAAGAAGAAGAAGAGGAAAAGAAGAAAAAAGAAGAGGAGAAAAAGAAAACCTAGCGCCATCCTCGCTCACTTTTTCTCCCGCACGCAGGGAGAAAGATCGTCTTCCCGTGCGGGGAGAAAGGTCGAGGCGACGTCGCCATTTTTTTTAAAATATATTTAATATATTAATATAATATAATATGATATTATATTTCGTGCGGGGAGAAAGATCATCTCCCCGTGCGGGGAGAAAGATCGAGGCGACGTCGCCCATTTTCTTTTTTTAATATATTAATATAATATAATATTATGTTTTAATATACCGGGTGGTGCGCACTGTGCATACCGCCCGGTACCGATACCGACAATATGTTGGTACACCGGTACGGACCGGTAAGTCAAACCTTTTTCCAAAGTATAATTCTTTGAAGCAGAAACTAGAATGTTCAAGAACATGATTGTTCTATTTTCATTGAAAATCAATTCTTTGGTTGCTCTATCCTTGTTGAAAATTGTTTCTCAAGGAATTAGTTTGTCATTACTCATACATGCTACGTAATTGATAATATGTTTGTATATATATAAAACATATTTGAACTAGAATCTTCTCTGAATTATGTTATTCAAGGATTTTAATTTCTACTGTTATTCATGAACAATTGCTTAGGAGGAATACTGTTATTTGTGAATAGTCTTACTCCACAATCATATGTTTTTAGTTTTGACCGTGGAGTTACTAGGGAAGATTGGAAAAGAAATACTGTGAACAACCAAGTATCGTTTAGATGGAGGATAAGAAAAGAGAAAATTGTTTAAGATAGTATAGACATGTGTCTAGGAGACCTTCGGATGTGATAGTCAAAAGAGGTAAGTAATGTTAGTGGTATAAGGAGAGGTAGAGGAAGACCTAAAAACTTTAATAGAAACTATACTTAAAGATTAAGTACTTTGAACTTAACTAAACATATGAGTTTTTAGTCGGGACTCATGGCTTTGTTATTGCTGTTGTAAGGTTTTCAATTTCGAGTACTGGGCTTGGTCTGGACAGATATGGTCTGAGCCATGCTGGTGTACCATGTGTCTGCAAGTTAGTATCTATCTAGTTTTAGAAAAACCTAAAAAAGGCTGAAAAATGGAAAAGCTAGTAGGGCCTGTATGAGCCTTGTACTGGGCAGGTCAAGCCTGTACTGTGTGGTGCTGTCTGGTTATTCCTGATTTGTGCATTGATAGGCTGTTTGACTGGTAAATAACACCCATACTGAAACATATTGGATGCTTTTACAAACCATGGTTTTGTCCTATCATCTCAAAATTAATTATGGGGCCCTCAATTGAAGATTATATTTGTAAAACATGATTGATAACATTCTAAATGATTAAAAACCAAAACTTGTTTGATTTAGATTTTAGATATATTGTGTTCGTCAGATTTTAATAAACCAAATGTCGTGGAGAGTGCTCATGCATCAAATGTTTAGAAACCTATACAATTTTAATTGATGATGCAAATTATTGACCTAGATTGAAATACTATTAGATGAATGCATATACAACTAATTTAATTATTTATATTCTTGATCAAATCAAAATATTTACCATGGTTTTAAAATTACATAGTCTTTTTTCACTTTATTCATATATTATATTTCAAACATATCATGTTCAAAGGAGCTAATCTCAATTTGGAGCCTCCGTAATTGAAATTTGAGGCGTGGATTGAGATCCATTCCTGCAGTGAATTCTTTATATATATATATATATATATATATATTTATATGCATATATTTATTTTGATGATATATTTGTGTAGCTCAGGTCATAAACTGAAATGAAATCTTAGTTGAACCATTCAGCATGGGTTGGTACTTATCAGTCCTGTACTGGTTTATGGACTAGGCAATTTTGTGAAGTCCAATTCTAAAACAAGCTTACCTTACTGGGTGGTAAGCCGGTTGATGTTGGGCTATTCAGATGGTGAGTCTACTGCCCAACCTCAATATTAGGTCATTTTTATTTTTATTTTGTTCTTACAGCTGTAATAAGTTGGTTTTATTCTCTTATTCTCTCTTTCTATCCTCTTCCTCTGCTTCTGCTGCCTCATCCTCCTCGTCCTCTGCCCTATGGATGAGCAGCAAGTTGAGGCGGAACAGTCCTGCTATGCACCTCCTTCATCAAGTCCCTGGTTACTCTCCCTACATCTGCAATGAGATGGCTATCTTTGACATCCTATCTCAAACCTTTAGTGTACACCTCTCCCTTCTTGCCTTCTCTCTCTCTCTCTCTCTCGCGCGCGCGCTCGCTCGCTCTCTCTGTGCATGCAGTGGTTTGGTCAACACCAACCTGTACCAACATGTACTACATGGTGCTCTCTAGGAGTGATATCAGCATTGAACCAAAATTTTAATCGATGGCGGAGGTTATCAGCTTTTTGATTAATTTACAACCTTAATTGTGTGGTAAACAAAAAATAGGAGCTTGTGAGATCATCTCCTTTTTAATATACATATATTCTGTTAATGTTGCTTATTGTGATGCTAATAAATATAGATTCAAATACTTCAAGTGTACTGAGCATGCTTATGTACCATATTAGTCCAACTGCCTTTCGGGACATAATATAATGTAATTATGAAGTTCTACTAAGTACTAACACATCATCTTTCTTTTGTGTTTTAAAATTAAATTCGAGTATACCACACTGTTGCAACTTACCATATTGGTCTGAAAGGAGACTGGAACAGGGTCAGTATTTAAGATATAATGACTTGCTGATAATTGCCTGCCTTGGATTCTGGTGATGTATATCTGCAGATTAAGATCTCTTATGTAGCAACGGATCAAAGCATTTCCATCTCATTGAACTTTTATTTTAAGTTAGTTGCAATGTTAGCATATTCCTATGAATTAATTTTATTGTGTCTTTGTTCAGCATAGTTGTGGATCCTGTTAGTCTTAGTAATGGTCTACACTATTATGAAGTCTATGGCATTGATTGTAAAGCTCCATGGCGTGGCCCTCTCTTCCGGGTGCCTATTACAATAATAAAGTCAATTGCTTCGTTGGGCAAGCCTCCAATGATTTCATGTTCCAATATCTCCTTTCATCCAGGTAACTAAAGACACTACTTAATCTGTTAGTATGACTTGATACAAGATTGACAAGCATGTTTGTTTGATCAGGTTTATCATCTTTATAAGGTTTTAGAACGTCCTTTCCCCTAATTGGATTTCATCTTGGTGGTTGTACTTTTATTGTCAACACCTATCTGATAAGTTTCATGCTACAATGCTAACTTTGGGTAAACATTGATATACTTGCTTTGTTAACATTGTCACATCCTGAAATTTGTTCATGAAAATGTTCATGAAATGATGAGCATTTTTGTAATGTACTTGGCTTCTTGCTTTGCTTTGCGTCTCGATCTTGTAGAAGAAATAATTTCACTTTTCATGAAATGTTTGGCATTCACATTTTTTGTTCTTCATTTGCTAGCCTCATTGGTGTCTCTTGAGGATCTGCATAACCAATTTTCTTATCCACAGCTTTTTATATCTTGAAACAGAGATGTCTATCAACTCTTGTAGCACTTGGCCCTTTACGTTTTTTAGCATTCATAATTTTTCTTAAATAAGAAGGCCATAACAGTTTGCAAAAGACTTTCTTAAATATCTTATGTATCTTTTTCAATTGATTTACGTTAGTTCTTTGGTTTGTTAAATAAGCATGCTGGCAGCATAAAGTTGCACGGCACTTGGAATGGCAACTATGCTTGGGGTTGAGTAGTTGTTATTTCTGACGATACCATAAAACTATGGTTTGTCACATCATGATAAAGTTATGCACTAACAGATGTTGACATCTACAGCAGTTAACTCTTTCTTAAAATAGATTGACCATGTATATATCTAGGACTACTAATTAATCCATTTAAAATTGACCTTGCACAGATACTTTTTCATTCACCTGGAAAAATTTCTTTGCTGTAGATGAGCCAAGATTCGTTTTCTTGCATTTTGTTTCTGTCTTCATACTTTGGTAAGCTTAATCAGATGGCAGATCCTTACTGATTTGATCAGTTTCTTGGACTTATCACCTGAAATTTGCTAACTTGAATTTTAGCCATTATCTTGACTAAATCAATTTGATACACAAAGGAACAAGGAAAATAAGAATAGGATTTAAAGAAGAGGGAAGAGGGGAGAGATGGGATGGAAAACAACCATAAAATTAGCTGTCTTCTACTTCCGCTGGGAGCCACAAATAACTATTGTAAGGAGAGCGGAGAGAGACAGCAGAGGGAGAGAATGAGAAGTTAGGGATCACTAAGATTCTCTAAACCATGGTTTTAACTTTTAAATTGCCAGTTGGACCTTAATGTATGGACTGATATTTGCTGGTTCGACCAAGTACTTGTACTCTTATAGCTAGTTAACCATAGATCCGCTATTCATTTTTAATTTTTAATATCTTGTCCATTGGTACCAGGATGAGTGAACCATCCAGTATTTTGGTATTGCAATGATCCAACAGTTGAAATTGGTATCAAACTGATACCTAACCTTGACCTAATCCTAGTGCAATAGAATTTCAACAAGTTAATCAAACTCTTGTTTGCTATTACAGAAATAGGATTCTTGGATCGTTATTTGCTTGCTATGATTTATGCTTCTGTTCAGGTTGAGAAGTGAGTTGGTTTTTTTTTTAATTTTTGAAAATGAAAATCCTCAATCAATTAAAAAGGTATACATCAACAGACTTCACAAGAAGTATAATAACAAAAGAGTTAACTGAATTAGCATCCCAAACATGTGGGATATTAGAGGACCTTGCCACACAAGCAAGGTTCTGTTGTATATGATTGTCTTTCGTGGTAATATGGCTCCAAGCAGTCACAGCTACAGACTTGGCCAAAAGAAAAATATCAGTTCAGAGGTTTCTAAAAGTGCCATGGTATAGCAGATTGAGATTGGAAGCAAGGTTTTCCATACCGATCTGTACCGCCCAATATGGGCGGTACGTACCGGTCCACTAGGTTATTGGTACATGGACTGCCCGCTATCGGGCAGTACCGCCAAAATCGACCGTTGGCGGTCGATTGAGGGAGAAAAAGGGAAGAAGAAGAAGAAGAAGAAGAAGAAGAAGAAGAAGAAGAAGAAGAAGAAGAGGAAAAGAAGAAAGAAGAAAGAAGAGGAGAAGAGGAAAGTATACCTTGCGCCATCCTCGCTGCGCCGCCCTCGCTGGTCGCCATGACCGTCACCGCTCGCGATTTTTCTCCCATGCGGGAGAAAGATCGGGGCGATGTCACCTCTTTTTTTCTTTTTTTAATATATTTAATATTTAATATTATATTTAATATAATATAATATAATATTATAATATACTTTAATATACCGGGCGGTATGCACTATGCATACCGCCCGGTACGGGTACCATACTGGAAGATGTTGACATCAACTAAAGCGTCCGTCTTCACCAAAAGATTGTTGAAACCTTCCTTTATTGCTCTTTGTAAACCATCCTATAGAACCCAACACTTTGCCTATAAAGCACTTGTAGCCCAATGGATGTCGGAACCGGCAGCAACTGGTTGTCCTTGTATGTTTCTGATGAGGTAAATCAGTCAGTGAGAAAGATCCATCACATTCTAGATAATAGTCAAAATTGTCTAGAATGAGAGGAAAGGGCATATGGCTACAGGCCTCAGTAGTAGGGTTGTGTTTCTGCTCTTCAAGTAAGGCAAGGACCTTGAACTAGATGAACTTAAGTTGCATTGGGCGTTTGCACTGGTAGCGTTGGCATGTAACCCAAGCATGGACAATGAGGTGTGAATGGTTCATTGAGCTTGCAGGGTTGGATGCAGTTGTGTTAAAACTTAAAACCCGGCCCTACTGCTCCGAGTCAGGTAGCTGAGCCATGTGAGCTAAGCGAATGAGTTCGATACTTGGTGTATGTTCATTTTCATGTTTTTTGTACTATGTGGATTTTACTAAATTATAAGGTGCCTTTATTGTCCTTTTTATGAACTGCTTGCAGATTATATTTCTCAATGTTATCTATGTGTTCTTCACTCATGTTCCTTTTTTTGTCTTCTCTTTTCAATTATTTTTGATTGAATGCTATGATTCAAATTTTCTGGGTTTTTATTTATGAAAAAGAAGAAGTTACATTCATTACAAACAACAATTGTTGGTACTTTAGGTTCTTGCTTAATTTTACAAGTACTAATGTGATTAATGTCATAGTTTTGTCCCATGAACAGATGCTAATATGCCATTCATGTCTGCTAGTATGTTTTGTTTTCTGTCTTCATATCTGTGGTCTGCTCGAAAAATGATAGGTCATATTGAAAGAAGGTTTATTGATGTTCCATTTGGAGCTACTTGGGTTGAGGCAACAATCCAAACTTCAGGATTTGATACAGCTAGGAGGTTTTTTATTAATACAGTTCAGGTACAGTGCAATTTTGCAATACATATTATATATGTATCTTTTCAGATTTCAAGTTGGATATTGTGTAACATGCTGCTTGGCAGATCTGTCCATTGAAGCGGCCTATGAAGTGGGAGGATGTTGTGACATTTTCATCTCCTTCAGTTAAATCATTCACTTTTCCTGTTAAGGGTGGTCTTACGATGGAATTGGCTGTTGCTCAGTTTTGGTCCAGTGGAATTGGGAGCCATGAAGCTACACATGTAGATTTTGAGGTGAATCAAGTTGCTATTTTTGAACTTTCATGTTACATCTTATTGATGCTATTTAGGTGGTCTAAATCGCCCCTGAAAAAATATTGGTGTATGTGGTCTCTCACAGATCTGATGTGTAAGATCCGTTTTACATGGGTCCCACTCATCGGGTGTGTGGGGGGTTGCATCACCTCTGACAGTTTTTCAGGTGAGATTCTGGCTATGAAGTAGCAGTGACCTATCAAAAGCATTGTTTTAAAATGATTGTTTACTTTAACCTGATATTAAGCATGTTATAGTATCTAACTCATTCTTTGTTTTAATATTTTATAAGTTCTGCTTTTGTGTTTTGCTAGTTCTTATGTACTGTAGTTTGTTGCTGTCCTTTTCTGGGTTTTCTATTGCTTTTTGTAATATCTCATTTTCTCAAATTCATGGACTTGGTCACTATAGTCTAATTCATTTAGGGTTTTTTAGACAAGTGTAACTTGTAGATTTGGCATTAATTTTGAGTTAAATTACAATCTGAAATTCATATTTACATGAAAATCTGTTGGTCCCATTTTCAACAACAATTGGAAACTTCTAAGTTCTTTTTCCTGTAAATTTTGAATTTCTCCATAGTCCATATATCAGTCAGTTGATCCTCCCGAAAATTATTTTATTAACATCTTACCGCTCAAAAATTTTGGCAGTGAATTTGAAGGATTTCAAATGCGGTAATAAAAGTTGATATATTTGGATGTGATAGTAGTTGCTCTATGCTGTAACCATTAAGTTCAAATGTCCTTGATTGAATTATAGAATTGAAACTAGAGGTTGTAAGTCATTGTTTTCTTTGAGCTTTCTCTTAGTCTTTTTGCCTTTTCTGCAAGGACGAGAATTGAGGGTTGAAAAAAGAAAATTATAAGCACTGTTTTTAGGGGCCTATACATGAAGTCAAGCCAAAATATGGGATACAAACATGTTTCTTTAAAGCAAGGTTTTTCATACCAATCTGTACCGCCCATACCAGCAGTGATGATGCAAAGCGCTTGGGCGCTCGCCTAAACGCTCGGGCGAGGCGAGGCGAGGCCGAGTGCCTTGCTCGATCTGTTGGGTGCTCGCCCGAGCCCAGACGTTGGGCACTTCGTGCGAGTGCCCGGGTTAAACCAGGTGAGGCGAACCAGACTTTTAGCCTGGTTTGGTTGAATTCTTCAATCGAACCAACTAACGCATTAATAATTGCTTCCTTAACCCTAATCCCACTCGCGAATCGCGATTACACCGCCGACTCTATTGCCGCTGCTCGCTGCTGCCCGCTACTCTTCGCTACTGTTGCTCTCCGTCGTCGTCACCGCTACTGTTGCTCTCCGTCATCATCGTTGTCGCTTTCGCTACTCTCAGTAAGCAGCTTTTTCGAAGTCAGCCACCTCGCCTATCTACTATTAATAGTAGTGTACTATATATATTAACAGTATACTGTTAATGTACTGTTAATATTATACTATTAACAGTATAGATAATAATATTTTTTATTTATTAGATTAATAATATATTATTTACTAATATTTATTTATTAATATCATGTTTTTAATTTTTCTTAATTTAATATCATATTTTTATTTAAAAATTATATTTATTAATTGTATTATATATTTTTTATATTTTAGTGTCTCACTTTACTCGGGCGAGCGCCTAGGCAAGCTTAGCGCCTCAGGCATTTTGGGACCTTGGTGCCTTTTACCGCCTAGCGCTTTTTAAATCACTGGGTGATACGTCATCCGTCAGTTATCGACGCGACCGCTTCGCATCGTGATCGCTAAAATCGTTGGTCGATTTTGGTCGTCCATGACCGATTGAGGGAGAAATTGATAGTCGGCGGTCGATTGAGGGAGAAAATGGGAAGAAGAAGAAGAGGAAAAGAAGAAAGAAGAAGAAGAATACCTCACGTCGTCCTTGTCTGCGCGTCGTCGCTGCTCATGGGTCGCCCGCGGGTGATTTTTCTCCCGCACGGGGAGAAAGATCGAGGCAATGTCGCCTCGGTGATGTCGTCCCTTTTTTAATCTTTTTTAAATATATTTTAATATTTAATATTATATAAATATATATTATATAATATTATAATATATTTTAATACACCAGGTGCGATGCACTGTGCGTACTACACGGTATGGTACCGTACCGGTACCAACAAAATGTCGATATACCGGTATGGACCGGTAAATAAAACCTTGCTTTAAAGTAAATAAGAAATACATCTACAACAATATTTTATTATAATATCTGTAAGATCTTGTATGAAGCTACTGCCATGGGTGATTGAGAAATGTTGGCTATAAACTTACCTTTGCCACATTATATACTGATTAAGAAGGATTAGCTGAGACTCCTTGCTGAATCTTGCCAGCTTGACTTAGTTAAATGCTTTGATAATTATTATTGTTATTAATATTATTAATAATTGATTATCATTATGACTATTATTATTTTGAGTTCATGAAACTGCATACCATGGTGTCTTCCTGTCTTTCTTTCCTTGGTGTCTTCTTCTTTTTTTTTTTTTTTTCAAGTAGTTCGCATTACACGATAGCTCGTTATGAGTGCCAACATGGCTTGGTAAGTCCATACATGACACATAACATCCCATTATCTATTGATTGGGCTTGTGTTTCCAAAAATAAAATTGACACTGCACATTCAAATTCATCAGTTATTTGGCTCTCTTTGCTTCTCATATCCTACGCATTCACTTTGTTTCCTTTCTTCCTAGATTTGTAGGCCTCCCCTCCACGTGGCTTATTTAGTTTATTATTGATATTGTGTCCTAATATTCTATAGAACATTGATCTGAGGAGGGCATGAAATGAATTGAAAGAGTGTTCATTTTAATCACAAATCATAGTTTGGTTTTTTGGTAGTTACACAACTATAAAGATTCATGCTGCAAATCTTTATAGTGAGTTGATTCTATTTTCATTTTTTCCAAGCAAAGAGGATGGTAAAGTCGCAACTTGGCTGGTTGGTTTAGATGTTTAGTTATGTGTCAACCGAAACACTTTCACTCCAAAGGTCTTTGTTCTCACTTGCATGTTCATAGCATCCTACATCTCTCTCTCTCTCTCTCTCTCTCTCTCTTGTATTTTCTCCCTTGGTTCCTCTTCTTTTCTATCATTGTTCAACTTTTTTTATCATTTGACTGACCTAGCTAGGATGAAACTTAGTAGTTGTCTTGGTAACTTGCTTTAGTGATGCTAGGTTATTTTAGCTACTTTGGATTGTTGTACAGCTTTAGAGACCATTTTGTTTGATCCTTGAGTTATCATCAACTACAAGGCATGAATGTGGATATGGTGTTAGGCAAGGTTCACTAGACCGTACCGTATCGGCGACGTTGCCTTGTTCCTTCTCCCCATGCGGGGAGACGTTTCTTCTCCTTACGTGGGAGAAAGCTTGCGCGGGGAGAAGAAATCGCCCACTGGCGACAGATCGCATGGGTGAAGAAATCGCCCACGAGCGACGGATCGGGATCGGGAGAGCAGCGTCGGACTTCAGGTTCTCCCTCTTTTTCCTCTTCTTCTCCCTCTTTTTTTTTACTGCCCGACGGTGGCTGTCGACGGTCATAATCTATCGTTAACGATCGATTTCGAGTGGTAACGGGGCCAAAACAAGGCGTACCGCCCAATAGCGGTTTGTGATGAACCCAGAACACCAGACGGTATCGAACAGTATCAATCGGTCAATCATGTGATGATTGGAGCACAAAAAATCATAAAATCGAAAAATTTATGTATTGTGTTGGATGTTTTACCTAGGGAGATCGTATATCCCTGAAATGTAGGCGTAGATGAAAGAGGTCAGATAATCTCCTCTCTAGCGGTATCCACATGGTGGATGCAGTGACAACACTTGATTACTTCGGGATCTTCCTCTCCACGTGTAGCACACAATATCTATCGCCCAAGAAAGAGACGAGGAGAATAGGAGGGGCTGGCACCAGAAGCTCTAGCCTATGATTCCTTTAGCCCCCTCTTATTTATAGAGGTCCTTGTTAACTTAACCCTAATGGATCTTGTCCTATTGGGTATTGGATCTCTATCCAACTATCCAAGCCTTTTAGATTAGTGAATCTCTATCCAGTAATTTATTATTAGCTTTTATTGGATCTCATCCACAGTATCCAATTATACAAAGGCTTATTAGATATCCAATAAAATAGGAGCTCCGCGGAGTTCTCATATTTGAACCTCTACTCGTCGCAACATCCACCATACGTGTGTGACTCAGTGAATTGTTATCCCGTACTAATTTACTCAACTCATCTATTATAGATGTACTAGGCCACTACGCCATAGTCCCTAGATGTACTCAACTCATTTAATCCATTAGACATTTTTGTCCACAATTACTGTGTATCTATAGTCATTCATCCATCTAATATCCCAAAGATCGTATATCAGGCATGGTACTGTCAGGCTTCATATGAAATCCATCTAAGTCTCGCTCTAATTGGATCTCTTGAAGAAGTCCTTTCTCAATCCGAACGACTCTAGTTTGGGATTTGTATGAGCAAGAACATACGGGATATTCCTCTCGTGATAGCTCTATTGATACTTAATTACCTTTGTAAAGTTCGCTACCAATCTCGATAATCGATTGTATCAGATCTGGAACTTCCAGACTTGTAAGTCCGATGTCAAAGAAATGAGTACTCAAACAAGGTATCTTGGGTGTCTCAAGCAAAGGACCAGAGATACAATTGAGACTGCAGAATCACTATATAACGCCAGGTATCATTAACCATCCAACATTTTGTAAGTGAATCAGTTAATGAATTCATTCTCCAATGAGCACCTGTATTGTACCCTTAGTGTCCCCATACGAACAACGTATGGACGGGTATATAGTATACTGGTCTGTCCAGTTATCTCGATGTCCCTCTCGAGTAACCTATGATCGAAATTATTTAGGGTTCGTGTTTAAAGCAAGGTTCTCCTTACCGAGCGGTAAGGCCATGAGTGCGGATTGACTCGCCACTGATCGATGGACCATGCAGGCGGTATTGCTGAAATCAATCGTTGGCGGTCGATTTCGATCATTAGCGGTCGATTGAGGGAGACATAAGAAAAAGGAAAAGAAGAAGAGGGAGAAGAAGAAAAAGAAGAGGAAAAACATACCTTCACCACTTCCCAGCGTCGTCTGTTGTCCATGGGGCGGGCAGGCGATTCCTTCTCCTCGCGTGGGGAGAAGGATCGAGGCGACGTCACCAACTTTTTATTTGTTTAATATATAATATAATATAATATATATTATATTTTATAATATAATATAAAAATATATTATAATGTGTTGAGCGACATTGTGCACGCGCTCAGATCGGGGGTGTCGCAAGATAATCTTGCGTGCAGTCAGTCGGTATGATAAACCTTGGTTTAAAAGCGAATCACTCTCATTATCGTGATCTTATCATGATCTGATTCCCATTGTGCAGATCCAAGGACATCACTATTTATATAACAGGCAACATAAAAGTGAGAATATACCAATAATAATAAGCAAAAAGATCGCGTAGCGTGTCACGTGTCATCACTCACGTGATAGGCTTGTAGGGCTCCTGTAACCAGCAAACTCTCACTTGACCTAAAGCCAATCACCTACGTGTCTTATCCCCATCAGACCCCTATGATGCTCAAAGATAATATGAGACAATGGCTTCGTCAGTAGATCTGCAATGTTATCTTTGGATGAAACCCTTTCCATTGTTATATCTTTACGGGCCATGATCTTTTTGATCAGATAAAACCTCCTCAGAACATGCTTTAGATGAGACTTGGGTTCCGTCGCTTGATCAATTGCCCTGTTAATATCGCAATATATAGGAATTGACTTATCGTTGCTAGGTACGACTCCCAAATCTACGATGAACTTCTTCATCCGAACTCCCTCCTTTGCTACTTCTGCCGCAGCAATGTACTTCGCCTCTGTGGTCGAGTCAGCAGTAGTATCTTGCTTGTAACTTTTCCAGCTTGTTACTCCTTTATTCAGGGTGAAGACATGCCCTGAGTTCGACTTGCTATCATTAACATCAGATTGGATACTCTAGACCTAGGTTCCTTCGCTTGATCAATTGCCCTGTTAATACCGCAATATATAGGAATCGGCTTCTCGTTGCTAGGTTCGACTCCCAAATCCGCGATGAACTTCTTCATCGAAACTCCCTCCTTTGTGGCTTCTGCCTCAGTAATGTACTCTGCCTCTGTGGTCGAGTCAGCAGTAGTATCTTCCTTGGAACTCTTCCAGCTTATTGCTCCTCCATTAAAGGTGAAGACATACCCTGAGTTCGACTTGCTAGAATCGGATTGGAAACTTGATTTCGTGTAGCTGTTAACATGGAGGTTACCTCTTCCGTATACCAAAAAAAGATACTTAGTCCTTCTCAAGTACTTAAGGATGCACTTTACTGCCTTTCAGTGTCCCAAACCTTGATCCGTTGATACCTGCTTGTGACACTCAGAGCATGTGTTATGTCAGACCTAGTACATAGCATAGCATACATGAAAGACCCTATCGCTGAGGCATAGGGTATTCGATCCATCTCTGCCCTTTCTTCATGAGTCTTTAGGGGCATACTCTTAAAAAGTGATATTCCGTGCAAGGTCCACCAAATCGTACCATACCAGTGTATCGAACTTAGCTCAGTACGATACGATATAGGAATACCTTTCAGTATGCTCAGGCGTATCAAGCGGTACACTTAAATTAATATTTTAAGCCTCTAAAAATACTTAATAAATAAATAAAAAGTTAGGATAGGGTTTTTAAGATAAAAATAGATATATATTTGGTATAGGTTTAGCAAAACAAATGTAAATTATATGATCAATCTTTATTTCCTCTGGGTTCGTATCCAGCTCGGCATATTGTAACTTTAGCCGTATGTTATAATGAACTTTTACCAGTTTCTCTAACTGTTTATACGAGAGTCTATTGCGGACCTTTGTGTGAATCAATACGAATGTTGGCCAATTATGTTCGCAATCACTATATGTCATCATCTGTGAAAGTACACGAATGACAACCTTCTTTAGTTGTGGTGCGTCGCCTCCAAATTTTATCTACTATTCGATTGTGAAAAGATATAAATAAGATTTTATTAGCATAATAAATTATTAACATCAAATATAATTAGCAATTAATATGTGTAATTTGTTTTCATCAGGATCCATAGTGTAACGACATGATACAACTACAATGTCCGAGAATGAACCAATTGTTTCTTAGAAATATCAACCCTCCGTAAGAGCCTCGGCTATATCAGTAGCGTTTGGCAAGATTTGATATATAAAACATTTTTTAGTGCTATTAGTGAATCATTTTGCGTTTTGAGGGCATATCGATATTGAATTGTCGGGTTTAAATAACATACTGTAAGACATAATTTTGTTAATATAATTTTTTAGTATATAGAAAATTAGAAATTAATTTATTCTGAACATAAATTTATTTGCATTATGGATATCTTTATCCATATGAGCTTTAGTGCGACGATCAATGCTCCATACATATTGGTCAGCCTTAAAATCATCTTTGGATGCTTTTCTGACCTTCTCTCTTGTTGAAATCAGCATATATTTAAGATACAACATCTGTGGATGCTTTTCCATATTAATTTTACGGAGAATAACATAAATTGGTTCAACACCTTTTATGATTTCAGCCATAATCTCCCAAAATCTAGAGGAAAGAATGACTTCTTCCATCTTCTTTCTATCACTCGATCTTGAATATCTGGAATCAGACCACTCTTATGAGGTGACCATTGCCTTCAAGCCAGGCCTTTTTTGTTGTAATGACTTTAATGCAATGAAATTAGTAACAAATCGAGTGACTCCGGGTCGGAGTATCTCATTGTTTATATACTTTTGTATTAAATAGTGGACCCAGTTATGATTATATATAAACTTTGCTATTGACTATGCTCGAGCTACACAATTCTTGATCGTGTCCAGCTCACCAATATCCTTCAGCATTAGAACTATGCAATGAGCTGCACATGAAGTCGAAAACAATATTTTTTTTTCTATCAATTGTAAATCGGCTCTCTTGAAATTTGGTTCATTGTCGGTTACTATTTGTACAATATACTGTGGTTTAATCTCCTCTACGACAATATCCATCAAATTCTTAATATACTTTACATCTTGGATTTTGACGGAAGCATTAACTGACTTGTGAAACACCACATTTCTGTTGTAATAAACGAGAAAGTTGATGATACTTATTCTTGTTGTCCTTGTCCAACTATCGCACATCAGTGTAACCCTATATTTGTCCTATTGCCTCTTAAAGGATTTGATCCAATCCTTCAGTTCTGCGACCTCTTTATCTAAGTACACGTCGTAAACCTCCTTTGGTTTTGGAGGTTGGATCCCCATGCCAGACTTTTGAATGAAGGAGACCACGCTCTTATAATATAGACCTTGGGTTGTGTTTGCTGGAATTCTTCGGAAGTTGAACCTTTTCGAAATTGCCTTCCCAATATTTTATTTTTTTTTCTTTTGTAGATGTATTATCAATCCGTGGTTGTTTCGTTGTTTGTGGAGGATAGGCTTACAGATCAATATCAGTAATATCTGGTGAAGACCTCATGCCAAGACCCCTTTTAAAACCACGAAGTCTACTATGCCACATGCTACTAGTTTGACCTAGCTGAGAAGGAGCAATTGATTGCCTTATGCTGACCGACCTCTGCATTCTATTGCCACCACCATGTTCTCATTATGAGTTAGTTTGTCGATGTCTCATTCCTTCATTGACCATATACTGATGCTTTAATGATGCATTAATCCCAACTGTGAGATCTGGGTTGATATCATCGCCACAACCCTCATACTGATCTTAAAACTAGTTCCTGCATAGCCCTACAATCAAGGTTTGCAATTTCGGGCGGTATTACTGTCGGTGCTGATGGTGGTATCGCCCTTACCCCAAATTTCGGGGTGTTTGATTTTTTGGCTCTAAATTTTGAAGCCAATTGGGGTCTATAAATACTCTAAGTATTCTTGCACGGTAAAGCAAGAAAGTGGGAAAAATACTTGGGTAAATTCTGTGAAAATTGATTAAGAGCTTCCCTTTGTCTTTCAAGTGGAAAGTGAGTGTATGAGAAGGGTTGATTGAGTTGTAAAGGCTGATCTCCTGAGCTTGAGAAAAAGAGAGTGTAAAGGCTGTTCTCCTAAGCCTGTGAAAAGGAGAAAGGTGTGTAAAGGGGTGTTTGATCTTCGCCCATGAAAGAAGATTGATAATGGACACAGATTGACCTCGGTGAAGAGGGATCAAAGAGTGGATGTAGGTCAAAGTTTTGACTGAACCACTATAAAATACTATGAGTATCTCTTCCTTGTCCTTTCTATTTGCTCTTGATTTTAGTAGCTTATAACTAGTTCTAAGAAAAGCTTGAGCTTCTCTATTCGTTTTTAAAATCGTTCTCTAATTTGCTCTTAAAGAATTCCAACCAATAGCACTTTCGATTTTCGTTTTACTTCAAGTGACATTTTTCTAATTGAGTTTTTCTTTTAACGTTTGCACTAATTCACCCCCCTTCTTAGTGCCAACTCGATCCTAACAACCTGCACACCTTATTTGGACTCTCCTTGGACACGAATCCCTTAGGTTGTATCATATACATCTCCTCCTCGAGATTGCCATTGAAAAACGCGGTTTTCATATATTTATCTGTCAGATCTCATAGTTATATTGTGCTGCAATAGCCCAAAGAATTATGATGGATTTCAACATGGTTACGAGTGAGAAGGTTTCGTCATAGTCAACTCTTTGCCTTTGATGATATCCTTTAGCTACCAGTCTTACCTTAAAGGCTCAAAACCTTATTGGAGTACATGAAATCCATCTTAGAATTTATGGCTTCTTGCCACTTCCCAGAGTCTATACTTATAATAGCCTTATTGTTAGTATGAAGATCAACATCTTGAGTGTCGTCTTCACTGGTATGTCCCACATATCTTTCAGGATGATGAGATACTTTGCCAGACCTGTGCAATGTTGGAACTTGTGTGTTAGGTACATGAATAGACTCGGCCTCCTTTTTGATGCACCATTGAGCTGAGGTGTATAAGGAGGTGTCCATTGGGATAAAATCTCATGGTTCTTGAAAAAATGAGTAAACTTCGTACTCTCAAGGACTTTCCTCCTCGATCTGATCGAAGAGTCTTAATACTCTTTCGAGACTGGTTCTTTACTTCATTCTTGTATTCCCTAAATTTCTCGAAGGCCTTCGATTTGCACTTCATCAAGTACACATGTCCAAAGCTGGAGAAATTATCTGTGAAAGTAATGTAATAGGAGTAACCACCTATAGCCTGAGTTGACATTGGACCACACACATTGTTATGTATAACTTCCAACAACTCAATGGCTCTCTCTCTAGTTCTACTAAAAGGGAAGTTGGTCAACTTTTCACGAAGGCAAGGTTAGCAAGTTACACATGACTCATAGTCAAATAGATCTACGTATCCATCTTTCAACAACTTTTGAATCCTTCCCACATGGATATGACCTAGCCTACAATGATATAGGTATGCACTGTTCACCTCATGTCGTTTCCTCTTGGACGTACTTACATTTATGATATGTGGAAAAATATCTAGCACATATAAGTCATTAATTAGCATCCCTCTAGTGATGATCTCATCATATTAAATTAATAAACAATTATTGTTCTAAAAAACTAATTTATATTCATTAACTGTCAAGCAAGAAATGAAAATAATGTTTTTGATAATAGAGGGAACATAATACCATGCATCTAATACAGTGGTAGCTCCACCAAGTAGATGTAGGGTGACCTCGCCTACGGCCATTGTAGTAACTCTTGTGCAGAAGAGACTCTCGGATATCTCATATCTCTGAGTTCTTCTCTTTTCCTCAAACAACTGGCTAACATGAAGAAGGATGGAATTGACATCCATACTCTCATGTTGCCTCTATAGCTCAGGAATCATAGGGGCCAACATATAGCACTTAGCAAAAGTGGATTTATCTATATGCTTCACGTAGCGCGTTATCTCATCCTCACTTGCGCCTTCCTCCGGCGTGGGCAATATTGTGTCAAGGAATACTCGATTTTCTCAATTGTGAGATCTCAAGTTGCGGATTAGGTTGGTTATGGGTTTCTTTCACTAGTTTCTTCGTCTAAATCCTGCAGGTGTAACTGTCATAATCCAATGAAATCTTGCATGATTTGAGTGTTACAGAAATCTAGTTGCTGTAGTTAATAGTTTAGCTTTAGTTGCTGCAGTTAAAAGTTTAGTGTATTTACTGTTAACGGAAGCATATACTCTAATCTGCTGAGATCACAGTGAGGACACACTTGATAATGTGGATATGTGAAAACTCCACTTTCTAAAGTTATTGGAAAAACATTGGGAAATACAGTATGGCCATTTCCTGTAAACCAAATACTCGCCAGTAATTAATGCATTATACAACATGCACATTCCATTCCAATTGATTTTGTTGTCACTGCTTAGTGCTTATCTGATGCGCTAAGTATGTTTATGGTTAGCTGATACCATTATAGTTTGATAGCTATTTTCTTTTATTCAATTTACAATTATATTTATTTTTTGTTGATATCCAAATTTTTGTGGGTGATTATGTGCCCAAAAATTATTGATGTAACCGTTTATATCAAGGTTTTGGATACTGATCGCTACTAGCATATCGAGCTCTGCATAGTACAGTATGTACCGATATATACCATCGATATGCCAGGGCGTACTGACGGTACATACTAAAACCTTAAAAATACCTCCATCTACCATGCCAAGGCATATCGGCCGGTATATCTTGGTACGGGTCAAGACATTGGTACTGCTCGGTAGAGGGCGGTCCACGTACTGGTATTCTCTGGGATCGATATGTACCGCCTATACCAGGCAATGCACATAAAATTGAGAATCCTGATTTAGGTAGTCCAAGGAAAAAGGTTAGCTACTTTCTAAGGGATTTTGAGTTGTGACACAACTCTTATTGTGGATGGATGAAAAATACTACTGGAGGAAAATATGAAGAACAAAAGAGGATAAAAGATTCATTAGTTTACATTTTATTCTATACTTAGTTTCATTGTGCTTGACACTGCAGATTGCATTTCATGGGATAAATATAAATCAAGAGGCTTTGGTGCTTGATGGAAGTGAGGCACCTTCAAGAATTGTTGCTAGATCTCTTTTAGCATCTGAGAAGCTTGTCCCTGCCGCTTCTTTAAACAAGGTAAATTGATGCTTCTGGGAGGGTTGTCAGTCATGCTAGTTCTATAACCAGACAACAAATGCTTTTAGATGTTTACATTTAATAAGTACTACTCTTTAATAGCCATGATCTTTTGCAGATAAAATTTCCATATCGCCCTGTTGACTCTAACCTTAGATCTCTACGAACAAACCGGGACAAATTGCCCTCTGGCAAGCAGATTATGGCGTTGACATTAATGTGAGATTCTTATTAATATATGTGATATTCAAATATTCAAACTTAGAATCTCTTTTTTATCAGCTTCTTAATGAAACAACCTCCTTGTATGTTGGGGTTACTCTGCATTCTGTTGCACAATGCTTGTTGCTTTAGACTGTTCCTGTTCTACCAGCTTGTTAGTATATGCATGAATATACATATGTCAAAAATGTGCCTTGGAAATTAAACTCAATAAGCATCATCATCCCATTGCAGACAGAATGATGGAAATTGCTTCACCCAAAGAGATAGATATTTCTGTGAGCAAAAAGACTTTTTTACTCTAATAAAAGTGTCTATCACTTAATTTTCCTTTCCTAGAAGAGTTTACTTTGTTTAGAGAATTTGGCACAATATTTGGAAGGCTGTCTGCAGGTTGGAAACCATAATTGAACTCTGTGTTGGTTCATGGCGTCAATTTGTTTTTGAGACATTCTTTATGATTGAGATCATACTGATGGAAACGATTTAGATGATGTGACATCCAGATAGTCATTTTAATATTTACATCGTTTTTTTGTTATAATGTCTTCAGCTATAAATTCAAATTGGAAGAAGGTGGTGAAATAAAGCCCTGCATTCCACTTTTAAACAATCGGATCTATGACAATAAGTTTGAATCTCAGTTCTATACTATTTCAGATTCTAACAAGGTTTGCTTCTTTATCTTAGTTTTGTGAATTCTTTTCCTATAGTATTAACTCTTGTTTTACCGACTTCACTTTTTTATTCAAGTTCCGTGAATAATTTATTATACACATTTTTTTCGAATTTATGTACCCATTTATTGTGGTTTATTTCTCACAAAACAAGAGTGTAGTCCTTGCATAATCAGATTTTTTTTTTGTCGGTGCTTGTTGAATTTTGTATTATAGGTCAAGGTTCCTTACCGGTCCATACCAATGTACCAACCAACCATCGGTATGGTACGTACCAAGGTGTACCAATCAAGGATTGCCATATTGGTCCGTATCGATGTAGCTAGCTCAGCTCAGTATGGTACGATACCCGACATTGAGCGGTACACACAAGGCGTATCGCTCGATATAATATAATATAATATAATATAATATAATATATATTAAAAAAATAAAAAGGGGTGACATCGTCTCGTTTCTTCTCCCCTCGCAGGGAGAAAGAATTGCCCGTCGGCGAAGAAATCGCTCGCAGACGATGGATTGCGCGAGCGATTCTTCGTTGATGGGAGACAAATAGCACGGAGGAATCGACGAAGAGCATCGTGCGGGAGACTAGGTTTTTCTCTCTCTTCTTCTTTCTCCCTCCCTCGGCTAATGCCAATTGAAATCAATCGTTAAGACGATCGATTTCTGATCTATTTCGGCGGTACCACCCGGTAGTGGGCGGTTCGCATATCGGTCAGCTGGCGGATCGATACATACCACTCGGTAAGGCAAACCTTGGTACTAATGTACCATATGTCGGTACACTTGGGCATATTGATGAGACGATAAAATTATTGAAAATAGCCCAAAAGTTTTTGAAAAATAGAAAGACCTAAGGTTTTAAGTTGGAAATAAATATAAATTTAGTGTAATTTTAGCAAAAAAAATCAAAATTATGAAAGAATACTAACACATTTTTTTTAACTTTGAGGAGCAACTTTATGGTATGTTTTGGACCTTCTGTCAATTTTGAATATTATCTACAAAGAAATGATTTAAATTGTTAGATTATTTTTTAAACAACTTAAGCCATAAGATTCGAATAAATCAAGTAATCAATCAACGGATATACGTGATTATACCACTAAAAAGAACAACGAGACTTCACAAGCGATGTATTGAAGTCTTCGATCCCATGTATTTGTATATCAATTTGATATGTTTGTTAGACCCAATCTTGAAAATGATCCCATGACATAGTATACTAATACATCGTATGTCGTTGGTGCATCAATATGATGATGGTTGTAGTCTAATCATCCTGAGTCACATGTATTCGAACGGCTCTTGAGGTAAGAGGGATTGTGGCATGTATTGGTGCGGAGCATGGAGAATGTTAGAACTTCTACTTTTGCCACTAATATGTTGTTCGTAATATCATAAGATTGATACTGTACAGTTGCTCGAAGAAGTATGACTAACTATTATCGTACTAGGCGGTAAGATTCTCCATAATGCGACGATTGTGAATATGATGAGCTTCATTTTGTGTCTACGTCATGCAAGCTCTATTGTATATGTTAAAAATCATCTATTGCCTTACCCTTCCGTGTATAAATATAACCAGTACGGTAGTACCTCATCGAGCTACATGATCTGAATCTTGGGTGGCATGTGTAAAATACTGCTCAGTCCATGCACCACCCTCAAATTGTGTTGACAAGACTATTGACTCCTTGACATCACCACCATCATCGGTCGAGGCATCATTGTCCATGTCGCTACCTTATCTCTAGACTCAGTGAGTGGTTGAATGTGATTGAGAAGGTGTCTCATCGGTCGGCTTGATTCTTTCCAATAGTGCTGCTGATGCTACTATCATCCCCTTTGCCTTTGCATTTGCTTTTGCCTTTGCATGCTGGGCGGATGATTGTGGCGGAGTAAAGGGTTTAAAAACCCTTTCCTACGATTCAAATGGTCAAATTGATCATTTGAAATAGGACAATCTGAGCCTTTGATCGGTAAAGATCGAAATTTGCCCATTGTATCAGTCGGTAAAGGTCATATTTCGACCGTTACCAATTGATACAGACCCCATATTGCTCAATACGGGGTCATGTAACGGGTTTCACTGAGTAGAGGGTGGTCGACGTGGTCCCCTATTGGGCCGGTATGTACTTGCTTGTACTGGGCGGTATAGCAACGTGTGATTAGAGGCTAATAACCTAATGAACATATATGATTGTGGTGCTTAATTGCTCACCAGCCTGATCCATATATCCAATTCAAGCTATCAATGCCAATGGTTCCAGAAGTTTAAATAGGTTTGATCACTGAGATCTGTAACAAATTGCTTTGAAACTTTAGATTGAACACGGGTCATATTATCACATATAAGGTTTAATATTAGTAGCTGTTTCCCTTTTTCTGTTACTTGTTTTTCTTATTTGCTTGAGTTCGGAAGTGTTTACCATAGGAATAGGATTCTAGTCTCATTTCCATATACCCTGTTTCACAATCTTTCATCCCCATATCATCCTTAACCTCAGTAGAAGCTAATTGGTGCTTATATAGGTTTAGGTTATCTTTTCATTTCAGAAGTACTTATTAACTAGAAGTAATTCCGTATTAACAAAGCTAAACGTGAGAAGTCATAAATCATAGCAGATAAAAGAGCTGCTAGCTACCCAATTCTGCTCTCTATGAACTATTTCTCGAGAGACCTTCCTTAAGTACTTAAGATAGTCATGGGCTGACACATCTAGTCACAGTTGCTGTTTTAGAATCTGATTGATATTTCTATCCCAGTCCAATTTTAAAATAGTAAGAACTTGCAGAACTACTCAAGCATTGTCTGAGTTCATTATTTATTTATATATATGATGTTGTCACTAATAACAAGACTCTGCTTCTCTCCTTTTCTGCAAATGGTTTCGGAATTGGTGCAACCACATAGGACTTGATATTAGTACATTAATCCATCAAATTTGATCTATCTAATCATTAAAATAAATTGAAGTCTTATTTTATGGTGTCAAAGCTTCCAAGGTTATTTTGTCTATGATATATATACAATTGTGACTATTTTCAAGCTTTACTGTGGTTTCCCACACAAGAATGAAGATGCAAGAGACTGAGAGCCATTGGCTTGCTTTTGATTGTTGGCCTAACTGGTCAAGAAAAATGTGTTTGATCATTAAATAAGCAGATTCCTGTAACAAGTCGGTTTGGAAAGATACAACTTGCTGGGGAAACTAGATTAAAATTAAGGCATGAAGGGCAAAGTGGTTCTTCAGTCATTGTGCAGTGGGTAATGCTTGGAATGTCTTTGAAAGAAATTAACTTTTTTTCCCTTTTCTTGAGTTGATCTGAGTCCAAACAGATGGATTCAACTAGGAAAGAGGGAGGAAGAATAGTTCGCAGGGTTGGTTTAGGGACTTCAGGTTGAATAGGAGCAGTAGGTG
This sequence comes from Ensete glaucum, assembly GCA_021527575.1. NCBI lineage: Eukaryota > Viridiplantae > Streptophyta > Magnoliopsida > Zingiberales > Musaceae > Ensete > Ensete glaucum. The sequence continues at coordinate 17,917,134 of CM038559.1, forward strand.
CCCAATCAGGATCACTTTAGAAAATAATTTTAAGAAATAAAATAAAAAAATAACATCATATGAGAAAATTAGAAGATTCTTATACCTTTATGCACTTGTTTCTGTTTTTAAATCTTTGCTCCATCTCAATTTTACTTTTATTTCCATCCCCTAATATTGTTCTTCTCCATTCTCATCATCTTTTTCTTGGTTCAATACTGTCGGAAAAGTTAGTATGACTCCGGTTTGGTTTAAATTGATTCTCATTAATTCTGATCAACTTCTAGCTATGAGACCAAGAATTGACCAAAATCAGATTGGTCATATAGTAAGAGTTTCATCATTAATTGGATCAATTTTTGCGGCTTCGGTTTGGTCCAATTAGCCAGATCCAAACCTTTTCAAATTTGATCCATTTCTAGGATCTATCTAAAGCCAAGTCAACAGATTACTGGTCCCTCCTCTAGACATACAATACTTGATAAAGTGGTTTAGAACCGAGGTGATTTGCTATCTTAAGGATATATTAATCTGGCCTACTTGTTGCTGCATTAGGATCTATTGAACTTTTTAATTCTTTAGGGAATTGAAGAATAATGCTGTAGATTTTGAATTACTGTTGCACTTCAAATTTGTGTCTATTAGCGTGCTATGTCACTTTGTAACTCAGACTAAACAAGTAGGCTGGATTAATATATCCTTAAGATAGCAAATCACCTCGGTTCTAAACCACTTCACAAATATTGTATGTCTAGAGGAGGGACCAGTAATCTGTTGACTTGGCTTTAGATAGATCCTAGAAATGGATCAAATTTGAAAAGGTTTGGATATGGTTAATTGGACCAAACCCAAGCTGCAAAAATCGACGTTTAAAATGAGGATGTGTACGTTGCTACTGGATTTCCAAAAATTCGCTAGTCCCTGCAAAGTCAAAACTGTCTGGTTACTTTCTAATTACAAATGGTTGTGTCCCAAGTCATTGTCATTATATTTCAAAAAATACATAGAACATACTGAAAGCTCCATTAGCATATTGAGCAGTTGAGGATGTTACGTCCTTGTGGGTATCTCTTTCCAGGTCTTTGGATTTCTTGAAATATTTTTATTTAAAAGTTTTATTCTTGATATTATTAATTGGAATATAGAGGTGCAAGGAAATGAAATGAGATTGTCAAAGCTGAATTGTTTGTAGTGAAATTCCCAACTGCTAGACATATTTTTCTGTTTTTTTTTCTTTTTTGTGGTTGAGGGTTACTGGGTGGTGAATAAATGCCCTAAGTTGCATACATTAAAAGCATTATGAATTATGATGATCAATTTGATCACTTATGTCTAAGAATGATAAACTTCATGAAAAGATAGCCTTATTTTGGAAGGTCAGCAGTTTTTCTAATAATGTGCATTTTTTCTCATGATTCTTGCTTTTAAGTGTGTTAAAAGCTGATTTTATGCTTTTTCTTTCATAGCGTGTCTACGCATCTGGTGATGTCTACCCTGATTATGTGAAGCTTCCCAGGGGTGAATTCACCCTTCGGCTTTATATAAGGTAATTCACCCTTTGGCTTTATATAAGGTGATTATTTATGACATTATGGCATTTAAATAGCAATGATGATTATCAATAAGGAGGGTAATACTTTTTTTCTTTTTCTAGACTTCTGGACTTCCATAGTGAATGATCTTGATTTGATCTGTTTCATTTGGTAAATACACACTTTCAGACTTTGTCAGTGATTTCTTTGATTTTGTGATTTTCTTTAGGGGCCAATCTTGTGTTCCTACTATCAGGAATATTTTTATTGGCATTTGGCAAGAGAAATTTTGTCGTTCCTAAAATTGGCTTTTTCAAAGTTTATAGAATCTCTTTCTTCTTTTTCTCAAAATACTTGAACCACTTGTGATAATTGAATATTAAACCCATGAGATTCTCTTTCTCGAGGATCATGTGAATTATTTGTGCCACGTGATTGAATATTCTATTGCCTAGATATACCTAACTTGCAACTTTGTTTTGTTTTGGTGACTGTGCACTAAATATATTGTGCTACTATATGCAGGCATGAAAATATTCGTATCTTGGAGAAACTCAAGCAGTTGGTCCTATTTGTTAAAAGAAAATTGGAGAAAAAGGTAAAGATTGAAATGCAATGTTGAAATAATTTTGGCATCTGTGTTGTTCAATAATTAGTCTTGAAATATTTAGGACAATGCTATTGCTAATTTTTTTTATCAAATTTATAACAATTAACTGTAGCTACATCAAGTTTTACCTAATTTCTTTCATATACCAATTTTCATGTTGATATTAATGATTCTGCTACTAATTGCATTTTAATTACTGTACTACCTCAGTTTAGTCCCGCATTGAAAGTGGGAGGGGTTTGAATTGGTTTATAGGGATAGATGGGTCACTACTATTGTTATGAGTTTAAGCATTTTTGTCCTGTGATTGAGGCCTATCAAATTGGTGAGTTAGTTATTTGGCGGGTCGATGTGTAACAAATGATATCAGCAAACATAGGAATGGTATAGTGAGGGGCACAAGTAGGAAAGGATTTCCATAAATATGGTGGGTAGCCCTAAGCATTGACGTGTTAGTCCATGCCAGTCAATTGCTAAAACGTATGATGTCTGCTCTGTCAAGGTTTGCAATTTTGACCTGTAACGCCTGGTACGGGCGGTACATATCTGTCCGTCAGGTTACTGGTACGCGGACCGCTCGCTACTGGGTGGTTCCACCAAAAATCGATCGAAATCGACCGTCAGCTCTCTCAATCGACCGTCGGCGGTCAATTGAGGAAGAAAAAGGGAAGAAGAAGAGGAAAAGAAGAGGATAAAAGAATACCTCGCCCGTGCGTTGTCCTCGCTCACGGGTCGCCCACGCGTCGCCTGCGCCTGCGGCCGCTTTTTCTCCCGCGCGAGGAGACAAAGCGTCTCCTCGTGCAGGGAGAAAGATCGAGGCTATGTCGCCCCTTTTCTTTTTTTAATATTTTAATATTATATTATATAATATTATATTATAAAAAATTATATTATATTTTAATACCATGTGGTACGTACTGTGCATACCGCCCGGTACCAATACCGACAATATGTCGGTACACCGGTATGGACCGGTAAGTCAAACCTTGCGCTCTGTACTTGTGTGCCATCTGTCGATATGTCAGCACACACAGTAATAACCAAGAGGACGAAAGGAGGGAGGAAGCAAAGAGGAAGAGGACGAGCTGGAGAAGAAGAGGGGAGGAGCTGGAATGGATGATGATGAGGATGAGGAAGGAGAAGAGGAGTAACAGATGGGGACCGGCAGGTGGTGCAAGGAGAACCAGGGGGAAAGAGAGAGGGTGTGGGTCCTAAATTTAATTCGTAACTTTGCCCCATGGTTGCTATAACACCAAATCCTCACCTCAGTTGTTAGCCTGTGAGTAGCATTGAACTTGACAGGCATCTTAATAATCTTATAGCCTCCACCATAGAAATGCCGACTTCCTAAGCTTTGTGTCAGCTTCAAGCATTTCTTCTCAAATATAGGTTTAAATGATGTATTACCCTTGGGCCAATTCTTAATTGAAGACGTGCTAATTGTTGCAAAATTCATTTTTGAAAATTGACTGTTTTGATATTATGTAAATAGAATAGTCTGTTTTGTTAAGTGGTTTAGTGCTCCAATATGAATGTTTTGTTGCCCATATATTTTCCGACTCCTGAATGTTTGACATAATTGTTTCAAGATCCATGGGACCTGGGCCATATTTTGCTTATGGTTCTGCTTTATGAAATTCATACGGTGAGGAATGCATTATATGATTATGCCTTTACATCTTGTCATCAAAATAAGCATATCCTATTTGCATATTATAGTTAAGGTATAACATACTAGTCCTATCCTCTTTCATATTTGTAATAAGTGTGTTTTTCCTAACAATGTCTTAATATAGTGCTTTTGAGTTGGTATTGGTGTCTTAAGGTTTGGAGAAAGTCTGTTTTATCATTGAATATTATGTCGGATCTATGTACATTGCCTTATATGATACTGCATATATGCTATTGGAAACTGTAAACAATTTAATGATTATTTGTTTGTCTAATGAGAATTTTGATAGAATGATTCTCCAAATAGCATGCTTATTATGTATGTTTACATAACCATGTAGTTCTTTTCAGATTAAAGTGAATCTTATGATATTGGTTCCTATTGTTTTCTTCTTACTATTGGCTGTACTGGAAGTTAAAATATACAAAATTTTGAGAATTTTACTGCAGAAAATACTGATGATTTTGAAATTGTAATTGCAGGACCGCATTCAGTTGAGTTTCTTTTCCAAACCTGATGGTCCTATAATGGGAAATGGCACCTTTAAATCCTCTGTTCTAGTTCCAGGGTATAGTTTTTATAAGTTTGTTAGAGCTATATTGTAATTAGGTTTTAGTGTCCTGACTCATGTTGGATGTGTTCTCAGCGAAGCTGAAGCTTTTTATATTAGTCCACCATTGAGAGAAAAGCTCCCAAAGGTACTTAATGTCATTCTTTGTTGTATACCAGCTTTATTAGTGCATCAGGAACTTTATGTTATTGTAATCTTTTTCGTGGTTGTGCTCTCTTCTGGTACCTATGTTGCAGACTTCTTTACCTGGCGCAGTATTGCTTGGATCAATATCTTATGGTACAATTAGCCTCAAGAACAAGAAAGACGACCAGAATCATCAACAGCCACCAGTATCTTATCATATATCTTATCTTGTCCCACCATCTAAGGTCATGATTTCTGGTGCTTTTTTTAATTTACTTCTCTATTCTAGTGTTGATGCACGGTCATCTTTGTTTCATCAGTTTAAGAACTTTGTGAGATGCTTGGTTTGCATTTTTATATCCGATTGCACACTTTGTTCTTTGATGTGGTTTTGGATCTTAGTGTGTCTACAACAAAGCTTGCAGATTGACGAGGACAAAACAAAGGAGACCACTGGTAGCACAAAAAGTGCCTCTGAGCGTTTAGATGAAGAGGTACCTAAAGTGACACAAGTTTGTTACTTTGCTGTTCTATTATTCATCTGTTTTTTAAAAGAAATAACATGTTTAACCTGATATTAAAACACAAAGTCCATTTTTTGAATATCTCAAAATGCTGTTGAGTTCAGATTCGTTTCTTATTTTTCCATTTCTCTTTTTGTTTGTTTCAGTGTCCCTTAGCATATGTGTTTTAGTTATATAACAATTTGACTTGATGTGTGTGTTATGGCCACAATAGAATTTTATGGATGGTGGCAAGCACGAATGTAAATTTTAGGTTCCAAAAAGTTACATGGTTTTATTCATATATTATTATAAGATGACTGGCATGTTATATATTTGTGTGTTTTATAGTATACTCTTCTTGCGTTCTATGGTATTCTAATTTCTTATTTTTCCATCAGCTAAGGGATGCTAAGATCAGGTTTCTTTCAGAGCTAAAACGAGATACTGATGAAGAAAGATCAGCATGGAATGAACTTGCTGCTTCTCTTAAGGTAGCATTTCTCTTTATATTTTGTTTATCTATGTTTTTTTTATTCAATATATTCTAGGGTAGAATAAGTTTATGCTGACTGCAATACTACTTTCGAAAGATGAACTTAATATTTCTAATTAATATTTCTATTATACATGAAAATGATATTTTCAAAAATAATATTTGTCTTTCTAAGTTCTCAGGTAGAACAAGATCTATTGTAGAACATTGAGATGGATGTCTGGAGAGTGTGGGCAAAAGTATATACACGAACCTTATGAAATTCTGTCCTGAAGAAAAGGAAGGCTTATTTTTTTTCTCACTTGCTGATCAATTTAGTTGCATTGACTAACGACACAAAATAAAAATGTGTTCCTAATATTAGACCCTACATCAAGCTGTCCAGAAATTAAAAATATCTCAAAGAGGATAATTGGTCCTTGTTTGAGATGGAAGCGTAGAGGTCATAGGTCTTGAAGTAGGAGAAATATGATTTGTTTGGGGGTAAGCCAATGTGCACTGACAACTGGAAGGGTTAAGAAATTAAGTGGGAGAGAGGGTTAGGGTATAATGTTCTTTTCTACTTTGTTCCCTCATTTCTAAGAGAATGCTGATAGGGGATGAGAAGTTGAGATTCGGCTGCTGTAAACATAGGCTTCATGCAGTATTGCTGCTTCACATCCAAAATACATGATGCTTCAATGATAGAGGGGTGGGCAAGTGTTAGGGCCAAAATTTTTAAAAGAACACAAATAAATAAAACAAAATTCAACTCACGAGCAAAATCATCAAGAATGTTCCACAAAAATAAAGAGCACATAGAGTGCTGTGGTGTTTTAAAATTGACTCTTCTTGCATCTCATCAATTTTGTTATTAGCAAGGTTTGCCATTTTGTACTGTACTGACATTTCGAGATCAGTTCGGTGTGGTACAGCACGTCGGTATCGAATGAGATGCTCAAGCATACCATTCGGTATATATATAATAAAATTAAAAATAAAAAAGGGTGACATCGCCTCATTCCTTCTCCCCACGCAGGGAGAAGAAACGTCTTCTCCTCGAGAAGCTCGTGCGGAGAGAAGAAATCTCCCCGTGAACCAGCCACAACGAGAAGCCTACGTCGTTTTCTTCTCCCTACTATCGTCGGAGGTTCTCCCCGAAAAGCGTCGAGAAGCCCACGGGCGATGGATCAGGATCAGGAGAGCAGCGCCAGATCTCTAGGTTTTCCCTTTTCTTCTCCCTCTTCTTCTCCCTCTTTTTCTTCTCTCTCTTCTTCTTTCTCCCTTGGCTAATACCGTCCGAAATCGGTTGGCGATGGTCAAAATCGATCCTTACCACCCAACAGCAGCTGATGATGGTCGAAATCGATCACATCGGTCGATTTCGGGTGTATGAAACAACTAATCGGTGGTACCGCCTAGTAGCGGTGGTCAGCGGTCGTGAGCGACCGGTATGACTGCCCATACCAGTCGGTCCAATTCGAAAACACCGACCTTGGGTATTAGTATTACTTGAGGTTGGCGGTAGGCAGAGAGAAATTTATGAAGTTCTGCAACAAAAGACACTGGAAGCAAATGAGAAGCTGTAGGCGTCAGCTGCAGTAATGGAAGTACTAGTCTTGCTTTCAGCAGTTTCCATTGTATGTCAAGTGCCACATGCTAGAGTAAATATTATTTCTTCTGAAAATCCAGTATGATAATAATTTTGGTCAGGTAAGTGGAGGATGCTTAGCATTGCTCAGTGTTTTTGAAAATTGTTTGTGCTAGAGAGTCCTGGGTCCTTATTGTTGTTCTAGGTGTGAGACAGGCACCCATAGTGCCACACATTGTTAAGCAGCTGTGTGATGATGAAAGGCAAAATAGCCACTTTAAACAATGCTAGCAGTAGTTATGACAGCAGCAACTGCAACCAACATTATTGGAATTAGCAAAATGCCTTTAATGGAAGACCAAATAGCCACTTTAACCAATGGTAGCAGAAGTTGCAGCAGCAACAACTGCAACCAACACTAGTGGAAGTAGCAATTAATACCTTTAAGTTACCGCCTCTGCCACAACTTAAGCAACTACAACCAACACCAGTGGAAGCACAAATTAATGCCTTTGTCAGCAACACCTGCCTCTGCCAAGTTTAGAAGATCAAAAACAACCATTGGCATTGTGGGAATATCAAGCATAAAAGAAATGCACCGAGTACCACATGAGAAAATTTTTCAGCTTTTAGGAACATCACCACTATTTTAGTCATCTGATCACTGTCACCGGAAGTTGAGGTGCTGGCAAAAGGAAGCCCATCAACCAAATCATCATGGTCCAGTGAAAATACAATGTTAGATTTTGCCCAATTAGTCATTGCCTGGGCCGATAAATGGCCATCTAATCTAATGTCAAACTGCCACAGGCAGTCTTTTGGGATAACATACCCAGTGTATAGCTCACCTTATGCGTCTTGATGGGTGAGCAATTTTTCTTTTAAGACAGTGGAAGTGCTACGTAATTCTATAGATGAGTAGGTTGAGGTCGGAGGTTCAGGATGCCTAGTTTGTTGGAAGTGGTGCCAACAGAGTTATATTAGTAGATTAGAAAGAGGGCTAATGATAGGAAAGGGAAGATTTATTTGAGACTGTATCTAAGTCATCCCTCTCTTGATCAAGTGTGTGTCAGGTCTAGAAGTGAACTGTCTCTCGTCTAAAATGAAGTTTAGTGCATTGCTCCATATATAACACATAGATACTTATATTTGAATTCTACATATAAACAAGTATGGCAATGAACTTTGGATGTTGCTTATGTCCTTTTTCTAAACACATCTATGATGATGTCCATCTCCAAGTGAAATGTTTTGTGGATAGCCTATAGAAAAAAAAAGTGCAATCAAATCAGGTCAGATCACATTCTCCTTTATTGCATTGTTGCCAAGAAGCTATTGAACATCTTCAAACAACTGGAGTTATTGGACAGGGACACTTTTTGGTTTTACTCGTCTTATTTTGACCAATTTGGAAGAAGATTGACAGCAGAATTTTTAAGGGTGTCTGCACTGAGCCATGAAGTTTTATTTGACACCTTTCTCTTGGCTCAAAAGCTTCCTTGCTATTGTTAGCACTTCTCATTTGGTGGATTTGATTTCATTTGATGGTCATTCTTCCACTTTGTTGTGCTCTTTTGTTTTTTCTTTCTTCTTCTTTCCCTCTTTCTTTTTTTTCTGGTCTGCTAATCTTGTACTTAACTACTTATTTTCATTTCTTTGCGAAGTAAGCTCCTGTTGTTGCTGCATTTGCCTCAAACACTGAAGTAAAAAAATCTAAATTTTCATCCTAGTCTATTTGTTACATTGATGATGAAATGTTTTCCATTTGGTCATATCGTCTGATCGTGCTGTATTTTTTCTTTTTTTCTTTGTTATATATGCAGGTTGCAATTTTTAAACTTCACAGCATGAACAATCAATGCTAATGCATTTTTGTTTCCATCAATGTAGATGGAGTATCCCAATTATACACCATTGCTTGCCAAAATATTGGAATGCATAGTCTCTGGAAGCCCTGATCAGGATAAGATTAGTCATAATCAAAGGGTTAGTGTACTAATTGATTATGACCTTCTACATACTATATTTTGATAACAGCTGACTTTTTGTTGAGAGTTCTAGTCTCTTTCTGAATATTATAATTAACTTCGTAATTTTGGTTTTGAGTAAATTTTCAGCTGGATCTCTAATTGCATGAATCTGTTTTCAGATTATTGTTGCTGCCAATGAGGTCATTGAAAGCATTGACCAAGAAGAGCTATTAAAGCACTTATCTATAAAATCAGACCCTGAGGATGAAGAGGCTGAGGTGACACTTAATTATTTAATTATTCGTGTTATGAATCTTAGTCATTCACTCATTCTGAACTGATTCCTCCAAAAGGTCTCATTATTCATCATGCACATTAAGTATTTTCGGTATATTTGAATTTCATTCTTATCGACAATTATTATTTTAGCTATAGAAGTCATTGCACTTCTAGTTCAATACCTACCTTGCCTGTTTGCATACCATTACTGGTGCGCCATACATGCTAGTTGAAAATGCTATACTTTCTTAAAACCAAGGTTTACAATTTTGACATGTACCGCTTGTACATCTTGGTCCGCCAGGTTGCTTTGGTACACGGAATGTCCGCTATCAGACAGTACCACCAAAAATCGATTGTCAACGGTCTATTTCGGCCGTCAGCGTCCGATTGAGGGAGAAATTGACCGTCGACGGTCGATTGAGAAAGAAATCGGGTCGATTGAGGGAGAAAAAGGGAAGAAGAAGAAGAGGAAAAGAAGAAAAAAGAAGTGGAGAAGAAAACCTAGCACCGTCCTCACCCGTGCACGCCGTGGGTCGCCGTCGGCGGGCCCTCGCTTTTTCTCCCGCATGAGGAGGAGCGTCTTCTGCGGGAAAAAGATCGATCGACATCGCCTTTTTTCTTTTTATTAAATGTATTTAATATATTATATTATATTATATTATAAAATATTATATTATATTATATTTTAATATATTTGGCGGTATGCACTGTGTGTACCTCCCAGTACCGGTACCGACAATATTTCGGTACACCGATATGGATCGGTAAGTCAAACCTTGCTTAAAACCATGGTTCGTCGTACCAAGGTGTACTGCTTGGTATAGGCGGTACATACTAGTCCGACAGGGAATTGGTAGATGGCCCATCCTATACCAGGCAGTACATGTTTCATGACCTCGTATCAGGTGGTATAGGGTTTGTACCAATTGATAACGGTCAAAATCCAATCCTTACTGATCAAGGGTTGAGATTGCTCTGTTTTAAATAGTCAATTTGATCATTTGAACTAGGAAAGGGTTTCTAAACCCTTTCCTACCCCCTCTTTCAATCTATTTCACTTTCTTAATTTCTTCAACTCTCTCAAACTCTTTCTCATTTACATCTCTCAGTCTCACATTTTCACTCTCTTAATCTCAACAAAGAGGATCCTCTACTTGATGAGGTTAAAGATCGTCCGTGTTTTTGCATTTTATCACTGAGAGAATAGAAGAAGATGAAGCACATCCTAAGTAGGAGGAAGATTCCTCTTGGTTAGAATATAGTGGAAGAAGTCGAGCAACATTGTGTTAGACTGCTCGAAGAAGTAGAGAGACCCAATTGTCATAGTCATTCGACCAGTATACAAAGACAAAGCAAAGGGGAAGGTAGTATTATCAGCTGCATTGTTGGAAAGAATAGGGTCAGGCGATGAGATACCTTGTCAATCATATTCAACACCTCGCTCGATCTAGAGACATGGTAGTGGCATGGACAACAGTGTCTCGATCGACGACATCGGGTAATCAATGGTCACATCTACACAGTTTGAGGGTGGTGCATGGATCGAGGAGCAATGTTTTACACGTCATCTAAGATTCAATTCTTGGTGCTCGACGAGGTACTGATCAAGTTTATACATAAAAGGGGAAGGGAAAGACAATGGATGATTTTGAGAAAATGCGACATAATTTACATGACATAGGCACAGAGCTAAGCTTATTATATTCACAGTCGTTGTATTATGGAGAATTTTATGGCCAACAACAGTATGGTGATAGTTGGTCATACTTCTCCGAGCACTAGTACGGTGATTGATTTTATGATGTGGAGTAGTAGATCAATGGCGAAAGTAGAAATTCTAACATTCTTCATGCTCCACACCGGTACATGCTACAATTGTTCTTGTCTCAGGAGCCTTCTCAAACACGTGGTTCACAACAATCGGACTACGACCTTCATTATATTAATGCACCAATGACATACGGTGTATTAGTATTCTATGTCATGGGATCAATTTCAGGATTGGGTCCAACAAACATATCAAATTGATATACATATATATAGGATTGAGGATCTCGATCCATCGCCAGTGGAGTACCGTCTTTCTTTTTGGTAGTAGAACCAAGTATATCCATCGACTGATAACTTGGTTCATTTGAATCTTAAAGCTTTAGTTGTTTAAAAAATAATTTAATAATTTTAAATTATTTCTTTGTAGATATTTCAATATTAACGGAAGGATGGTATGGAACGTATTACAAAGCTACTTTTTAAAATCCAAAAAAGATGTGTCACTATCCTTTCCTAATTTAGATTATTTTTGCTAAATTATACTAAATTTGTATTTATTTCTAACTTAAAAACTGTAATCTGATTTTTTTCTATTTTTCAAGAATTTTTAGAGCTATTTCTGATAATTTTAATGTACTGTCAGTATGCCTTATGGTGCCAACATATGCTATGTCATTATGCCTCGGTACGTATTGCATCGACATTTGGTCGGTACACCGGTATTGATCAGTAAGGTGAACCTTGCTTAAAACAATGAGTTCCAAGTCATTTAATTAATTCTTCATAAGGTTATTGTGTAATGAGTTCTTATTAACTTCTGCTTCAAGGTTTCTATTTTCCGTCTCATGTTTCTTCATTAATTTTTACTGATTAAAAAATTTAGGTTTTTCCAAAATTTTGGAATTTGCATCCATTTGAATTTTTCATGCAGAAAATAAAGAAGAAGATGGAAGTTACCCGTGACCAGCTGGCAGAGGCATTATATCAGAAGGGTTTAGCTCTTGCAGATGCAGAGTCTTCTGAGGTATTATGATTCCTTAGTTATCATTTCTTGACAGGATCTCTCTCTGTATTGTTTCTTTTTAAAATAAGCTATGCTGCAGTCTTGCTTTCTAATATAACTGAAAATGGAGTTTTATTGTTTGTGATTTTCTCAAAATATACATAGTCCAGTGAAGAATACCAAATAATCTGAGCTTATGCATATTTACCAAGAATCATAGCTTAACCTTATGTCCTTATCATCTTTTTTACACATTTTTTTCCGTAAAAAACATGTTTGGTATTCTTGGATCTTATAATAATTCATTGTTAATATTTAATTATAAAGAGCATGTGTCTCTTGCACTACATTCTATTTCTTGAATCTCTTTTTCTACTTATTCTCTGAGTCTTCATGTTTAAATTTTATTTAATTGTATGGTGTTATTGTTTTGATATTGCAATCAACATTTTTTTTTATTAGTGAACCTGGAAAAGCCAATCTGAACCTTGGATAAATGTTTATAGATAGCTTAATAGTTCACATAATTTTTTATTTTAGCAATAATTCATCAAAAGATACAACTTTGGTCAGCTTCAGCTGCACTGCACTCCATGACACAAGATGATAGTGGTTCTCCCCGTCTGTCAAGTGCATTGAAATATATGTCCATTTAATGTGGGTCTTAGAGGCTAATTTGAATTGAAAGGTTATCATGAGAGCAATTTCATTCTATAGGTATGTACTTGTGCATCCTGCTGGTCAATGACATTTATATTTTATATGGAAGCATATTTTGGCTGTCTTAAATTTTTTTCTTTAATGTTGAATATCTATTTCTCTGCTGTTTCCTTGAATATTGTATCCGCTACCAATCAGTTGTTGACTTTTTTCTTAATTGTTGACTCACTAAATCCAATCCTTTGAAATATGTGGCATGATCCATCCAAGTACTGTTTATCACTCCATGATGTTAGAGAATAAATTTTGAATGGCGCAATTCCACTGAGCTTAGGATCTTACATTTCAGATCAATTTTCTATTGGACCAGCCAACAAAGGTATTAAATGAATCTTTGCTATGCATCAAGGATTTCCCAATCATTGCAAAAGTTGAAGCTATGCTTGTAGGAACTTGGCATTTCTAGGGTATCCTTTCATCCAATAGAGTTAGTGAATTACACTTTTACTCGGCAGTTGGCATGTTCTGTGTTAACTGTATGTTACTCCAATTGAGTTGGCAGTTGTGATTGTTTCAACAAATAGTTTAACTTCTAATTAATTTCTCGAATCATATGACCTAAACCTTCCTAAAATTAGTCATACAATTTACTAAAATTAGTGATTGCTATTCTAGTTGTTGTATTTGTCCTTTCTGTCTGTTATGAGGTTGCATAGCTCATTGTGTTGCTGGTTGAACCAAGAGTGTCAAACCTGATGTCATTGTGTTGCCTGCTTGCACCAAACTATGATCTGTATCTTGATCACAACAAATCCATGGTCTGTGGTACCTCTCTCCCTCTGCCACATTGACTTTAAAGCCTTCCTGTGTTCGATGTGCCCAAAGTAATGCATCTTGGTTCCTATTTTATGTTCAGAGTTAGTGTTACTGTAAACTGAAAATTGTCATCTTCATTGCTCATGCTCAATCAGTTCCTTGTTCAGAGCAATGATTTTGTGGACATTTGTTAACTAATACTTCAGAAAAGTGTATCTTATTTAGTAGTTACAATAGTTTTGATCTCTTAATATATGGTTAATACTTCTCAGAGACTTCTCAAGTATATTCTCTTTTTGTCTCATTAAGCTTTTAGGATAGCTTCCTTCTATACTAGTAAGTTAGGATTCTTAGATGACTAGCCTTGATATAATGGTAAAATTGCTCCAATGAAACCTGGGGGACTAAGGTTTGAATCTCGGAAACAACCTTTCCAATATGGAGAGAAGGCTGTGTATATTAGTCATCCTCAAAGAGTCTTGTGCATTTTCTTTTCTTATATATTAGTTAGGATGGTTGCTCATTACTTATTAATAGGATTGCCAATCTGGTATACCTCCCTCAAGCTTGCAAATTGAGTGAAATAAAGCCTAAATAAAATTTCTGTTGCTGTATCCCTTGCAAGTTTATCCTACTTTTCTCCTGGAACTTGTTGTTTTGGCATATATGTGCTATGCCATTATCATTTCTATATTGGTTCATCCTTTTTACCATGTCAAGTTGGGTACTAGGAGAATGGTTACTTCAAGAGCTCAGGTTATAGCCAATTGAGACCACTTGTTTTCGTAAATATATTTTATTTAATTCAGGTTGATCAACCTGTGGTGACATCTATAGCTGTGAGTGGCACAGACTTTGATGTGCCAAGTGATGAACCTGACATTTTTGAAGAAACATTAAAGGAGTTGAAGAAGTGGGTGGACATCAAATCCACAAAGTACTGCATGCTGTTGGTGGTACGTGAGCGACGTTGTGGAAGGATTGGAACTGCTTTAAAGGTATAATTTGTTGACTGTTCTGCTTATTTTGTGTTTTTCTTGATAGTTTAAGCCTTAAGGTGTATTCTAAACATCCACTTATTTGCTAAGAACCTAGAAATAGAAAGTGCAAAATGGAATTCTTAAAGAAGCCTTTGGTTTCCTGCTATCATGTTTACTTTGTTCAGAAAAGGGACCATAAAAAGACCTAAATGTTCCATGTGGACCTGGGATATGTTTTGGTAACGTGCATCGACTGGAAAACAGTGCATCAGTCTATCTAGTGACCATTAACATGTTCACGCAGGCAGAGTGTCCGATATCAAATAGATCAAGTTCTAACCCATGGAAATTTTGTAAATTTTGTAAATTTTTAACTATGACCGTTAAGTATGTTTTGGTATGTTTTGTCTCCTGCTTCACTGTGATTCATCCTTCTGTAAATTTTTATTTGTATGAAAATATGTGTTTGTGTTACATGCATGGTAAGTATATTGAAGTTGTCTCATGTTTGTATCGCTAGCTATTGGGAAAAGAAAGTATGTCTGGAACATAAATTTGGGCAATTAATTGGTCATTTATGAAGCCTTCTAGTGTTACTTTTTTAACATTGTGCCTGCAGAATGGACAATATTCATGGAAAAACTTGTTTGACCCTTCATGTCCATTTGAACTTTCTTGTTTTTCCTCAATTTCAAAGACTAACATTGCAACAATAAGGTAGTTGTTTTAGAGTTATTTGCACCCTGACATAATTTTCTTTTGGAACTTCAATAGATCTAATTTGCATTGGTTGATAATTTATCTCCAACTGGAGAGGATTTGTGTCAGATTGTCTGCCTGACATAATTTGCTTATGGAACTTCAGTAGATCTTCGGGCGCTTTGAGTTTTGCTCTTCCTATCCAAACTCAAAACTGGATTTCTTGTTTTCAGATTTTTGAGTTAGTACACTAACATTTCTTCAGGATGATATTTGGCTGACTATTAGCCTTATGAAACATATTTTAGCTCTACAAAGTTGTTACAAACACATTTTTGTATAGCTCTCCACAGTGTTTATCAGAATAACAGTCATTCTGGTCAACAATTAGCATATGAGACATTGTCCAGCTTCACAAGGATGATATAAGAATATCTTTTGTCCCATAGCTCTTATTATGTCAATGCCCCCCTATGTTGCTAGATGAGGCACTCGTTGGAATACATATATGGCTAAATAATGAGTTCTATTTAGCCCCTGTACTTCAATTTGTCTCAGTTGAAAAGCTCTAACTTTACTCTGATTCAATATACTATTGCAGTTAGTTTACATCAATGGGTATTGATGGAAGCATGGTATGTTGTCAGTCTTTTAATATTATGCAATTGTCAGCAACAAATTGGAAATAACAATAAGGCTTGTGGATCTGCATTATCGTTAAGATAAAAAGACCAATTTGAAATTTGGTTTTTGAGATGAAACAAATGCAACACATAATTGGTGTTTAGGTATTCATTATGATTAGTATCTTCATGTCAAAGTGGTTAAGCATGGAACTCCTGTAGTAGTTACTGTTGGATGTGTAATATGGAAGAATAACCACAGGGTACAAGAAGGTCTATGCTCTACATAACATATATAATTTCTTTTTCTAAAGATGCCGCTCTTTATTGGCAGCATGTAATATGCCTGCCATCATTTGGATCCTTGCTTTGAGGATGTCTACTTTAATTGCCCCAAATGTGCAGACTGGGAGTTTCTTTAAGCAAAGAGAAACAGATTGATGAAGCAAGTGTAGGTCATATATGGTTGTTTTGTTTGCTTAATATGATCGCAGAAGTGTGTTTGTTTTATCTAGTTCTTTTTTCACATTTATTACTTTAAATTGGTTCTTATAGGATTGGAGTTCCATGATAAATTTCTTTAAGAGTAAAACAAAATGGTAATGCAGTTTTGGTTTCTGGTCCAATTGTATACTGAAAATTCTGATCATGCTCCCATAACACTATGTTAGTCAATTTTGAGCCAGTTAACTGCTTGTTGATTAATTCTTGATATGGTTGGATTCTTGAATGTGATGTCATGTGATAGCTCCTTGTAACTGAATTCGTAAGTTGCATTAAATAGAAATTGTAATTCAATTTGTAAGTCATATTAAATATAAAGGATTTGTGGACAAACACTGCACGAACTATAAACTGATTTTTTCAGATGGAACTAGTGGAAACTTTTAGTTCTCTTTTCTCAGGTTTTATCCGAACTATGCTGCTATTGGCAAAAGTATGGTATATTATATTTAAGTGATTTCTAGTGAATCGACCACAATTGACCACTACTTTTTATATGTAGTTTAGGATGATGTATGAAAAATTTATCCAGAGGTGTAATCATTTATAATGTTTGCTGCAGATCGTGTTTACTGAACTTTTCAACAAGCATTTAATTTTCGATTTGATTGTTTCACTTTCATAAGATAAAAGTTAATTGAGTTGCATAGAGAAACTGTAGATCAGAAGTAGCTCATAATTATTCTTGTGAATCAAATAATATTTAGTTTGCAGATTTACAAATGAGCTAGATTAACAAGATGAGTATGTGGAGTTTTTCAGGTGCTAACTAATATGATGGAGGGCGAAGCAGAACCACCAAAGAAAAAGCTTTACGATCTGAAGATTCAATTAGTTGATCAGATTGGATGGACACATGTGGCTGTTTATGAGAGGCAGTGGATGCACGTCCGTTTTCCTACAAGTTTCCCTCTTTTCTGATTCTGATGTGGATTTCATATGATTGATTGTTGTCTTAATTTGTCCTTTCATTTATTCCCTTGCCTCATAAATCAGCCTTGCAATATCCACTGAGAGTGACTGACACACAGTTAGCTTCATTTTAAGGTTGGACTTTATTATCAAGTAATGTTCTTCTAGTATTCTGTTTGATTTCTTATGGTAAGCCATATTTCCTGACACGGCTTCATGCCAAAGGAAGCTGAAGCATCGGGCATGTTAACATAACAATTTCTCCTTATGCAATATATATTTGTGATGAATAGCTGCCTGGCATAGTGTCGTGATTAATTTATTACTCACAGCAATGACCATCGGCTAATTGATATGTATGACCTTTTGAAAGGTACCGTAATGATTGTACATGTAAACCGCTTGTCTTTTTAACTTAGGTATGGAAATGATGTGTGGAGTTCATTTGGACTTTGGCATTATCCAGAAGGTACTAAGTTTACATCATCAAGTGATATAAAATAAGTTATTATTCAGAGCAACGATCTGAATTGATTAATTGATGTAGATTGCCTACGGAAAGGTACCAAAAGCAATTAGTGTCATAATGATTTCACCTATAAACCTCTCATATGGTCTTTCTGGGGTTTGGAGTTCATTTGGACCTGTTTTTTCCTGAAAATACTAAAATTTCTTGGTATTTAATCAGAACGGTCGTCAGCATAAATATTTCAGTTCCGTAAACTTTTCATTAAACAACAAACTAACATAAGAGGGTCAATGCAGAATTCTGTGGATCTTTTCGGTAAGTCGTGTTCAGCAAGATAAATATGCTTACCCTCCCATTATTCTTAAATACAAGGTCATATCCTTCAAATTATCTTGAGCGGCAACAGGAGACACATCACAAACAGCAGGCATCCAATGGTGCAGATATGAAGGGGGTGGTTGTAGAAGGCACCTCCCTGCAGACAAGCCAGTAAATAACAACAACAACAACAATAAAACCCCTTTGATGAAACTTCTTGTCGTCATTGAGATCGATAAAAGAAATATTGATGTGATAAGACAATAAGTATGTGAAAGAAATTAAATGTTCATTATAATTTCTTTTTTATTAAGATCAGCTTTTGTATCCGACATAACCGTCTTCTTTACACGATGTATGAAGCAACCCAAATCAGAATTTTCAATGTGCTGCCGATAAGACTACTTTGTGGATTTGAATGTTTATGGGTGGGTGTACTCTATACTCAATTCATGAGCTTCCTTCCATAATAGGTATTCCAAAGAAGCTCCCTTCTAGCAATTTATTTTTGGCATGGATTCTTGTGACCCCTCCGAGACCTAAAATAGATAACATCAATGTGTTAGGTTAGATTGTGGTGAAATTTTATCCGTGGCCTGAAGCATACATGTCAAGTCAGTAAAGGAAACCTAAAACCTATCCATTAGGCGTCTGGAAGGAAAATTAAATTCAATAGCAGGTCAGATGATGTCTTCCTATCATCCATCAAGACATAGGTTGCATCTGGCTCATCGTCTGTTTTAGAGTTTTAAGAACCAAAGTTTCTTTCGTCTCAAGTACCTGATTTGATGGTTTCAAGTTGTCACATGTGGAATCACAAGGATATGGGCAATCAACTTCCTTGGCCATCCCTCTCTCAAAGTACCAATCACCAACAGCCTCTGCAATGGTCTGATGAAGAAGAGCACAGGTTACACTCGACAACACTCGAGGGATCTCTAACAAAAAAAAAAAAAAAAAAATACCTTGCTGCATTTATATAGTATCTTTTAGGACAGAAGCACAAAAAAGAAAAAGAAAAAAACCTTGTTGTGCAGTCTTGGAGAGTTGGAGCCAAACCATGCTTCTTGCGGTTCACTCTGGCAATGCGTAAAGCAGGAGTTTATGAACATCCCACCATTTCGTGATCCTTCAAATGACTGGAGAGCTTTGAGCATCTCATTCCTGAAACCTGAAACCAAGAGATTGCAGTATTGGTGTTACTGCATTAATTCATCAAGGAAATTTTATCGACAACGTTTCCCGTATTCAAAACTTTCATGTGTGGGAACAATACAAAGTTCAAAAGCCATGATGCAAATTGTGAAGTACAGAATTCATGTTTAACCTGAGAAGTTCAGAATCCTATGTTCACCTTGCAGAATAGTTATCTGGATTGGGCTGCACGCCATTGGATTTAGCTTGCAGCGATTCCAGCGTCCTCGCGGATCAGCAGACGGTGGCACAAATATATGATGGAACTGCTTGGCATAGAGTCTCGGTTGAGTGATCAGAAATCTACGATGGAGGAAGCATGAGATGTAGAAGCGGATGATGCAGACTCACCTGGTACACATCATAAGCTGAGTTCAAGATGAAGTATGGTGTTCTGATGTAGCTCAATGCATGCTGCGGAAAGAAACACTGCACAATAGTGTCATCATCAGTGTCACAACTTTCTGCACTTCATTCAAACTATCGACACTCGGGGAGTCGAGAGAATTCTGCCACCTGATAGGCATAAACGCCAAAAGAAGATGTGCAATTTGGATTCAAATTCTTCTGCACTCCCTGCAGCACAACATCCAGTTTTTTGCAAACCTATACATCAAAGACAGAACAAACAGCAGCAGAAATCTGACCTGCAGACTGACGAGGCTGCTGAAGAAGGATCTTATGGTGTACTTTCCCGATACATCTCTCCTGCCAATCCAACAACTGGAAACATTAGTAAACAGCACCATCCGAATCACACATGAATCAAGTGACAAACGGTAGTATTACACATCGAGGAAGAACCCGGCGTCGCTTATGCATTTGACGGTGGCCGTCTCTGGTACAAACCTGGTGAGATCATCGCAATGAAGAAATGTAGCTAAACCCCCAGCAGAACAGCCTGAAAGCAATACCTACGGATTGGAATCAATAGACAACATGAACAGAAGCATGATGGTCTGCCTGAATTGTAGGCACATAGTCGCATGGATTGTTGTTCTTGATTCGAACTACAAAGACATTGATCTTGATTTGAACTACAAAAGAAATTTGCTTTCTCAAGGCAAAAGTTAGCAGCTAGATTTCTCAGAAGTATTTGTGTCATATGAAACTGGATCTTACCTTGTCTGCCTGGATTAAGCCTTTCGGGAGAAGATCAAGAACGATAGCTTTCCATATCCTCTGCCCTCTGAAGTAAAGAGCGGTCGTCTGTTCGTCAATCGAAGAAAACACATGAATCACCGTTGTGCACACACCGGATCTCCCAACACGATCGCGTAAGGACAAAGCAAGCCTATGTCGTGAGATAAAGGAGCCGAGTCAAGATGGATTACGCTGTTGAGGAACTCCGAGTCGCCACCAAAGGAGGCGCCATCGCAGTAGCGAAGCTTCACTCGGTTCCAGTCGTAGAAGTCTACCAAAGGAAGAGAAGAAGAGGTTTCGGTCACTCGATCCAAAGGTAAATGTCGGAAACAACAGCAGCTGCGTGTTTCGACGATGGAAGGGAAGAGGGGAAGGGCTGAAGACCGGGGTTGGTGGTGGAGTCGTTGCTTAGGATCCCGGAGAACACCTCGAGCTTGCTCATGTACCGGGTTGACCCCCGTCGCGTCTTTGACCGCGCCGCACACGACGCCACGTCATTGCACCACCCTCCTCCCTCCAAATCCAAGTTTACCATGACAGAGTCAATCATCTTCGTGTTGTTACCAAAAGTATGTCAACGGGATTATGTGATGAAAAAATCTAAGAATAGTTGGGTGGTTTGCATATTATATTTTTTTTTATAAAAATCAAATGAATTACTGAAAAATCAAAATCTGAATATGGCGAGGATTTCATATTTAAAAGACAATATATGATATTTTTCTCTGGATTTCTGAGGATTATAATTGCATTTAAATCATCAGAAAGACGAGGAAGCGTATATATCAGAGTGTGTTTGCAGAGAGGATTGAACGATTCAGATGACAATAAGTCAAATGCATGATGCAAAGAAAACATGGCCGGTTGACCCGGTGTCGTTGACCTTTACCTCGAACTGCAGCAGCCAGTTGCGAGCGCCGCTGCCGAGCCCTCCGTGGAGGTGGTAAGCCGGTGGGCTCCCGTCCAGGCACACTGCATCAATCAATCGACAGCAGCATTCAATGCCGGTGTGCTGTCAAATATTTTTGTGCTGGGCCAGTGTTGGATCTCTTTCTCGTTCAAAAGGACCACCGTGGGCAGTCAAATAATTGAAGTGCAGCAGGGAGAGACAGAGAGAGAGAGAGCGAGAGAGAGAGAGGAAGGAGACTGGCCTGCTCCGGTGGAACCTGCGTCGGGGACAAGAGTCATGGCCACTAGCAGCCTCTTCTCCTGCTTCACCTCGAGGCAGTGGGTGCTCCGCCATGGCGTAACTCCAATCATCATCACCACCACCCAGAGTGCACTCATCATCATGTACGCTAAAGGGAAAAAAGACGGGTCAATCAATGACAAGGAGGCAGCCAAAGCAGCTGGTGGCACACAGTTAAGAGAAGAGGAGAAGCTTGGAGGTGTGCGTCCTCCTCACGGATCGAATTCCACAAGTTGCTTACTCACTTAGAGGAGAGAGAGAAGGAAACGTTTCCCAAAGAATTGAAATCGAATCCAGCAAAGGGCGAAAGAGGAGAAAAAGTTGATCTTGACTACCTTCTCGGGGAGTGGAAAGAGAGAGAGAGAGAGAAGAAGAAGAAGAAGGTGTCGGGGGAGATGAATGGAAGAAATGGCCGGTCTCTGTGACCACGGAATCCACTAGCCGCAGGTTTGCGGATGCGGATCACGATATCGGATTCGGATTTGCCAATATTGTTCAAGGGATGGTTCAGCAAGCGGGTTGAGGATGCGTGGAGCGGGACGAGACCCGGATCCGTTACTGGGACCCTTAACGGAGGCAGACGCAGCAACTGAACGGTAGGTGGATGGGTGACACGAAGTGGGGCCGACGGCGGTTTCTCCATCAGAACCGCCCATTTCATGTCCTTTTATGGACCTTTCAGGCCACCGGGCGGCCTCAAGGAGACAAAAGAGGTTATCGGATGGCCTGTACATGACATTTAACGCTCCTAACCCGATGGAGAAAGTAAGGATGGTAATGCCGTAATCTTATATTTCTTTTCATAAAAGTATCAATTTAAATAATTTTTACATAATATTTATTGTATAATTTAGTTCATAATTAATCAATCTATAGGGCATTAATAACATATCTCAATCTATAACCAATCCATCCATACAATATATTCAATAGTTTCTTAAAAATTCATAATATTTCGATCCAAATAATATATACATATATGTACACATAAAACAATCTTAATAGATTAATTATATGATTCAATGAGTAATTAGTTCATATTTGTTTGAATAACCTTAAAATATTGAGAGATAATTGGACGAGTAAATCGTAGCTCAATAAACATTCTGACTCATATGCTAGTTAAAATTTATCATAAATAAATAGTTAAAAATATAATTTTTTTATGTATTTAATATATGCTTTCGAAATATGCATGAATATCATAACTTTTTTATGCTAATATAATTTATAAAAATTTAAATTTTGTATGCACTTCAAAATCATGTCTTGTTAATATAAAATATTCGAATACCAGATTCCTCGACATGCTTTTACAATTTATAATATATCAATTTTATATACATTTCCCATACTTCTTAATAACTTTTCAAACCAAGATGTATTAAAATATATTTTCATCATAAAATCATAGGCATAGTTAATGTTACATATCAAAACTTAAAGTAATATTTATACTTAAATATTACTTTTCATAATTTAAGTATAAATATGGTTAATGATTTGTAAGTATAGTTATGCTGCGTATATCAAAATAGTAATAATAGTATTATTGTAAGTTACGACCAGAAGCATAGATAATATATATCTGCCCAAAAAATTAATTTGTGAAATATATAGCTAATGTATGCACCCATAGTTATACTGAACAAAATGTCATATCACGAAAAATAATCAATTTTTTTGTAAAACTAAGAGTTAGAATAATTTTTTTTCGTATGTCTTTTAA
The DNA here is from genome assembly GCA_021527575.1 of Ensete glaucum. Classification (NCBI taxonomy): domain Eukaryota; kingdom Viridiplantae; phylum Streptophyta; class Magnoliopsida; order Zingiberales; family Musaceae; genus Ensete; species Ensete glaucum. The sequence continues at coordinate 17,940,454 of CM038559.1, forward strand.
AAAAGAATGCAATCATGTATTATTTTTCTAATCCTTTTTAATTATAATATCAAACATTTTTACATAAATTCTGCTAAAATAACATAAGAAACTTATAAAACATTTCAAACCATATGTTTTTTCATACTATCAATATTTAAATTCTCTTACAATACTTTTACATTATAAATTGAATTTTAAATTATATAAATCATATGTATTTATAAATATCAAATATATACATTAATATTTTTTAAAATAAACTAGATGGATCATGGGACATTCATCCTAATCGCATATAAATATTTCTTTCCTTATGTTTTCAAAACAATTAATTTTCTCTTTCTTCTATTTTTTTATTTTTCTCTTCATTTCTCCACAACTAAAGCATTTCTGATAATACTTGGTAAATAGATAATTATTTCAGATAATTATCATGTTTTAGATAGTTATAATTATATTTTAAATAGTTCTACCTAAATGACTTATGATGTAAGAAGTTAATAGTTGTTGAATTGGGGTCTTGACGATGAAATTATTTTGATGAGCTTATGGGTTAATATGCTTTTGAGATAAGTGATGCAGAAAATACTTCGATCATGAATTTGAATCATTAAAAGATAAATTATCTAAGTAGGAGAATCGAACATTATGTCAGGAAAAGTATCATGTCAGAAATTTGACGTTGACCCAGAGGATAGATTGAGGTGTTGAAAATTAAACTTTATGTTATAAGTTTAGGCACTATAGTGGAAGTATTAGGTATTGCACTAAAAGATCGAATGTCATAGGAAAGTCGATATGTCGATAGATCGAGTAATATATCGAAGGAAAGGATGATGTGTCAAAGGTTCGGACGAAGTGCCAAGAGATCAGACAACATGTTGAAATGACATATAACATGCTAAAAGCTTCATAATTATACCAAATATGTGGTTAGATTGTTAAAAGTATTAATCGAGGTCTTTTTGGGTTAAATTGAATTGGTGTTGGGTCGAAATCATGCCACCTTAATAAGGAACCTATTAGGCTTTAACTAAGATAAATTGGGCCTATTGTAAGGCTAAAAACTTATTAACCTAAAGCAGGCCTGGGCAATGGTATCGCTAGGCCTAGGTAGTGGTACCACCTGAGTTAGCCTAAAAACACTATTTATGGTTTTTTGGTAGTTTCGATGATAGTACCACTCATGCTGGTGATAGTATCGCCCAGGGTGGCGGTAGTACTGCTTAGGTAGTATTGGTACTATGAAAGTCTTGATTTGTGGCCAATTATGGTAGTAGTACCGTTGGTACCCTAAAAGGGTATTTAAATTTTTGTTTTCATTCTTGAACCTTTTTAGGTTCTATAAATACTCTATTCATGCGTGCTTGATAGAGCATAATTTTTTTAGCATAAAAGTGTTGTAAACTCTCTCTTTTGAGTAGTATTTGAGTCCTTTCTCCTTCTTTAATTTAGATGTGATTCTAAGTTATAGGATGTAGGTGATCTTGTAAAAGAAAGAATATGAAGGTTCTCTCCTAAGCGTATTAAAGGAGAAAAATTGTAACAAGAGTAGTTTCTCTTCGCTCTTGACCCATTAGAAAGAATATCAATAGTGAAAGCTAGTGGCTTTGAAGAAAGAGGAATTAGGAGTGGACGTAGGTGAGGACAACTAAACCACTATAAATCGATTTGCTTCATTCTCTTGTCTTGATTTATTCTTGCATACTTATTTACTTGTAAATCTTACTCATACTTTTTAATCGCATTTATGATATGGATTTATAATCAAAATTTTAAACTCAAATAAAATTTGCTATGGCACTAATTCAACCCTCCCCTCTTAATGTTATTATGATCTCAATAATAGTCATAAGAATAGTTTCTACACCTAACCTAATTTAAATTGATGACATGATGAGATGAGATAGTTATCATTATCTCTTATAAATAAAATCATGGTTTATGAAGCAATGGTGCTCATTTAGAAATGTTTTATAAGTGCTCTTACTCTTACCTTTCATTTTAATATTTTTTATTAAAAATATTTTTAATTATATCATGGTATTTTTTTATTAATTTGTTATTCTTATATTTGTTTAATGAAGTTAAGTTTTAATCTGAAATTGACATTATACCTTAATGACAATTCCATATCACAATTCCAGATCTCAACACTTTCTTGCTATTTTTGTTCTACTCTTCTGTTCAGTTTTCTTCTTCTTTCTCCCTTCTCATCCCTCTCTCTCTTCTTTCATATAGATTAAAACATGTTGAAAAGAGAAGAAAATAAATCACTAATATAAACCCTATTTATATAGGAGGAGATTTTCTCCATCAAGATTAGGTAGAATAATCATCTAAATCTTCAATTGATTGGAGTTCATATCTTCTATCAGTATATTCTATCATGTCCCAAAGATTAAGCTCCTCTTAAGAATATCGATCTTGGATTAATGTAATAAAAATATTTTACGAATGAGTGACTGAGAGAGTCTGCTAGTTGATCAGTAATATGTATGTAAGAAACACGTAGTTGATGTTTGACAATTTGATCTCTGATAAAATAGAAGTCTATGACAATGTGTTTCATGCACGAGTTGAACACTAAATTGACGTATTAGTAGGTGGTTCCAACATTATCACAATATATTGTATGAGTTATGGTAGAGTTGATGTCCAATTCTTTTAATAGATTCATGGCCCAATTGAGTTCATCAATAGCAGTGGTAGTGGTTAGATATTCAGCTTCAGTTATTGACCTTGCGACTATCTTCTATTTTTTTGAACTCCAACTGATTGGATTTGCTCTAAAAAATATAATATATCCTAATATAGAAATTATGTCACTAATGTATTCTACCCAATCAGCATCGACAAAGGCATAAAGATAAAGTGGTGAGTGTTCTCAAAGAAAAAATTTATGACTAAGAGTACCATTGAGATATCGTAAGACTCATTTTACTATAGATTAATGGATAGTAGATGGTTGATACATGAATTGAGATAATTTATTGACTGCAAGCTGAATGTCCGGATGTGTGAGAGATAAGTACTATAGGGAGCCAATAACTTGATGATATTGTGTAGGATCTATAGTAGCATTGTCATAATATAACTAAGTATTCGGTATTAAAGAGTGGAGTGGCAACCTTTTTGGCATTCTACATATTTATCTTTGATAATAGACTTTAAATATAATTTCTTTGGTATATAAAGAGTCCTGAAGATGTGTATGCTTTTACTCTTGGAAAATAGCTCAAGGTTCCTAGATTTTTTATGGAGAACAAGCTACCAATTACTTTAGGAATTTATTGATCTCCATAGGATTATTACTTGTGACGATAATATCATCCACGTACACCAGTAAATATATTGTACCTTCATTTTATTTTTGTAAAAATAATAAAATATCCGACTTAGAGTTGATGAAGTCAATTGATGTCAAAAACGAGTCAAGTTTGATGTACCAAGCTCTTGGAGCTTAATAAAGTCCATAAATAGCATTTTGTGTAGTTTATAAACATGTTTTGGATGCTAAGGTTGGATGAAGCCTAAATATTGCTACATAAAAACATCTTCAGTTAAAGTTCCCTGTAAGAAAGCATTATTAACATCAAATTATCATAATTGCCAGATTTCAGTGATGGCCAAACTCACGATAAGTCGAATCATTGTCGGTTTAACAATGAAACTGAATGTCTCTATGAAGTCAACAACAGGTTGCTGATGAAACTCTTTGGTCATTAGACATGCTTTATATCTAGCAACAGATCCATTTAGGTTTCATTTAATTTGAAAAATCCATTTACACCTGATGATATTTTGTGTGTGATGAAAGGGTACAAGGGTCCATATAGAATTATGAAATAAGGCATTATATTATTCACGCATAGCTTTATGCCAATGTGGAGATGGTGGTGGATTTAATAGGCCTTAAAATAAAGTTTATTATAGCATGAAGGTCATATACTTGACATGGTTTGAAAATACCACTTTTTAAGCGTGTCATCACTGACTTAGCTGAATTTGTCTAAGTCATGTGGCACCCTTGCAGCAAAATTTTAGATTTAGCTAGAATTACCTAAGTCATGAAGCGTTCTTATGCCAATATCTCAAACTTAGCTGGGATTGCCTAAGTCATGAAACGTCATAAGTTATTCATCCATGATGGGTCAGCCTACATGAACCTCATGTCATCCCTAAGGACTTGCAAAAGAGAATGTTGTTTAGTATATTGAAGCAAGTAGCGAACAAGTCTTGATATCTTGTGAAGAGGAAAGTTTTACAAGCAATTCAGCAAACACCTTGAGTACAAGAGAGAAAAGAGAGAAACGAACAAAATAAGACTTTAGAAGGTTATACAAACAATCACAAGTCCACAAACGATGGTTCACCGGGTGTCAGATACAAAGACTAGCTCAATTTGCGATAAGTGCTCAATATTCAACATATACCCAAAGCTCTATCCAGCCTTGTGCCACCCAGGTTGTTCTAAGGGGCTAAGATGGCTGACATTTTGTAGTGCACCGTGGTCTATAGAAATCAGGTCGTGGCATGCAAAAATAAAACTGTTTTAGGTAATTTTTGCCCGATGCGATGAGCGATCATGTTGCAGCATTGCATACTATTTTCTCTCGCATTTATTAAGCAAAACCACATAAAATTAAAGTAAAACAGGCTGTCAAATTTTTGTACAAGTATGCAAAAATAATAAACGGTTCATTGAGTGAAGATGTTGCAAGTGCGCGATGATCATTCATGACATTCCTCCCACTTAAACTGTCAATGCCCTCGTCGATGCTTATTTGTAGGCTTTGATAATGATTTCTTTATGTTGTAGGGTGGGCTCCCAATTGGCTTCTATTTGGGGAAACTTTTGTCACTTCACTAAGTACTTGGTTTGCTCTGTTCCGTTGGGTAGCGTTGGTACATTATATTATTTGTTGCATGTATATATATTGTGATGTCTTTAGTTATATGCAATGAGAATCAAATCATGATGTGATCACGATAATGAGATCGATTCACCTTTAAACACAGATCCTAAACAATCTTGGTCATATGTAAAACTCGAGAGGGACATCGAGATAACTGGACAGACCAGTATACTATATACATGTCCATATAATGGAGGCGGCTAGTCTCATAGCCACTTGTGTGAGGATACTAAGGATACAGTATAGATGCTCATTGGAGAATAAGTTCACTGATTGATCCACTTACGGAATGATATATGATTAATGACCTAATGTCAAATAGTGATTTTATAGTCTCAGTTGTGTGTCTGGTTCTTAGACTTGAGACATAAAGAATGCCTTGTATGAGTACTCATTTCTTTGATGTTGGACTTATAGGTTTAAAAAGTTTCAAATATGGTATCAGTGATTATCGGGATTAGTAGCCAACTTTACGAAGGTAATTGAGTATCAATAAAGAATCATCTACTCTCAGTATCACGAGAGAAATATCTCGTGTGTACTCACGTAGACAAATCTCTAGCCAGGGTCATTCAGATTAAGAGAGAAAGAGTTCTCTAGGAGAATCTGATTAGAGCGAGATTCAGATGGATTCCATATGTAGCCTCATAGTACCATGTCCAATATATGGTCTCTGGGATATTAGTTGGATGAGGGACTATAGATACATGATAATTGTGGACAAACATGTTCGATAGATTTGATCCCTCTATATAGTTAGGAAACTATGGCGTAGTGGCCTAGTACATTCATAGTCGATGAGTCGAGTGAATTATTATGGGGATAATAATTTACTATATCAGAAAGAGTTCTAATGGGTGCGACTCACGATCAGCTCAGTATCGGGCCTAGAGGATCAGACATATAATGGATGCTTAGCGAATAGTGTTGAATCTTAGATTTTGATGATGAAATCAATTGATGGATTATTGATCTAATAAGGTTGTTTGAATTGATTGATGTAGGATTAACTACGATAGAGAGAAAGTTACAATTAGATATGGGCCAGAGTCAAGTCCAAGGCATCGGGCCGGAGTGTGGACGATGCAGTTGGGAACTCACTTGGAGTGCGTCAAGAGCTTGCTAGGATGGCGTAAGGGAATTCGCCAAAGAAGACCAAGACTTGCCGAAAGATTATCAGGAGTAGCCGAAAAACTTGTCAAGAGTTGGAAAGGTTTTCAAGTGGATTTATTCATAGTTAGTATCGTGCAGGTTTAACCACAACAGTGAAAAGGAGTTACAGACCAGACATGGACCCAGGATTAAGCTCAGGCATCGACCAAGGTTTGGACGATGTGATAGGAGCTCGCCGAGAGTTCACTAGGACTTCGTCGAAGGTATTGGGAAGATCGTTAGGAACATGTTATGAGATCGCCAGAGGAAGACCGTGAGACTCGCTACAGGGAATGCTGGAGGTCGTCAGATTACGGGAGTGGGGTCGCTAATTAAGCTTGGTGGTCATGTATGGTTGTAATCCTTAAGTCATAGGTTAAGTTTGAGTCAAAATTGAGTGTGATTTAGAAGGAATCCAAATTAACTCAAAGAGGAAACCAGGTCCACTAAAGGGGTTTAATTGAGCTCAGGTTAATCTCAATTAGTTGACTAGAGAATTAGTTAACATAAGGTTCAAGTCAACATTTGAAAAGTGGAGGGAACCACTTTTCTAGAAATTTCAGCAGTTAAACTGCCAACGAGCTGCGGGTGTACTGCCATTGCCCAGGTTTTTGATCACCTGAATCACCCAGGTCAGCGGCTGAACTGCTCGTACCTTATTTTAAAGGTGCTTTTGATGGGTGCACTACCGGCATCGACGGGTGCACCGCCGACACCTACGGGTGAACCACCCGTACCCAAATTTTTGGGATACGCTTTAGTTTTAGCTCTAAATTCTGAAGCTATTTGGGACTTATAAATACCTAAGTTTTTTTGCATTATATACAACAATTTCTAGGATTAAATTTTTGTGAAAAACTTGTGTGAATTATAAGAAAAATGAAGGGGAAGGGAGTGAGCTTAGAGTTGAAAAAAAAAAATTCTTGTAAAGAGTCTCCCTTGTAAGCTCACATTGTAAGGATTTGGTCTTTACCCAAAGTAGATCGATAGTGGATGCCAGTGTGCCTCAAGGAGGAGAACTCAGGAAGTAAACGTAAGCCAAGGTTAAGGCCAAACCACTATAAATTGTAATTATTCCTTACTTTGGTTACTACTTACAATTGTTTGTAATTAGAAAAGCAAGAGCATTATCTTTCGATTGTGTTTTTAAAACATCTACTTACTTGTTTTCAAGTTTAAGATATGCTTTTGATTTATGATTTTACTCTAAACAAAAAAATTTCATTAAAACATCAATTTACACTTCATTAATTCACACCTCTCTTAGTGTCATTCTCATTTGGTTTAACACCCAAGAGAAATGACTCTTTTCAACTTTTAAGAGGGTTTTTTTATCGTTCGTCCTCCCATATTCAATGGGACAGACTATATTTATTGTAAAACTCGGATGAGAGTTTTTTTGCTTTCCTTAAACCTTGATTTATAGAATATTATTGAAAACGGATTTGAAAGTTATTCTCTTCTAGTGAACCATTGGAATGATTTGGGTTATTCTCTTCTAGTGAACCATTGGAATGATTTGGAGAAGAAGACTTTCTCTTTAAATGCCAATGCTATGAATGTCTTATTTTGCGCCTTAAACAAAAATGAATTTAATCAGGTTTCTACTTATGAAACTGCTTTCGATATTTTGTACACTATTGAAACCATACACGAAGGCACTAGTAGAGTAAAAGATTCTAAGATAAACCTTTTAATGTATGATTTTGAATTGTTCCATATGAAACCAAACAAAACCATTAGAGACATGTACACCTGTTTTACAAATGTCGTCAATGGTTTAAAATCACTTGGTAAAAATTTTTCGAATCTTGAACTTGTTAATAAAGTTTTATGTTCTCTTCCTAAAAATTGAGATCCTAAAGTAACTGCAATACAATAGGCAAAAGACTTAAACAAGTTTCCATTTAAAGAACTTATCGGGTCATTAATGACCTATGAAATATGCAAGGCACATGATAAACTCTATGAACATAAGAACAACCTTCCAAAGAAAATGAAAGAATTGACACTTAGAACAAATGAAGATCACTCGAGCAAAAGCTAAAGTGATGATGACTTTGAAATCTTACCTATAAATATTAAAAAACTCTTAAAACAAGGATCAAAGAACAAAAATGAATCTAATAAGAAGAAGCTCCAAAAGAAAAGGCAAACACTGAAGGTAGCTTGGGACAAATCAAGTTCATCCAAAGATAAAGAACAAACTAATGAAGGTAAGGTGGCAACTTATGCCTTAACGGACTTCGACGACGAGGTAACCAAAACCCCTTTGTTTTATTTTGAAATTACTTAATGCTATTCATGAGTTATTTTTAAATTATTATATAAAATATAAAATAAATAAATAAATAAAAGGGGGGTTATGCTTTTCTTTCTAGTGATTTTAAAAATTATATTGATTATGAAAATTACATGTTTTATTATAATGGAATAAAGTGTTAGACTTAAATATAATGCATAAGATAAATCCTATGATGCCTTTTTGAAGAAATAATAAAGTATATCTTGATGATTTCCTTATTGCTTTTTGATTGAAGATGGTTTATGTTTAATGAAACCATGTTTGATGATTTAATGATGCATGGCGATCATGCTTAATGAGTTTATATTTTGAAATTATGCACGATGATCTTTGTGATTTATGGTTTATTGATCTTTGCCGTAATGAAAGTTCTTTTTCGGTTTTAAATGATATGCATATTTTTATTTGGCTTAAAAGATAAAGGCATGTATGAAATAAAAAGGAATATATTTTTTTCTTAAAATTTTTTATATCTTATAAATTTTTTAAAAAGAGATTAGTGAATTGATTATATTATTTCTTTTATGATTCTCTTCAACTATGAAAGTGATTTGATGATTTGAATTTGAATAAGTTTTTATCTAAATCATGATATTGTTTCCTTGATATTTATAAATTGAGATTTATTATGAGTCAAGATTTTACATCCTTTATACTCTTATGATTCCTTTGGCTATTCATTAAAAAGGGGATATCCTAATAAATCATGATATGTTATTTGACATCTTGATAATTTATGACTTGAAAAGAAATTACTAGTATTTCAATAGATCGATAAGTCTATTTATTTCATCTTGAATATCTTGAAAGTGGTTTTGATGATTTTGATTATTTGAAATTGAATGAGTTTTTACCTATATTGTGATTTTGATTCCTTGGAATTATAACTTGAAATCTTTTATGAATCAAAATATCTTATTATGTGTTCTTGTATTATTTAAAATATGATTTTTATATAAATCATGATATTGACAACTTGAGATTTCTTATGCATGAATCAAGTTATTTTATTTGTTTCTCCGATGATTTGTCTCTTGATATTCATAATTTATCTTCATGAATTATATATCTCATCACCATGTTAATTTTTCTTAATATATTTCATGTGATGATTTGAAAATTGATGTAATGAAAAAAGTTTTACACTATTGTAAGTATTCATTTTTTTTGACAATGACAAAGAGGGAGCAACACTTGCTAGCTTGCTCATCTCAAAAGAGACGCATGAAGTGCTATCTTGCAAATCTCAAGAGAAGCAAAAATTTTGCTTAACCTCACATTCTCAAAAACATGCTAGCCTTCATACTTGAAAAAGAAGTAACACTTGCCAACTTGTTAGCTTACATAACGTAAAATTGCTAGCTTGAATATTGCAAAGGAAATAAAAATTTGCTAGCTTGCACTTCTCAAAAGAGACGAAATAACTCACTAGCTTGCATATTCTAAAATGATAAAAAATTTACTAAATTGTTAAGCTTTTATATCTCAAAACCTTGCTAATTATACTTCTCCTTTTTATTGATGATAAAGGGGGAGAAGGTATGATGATGTGAAATCATGTATGATGATCATACATATAATGATAATTTTAAAAATATTCATAATTATTTAAATAATACTCATGATTTTATTATGATGATATGATGTATTGCATATGATGCTTTTCAAAATCACCTCCTTGATTTTATCTTATTATTCACAAAAAAGAGAAAAAATGCATGAAGATGATGAATTGCTACATTTGAAATTTACAAAGTGATGATCTTAATGTTTTTGAAAACTCTCTCCATGTTTTTATTTTATTGTTTAAGAAAAAGAAGAGAAAAATTGCATGAAAATGATGAATTACTACATTTGAAATTTACAAGAGATGATTTTTGGTATCAAGAGATGATTTTTACTATATTTGAAATATATAAATAGTCTTTAAATCTCTTGGACTTTTGAGCTCATCTTAATATTCTTTTGAAATTTATTAAGAGCTCTTCTTAATGATATAATACTTTCATAACTCCTCTCTTTTTCTCTCCTTATTATTCACAAAGGGGAAAAAAATTTATAATGCATATTCTGTTTTACTAAGGGGGAGGAATGTCGTAATGTGCTTCGAAATTATTAGCTATACATTTCACCTTTTGTTGATGACAAAGGGGGAGAAACGAACATTGATGCACATGGATATTGATGCATAATTTTTTAAAATTCATGTTTTGATTACTTGATGCAAATTTTTATTGAAATTTACTTGAAATATCAATTGCTTCATAATACTTAAATTTAAGAGTGTGTGATTCTCTTGAATTTAAGTTTTCTTTATTGTGACATTGATTTGGGGGGGTTAGGATTAACTTATCTTATTAATTGATTGTCATCATCAAAAAGGGAGAGATTATTGAATCTTAGATTTTGATGATGAAATCAATTAATCGATTATTGATCTAACAAGATTGTTAGAATTGATTGATGAAGGATTAACTACAACAAAGAGAAAGTTACAATTAGATGTGGGCTAGTGTTAAGTTCGGGGCATTGGGCCGGAGTGAGGACGATACAGTTGGGAACTCACTTGGAGTGTGTCGGGAGCTTGTCGAGGGCATTGGGAGCTTGCTAGGATGGCACAAGGGAGTTCATGGTAGAAGACCGAGACTCGTCGGAAGATTGTCGGGGTAGCCGAAAGGCTTATCGGGAGATGAGAAGATTTTCAAGTGAATTTGTTGGTCATAATTGTAATTAATTAAGTCATAGTTTGCATCCTACAGGTTTAACCACGTGGTGAAAAGGAGTTACAGACCAGACATGGACTCAAGATCAAGCTTAGGCATCGGGCCAAGGTTTGGACGATACAGTGGGAGCTCCCGAAAGTTCATTAGGACTTCGTCGAAAGTATCGGGAAGATCACTAGGAACACACTAGTAAATCGCCAGAGGAAGACCGTGAGACTTACCATAGGGAATGTCGGAGGTTGCCGGATTGCAGGAGTAATGTTGTTAATTAAGCTTGTTGGTTATGAGTCAAAATTGAATGTGATTTGGAAGGAATCCAAATCAACTCAAAGAGACAATCAGGTCTGCTAAAGGGGTTTAATTGAGCTCAGGTTGAGCTCAATTAGTTGACCAGAGAATTGGTCAACATAAGCTTCAAGTCAAAATTCGAAAAAAGGGAACCACTTTTCAAAAATTCCAATAATTGAACCACTGGTGAGCGATGGGTGTACCGCCACAGCCCAGGTTTTTAGGCAGCTGATGGTGGCTGAACCACATATATCCTGTTTTTAGGGTGCTTTCGGTGGATGCACCGTCGGCTTCAGCGGGTGAACCACCCATACCCGGATTTTCCGGATATGTTTGAATTTTGGCTCCAAATTCTGAAATCATTTGGGGCATATAAATATCTTAAGTTTTCTTATACTCTATATAATAATTTCTAGGATTAAATCTCTTTGAAAAACTTGTGTGAATTGTAAGAAAAAGAAAAAGAGGAGGGAGTGAGCTTAGAGTTGAAAAAAAAAAATTCTTGTAAAGAGTCTCTCTTGTAAGCTCATGTTGTAAGGGTTTTGTCTTCACCCAAAGGAGAACAATAGTGGATGCTAGTGTGCCTCAAGGAGGAGGACTCGGGAAGTAGATGTAGGCTAAGGTTAATGTCGAATCACTATAAATTTTAAGTGTTCCTTACTTGCTTCATTTATTACTTAGAATTGTACGTGATTAGAAACACAAGAGCATTATCTTTCGATCGTGTATCTACTTGCTCGCCTTCAAGTTTAAGATACGCTTCTGATTTGTGGTTTTGCTCCAAACGAAAAGTTTTCGTTAAAATATCAATTTACACTTTCACTAATTTACCCCCCACCACCCAACACCACCAACAAAACCCACCCCCACCCCCCCCCACCCCCATTCTTAGTGCCAATTGATCCTAACAAATAGAAGATTGGATAGAGATCAAATTAGCCCCTATTCTCATTAGATAAGACCCAATATTAATGGGCTCCTTACATGAGGATTAATTAGAGGCCTAAGGAGATTATTGGATAAAGATCTAATAATCTAAGTTTAGTAGATAATTGGATGGAGATCTAATACCCACTAAGGCAAGATCCCTAGGATTTTTTATGGCTCTCTATAAATAGGAGGTAGGGCCGGCACATAGATGATAGACTACACCTTTGGTCATGCCCGTATATTATTCTCTCTCCCTTTGTGCAAGAGTTACGGGACTTGAGACTACGATTAGAAGAGTATCGCTGCAGCAATCCATCTTGTGGATACTACTAGAGAGGATGACACTTGATCTCCTTCATCCTCTCTATCTTAATATTAAAAATAGAGATATATGATCTCCCTATATAAATAATCTCTCATATGATATAGTTTTTCGATTTTACAATTTTTCTCGCACCAATCTTTGCATGACAATTTTGATCTATCTATGAAACTGGTTTTGTTTTGATATTTCACTTCACATGTGATGCTCCCACTGAGGTTTCTCAGTAGTGGTATCAGAGACAAGGTTGTTCATGCAAAAGATTAGTTTTAAACTGCATCTGATGAGATTGAATCGCGTAGAACTATTCTACGTGTTTGTTACTTAGCGTGAAGGTAGCCTTTCATGGTGAGGGGTGGCCTATGGTGCCTATAGGGTGGCTGCTTGCAAGGGTGGTCGCCGCCAAGCCCCTGGTGCGGGCTATGACAGTCGCTTGTAAGGGTGGTCACCTGCGAGCACAACACCCGTGGGTGTACGGGGCTACGCTTGCGGGCCAGGTGGTCGTGGGATGTGGTGCCGCCCACCTGCAGGGACTGTTGCCCAAGGACTATAGTAGCGGTGATGGTGCGCAGCGCCGTCGCCTGCCCAGGCGGCGGTCGCAAGAATAGGGCAGCAAGGGTTAGGGTTTTTTCGTTAGCAAAAAGAGGATAATGCCCCTCAAATTTGAAAAATTTTGAAATCTGTCCTCTGCCCAGAATTCTTAAAATGTCCTTTACAATTCTAAAAATTTTGAGATCTATCCTTCTATCTAAAATTCTAAAATTACCCCTAACAATTTTAAAAATTTCTAGTATATCCTGATTTCTAAAAATTAATTAATTAATTAATTTAATTGATTACTTATTATCTACTAATCCTACATGGTGATATGTATATGTGATGTATGATATGGATAGATGATAATAAATCATGTGATATGTGTATATGTGATTATTATTATTGGGGCCTACAAGCCATTAGTTTTTCTTATTTATTATCGGGCATACATGCTTGTGATTATTTTGTAATTACACTGAGAGGCGCAACGGGAGCATGAAGGTGACAGTAGGACCCACAATGTCGTTGCGGGAGATCAAGATACATGGTGATGCAGTAAGGATCCGACGAAATTGATGATGATGAGATCAACAATCACAGGGTATTAAGATGCATCGATACACACATAGATACTATTGTGAGTGATTAGGCCCATTGCTTAGGCTTAATTATATTAGGTGACGGCTCATAGTCATATATATATTTACATGCGATGCAGATATATATTAAATATATATGTATATGATACAATATATTAAGAGACCAATACAAAACAAAAACTCCTCCTACGATAATAGTAAGTCGGTGAGCATGAGGTAATAAGATTGACCCACATAACCTTCCATCATTATAGGAAGAAATTAAATCATGACATAGGTTGAGTTAGTCAAGTCAATCGAGGCTCACCTATCTACGTGATCGAGATCTTGCCTACGACATAGAAATGCCACCGGTAACCTCAAGATATGATATGCTTGATCGAGTCACTCGAGGGCATATCATTGAATCAGACAAATATTATAACGATAGTAATGCCTTAACTAAACTTCATGGTTGGTCGAGTAAAGACCACGATAATTCAAAGGTCAAACATGATGGGAATCATAAGGAGTTACGATTAGCAAGAGTTGTCTATCTTTCGGGCTTAGTGTAATTGGTTGAGTCACTTGAGATTGCATTAAGATATCAATTAAATCCTGATCCCCACTAGAAGTCTATCATAGACTTATGTTTAATATGTTAAGGGTGTCGTGTGATTCGTTAAGAAAATAGTGGGAGTACATTAAGATAGAAGTCCATATCTTAATTTTATTTTTTTATAAAATCTATATGTTATTAATTTATGCTACATCTTATTTGTCGCTTACAAACCTCCGACATGACATACTTGATGCCAACTGGCTCATTGGTCCTAACTACATAGATTGGCTCCAAAATATAAAAATTATTTTTACGACGGAGAAAATTGCATATGTCCTTGATACAATTATGCCCACGTTGGAAGAAGAGACGAGCGAGGATGGGATCACTCGCTATGCAAAGTATATAGATGATTCCATATTAGCAGAATGTTATATGCTGGCCTGTATAACTCCTGAGTTACAAAGGCAACATGAGAGCATAGATGCCAATTATATCTTTCTTCATCTCCATCAGTTGTTTGAGAAACAGGAAAGAAATCAAATATATAAGATATCCAAAAGACTTTCAAGCCAGGATGACAAAGGGACATCAATTGAGAACCATGTCCTAAAGGTGATAGCGTGGATCAATAAATTCATAAGTCTAGGAATAGTCTTAGAGGATAACATGTGTGTTAATCTTATACTTTAGTCTATACTAGAATCCGTTTCTCACTTCATCATGAATTTTAACATGAGCAAGTTTGATATGACTCTTCCTGAGCTCCTCAATATGTTGAGGGAAGCTAAGAGTACTATCAAGAAAGAGAAGTTAGTTCTCTATATTGATGAGACTAAGAAGAAAAGGAAGGCCAGTAAGAACCTTAAGAAGGGCAAGGGCAAAATAAGACAGGGTAAGGCAAAGGTTGCCAAGAAAGACCCGATAAAAAATAAAGGATAATATTTCCACCCTGACAAAGATGAGCACTGGAAGAGGAACTGTAAGAATTACTTTGTAGACATGGCGAAAATAAACTTGGAGAAGCTTTAGGGATATTCAAGACTAGTCTTCACTTGTCAGATTTTCATGATAATACATGGGTATTAGATACCAGGAGTACTTATCATATCTATAATTTGTTATAGGTTATAGTAAGACTAGAAGATTAGCCAGAGGTGAGATGAGCCTCAAGATGGGCAATGGAGAAAGAGTTATTACAGTTATCATTAGGGAGGTTACCCTACATTTGCTTGGTGGAGCTATCATTACATTGGATGCATGCTATTTTGTTTCTTCTATTGTCAAAAATATTATTTTAATTTATTATTTTATAATTAATGGATATAAATTAGTTTTTTAGAATAATAGTTGTTCAATAATTTTGGATAATGAGATCATCACTAGAGTGACCTTAATAAATGGCTTATATGTGTTAGACACTTCTCCACACATTATGAATGTAAATACGTCCAAGAGGAAATGAGATGAGGTAAACAATGTATACATGTGACATTGTAGACTTGGTCATATCCATGAGGAAGGATTCAAAAGTTGCTAAAAGATGGATACTTATATCCATTCGACTATGAGTCATATGCACCTTGCGAACCTTGCCTTCATGAAAAGATGACCAACTCTCCTTTTAGTAGAAGTGGAGAGAGAGTGGCTGAGCTACTGGAACTCAAACATAGTGATGTATGTGGTCCCATATCAACTCAGGCTATAGGTGGTTACTCATATTTCATTACATTCACTGATGATTTCTCTATGTATGGACATGTGTACTTGATGAATCCGAGGCCTTTGAGAAATTTAGAGATTATAAGAATAAAGTAGAGAACCAGATTGGAAAGAGTATTAAGACTCTTCGATCAGATCAAGGAGGAGAGTACTTGAGTATAGAGTTCACTCATTTCCTCAGAAAATATGGGATTCTATCCCAGTGGATGTCTCGTTATACACCTCAATTCAATGGTGTATTAGAAGGAGGAATCACACACTGTTAGACATTGTGTGGTCCATGAAGAGTTTCGTTGTCCTACTTATCTTATTCTGGAGATATGTCCTAGAGACCACAGCTTGTCTTCTAAATAAAGTTTCATCAAAGTCAGTAGTGTCTACAGCATATGAGATACGAAAAGAAAAAATGTCTGATTTTAAAATAGTTAAGATTTAGGGTCATCCTATTTATGTTAAAAGACACAATCCCAACAAGTTGGAATCAAGGACAGAATGGTCCAAGTTCGTGGGATACCTTAAGGAAACTTGTACGCACTTATTCTATCATCCCGAGGACTAGAAGGTCTTTATTGCTAAGAGGGTTGTGTTTCTTAAGAAGGAACACATTCTTGGTGGAAATAATAGGAGTGAGATAGAGTTAAATGAGGTTGGATAGCCTAGCTCAAGCACCATTCCAGAGTCCGAGTTTGTTCAAGTACCTAACACATAAGTTCTAACTTTATATAGGTCTAGCAGAGTATCTCATCCTCCTGAAAGATATATGAGACATCGGTGGAGAGGACTCTTAGGATGTTGATCCTCAGACATACGAGGAGGCTATTATGAGTATAGACTCCGAAAAGTGGTAAGAAGTTATGAACTCTGAGATTGATTCTATATACTCCAACAAAGTTTGAAACTTTGCAGATGCACCTGAGGGTATCATACCCATCAGCTATAAATAGATCTTCAAGAAGAAGATTAGAGTGGATGAAAAGGTGGAGACCTATAAGATAAGGCTGGTAGCTAAAAGATATCATCAAAGGTAAGGAGTTGACTATGACGAAACCTTTTCACCCGTAGCCATACTTAAATCCATTAAAATTCTTTTGGCCATTGCTGCACACTATAACTATAAGATATGACAAATGGATATGAAATCAACATTCCTTAATGGCAACCTTGAGGAGGAGGTATATATGATACAACCAGAGGGATTTGTATCTAGAGAGAGTCCAGATAAATTATATAGGTTGCTCAAGTCTATTTATAGATTAAAGCAAGTTTTTCGAAGTTGAAACATAAGATTTGATGAGGCGATCAGATCTTATAACTTTGTTAAGAATGAAGATAAGTCTTGTGTGTACAAGAAGGTAAGTGAGAGCGTTATCACCTTCTTAGTGCTATATGTGGATGACATCCTAATAATTATGAATGATGTAGGAATGCTCTCTATAGCAAAGGCTTGGCTATCTAAAAACTTCTCAATGGACTTAGGGGGAGCATCCTACATTTTGGGAATCTGGATCTATAGAGATAGATCCAAGAGGATGCTTGGCTTGTCCCAGGTACATAAACTCTATCATCAAAAGGTTTAACATGGATAATTTCAAGAGAGGTCTAATACCGATGAGACATTAAATATCACTTTCTAGGAGTATATCCCTAAAAACTCCTGAAGAAAGGACAGACAAGGATAGGATACCCTATGCCTCAACGATAAGATCTATCATGTATGTTATGTTATGTACCAGGTCTGATACAGCATATGCTCTAAGTATCATGAGCAGGTATCAGGCAGATTTAGGTTTAGAACACTAGAAGGTATTAAAGTGTATCCTTAATTATTTGAGAAGGACTAAGGATCTTTTATTGGTATATGTAGGAGGTAGCCTCTAAGTTGAGAGCTACATAGACTCGAGTTTTTAGTCCAACATTGATGATAGTAAGTCGAACTTAAGAAATATTTTCACCATGAATGGAGGAGCAATAAGCTGGAAGAGTTCCAAGCAAGATACTACTACTGACTCGACCACAGAGGCAGAGTACATTGTTGTAGCATAAACAATAAAGGAAGGGGTGTGGATGAAGAGGTTCATCAAAGATTTGGGAGTTATAATGAGTAGTGTGGAGTCGATTCTCATATACTGTGACAACAATGGGTCATAGTATAAGTGACTGGCTTTAGGTCAAGTGGGAGATTGCTAGTTATAGGTGTCTTATAAGCCAATCACGTGAGTGATGGCACATGTGACACGCTGCACGATTTTTTTTACTTATGATTATTATTGACATATTCTCACATTATATTATATATTGCATGTATATATATATTGTGATATTGTTGGTTTTGTATAATGAGAATCAGATCGTGATGAGATCACAATAATAAGATCGATTCACTTTTAAACACAGATCCTAAATAATCTCAGTCAGAAGTTACTCAAGATGGACATCGAGATAACCGGGTAAACTCGTGTATTGTATACCCATCTATATGATGGAGGCGGTTGCTTTCATAGCCAATTGTATGGGGACACTAAGGAGACAATACAAGTGCTCATTGGGGAATAAGTTTGCTAATTGATCCACTTACATAATGTTGTATGGTTAATGGTACATAACGTCAAATAGTAATTCCATAATCTCAATTGTGTGTCTAGTCCTTAGACTTGAGACACCAAGGATATCTTGTATGAGTACTCCTTTCTTTGACACCAAGATTTATAGGTTTGAAATTTTTTTAATTTGGTACAGTTGGTTATCAAGGTTATTAGCTAACCTTAGGAAGGTAACTGAGTATCACTAAAGGATCATCCACTCTCTGTATCACAAGAGGAATATCATATGTGTGTTTGCTCAGACAAATCTATGGTCAAGGTTATTCCGATTGAGAAAGTACTCTAAGAGAATCAGATTAGAGTGAGACTCGGATGAATTTCGTATGTGGCCTAACAGTAACATGTCCAATAGATGGTCTCTAAGATATTAGTTGGATGAGGGACTATAGATATATGGTAATTATGGATAGAAAAATCTGATGGATTTGATCCTCCTATACCATCTGGGGACTATGGTGCGGTGGCCTAGTACATCCATAGTAGATGAATCAAGTGAATTATTATAAGAATTATAATTCATTATATCAGAAGGAGTTCTTATGGGAGTGACTCACTACCAGCTCGATATCGAGCCTAAAGGGTCACACACATATAGTGGATGCTTTAGCGAATAATGATTAGATAAATTAGCCTCTATTCTTATTAAATAAGACCCGACATTAATGAGCTTCTTGCATGAGGCCCAATAAGAGATCAAAGGAGATTATTGGATAGAGATTGAATAATCAAAGTTTAGTTGATCATTGGATGAAGATCAAATACACATTAAGGCAAGATTCATAGGGTTTTTGGTGGCTTTCTATGAATAGGAGGCATGAGCGACACATAGATGATAGGTTACACCTTTGGCCGCTCTCCTCTCTCTCTTTGCGCAAGAGTTATAAGACTTGGGATTATGATTAGAGGAGTATCGCTATAGCAATTTATCGTGTGGATACCATTAGAGATGAGGACACTTGACCTCCTTCATCTTCTCTATCTAGATCTGAAAAAATAGGGAGAAATGATCTCCCTAGGTAAACAATCTCTTATATAATGTAGTTTTTTGATTTTATGATTTTTTTCACACCAATCTTTGCATGATAATTTTGATTTATCTAGGAAATCAATTTTATTTTGATCTTCTACTACGCATGTGATGCTCCCACTAAGGTTTCTCAGTGTCAAGTTGCTTGTACGTAAGACATTATGAATTTTGAGTCATACCGACAGTTGCAACTTGTAGGAGACACTGCCTACCTTGATGATAATTGGGAAGGACCCTTCATACTTGCATACTAATCCTTTGTGCACTTTATACATTAAGAATTTACATGCTGCTGGTTGGAGCTTCACAAATCCAAGTCACCAACTTTGAACTCCTATGGTTGCATTCCAAAGTCTTCCCAGTTCTTCATCTTCTTGGCCATCTTTTTTAAGTAAACCCATGCAGTATCTGCATTCATGCCATGGGGATCTTGTTGGACGCATAATTTCATTACAAGTTATAGGAAAATTGGGCTATGTCTAACAACTTCACCTAATCTCGTTGATTGGCACTCACGTAGTACCGAAGATATTGCTCGAGGAGCGAATTTATTCTTTCGGTCTGGTCATTCGTCTAGGGGTGGAGGCTTGTGGAGAAATATAACTTGGATCCCAACAGTTTGAATAGCTAAGTTTATAATCGCCCTAAGAGCCGTGCATCTCGATCACTAATGATATTGTGCAGGACTCTCCAATACTTCACCACATCCTTCATCATCAACTTGGTTGCGTCCTCTACTGAACAATGTAGGGGTGCAATAATAAATGTTGTATACTTTGAGAATTGATCGACCATAATGAGTATCGATCTGATTCCTCATATTGCCAGTAAGCTTAATATGAAGTCCAAGGAAATGTTCTCCCTCAACCTTTTTATTATAGGCAACGGCTCCAAAAGTCTCATCAGCTTTCGTAACTCAACCTTATCTTATTGGCAAGTAAGTCATGTTCAAATATATTCCTCTATGTCAGTCCCCATCTTCGGCCAATAGAAGACCCTATCCACAAGAGCCATTATTCTATGAATACCCGGATGTCCAACCCAAAGGGAATCGTGAGAGTTTACGCCTTAAATTGCCTACCTGTAAAATATAAACACTGTTCCTTTTAGGTTAGATGAATCCCTCCTGGACCCAAAATCATTATGCCTTGCCCTATCTAATGAGTTGCATTAGGATTACTACCTAGGGATCACTGTATAGTCCATCTTTGATCCTGGAAAGGAAGTTAGAGTACAACTACCTTGCTTGGCCTCCGCCTTCCAACTGTATGACATTTACCAGCTCTACTTTCTAGCTCAATGCATTATTGTACTCTATTGCCATATCAAACTCAGCCAGTAAATCCTACCATCTTTGCAAGAGAAAAAAGAGAGAAATGAGTGAAACAAGATTTTAGAAGGTTGAACGAACAATCGTAAGTCCACAAACGACGGTTCACTAGGTGTCGGGCATGAAGACTAGCTTAATTTGTGATGAATGCTCAATGCCCGACATATACCCGAAGCCCCATCTAGCCCTGTGCTACCCTGGTGGTTCCAGGGGGCTGAGATAGCTGATGTTTTATAATGCTCATGGTCTATAGAAATCAGGTCGCAACACATGAAAACGAAGCTATTTTGGGCAATTTTGGCCTGGTGTGGTGAGCGATCATGTTGCAACATTGCAAACTATTTTTTATTATAATTCTTAGGCAAAATCACATAAAACTAAGACAAAGCAGGCTGCCAAATATATATACACATATGCAAAAGTGACGAACAGTTTATTAAGTGAAGATGTTATGAGTGCACAATGACTGTTCGTGATAGTATGGTTATGGGATGGCCATGTGTGATGGGATTGTTAAG
This sequence comes from Ensete glaucum, assembly GCA_021527575.1. Taxonomy (NCBI): domain Eukaryota; kingdom Viridiplantae; phylum Streptophyta; class Magnoliopsida; order Zingiberales; family Musaceae; genus Ensete; species Ensete glaucum. Next base: position 17,961,949 of record CM038559.1, read on the forward strand.
TTATATAATAGGTATATGTATTAGTGGAGAGTCACTAACAAGTACCTGGTCATACTGAGGTATCTCAGAGTCACGATAATGATAGTGGTTATGTTTCTAAGTGTAGTATTTCATCAATAGGGTGAATTAATGAAGGAGTAGTTGATGGAGTAAGAAATTGTTTAACTGAAGAAACAATAAAGTGTGTATCATGATAGGAAAGACTAGATGGTGTGATGAGAGGCTCGTTTGATGGGGTCGAAGGAATACTCCAATGATGTATATTTAATGGAGTGGCTCGCATAGCGAGAGACCCATATTTTTGAAAGGGAAAGGTAGACTCTACAAAAATGACATGATGTGATATAAATACTTTTTGAGTTTAAGGACGTAATATCGGAAAGCATTATGTTCAAGAGAGTATCATATGAAGATGTAAGGTTTAGAACTCGATGTTAACTTATGAGAGACATAGGGTCATATACATGGATAACTTATGGGAGACATCATTGTATTAAAGCCCTTCTCTCTTTAGGAGCGATTACCTCTTCCTTCTTCACTATCCAATAGCACCAATTTCTCATTTGCTCCTGCACTCACATGCTTAGTCTCCTCTCCACTTTGATGAAAACAAAACAAGAGGAAAGTATTATTATTGACTATCTATAAAATATAAAAGTCATCAATAGTCATCATTGATGACTTGGCTTTGATAGGTTATGCCTTCACTAATTAAGAAGTCATAATCCATACTCTCAATAGTCTCGAAGATATATACAAAGATTTAATAGCAACAATTGGGGCGCGTGACTCACTGTCATTGGAAGAACTCTACAACAAGTTAACTGACTACGAGATATATTTGAAATGTGAGGACAAATGCTATGATCAACCATCACGGCTCAAGTAAATAAAAAATCCAAAAGAATGAGCCACCAAAATACTAAGAATGTCAACAAATGATTGACCAAGATATCTCTTGGATATATCGGTAGCACACAAATATATCGCCATCAATTTTTTAATCTAAACTTTAACAGCTATCAGGATGACAACCTCAATATCCATCAGCAGTCTCGGCGTCCCGGCCATCCAAACCAATAAAGAGTTATTTGTCAATTGTGTGATAAAGTCAGACACTCTGCAAAAGTCTCAACTCAGCCTTCTTACTACATTCAATTGTACTTAAGCAAATATCATGACTACTTCGATTACTCATTTAACTAATTGAATTGTGAACTTTGGTGCTTCTCATTATATCACCTCTGATCTCTAAAATTTATCCATTTTGGTGATGGTAACAGAATCCTCATTACTCATACTGGTTTATTAACACTTAAGCCACACACTTAAGTCACATACTATTACTTTTACACTCGATGTTTTGGTATACATTTAATATTAAAATAAATCTTATTTTTTTGTTTTCTAATTCTACAAATAAAATAATATCTCAATTGAATTATTTTCTAATTCTATTTTTATAAATGATTTGAGCATAAGTGGTATCGTTGATCCAAAGCCTGAATAAAGATAACATTTATGGGTAGTTGTCAACTTCCCAAATAATCTTGGTCATCCCTTATCCCTTATTCAACAAAAACTAATTTTTCATTATTCTATAACTTATTGTGATGCTTATTTTACAATAAAAGTCATAAACTATCTTTTAGAACATACTACTCTAATAGCATGATAGATTAAACATAAAGAATAGATTGATTTGTTTCACTAACATAAGCCCTATTTATAGGAGCAGATTTTATTCTATCAAAATTAGATAAAACAATCTTTAAACTTCAACTAATTGGAGATGATATATTTTAACACTTTCTCCCTTCACTTTCTTTTTCTTCTTTTTATCTCAGTTTCTTCCTCCTCTGCTCTAACACCCGATCCTATATTTTATTTTTCTTTTCTTTTTTTCTCTCCTCCTCTTTCCCTTCTATTCCTCTTCTTCTTCCTTCCTTCCTTTTATTCTCTTTCTCTTTTCCTCTTTCCTTAGATCCCTCCCGTAGTCCCTGCAATTCTTGTATTTACGAATAGGTTCTTTGCTAAAGTTAGAGGTATTGCATAAGTTACGCAAGATTTATGTCGAGCCCAATAGATTGTTTGCAGAGCTGATTGTTGTTCTGACATCTTAATTTGTCCGCCACAAAAGGCACATCGATTCATGCTTTTACTCAAACTACAGGTTTCTGTTCCCATGCTAAAGTAGCCACTCCTCAAAGCAGGCACCTGAAGTCCGCATTGTAGAGCAGCCGCCAATGGAGAGTCGTCATCAAATCGAAGGTTCCTTTGCAGAAAGCATCACAGGCATTTGCCGATCACTCTTTGAAGCGATCGCTTAATCATTCCCGGAGATGCCACGGTGGTGCTTCGGAGCTGCAGCGAAGACCAGAAGCATGTCAGCAACCCAAGAGGACACCAGGGAATGCGGTTTGGTCGTGTGGGATTTGGATGGATCCAAACCTTGGATTTCACCGTCATCGCAAGCATGCCGTCGACGGTGGTCGACTGCACCGACAGAGGATCCAGATGGAGGTTGCTCATGGACTCCACGATGTCCAGCAGCAGGTACTCCCGCCATGGGCAGTGCATCTTCACCAACACCTCCTTCTCCTTCATCGTTACACTGACTTCAACGCAGTGGTGCTCGTGCTCGGCCTCGGCCTCTGCTTCCTCCATGTCGCGTGCTTTCCTCTTGTTGGCCGACGCCTTCCTGCCGTCGGTGATCTCCTTGTGGATGTAGTTGTCGGATGTTCTCTCTGCTACGTCAGGATGCTGCTTCCTTCTGTCCCTGCCGCTGACCTCTGCTGTCTCCCGGCAGGATTCGAGCTCCTGCACTCGTCTCTCCAGCTGCTTCAGATACTGTGTGGTGTCGTCGAGGATGGATGGCTTGTCGACCTGATGAAGGAAGAAACAGCACTATGAGAGAACGTAGATAAGCCAGACGAAACAGGTCCGATTACCTTGCTGATAGAAGGAATCAATGATCTCAGAACCACAAACTTCTCGTTCAGCTTCTCCCTTCTCCTCTCGGACAATAAATCGCTTCCACCAGTCTCTCCGTCTGGTCTCCAAGCTTTCTCCATGTGACCACCATGCAACCATCTTCTTCTATCCGACAAAATCTTCTTCAGCAGAGTCTGAGGCGTGCCAGTAAATGGCTTTGGAGTGCTCAAACCTCTTCTCCAGACAACAAAACTGGATTCACAAGAAATTGTCAGGAAGCACGAAACTGGCTTCGAGTTCCTTAAGATGACTGCTACCGTCTTGGCATAACGCGAGCCGTCGCCGTCGAGTTCCAGCGAATTATGCGTGCCGTAGTTCCCCTCTTCTATGCCATCAAGCATCTGATTGCTTATGATTTCCTTCTTCGCAGAAGTGACAACTCTTTGGGCACCGACAAATGGCATCGGTAGGTACTCATTCCAGTTCAAAGCTCCAAGCCGTGGATTCCGAGTCCGAGATATGCCGTTCAATCCATCGGTCCCGAATGAATCTTCGCGTGGCCGAGTGAGGCAGTACACATTCGAACTGTCATCAGGTGAAACTGTTTCTGGTTCCTCAACCTTGTCTTGGATCGGTTGTGCGTGTTCAGCAGCTGCAGCATATGAACGAAGACCAAATGCAAGATGCGTTGGATCGTTCTCCGATGCCGCTTGACGATCACTCATCAGATCATGCTCTTCCAATGCCATAGAACTGTCCATATCATTATCGAGATTGGGGCACAAAATGTCTTCGTCGTTCTCATCCATTTGCGGACTGGATACCGATTTCTCGGAGCCAGCCGGGTTCGGCATCTCCCAGAAGAAACTCGTGATTTGCTTGATGAAAGCAGAATCCTCCAAAACCTTGGAATAAGCGACATCAAAATTAGTGGAGAGATAGTTGTATGAGAAGTCTAGTTCGAAGAGAGGAACAACCGATTGAACTCACCTGTTCGGTTGTTCCGAGCTCCAATACGCCGCCGGCGAAGGGGATGCAAACCAGAGTCTGCAGAAGGAGCGAAACGGAAACAGATGCGAATGTGAAATCGACACAGATACATAGAGATCAACTGGAAACTAAGACCACGATCCTACCTGAATAGATGCACTCTGAACGATCCATGTCGGAGGCCAACATATCAGAAATGAAAAAGTAGACGAACATTAGCTTCTATTAGGACCAAAGAAATCAGAGTTCACCTAACTACGACTTCAGAGAATCTAAATAAGGTCTATGGAATCCACCTTTGCTAGAAGAGAGCGCGAAAAGATCTTGCTATCCGCGAATTGAGCGTTGTTCAACCAGATATGCTGATTGGTCGTGAAGGCTTTACCAGGCAATCTGAAATAGCAGCAGAATGATATTGACATCGACATCTAACATAGCAGCTAAGAATGCTCCTGTCCACTTTTACACCTTCTTATGCTATGAACTCTCTTCAGTCGAATGTAGGAAACCATCTTTTATCCATGGACGACATATGAACATGAGCTCAAAGAACTAATGGCAGAGAGAAAGAGAATGTACCCTTGTCCCAGGGTGAATGTGAAGGTCATGCAAACCAAGTAATACCACTCTGTATCAGTTAAATCTTCAGGAGACAGTGAAGCAGAAGGCCTTCTGGTCTGCTGATTGTTATCACCTGCAGAAAGCGATCCATACAATTCTCTCAGTTGCTTACTCCTCTGAAGGCCCATTTGATCGGCTTTAAGTTCCATTGGCTGAGTCATCTTCCTCGTCTTTATATCACCATTATAGTACCCGTCGGACCACACCAAGACACTGAGAGAAGATACAGAGAGATTGGGAGCATTATCCATGCAGAACACAGTCGGAGCCAAAAGGCAGTCATTTAGCAAAGACAGTAAAATTGTTCGAGCGTGTCACCAGCGAGTTGAAGCAGCTTCCTTACCCTGGTTGAACGGTGGAGGGACTCCAAAATATTGCATAGCTCCACTGGATCTTCCTAACTGTGGCAGCGAGCTGCTTCCTGAGGTGCTTCGGCGACAACGCTTCATGGATGGCACCTGCATCCATTGCTCTACACATCACCTGATCTCCGCCAAGCACACCAACAAAGGCCACCAAGTACTATCACCTCAGGACAAGCGCTGCTTTCTCGACACCATGTTTTCCAGCCCAGTGAGTGGGAGGATCTCCTACCACGATTCCGTGGTCGTCATCAGAGGATTATGGATCTAGAAATCGAGAAACCTTCACAGGTCAGGTCAGGTCAGTGACAGTGACGGAAGCTGAGGGGCTCTGAGCTTAACAAGCAGGTTCGTCTCGGAGCTTAATCTAAAAGAGAAACCATACAGAGTATAGTTTTCTTTCTCTGGCACAAGGCTCGTCGCTCTCAAAAGGAAAAGAAATTGGTTAGTCTCGTCATCCAGGGAAGACGAGAAAACACAGTCATCTTCGTTGAGCTAAACACAAGTCCACACAACAGTCTCATGCGTCCCAAACAAAATTGACAGAAGACAAACAGGCAGGTTCTGCTGGGATCTGACGGCAGAGGATGTTTGAAAGGAGCCAAGGAGAGGTCACTTTTCATCTCATGGACTCGTGCAAGCAGCGGGAGGCTCCGGAGGAGGGGAAGGTAACTTTGTAACAGGTATGCGAAGAGACTAAAATGTCAGAATGTCCAAAGAAGATTCTGATAGACACTGTGTTTGATATCTTCTCTAGCTCTCTCTCAGGCATTGGCTTTGCTGTGAATACTGTTACTAACCATAAGCAGCTCGGACAAGCACACCAGTACATCATTAACGGGTTTGCACAACCAAGCAAAAGCCACAAGGACCAACTTTATGTAAAAGCTTCACTTAGTAGCTCTTTACCTTTCGTTCTGGGGATTCCTCTCACCTTTTGGGATTCAAGGGCAAGCAGACCGGACAGAGGACACGGGAGAGCATACCGAATGAAACAAAACCCTGTGTGTGTGTGTGTGTGTGTGTGTGTGAGAGAGAGAGAGAGAGAGAGAGAGAGAGAGAGAGAAAGAGGCATTATTGAGGTACCTTTACGAATTGGATCACAACTTGCTGCAAGAATTCCTGTAGAGAACAGTGCACAGCCGACAGATTCAGTAAGCTACCAAAAATACAACAGATACAACAAATAGAACAGCCATTCCTAATTTTTCTATTGCTTTTGGAGCAGAACAAGTTGGAGGAGAGGTGCACGATTATGCTAGAATTGATTAGGATGTTACAACTCCTGACATTTGCCTTACACACAGTTTATGAGCTAATGTTAATAGACTTGAAAAGACTGTTAGCATCTCAAATGACCTCCTCTCTCTCTCTCTCTCTCTCTCTCTCTCTCTCTCGAGGAAGAAAGGAGTGCCGAGCTCACCTGCTTGAAACATTGTTAGCCGGAGCTATCGGAGTGTGCACCTTCATCCATTCACCACAGGAACTGTGTGCATCAGCAAGCGGCAGCCCCATCCTGCGATAATATATTCTCGTCAGTCTGCTGCTCCTCCTCAGGGTCGGATGTTGAGGGTTCCAAGACTAGTTCTAAATGTTGCACATTGACTTCTTTTTACCTTTAATCATTGTGAGACACTGCACCCTTTCATCATTGCAGGTTACTGTCATGCTTTCATGCTCTTGTCCTTTCGCAAATGGTGGCACACAGATTAGCTGATTACTTGTTCCGGAAACACTAGGATTATGTCATCAAATAAGAAGCTCACTAGGTATTTCCTTTTGAGTCTCAATAAATCAATAAATCAGGAGTGTTGCCACAAGATTCGTGGACTTCAAACCTAACAAGATATGCTAACCTAAAAAATACTTTATAATGGACTTTAGTGAAGTTTCGTAATCTTATTTATATTAATCTAAATCTTAAATTAGATGAAAAAGATTGAGATTAAGAGGATAGTGATAACTAAAAATATGTGAGAGGGAAAGAAGACTTCAAATTTACAATAGAGACCAGAAAACAAGAGATCTATGAAAGGAAAAAAGATAAGGACAAGAAAAGACTATTCTCAATCATTCATATCTCAGGTTAGATCAGTTTGCAGTGGATTCTTACTGTAATCTCTTGAGAAGGTTTTGGATATTATGCTTAGTATTATAGTCCTTGTATCCCCGTGATTTTCTTGTGGTTGTTTCTTTGGGCTTGGGCAAAAAGCCTTGAGATCTGTATATTCATTATTTTGATAGTGGATTTTCTCTAACTTATCCCGTGATTTTTACCCTTCAAGTTGAAGGATTTTTTCACGTAAATCTTGGTGTTCATCTGATTGTGATTTCTATTTAATTCCACTGTGTGTGGCTATCTGCTAGTATTTGTTCATATACAAAGTTTATTCCTATTTTATTCTCATCCACTAGTATCAGAGCAGGGTTTTGGTGGCATTTAATCTTTTGTATTTGAACATGGAGGTCGGTAATGTTTCTCACATGATTAGTTTAAACGAAAATAATTGGATGATATGGAAACCAAGAATGGAAGATCTATTGTATTGCAAAGATTTGTATAGACCTTTGCAAGGGGATAGTACAAAGCCCACAACTATGACAGATGATGAGTTGAAGAGGTTAAATCGAAACACTATTGGTTTTATTCGTCATTGGCTTGATGATAGTGTCTTTTCACTATGTTTCTACTAAAAGTTCTGTTTACTCTCTTTGGAAAAAGTTAGAAGGTCTTTATGAAAGAAAAATAGCTAGCAACAAAGCTTTTCTGATCAGAAAACTTGTGAACTTGAAATATAAAGAGGGTACTTCTATTCCTAAGCATTTGAATGAAATATAGAATATTACTAACCAGTTACTTCTTGATGATGAGTTGCAGGCATTGTTACTTCTCAGTTTTTTGCCAGAAAGTTGGGAGACACTGGTGGTTTCCCTCAATAATTCTGCACCAGATGGTATGGTCACCATGAGTCAAGTAATAAGTAGTTTATTGAATGAGGAGTTGAGGAGAAAGAATTCAGCTACTTCTTATATTGATTCACATGCAATTATCTCAGAGAATAGAGGAAGGTCAAAGTCAAAGGATAGAAGTGGTTCACGCATAGGTATAAGCAAGTCAAGATCAAGGAAATATATTGTTTACTATAATTATGGTGAGAAAGGATATTACAAGAATCAGCGCAAACAACCTAAGAAGAACAAGAAAAAAGAAAAAGAAGTGGAGCATATAGAGTCAAAAGAGATTATCACAACTACAATGCAAGGTAGTGATTATTTATTTTTATCTACTTCTAATGATATTTTTTCTTGTATGTGCCAGGATCTCAAGTGGATAATTAACACAGATGCTTATAATCATGCTACACCACGGAGGGAGTTCTTTGCTACTTACAGGTTTGGAAAACTTGGTATTGTCAAGATGGGCAACTATGGTACAACAAATATCATTGGCATAGGAGATATCCATATAAAGACTAATCCTGGCTGTAATTTGGTGCTTAAGGATGTGAGACATGTGGTTGACTTAAGACTGAATTTAATTTTAGTTGGAAGGCTGGATAATGAAGACTTTGATGTCAGATTTCATAGAGGGCAGTGGAAGCTAAGTAAAGGTTCTCTTATTATAGCTAATAGGAAGAAATGTCATACATTATACAAATTGCAGGCTAAAGCTTGTGGTGAGCAGTTGAATGCTATAGAGAAAGACTTCGGTATGGAGTTGTGGCATAGGCGACTAGGACATATGAGCGAGAAGGGGCTGCAAGAACTTTCCAAGAGAGAGGTATTACCAGACCTTAGAGGTACACATTTAAACCCTTGTATTGATTGTTTGGCTAGTAAACAATATAAAGTTTTTTTTGTTAGTCCTACCTTATATAGAAAAATGCATGCCTTGAACCATGTCTATACAAATGTGTCTGGTCCTTTGAGAACAAAAACTCTTGGTGGATCTATTAATGTTCCTAGTATCAGTGGTGTACTTTATTTTGTTACTTTTATATATGACTTTTTCAGAAAAGTTTGGGCCTATGCTTTGAAGACCAAAGATCAGGTTATTAATATCTTCAAGGAGTTTCATGCCAGAGTTGAAAGGGAGACAAAAAGATAATTGAAATGCATAAGATCAGATAATGATGGTGAGTACATAGGATTGTTTAATGATTATTGCAGGTCACATGACATCCAGCATGAGTTGACAGTTCCTGGTACACTTCAACATAATGCAATTGCAGAGAGGATGAATCGCATCATCATAGAAAATATCATATATATAATTTCACAGGCCAAGCTACCCAAAAGGTTTTGGGATGAGGCTTTGAGGACTACAGTTGATGTAATCAACTTATCACCATGTACAGCTCTAGATGCTGATGTTGCAGAGTATGTATAGTCAAGGAAAGATGTCTCTTATAGGCATTTAAGAGTATTTGGTTATCGTGCATTTTCACATGTTCTAGACAATAAGAGGTCCAAGCTGGATGGTAAGACAAAAGAGTGTATTTTCCTTGGTTACTCATATGATTAATTTGGTTACAGACTTTGGGATCCATAAAAGCAGAAGGTGTTCAGAAGCAGAAATGTTATCTTCTTTGAGGATCAAACTATTGAAGATTTGAAGAAGGAAGCACCAGCTAAGACTTCTGTAGAGGGATTTGTAGATTGTGATCCAGTTATTCCTTTAGTATATTAAGGTGATGGGGGAGATATATAGGAAGATGGTGCAGAGCCAGATGTTGATCTACCTACAGGACATGTTGAGCAGGAAGAAAAAATAGAGTAAGTTCCTATAAAACCTCAGTTAAGAAGATCTTCTAGACCACGTCAACCTTCTAGGAGATACTCTATAGATGAGTATGTGATGCTTATTTATGCAGGTGAACCAAAGAGTTACCAGAAAATAATTGAAAGTGAACAGAAAAAGAAGTGGTTTATTGCTATACAGGAAGAGATGGATTCTCTGTCGAAGAACCACACATATGATTTGGTGCAACTACCAGAGAGAAGTAAAGCCTTAAAGAACAAGTGGGTTTCTAGGTTAAAGAATATTATTCTCAACCAAAGTACAAAGCCAGATTGGTTGTGAAAGGCTTTGGTCAAAAGAAAGGTATTGACTTTGAAGATATTTTTTCTCCTATTATTAAAATATCTTCTATTCATATTACTCTTGGTATTGTTGCTAACCTAGACTTGGAGATTGAGCAGTTAGACGTGAAAACAGTTTTCCTTCATGGTGATTTGGAGGAGGAAATTTATATGGAGCAACCAAAAGGCTTTAAAGTCAAAGGTAAAAAAAAAAATCTTATCTACAAATTGAAGAAGAGCTTGTATGGGCTGAAGCAAGCTCCAAGACAATGGTATAAAAAGTTTGATTCATTTATGATTGAAAATGAATACAAAAGAATAGCTTCAGATCATTGTGTATACATCAAACGGTTTGGTGAAGATTTTATTATTCTCTTACTTTATGTTGATGAAATGCTTATCCTTGGGAAAGATATATTTATGATTGATAGGTTGAAGAAGGAACTAAGTGAGTCTTTTACAATTAAACACATGGGACGAGCAAAACAAATATTGGACATTCAGATTTCTCGTGATAGAAGAAAGAGGAAGACTTGGCTGTCACAGGAGAAATACATTGAGAATGTATTGGATAGGTTCAGTATGAGTATTGTAAAGCTAGTTGGTTCTCCTCTTCCAGGTCACTTCAAGTTGTGCTCAGATCATAGTCCGTCAAGTGATGAGGAGAAGAAGAAAAATGCAAAAGGTTCCTTATGCTTTAGCAGTTGGAAGTTTAATATACGCGATGGTATGTACAAGGCCGGACATCGCATATGCATTAGGTGTTGCTAGCAGATTTTTTGCAAATCCAGACAAAGAGCACTAGGCAGCAGTAAAGTGGACTTTTAGATATCTCAAAGGAAGTTCTAAAGTTTGTTTAAGATTTGAAGGTAGACCACCTGTGTTGACAGGTTACACAGATGCAGATATGGTAAGAGATATTGACACAAGGAAGTCCACATCAGATTTTATACTTACTTTTATAGGGGGAGTTGTGTCATAGCAGTCCAGATTGTAAAGGTGTATTACTCTTTCCACTATAGAGACAGAATATATTGCTACTACAAAGGTTTGCAAAGAAATGTTATGGATGAAAAGATTCTTACAAGAATTGGGGTTGAAACAGAAAAACTATATAATGTATTGTGATAGCTAGAATGCCATCTATTTATGCAAGAACTCAATATTTTATTCCAAGTCAAAGCATATAGATGTCAGATACCACTGGATCAGAAATGTGATTGAATTGAAGCAGTTACAGCTTCAGAAAATTCACACAAATGATAATGGGATAGACATATTGACAAAGACTTTATCGAAAAAGAGACAGATATATTACTCTTTCCACCATAGAGATAAAATATATTGCTACTACAGAGGTTTGCAAAGAAATGTTATAGATGAAAAGATTCTTATAAGAATTGGGGTTGAAACAGAAAAACTATATAATGTATAGTGACAGCTAGAATGCCATCTTTTTATGCAAGAACCCAACATTTCATTCCAAGTCAAAGCATATAGATGTCAGATATCACTGGATTAGAAATGTGATTGAATTGAGCGATTCTGACTTAAAATTCACAGATGATAATGGGGCAGACATATATATGACAAAGACTTTATCGAAAAAGAGACATATGTATTACTCTTTCCACCATAGAGATAGAATATATTGCTACTACATAGGTTTGCAAAGAAATGTTATGGATGAAAAGATTCTTACAAGAATTGGGGTTGAAACAGAAAAACTATATAATGTATTGTGACAGCTAGAATGTCATCTATTTATGCAATAACTCAACATTTAATTCCAAGTCAAAGCATATAGATGTCAGATATCACTGGATCAGAAATGTGATTGAATTGCGAGCTGACTGTAAAATTCACAGATGATAATGGGGCAGACATATTGACAAAGATTTTACCGAAAGAGAGATAGGAGATGTGCCGACAGTTGGTTGGCATGGCTTCACATTAAGGAGTAATGAGACAGCCTCCCTTTATGGGCTGAAGGGGGAGGTTGTTAGGTAGATGGCCCAGATTCAACCCATAATGGGCTTTAGTAAAACCCACAGCCTAGAACCTTACTTATATTAACCTAAACCCTAGATTAGGTAGAAAGGGTTGAGATAGGGCAGCGATGACTGAAAACGTGGGAGAGAGAAAGAAGATTGTAGATTGACAGTAGAGACCAAAAAATAAGAGATCCAGGAAAGGAAAAAATACAATGACATGAAAAGACTATTCTCAATCATTCATATCTCAAGTTAGATCAGTTTACAGTGAATTTTTACTATGATCTCTTGAGAAGATTTTGGATATTATAGTTAGTATTATAGTCCTTGTATCTCTGTGATTCTGTTGTGGCAGTTGCTTTGGACTTGAACAAAAGGATTTGAGATTTGTATATTCATTATTTTGATAATGAATTTTATCTGGCTTATCCTATAGTTTTTACTCTTCAAGTTGAAGGGATTTTTCACATAAATCTTAGTGTTAATTTGATTGTGATTTCTGTTTGATTTCGCTCTATACGAATAATATAGTCAAACTTAGATTTATTTATAGCAAGATTCCATACAATCCACAAATATACCTTTGCAAAGTCATGAAATATACCTTTGCAAAGTCATGGAGATAGAAAGAAAAAATCACAAATAAAAAAAAGAGACGGACTTAAATCTAAGAGTGCATAAGGTATCCATCAATGTATGTATGTGAAGGGTCAAAACACGGTATTAATCTTGCAAGGAGAAAGAGCCATCTGGGAGCAGTTTCAGAAGCTTTTAGGTTGATAAAGTATTAGAAATAGTGATCCCCACGATAACTTAAACAGCCTAATCCAACAGTGGTGATGAAGCACTTTACAGTGGCGATGAAGCTTGGCTTTGGGTTCCCAACACCAATCAGTGGAGCAGCAGCAGCAACAGTGACAACTTGAGGAGGCGAGAAGGGCCTCCACTGAGGGAGAAGTGAATTGATGTGGATGTGACCAGCACGCGGCACTGAGCTCCCTCACATGGATCCTCCCTCAGATCTTCCACGACTTCGTCTTCGAGGAATAACCATCAGATCGCACAAGTCCAACTGTTGCCTCTTCGTGAGAAGAAGATGGCGACAACTTACTCGCGTCTTTTCATGTAGAGACAAATCTATATTGCATGTCCAGTGGATTTAACTTTCTCACTGTTGGGTAAGGTAAAGAATCCTTTGGCATTCGCACGAAGCGCTGGAATCTTCCTTACTCCTTGGCATCAAGCTGCCCCATCGATCACATCACACGTCAAGGACTCTGTGGTGCTGTCGATCGATAACCGAGATGAAATGGGACTGCCAGATGTTAGAATCCTAGTATTATTATTCTTCTATTAAATTAATGGTCCACATTGGCAACTACTTCAGAATGTTTGACTGTTCTTTTTGTTGACTATCACGAGGAGTAAGCTCAATCCCAAAGATTATGTCAAAAAATAAAGCTATGTATCTCAACAATTACCATCATATACCTCTCATAAGAATAAGAATGACGGTAATGCAAACACTTGTAATATTTCCTATTGGACGAAAATTATTGTTTTGATCAATGCACCTGCTTTTTTGTAAGACGATTACATTGCAGTATATGAATCAAATTGCGTGCAAAGCATGTCACGAAACAAATGATCAGTACGTACAGTGGTACCGCAGAAGGACTGCTGACTCGTATCGATCACGTGCGATGGTAGTCACTTCTACGTCTCTTTATCTTCCCTCAGCAGCCCTCTCATGAAGCAGTTCTTCACATTTATATTTTGGCGGTCAAGTTCTACCAGGACGCAACTTCAACTTGCAGCACTGTGGATTCCATTCCTAAACCTCTTAAACCACACTTCTATCTACCGTGTGAAAGTTCAGTGAAGTGGTCGATCAGTCGAAGTTACCATGTCACTTCACTTGTAGACGTCAAGAAAACTAGGTTGTGTTTGGACCTAGTACAACAAGCAACTGTTGTTGCAATGGAGCTGCTGCTACATGCAGACGATCCCCTAGAGAATCTTGTATCAGAAAACAAGTGGAGCTAATAGCTGAGCTAAAGCTAGGTTACATTCTACCTATGTGCTACACGTGTACTGGAACAGGAGAATGACAGTGCACTGTCACTCGTGAACGTACACTCACAGTGCTAGGGGTAATGTCTCCACGTAGCAATCATAATTAGCTTACGAGGGACCACACTCTGTAGGTTAAGATTCCCGGGAATTAAGTTGCCAGCAATGTCTATATAATCCATGCCCACCCCACCCGTCACCGGAGCCATGCCATAGTCTGGGAGAGTCGATTGATAAAGTAGCAGTGGTGACGAAAGGGAATGGTTCTTGGATGTCAAGAGAATGGTTGGTCGTTTCAAAGTGGTGGATGATGATCTATTGTTTCTTTGTAGCTATATCAATGATGGTGATCTTTAGATGTCCTTTTCATGGGTGTTTTATCAGTAGGTGATAGATATATATATATATATATATTTACTGCTGCCTCCTTTTGTCTTTTAACTTTCCAACTTGTATTGCTTTGTTTGTTGTCTTGGATCCTACACCAGACAAGCAGGCTGCTATCTACCGACCGGTCAATGCACGACGCTGTTGCACAGAAAGGACGGTGAAGTGCATGCACCGAATGAGAATGAAACGTCAATTTGTGATGTGAACTCGGTGAAAGCATTCACTTAGCCGTATCGCCAGAGGCGATCTCCCGGCAGTGTCCTCTCTGGCTCGGGCTGGCATTACTGATACTATTGATGGTTGGGTAGAGCGTCGTCCAAATCCTACAAGTGGTACCCTAAAAGCTCACGATCATAAATGGAACCCGTGTTGTTTCCATTTTTTATTCAAACACTTCATTGAAAATTTTCTCTTTAATGTTAACTTTTCGTTGTTAAGTATATTATCAACCTTATTCCACTACCAAGATGTCCCATACCCAAGTAGATGTACTTGAACAACGATCTTAGCCGAGGAAGCGTCAAGGCAGATAGTTGATTGTTTACTTCAAAATGGATTTTAATAAAGTTCACAACTCTTAACTTTTTTGCTTTTAACTTCAATTCTAACTCTTTCAATCAATATTTGCCGAGGAAGCGTCAAGGCAGATAATTTATTGTTTACTTCGTAATGGATTTTGATAAAGTTCACAACTCTAATTTTTCTTTCTTTTTAACTTCAATTCTAACTCTTTCAATCAATATTTTTTATGCCTCGAATTTAAAAGACAAAAGAATGATGATTTGACCGTGAACATGATTGAGAAAACGGAAGAAACAACAGTGACAGTTGAGAACAAAAAAAATAAGAGAAGAAGAAAGGGGGAAAAGATAAGAATGATGCAAAGGATATTCTCAATCATCTAAGCAGTATTCACATCTCATGTTAGACTAGATTTATAGTAGATTATTACTGTGATCACTTATAGAGATTTTAGATATTGTGCATAGTGACATAGTCCTTGTATCCTTGTTATTCTTTTGTGATTGTTACTTACGTTTTGGGCAAGAGACTCTGAGATTTATATATTCGTTATTTTTATATTATATTTTCTCTAGCTTATCCCATAATTTTTACCCTTCATCTTGGAGAGATTTTTAATGTATATCTTCGTGTTCCTTTTTATTATAATTTCTATTTAATTTTGCTATATATTATGGCTTACTAGTATTTATTCATATACAAGGTTCTTTTTTATCCCATCAACTTATATTATTGTAGATTTTGATGACATTTAAATTTTTGTGTTTAAACATTTAAGCCAATAATATTTCTCAAATGATTAGTTTAATGAAAATAATTAAATCATATGGAAACCAAGAATGGAAGATATCTTGTATTGCAAAGATTTATATGGACCTTTATAAGGGGATAGTGCAAAGCTTGCAACTATCACAGATGACGAGTGAAAGGGGTTAGATCGAAAAATGATCGGGTTGAATGATCGATGATAGTGTCTTTCACTATGATTTTATTGGAAGTTCTACATATTCTCCTTGGAAAAAGTTAGAAGATCACTATGAAATAAAAACGATTAACAACAAAGCTTTCTTAATAAAAAAACTTGTGAAACTAAAATTAACAAAGGGCACTTTTATTGTTAAGCATTTGAATGAAATACAGAGTATCACTAACCAGTTATCCTCTATGAAAATATTTCTTGATGATAAGTTGTAGGTGTTGTTACTTCTAAGTTCATTACTAGAAAGTTAGGAGACATTAGTAGTTTCTCTCAGTAATTCTTCACTAGATGGTGTTACCATTTTGAGCCAAGTAACAAGCAGTTTATTGAATGAATAGTTGAGGAGAAAGAATTCAGCAATATCTCAAATTGATTCACAAACACTTGTCTTAGAGAACAGAGGAAGATCAAAGTTCAATGATAGAAGTGGTTCACACATAGGTAGAAGTAAGTTAAGATAAAGAAAAGATATTATTTGCTATAATTATGGTGAGAAATGACATTATAAGAATAAACACAAGCAACCTAAGAAGAGTAAGAAAAAAAAAAAAAGTGGAGCCGAGCCAAAAGAGAATACTACAACTATAGTAGAGGGTGGTGACTATTTGATTTTGTATATTTTTTATTATATTTTTTCTTATGTGTGTCATAATCTCAAGTGGGTGATTAACACAAGTGCTTTTGTCATGCTACATCACGAAGGAAGTTCTTTACTACCTAAAGGTCTGAAAATTTTGGTATTGTCAAGATATGGAACTATGACAAGGTAGACATAATTGACATTAGTGATATCTATATAAAGACTAACATTGGCTATAAGTTGGTGCTTATGAATGTAAGGCATATGGCTGACTTGAGATTGAATTTAATTTCAGTTGGAAGGCTAGATAATGAAGACTTTGATATCAGATTTCACAAATGATAATGGAAGCTCAGTAAGGGTTCTCTTGTTGTAGCTAGTGGGAAGAAATGTCAAACTTTATACAGATTATAGGCTAAAGTTTATGATAAGCAATTGAATGCTATAGAGAAGGACTTTAGCATAAAGTTGTGGCATAGGTGACTATGACACATGAGCAAGAATTCATTACAAGTTTTTTTCCAAGAGAGAGGTATTGCTGGACCTCAGAGGTACACGTCTGAACCTTTATATTGATTGTTTAACTGGCAAACAACATAGAGTTTACTTTGCTAGTTCTTCTTTTATCTAGAAAAATATATGTCTTAGATCATGTCTATATAAATGTATATGATCTTTTAAGGATAAAAACTCATAGTGAATCTATTAATATTTCTGGTATTAGTGGTATATTTTATTTTGTTAGTTTTATAGATGACTTTTTCAGGAATGTTTAGGCCTATGCTATTAAGATCAAAAATTAAGTTATTAATATTTTCAAAGAGTTTCATGCCAAAGGTGAAAGAGAGACAAAAAAACAACTGAAATGTATAAGATCAGATAATGGTGGTGAGTACGTAGGATTATTTAATAATTATTACAGGTCACATGACATTTAGCATGAGATGATAGTTTCTAGTATGACTCAACATAATGCAATTATGGAGAGGATGAACCACACCATCATAGAAATGATCAGTGTATGCTTTCATAGACTAAGCTACCCAAAAAGATTTGAGATGAGGTTTTGAGGACTACAGTTGATTTGATCAATTTTTCAGCTTGTACAGCTCTAGATGGTGATGTTGCAGAGCATATATGGTAAGAGAAAGATATCTCCTATAAACATTTGAGAGTGTTTGGTTCTAATGCATTTTAACATGTTCTAGACAATAAGAGGTTCAAGCTAGATGGTAAGATAAAAGAATATATTTTTCTTGGATACTCATATAATCAGTTTGGTTACAGAAATTAGAATCTATAAAAATATAAGGTGTTTAGAAGCAGAGATGTGGTCTTCTTTGAGGATTAAACCCTTGAGGATTTGAAGAAAGCACTACTAAGACTTATGTAGAAAGATTGCTAGGAAATGCGTAGCGAAAATCAAAACAAAAATCGATTTCCCACGTAGATCAAATCATCGTACAAAAGATTGGAGTCACGAGAAAAACTACAAAAACTGAAAAAATCACAATGTGTGAGAGATTGATTTTACCTAGGGAGATCGTATATCCCTGTATTCCAAATCTGGATGGAGAAGATGAATGAGGTCAAGCGTCCTCCTCTCTAGCGGTATTCACACGATGGATCTCTGTAGCAATACTCCTCCAATCTGATCTTGCAACTCTTGCTCAGAAAGAGGGAGGAGAATAGGAGGTGGTAACATCTCAACCATGAGTCTCCCTTCCTATTTATAGAGAGCCATAAAAAAACCCCAGGGCTCCTTAGTGGGTATTGGATCTCCATCCAATTATTCATTAACCTTGAATTATTGGATCTCTATCCAATAATCTCTTTAGGCCTCTAATTGGGCCTTAAACAAGGAGACCATCAGCATAGAGTCTCATTTAATGAGAATAGGGGCTAATTAGATCTCCATTTAATCCTCTATTCGCTGAAGCATCCACCATATGTGTGTGACCCTCTAGGCCTGATACCGAGCTGGCTGTGAGACACTCATATCAGAACTCCTTCTGATATAGTGAATTATTATCCCTATAATAATTCACTCAACTTATTGACTATGGACGTACTAGGCCACTACGCCATAGTCCCCAAACGATACAGGGGGGATCAAATCTATCGGACATGTCTATCCATAGTTACAATGTATCTATAATCCCTCATCCAAATAATATTTCAGAGATCATATATTGGACATGGTACTGTCAGGTCATATACGGAATTAGTTTGTCTTGCTCTAATCGGATTCTACCGGAGAACTCATTCTCTCTCAATCCGAATAACCCTGGCCAGGGATTTGTTTGATCAAGCACATATGAGATATTCCTTTTGTGATATCGAGAGTGGATGATCCTCTATTGACACTCAATTACCTTCGTAAGGTTGGCTACTAATCCTGATAACCAATTGTATCAAATCTAAAACTTTTCAAACCGGTAAGTCTGGCGTCAAAGAAAGGAGTACTCATACAAGACATCCTTGCTATCTCAAGTCTAAGGACCGGATATATAATTGGGACTATGGAATTGATGTCTGACATTAGGTATCATTAACAATATAGCATTTCATAAGCAAATCGATCAGTAAACTCATTTTCCAATGAGCACCTGTACTATATCCTTAGTGTCTCCACACAAGTGGCTATGAGACCAACCACCTCCATCATATGAACGAGTATATAGTATACCGGTCTGTCTGGTTATCTCGATGTGCCTCTCAAATAACCTACGACCGGGATTATTTAGGATCTGTGTTTAAAGGTGAATCAATCTCATTATCATGATTTAATCATGATCTGATTTCCATTACACAAAACCAAGGACATCACAATATATATGCTACATATAATATAATGTGAGAATATGTCAATGTTAATCATAAGCAAAAAGATTACATAGTGTGTCACACGTGTCATCACTCACGTGATTGGCTTGCAGGGCATTTGTAACTAGCAATCTCCCACTTGACCTAAAGCCAATCACCTATGTGTCTGATCCCCATCAGACCCCTATGACGCTCAAATACAATCTGAGCTGGCGGCTTCATCAATGGATTTGCAATGTTATCTTTGGATGGAACTCTTTCCGTTACTATATCTTTTCAGATCATGATCGCTCTAGTAAGATGAAACCTCCTCAGAACAATTCTTATGAGACTTAGGTTCCCTTGCTAGAGTTATCTCCATATCACTGTCATAATATATAGGAGTCAGCTCCACGCTGCTTGGTATGACTCCCAAATCCTTGATAAACTTTTTCATCTACACTCCTTCCTTTGCTGCTTCTGCTGCAGCAATGTATTCCACCTCTGTGGTCAAGTCAGTAGTAGTATCTTGCTTGGAACTCTTTCAGCTTATTGCTCTTTTATTCAAGGTGAAAACATACCCTGAATTTGACTAGCTATCATCAATGTCGGATTGAAAACTCGAGTCCGTGTAGCCCTCAACCTGGAGGCTACCTCCTCAATATACCAGTAAAAGATCTTTAATCCTTCTCAAGTACTTAAGGATACACTTTATTGCCTTCCAGTGTTTTAAACCTAAATCTGCCTGATACCTGCTCGTGGCACTCAGAGTATGTACTATATCAGGCCTAGTATATAGAATCGTATACATGATAGACCCTATCACTGAGGCATAAGGTATCTTATCCATGTATGCCCTTTCTTCAGGAGTCTTTGAGGACATACTCCTAGAAAGTAATATTCAATGTCTCATCGGTATGAGAGCTCTCTTGAAATTTTTCATGCCAAACCTTTTGATAATGGAGTCTATGTACCTAGACTGGGATAAGCCAAGCATCCTTTTGGATCTATCTCTATTGATCCAGATCCCCAAAATATAGATGCTTTCCCTAAGTCTTTTATGGAGAAGTTTCTAGATAGCCAAGCCTTTTACTATGGAGAGCATTCCTATATCATTCCCAATGATTAGGATGTTATCCACATATAGCACCAAGAAGGTGATAGCGCTTCCACTTACCTTCTTGTACACACAAGGCTCATCTTCGTTCTTAACGAAGTCATAAGATCTGATCACCTCATCAAATCTTATGTTCCAACTTTGGGAAGCTTACTTCAATTCATAAATAGATCTAAGCAACTTGCACACTTTATCTGGACTCTCTTTGGATATGAATCCCTCTGGCTGTATCATATACACATCCTCCTCGAGGTTGCCATTGAGGAATATTATTTTGACATCCATCTGTCAGATCTCAGAGTCATAGTGTGCTGCAATGGCCAAAATAATTCTAATGGATTTAAGTATGGTTACAAGTGAAAATGTTTTATCATAATCAACTCCTTGTCTTTGATGATATCCTTTAGCTACCAGCCTTGCTTTATAGGTTTCTACCTTTTCATCCACTTCGATCTTCTTCTTGAAGATCCATTTGCAGCCGATGGGTACAATACCCTCAGGTGCATCCATAAGGTTTGAAACCTTGTTAGAGTACATAGATCCATCTCAGAATTCATAGCTTTTTGCCACTTCCTGAAGTCTATACTCATAATAGCTTCCTCTAGGTCTAAGGATTAACATCCTGAGAGTCATCTCCACTGATATATCCCACATATCTTTCAGGAGAGTGAGATACTCTACTTGACCTACGTAAATTTGAAATTATGTGTTAGGTACCTAAACAGACTCGGGCTGTGGAATGGTGCTTAAACTAGGTTCTCTAACCTCGCTCAATTCTATCTTACTCCCACTGTTTCCACTGAGAATATGTTCCTTCTCAAGAAACATAGTTCTCTTGGCAACAAAGTCCTTTCGGTCCTCGGGATAATAAAAATAACACCCACAAGTTTCCTTTGGGTATCCCACTAATGTGTATCATTCTGTACTTGATTCTAACTTATCAGGGTTATGTCTTCTAACGTGGGTAGGACAGTCCCAAATCTTAACAATCTTAAGATCAGACTTCTTTCTTTTTCATATCTCATATGATGTAGACACTACCGAATTTGATGGAACTCTATTCAGAAGGTAAGCTATAGTCTCTAGGGCGTACTCCTAGAATGAGATGGGTAGGTCAACAAAACTCATCATGGACCATACCATGTCTAATAGCGTGCGATTCCTCCTTTTTGATACACAATTGAGCTGAGGTGTATAAGGAGATGTTCACTAGGATAAAATCTCATTGTCCCGAAGGAAATGAGTGAACTCCATACTCAAGTACTCTCCTCCTTGATTTGATCAAAGAGTCTTAATACTCTTTCCAATTTGGTTCTTTACCTCATTCTTATATTCCCTGAATTTCTCGAAAGCCTCATATTTGTACTTCATTAAGTACACGTGTCTATACCTAGAGAAATCATCAGTAAATGTGATGAAGTATGAGTAACCACCTATACCCTGAGTCGACATGGGACCGACCGCATACATCACTATGTATAAGTTTCAATAACTCAATGGCTCTCTCTCCAGTTCCACTAAAAGGAGAGTTGGTCATCTTCCCACAAAGGCAAGGTCCGCAAGTTGCATATGTCTCATAGTCAAATAGATCTAAGTATCCATCTTTCAGTAACTTTTAAATCCTTTCCTCATATATGACCTAGCTTATAATGACATAGGTTTACATTATTCACCTCATTTCTTTTTCTCTTAGATATATTTATATTCATGATATGTGGAGAAGTGTCTAACACACATAAGTCATTTGTAAGTGTCCCTCTAGTGATGATCTCATCATCCATAATTATTGAACAACTATGTTCTCAAAAACTAATTTATATCCACTAATTGTCAAACAAGAGATTGATATAATATTTTCGATAATAGAGAGAATAAGATAGAATGCATCTAATGTAATAATAGTACCATCAGGCAGATGTAGGGTGACCTCTCTTTAACAGCAATTGCAGCAACTCTTGCTCCATTGCCCATCTTGAGGTCCTTCTTGCCTCTAGCTAATTTTTTAGGTCTTGCCAGAACTTACAATGAATTATATATATGATAAACACTTACAGTATCCAATACCTATGTGTTATCATAAAAATCTAACAAGTGGAGACTAATCATGAATATACATAAAGCTTTTCCAAGCTTCTGTCTCGTCTTCTCTGCAATGTAGTCCTTACAGTTCCTCTTCTAATGTCCGCCTTGGCCACAGTGGAAGCATTGCATTTATCCTTTTTCAGGTATTATTGGCAACTTTTGCCTTACCTAGTCTTTCTTTGCCCTTGCCCTTCTTAAGGGTCTTGTTGGCCTTCCTTTTCTTTTTGGTTTCGCTAATGTTGAGAACTGGTTTCTCCTTCTTGATGGCACTCTCAGCTTCCCTCAATATATTGAGAAGCTCAGGGAGAGTCACCTCAATATTAAAGTTAATAATGAACTGTGAAAATGAATCCGGTAGGGACTAAAGTATAATATCAACACACAGGTTATCCTCTGGGACTACTATATACTTCACAAAGCGAGCGATCTCATTCTTGTTTATCCTTTCCTCCAACGTAGGCACAATCATGTTAAGGATATATACGATTTTATCTTATGCTAGAACAATTCTCAAAATACGGAGCTTTTAGACCAATGAGACAGTTGACATCAAGTATGTCATGTAGGGGTTTTACAACCGACAAGCAAGATATAGCATAAATTAAATAACATATAGATTTTACAAAAAATACTAATTAAGATATGAACTTCTATCTTAATATACTCCCACTATTTTTCTAGCGAATCACGTGACACCTTCGACATGTGAGACAAAGGTTTTCGGCAGACTCCTAGTGGGGATCGGGATCCAATTGGCGTCTTAGAACAATCTTGAAGGACTTGACCAATTACACTAAGCCTAAAAGGTAGGCAACTCTTACTAGTCACAACTCCTTGTGATTCCCGTTACGTTCGGCCTCCGAATCATCCTGGTCTCAAGGGACTCGACCGACCATGATATTCAGTTAAGTCATCACCATCATTACAAGATGAGTTTGATTTGATAATATGCCATTGAGGGACTCGACCAAGCATACCATGTTCTCAGGTCACTGATGACATCTCTATGTCGTAGGCAAGAACTCGATTACATAGATAAATGAGCCTCGAGGGACTCGACCAACTTAACCTATGTCGTGATTCAATTTCTTCCTATAACGATGGAAGGCTACATGGGTCAATCTTATTGCCTCATGCTTATCGACTTAATATTTTCGTAGGAGGGGTTTTTATTTCGTATCGGTCTCCTAATATGTTGTGTCACATACATACATATTTAATATATATCTACATCGCATGCAAATATATATATACGTATATCTAATAGGTGTATAACACATCACATATGCAAGCCACATCGGATGATCATGAGCCGTCACCTAATATGATTAAGCCCAAACCAATGAGCCTAATTACTCACAATAGGATCTATGTGTGCATTGGCGCATCTCCATGCTCTGTGATTGTTGATTTCGTCATCATCGGTTCCGTCAGATCATCACATCACCATGCGTCATGATCTCCAGCCACGGCATCGTGGGTTCTGCTGTAACCTTTACGCTCCCCACGCGCCTCTCCATGTAATTACAAATAATCACAAGTATGCAGGCTCGACAATAAAGGAGAAAAATAGAGGCTCACAGGCCCCAATAATAATAATAATCACAATTACACACATCACAACACATGACTTATGATTATCCATCCACATTATACATCACATGTACATCACATCATATGTAGGATTACAATATATAATAATTAATTAAATTATTTAATTAATTATTTTTTTTAGAAATCAGGATATCTTAGAATTTCTAAATTTATCAAGGGTATTTTTATAATCTGGATGAGAGGACAGTCCTCAAAATTTCTAAAATTGTTGAGAGCATTTTAAGAATTATGTACATGAGGATAGTCCTCAAAATTTTTAAAATTCAGAGGGGCAGGATCATCCTTTTAATAAAAGGATGCCCTAGCCCTCTCTTTGCCCCCTTTCCTCTGCCGCTACCCCTGCGCAAGTGGCGGTTGCCCTTTGCGGCTAGCAGCCGCCCTACCAAGGGGGTAGCTACCCCTGTAGCCGGCACCTCCATGGGTGCCGCCCCTGATAGGAACTGCCCCTGCTGGAGGTCGCCCTTGTGGGCGGTGCCTCTTCCCGCAGGTTGCCTTCCTGCTGGCGCCGAACCCGTAGTCAGCCGCCCCTTGCGAGTTGGCCGCGGGTGGCCATTTGCGACAGCGGCGCCTATGGCATGGTCGCCGCCTGGCTACTACCCTTGTGGGCGGCCTCCCACGGCCACCACCACCCTTGGGCGGTCGTCTAGCTGCGGGTGTCGCCCCTTGGTGACCCTATCGCAGCCCCTTTGTAGGGGCCTTGGCCACACCGCCCGCCGCAGGCCATGGTGGCCGCCTGAGGGGGCCTGGTTATGGCTAGCCACCTCTGCATGCAGACAACATGCGTGTGGTCGCCCTTCCCCCGCAAGCAGCACCTACTTTCACCGCCAATCGCTGCAACAAGTCCGTAGAATAGTTCTACGTGATTCAATCTCATCACATGCAGTTTAAAATTAATCTTTCACACGAAAACCTTGGCTCTAATACCACTGTTGGGAAACCTCAGTGGGTGTATCACATGCGCAACGAAAATCAAAACAAAAATTGATTTCCCACACAGATCAAATCATCATGCAAAAGAATAGGGTCGCGAGAAAAATCATAAAAATTGAAAAAATCACGATGTGTGAGAGATTGATTTTACCTAGGGAGATCATATATCCCTGTATTCCAGATCTGGATAGAGAAGATGAAGGAGGTCAAGCGTCCTTCTCTTTAGCGGTATCCACATGATGGATCTCTGCAGCGAAACTCCTCTAATTTGATCTTTCAACTCTTGCTCAGAGGGAGGGAGGAGAATAGGAGGTGGTGGCTAAAGCTGTAGACTCTCAACCATGAGTCTCCCCTCCTATTTATAGAGAGCCACAAAAAAACCCTATGGCTCCTTCCTTAGTGGGTATTGGATCTCCATGCAATTACCCACTAACTTTGCATTATTGGATCTATATCCAATAATCTCCTTAGGCCTCTAATTGGGCCTTAAGTAAGGAGACTATCAGTATAGAATCTCATCTAATGAGAATAGGGACTAATTAGATCTCCATCTAATCCTCTATTTGTTTAAGCATCTACCATATGTGTGTGACCCTCTAGGTCCGATACCGAGTTGGCCGTGAGTCACTCCCATCAGAACTCCTTCTGATATAGTAAATTATTATCCCCATAATAATTCACTCGATTCATCGACTATAGACGTACTAGGCCACTACGCTATAGTCCCTAGATGGTACAAGGGAGATTTAAATCCATCGGATCTGTCTGTCTATAGTTACCGTGTATTTATAATCCCTTATCCAAATAATATCTCAGAGACCGTATATTGAATATAGTACTATCAGGTCACATACGAAATCAGTTTGTCTTGCTTTAATCGGATTATACCAGAAAACTCCTCTCTCAATCTGAATGACTCTGGCTAGGGATTTGTCTGAGCAAGCACATATGGGATATTCCTCTCGTGATATCGAGAGTAGATGATCCTCTATTGATACTCAATTGCCTTCGTAAGATTGGCTACTAATCTCGATAACTAGTTATACCAGATCTGAAACTTTTCAAACCTGTAAGTCTGACGTCAAAGAAAGGAGTACTCATACAAGGCATGCTTGGTGTCTCAAGTCTAAGAACTAGATATACAACTGGGACTATGAAATCATTGTCTGACATTAGGTATCATTAACCATACAACATTTCATAAGCAGATCAATCAGTGAACTCATTCTCCAATGAGCACTTTTATTATATCCTTAGTGTCTCCACACAAGTGGCTATGAGACCAACCATCTCCATCATATGGATGGGTATATAGTAGAATGGTCTGTCCGGTTATCTCGATGTCCCTCTCGAGTAACCTATGATTGGGATTATTTAGGATCTGTGTTTAAAGGTGAATCGATCTTATTATCATGATTTCATCACGATCCAATTCTCATTGCATAGAACCAAGGACATCACAATATATATGCTACATATAATATAATGTGAGAATATATCAATATTAATCATAAGCAAAAAGATTACGTATTGTGTCATACGTGCAATCACCACATGATTAGCTTGTAGGGCAATTGTAACTAGCAAAGATTAGTAGATTATGACCTAGTTACTCCTCTAGTATATCAGAGTGATGGGAGAGATGTGCAGGAAGATGATATAGAGCCTAATGTTGATCTACCTACAATACATGTTGAGTAGGAAGAAGATAGGGAGCAACTTCCCGTAGAACCTCAATTGAGAATATCTTTTAGACAGCATCAACCTTCCAAAAGATACTCTACAAATGGGTATGTGATGTTTAATGATGCAGGTGAACCAAAGAGGTACCCAGAAGTAGTTGAAAGTGAGAAAAAAAAGAGGTGGTTAGTTGCTGTGCAAGAAGAGTTGGATGCTTTACAAAAGAACTACACAAATAAATTGGTGCAACTACCAAAGGGAAGTAATGTCTTGAAGAACAAATGAATTTTCATATTGAAGACTCAAAAACATTATTCTCAACTAAGGTACAAAGCTAGATTAGTTATGAAAGACTATAGTCAAAATAAAGATATTGACTTTGAAGAGATTTTTTTCCTTGGTATTACAGTTCGATGTGAAAACAACTTTCTTTCATAGTGATTTGGAGAAAATTATGGAGCAACTAGAAAGCTTCAAAGTCAAAGGTAAAAAAAAAAAATTATCTACAAGTTGAGGAAGAGCTTGTATGGGCTGAAGCAAGCTCCAAACCAGTGGTATAAAAAATTTTATTCATTTATAATTGAAAATGGATATAAAAGAATGACTTTGTAAGGATTTTATTATTCGCTTATTTTATGTTGATGACATACTTATCCTTAGGAAAGATATATCTATAATTAATAGGTTGAAAAAGGAACTGAGTGAGTCATTTGGAACGAAGGACATAAGGCCAGCAAGACAAATACTTGACATGCATGTTGACAAAGACCTCATTGAAAGAAAAACAAGAGATGTACCGATGATTGGTCGGTATGACTTCACATTGAGGAGTCATGAGACAACTTCCCTTATGAGCTGAAGGGAAAGGTTGTTGGGCATATAGCCATTGTTCAACCTATAATGAGCTTTTATAATGGGTTTTAATAAAGCTCACAAGTCTTAACTTTTTTTCTTTTAACTTAATCATAACTCTTTTAACTAAGACTTTTGGTGAGTAGGGCTAAAAAAAGAGGAGAACGACGATTATGAATATGATTAAAAAAAGAAGAAGCATTCTCACCTCAAGTTAGATCAATTTTGTAATAAATACCTATTGTGATCACTTGAGAATATTTTAGATATTATGCATAGTGATTAAAAAAAGAAAAAACATTCTCACCTGAAGTTAGATCAATTTTGTAATAAATACTTATTGTGATCACTTGAGAATATTTTAGATATTATGCATACTGATATAATTCTTGTATTCGTTTCATTTTTTTATAATTATTGTTTTAATTTTAGATTAAAAAACTCCGAGATTTATACATTAATTATATTTATGATATTTTTTTTACTTATCTCATAATTTTTACTCTCACATATTAAAATTTTTCACATAAATTTTGATTATAATTTCTGTTTAATTCTCTTACGTATTACAATATGTTAGTATTTATTCATATAATTTTTTTTTTTATCCCACACCTAGTGTTATTAAAATAGATGGAAAATCAATCATTAGACGATAAACAGAGTAACAACAGACTGATCCGAAGCTTGAAAATGTATAGATAATACAACCACTCGTTTGGTTACAGGAGCCGCAATAATTCATTATATCCTTCTTATGTAATTCCATCACAGCATCTTTCAGGCTTCTGCATTAACTGCAACATGGGAAATCATGTGACCATGTAGAACAAAAGTATTGAAAACACCACTTCAAAAAAGCATGTCTGATGAAATCATGAATATTATTTTTTCCAGAACAAAGACATCTTAGTTCTGTTCTTACAACTTCTCAAATGAGTGCAAGAATATAAGCTTACCTATGAAGCTCATCTTCAAATGCTCGCAGACTCAGGGAAGTCGGAGGACTCGGTTTACAGCCACGTCCAGAGAATCCACGTTCTTCCTTAGTATCTTTCTTCCACATGTATTAAGAAACCAATTAAAGATATGAACAGATACACAAATGCACGTACACACGAGAAAAAGGCTTCATTCTCAATTATTTATGCCTAATTATTTTGGATTCGTGAACTGATTCAACCACCTGCAAGTCAGATTCTCGTCTGGTGTGTCGTCACCAAGTATGAGAAGTACTTCAAGTGAACCTAAGTATAGGCAACCCTTTAAATTACAAACTCAAAAAAATACATGGCATGAAATATGTACATATCTTTTGTTTAATTTTCCAGGGAACATTTGAGTTGTTTCTGAAACCATGATAAGTACAAAAACTTTACTTTTGGTGAAACAAAAACTTGGAACCTGTGACCATAAGGCTCATCGTTTAGACATTCTGAGCCTCTTATTTAGCAAGCAACTTGAATCAGATTGTCATCAAGGAGACAGAATTCTAGTATTAAAATCCTAGAAAGTACGAAGACCATAGGATTGTTCATTATTTCTTTCTAAATCATCAAGCAACCTTACAGTCTATTTGAAGTTTAGTCAATCTGGAGTTGCTTAAATCTACATCTTTATAGCTGTACAGTTTATTTGCAAGATATCAAAACATTTGATCAGATTCTGGCATTTTATATGTACAAGCATCTCTATGTAATTGGATTTCACAAGTAAAATAAAGATCCAAACATCTTGAAATGATATTTACTGACCACTGATAGTCTGATTACAAGTCAAATAATTCTACTGCAATACAACAATCATCTAAATATTTAGTCATTCCGGTGGCAACTTATAGCATCACTCTTTTATCATACTAATCATTTTAAATAGAATAAATATAACTTGACTTCTTGATAAATAATTTTCAACAGTAATTTTAAAGCTATGATTACCGTAACTAATATAGATAGTTGGGAATCCATTCTCTGATCTCATATCCATAACCTGTTTTCGGTAAGACCGAATGATCACATGGTAAGTCTGAAGGCACATACCATAAAACATTAACCCAGCACCTTATAATTCAACTTTACTAATAGAAAATGAAAACATCAGCTTTCTACAATGTCAGAATTTGATTAAAAGATTGTTTTCTGGAATATGAACTGAGAAGAGAACTAAAAGGATACAACTGCATAGCCAGACTTTCCAAGCTTTTCATTTCCTCGTTCAATCTGCAGAAATCAACACAGCACCTTACCAAGCAATTTTGACATAGTAAAAAAGACTAACTAATTGAAAGGAAGTTTCCTCTTATCGGATTGAAACCCATGTTGTTGGACAGAAGATAAACTGGTAGAACGAAAATGTTTTATCTCCTTAACTTTTGAGGAGAAAATATGTTTAGTCCGTATTTTAGAACAAAAAAGCCCAAATAAAAGAAAACAAAAAAAGAAAGCACATATTTAAAATTGACAGAGCTCTAGTTAGAGAAAAGTGCAGATTGTCTGTTGAACACACAGAAATAGGACCTTAGCAGAAAGATCTCAAATCATATTATCAAAAGAGTAAAGCATCCTAATCTAGTCACTCAATCAAGCATTACCTAGGAAGACACTCTTGCAACCATCAATTAAGTATTGAACATTATGGCTGCATTGCATAGTGCATACATGCATCTACATATATATATGGCATATATACACATAGGTCGCTGGATTACCCAATCAAATCCTACCTGGATTGTGATCATCCAGTTTCAACCCTGAGTCTGCCCATTTCTGGCCAATCCAAGACTGCTCAGGGAACACAAAGAATGTTGTACCCTTTCTTTTAAAGATAAAAAAGAAAAACCAAAAGAAGTGGATAAAGAAGAAGAGGAGACAGTATGATTCCCACCACTCTTATCTGTGCTGATGCTGGAGGAAGTGGGATTGTGGGGGTGGCATAGTATGGGGGATCTTAACCAACCACAATTAGCAAGCTTAATGCTGTGAGGTATTTATTCAAGGAAAAATAAAGTAATAATGTTACGGCAACCTCCTCTAGGCATCATATAATCTTAGTATCAGAGAAAATAAAGGAAAGGTCTTCGTCAACCATAATTCACAGTGATAGAGAGGTGGTGGAGCATCATTAAGAAGTGTAGCCATGGAGATGTTGCAAATGTAATTTATCAATAGTCATAGCATGTTACTGAAGCTATAAAATATCATAGCATCCAATAATTTTTTCCTTTTAAGACGACTTCAGTTCTGGTAAATTTATACACAACTGATACGGGAAGAACTGAGAACATATACTTTGAGTGGACGGCCTAAAAGCAAAGACTTTCGTAACACACAAACCCTGTTCAATTAGGATTCTAAGAGAATCAATTAGCTGCAACCTTATCTGAAAGGAATAACAAAAATAACAACAAAATTTAGCAAATCAAATTAAAAAAAAGGAGTTTTAGATATATCAGAAAAAAGAGGGACAATGTTTTTGATAGATCTGGACTACTGATCAATTATGCAGAATCACAGGAACAAGAAAACATCAGTCAGATGCAATTGAAGACAGCCTACGGCTGCAGACCAGAGAACTTATCATTAGACAATCATTGTGGTCATATGTTATAGTAGCAGTGTTTGCCGTACCGCAGTGTTCCACCCAGTATGGGTGGTACATACCAATCCGACCAAGGATTGGTACACAGACTAACCTATACTGGACGGTATATATGACCCTGTATCGAGCGATACGGGGTCTGAAACGATCAGTAATGGTCGAAATTCAACCATTACCGATCAAAAACTGTGATTGTCTTGCCAACTGTTTGAACCATAGGAAACGGCTTTAAGCCCTTTCCTACCCGATTCGGAGTATTAAACGGTCAATAACTAGCGAAATCCAATCATTACCGACCAAAGAGCTTACCGACCAAAGAGCTGAGATTGTCTTGTTGACCATTTGAACCATGGGAAAGGGCTTTTAAACCATTTCCTGCCCCCTCTTTCAACCCATTTCACTCTCTCGATCTCTTCAACTCTATCATACTCTTTTTCACTCACATCTCTCCCTCATTCTTACATTTTAACTTTTTTAAATTCAACAAAGCTGCAATTTGTGAAATGGATCAAATTTTGTGAGGCTAATTTAGAAGGACTAAGAGGAAGAACACTCTAATCAAGAGGTATATATTCTCTTTCTAGATTTTTATTGATTTATGAGATGATTAAGCCTATTCTGTGAGGCTAACGACTTAATAACGAAAGTAGAAATTCTAACATTCTCCATGCTTCGTACTAATACATGCCACAATCATCCTTGCCTTAGGAGCCGTCTCATACACGTGTGGTTCATGACGATCATACTACAACCATCATACCGTGTATCAGTATACTATGTCTTGGGATCAATTTGGGTCCGACAAACATATCAAATTGACATACAGATACATAGGATCGAGGATCGTAATCCATAGCCGGTAGAGTCCTATTTTTTTTTTTTTTTTTTGTGATAGAACCAGGTATATCTATCAATTAATTACTTAATTCATTTGAACCTTAAAGTTTAAATCATTTAAAAAATAATCTAACAATTCAAATTATTTCTTTGTAGATAATTCAATTTTAATGAAAAAACAATCCAGAATGTATCACAAAGCTACTTCTCAAAGCCCAAAATAATGTATGACTATTCTTTCCTAATTTAGATTATTTTGATAAAATTATACTAAAATTATATTTATTCCAACTTTAAAACCCTAATATAACTTTTTTTCTATTTTTTAAAAATTTCTGGAGCTATTTTCGATAATTAACCATATTGTCGGTATGCCCCACCATACTGACATAGAATACGTCGATACACTTTGGTATGTACGATACTGATGGTTGGTTGATACACCGGTATAGACTGGTAAGGGGAACCTTATATAATATTATGTTTTTATTTAGATCTATAAAAAAAAATAACTCCTATAAGCTATTTAAGGGTTGGCCACTGGTTGCTAGGTTCTTTTCTATGTTATTGATGGTGTAGTTTGAAGTTTTTTAAAACTACTGGAGTTATGATTTTTCTTTCTCATGTACGCTTTGTGAGGTGGTGTTGTGAACTTGTGATGCAACTAAAACCACTTGGTGTGACTCTCAGCACCCATGAGCCTCTAGGTATCTTCTTCTCTCTTATAATCCACCTATTTGTTCTCCTTTACATTTCCCTATAGTTATTATTGCTAAATTATCAATCTTCCGGAACATTAGTCCTGTTTATACCCCCTTTCCTTACAAATTCATAATTTAAATAGAAATATCCAATAGATCCTTTGGATACTCTCATATTTATAGAAGCTATCCCTTCAAAAAGCCTTTCCTCTTCTTGTCCTGCATCAAAGAAGCAGATTATCAAATGACATTCTTAAATGCAGTGATATATGTAACTACATGTAATATGAGAACTCCTACCAAAATACACTAAAACCCAAATAATAATAATGGAAAATAAACATCATAAAGAGAAACTCTTGTTCCCAAAGATATGGAAGATATTGATAGAATCACCTGAAAATAAAACATATCAGTAAAAAACAATTGCATAACTGATAAATATATTGACAAAAAGACAAAGCATGCATCGTTATAGATATCAATCCAACGTTATACACAAACACTTTATGGAAACTATGGGATTAAAAAAAGGAAAAGAGACCGAGTTGATCAAAGGTCTCAAAAGTTTAATATAAAAAAAACAGGTCAAATCACTAACAAGACAGCACCTTAGGCACGAATTTATGTACCGATTTCCCTTTGTTGCGGCATCAAGAGCTGCAAAAGAATCAGCAAGAGTAAGAAATCCTTGGCTAAGTTCTTATTTATGGAGGAATTATATAATGGTTCTTGGTACAATCTGTAAGACAAAATAGTTACTTATATCTGGCATTACTAGTATTTCCACAAGTTTCTTTCCTAACACGAATGTTAATCTTAAAAGTATTCACAATTCATCTTTTAAGCAATTGTGAACATGACCAATGAGTCTAGTGAATCTCAGAAAAGAGACTAAAGCATGTTCCAACTACAATACCTTGAAAGATATTATGTGAATATCAGAAATAGAACATTTTGTTATAACTAACAATAACTAAAAAAAATTGCAAGAGAAAGCAAGTACAAGATAAAAATGAAGTCAAACTGACCACAGGGGTATAGGAGTCTGGCTAGTGACCAAACTCTTCCTATTCGGTATACATAAACACCGATATAAGACTGCTAAACAGGCCTTGGTACCACAGTTTGCTCCATCATGACCTTCATGTTGAGGGTTCAAAGTCAGGGTAGTCTTAATGCATATAGGTGGGGTTATGAATGGTGATCCTCCCTGGCTCTGAGATTGGTTGGAGCCCTGTGCAACAGACTATCACCTTTTTTAGACATGATACTGAAAATAATCTACAGACCTATCTGTCTTGCTACTTAACTCAGCCTAGACCTTTCAAGGCATTCTTAAATCATTTTGTGGTCAAATATCAGTGTTTTCTTGGCACCAGATCTTCATTGCATTATAAGGAAGATCATAGAAGACATAACAAAGTAGCACAGATGTGGGAAGCTTGTGATCAGAAAAAAAAAAGAGGGGCAAAAAATTTCTATCCTCTCACCACCATTTTTATATTCTTCCGAATTTCAGTTTTATTCAGATATCAAGCAAGTAGTACTAGAAGAATTTCATTAAATCACATGTCCCTGAACAGTTACCTTCCCCTTTATCATATCAAGTCAAGGCATTGGGAATCTTCCCTGAAATTAAGGGTTTGGTATGTGGTTTGCTTTTGCCTATACTAGGAAAATGGAATGAGTTCTGCACATGACAATCCTCCCAGCTCTTTTCAACATTATCATCCTTTTTCTGTCTAGTGTATACTAACAACTCATTTTTAAGCAGGTCTGACTTAATTGACTGATCTGGAAGCTATCATAGAATCTGTGTGGAATAATTTCACAAGCCAGAAAGGCATATATATTTATTCAAAAAGCCAACATAAGAGTAACCAGTCCACCATGTCAACCAGCCAAACCCTGTAACAAAGATCACCAATTATGTAACCTCTCCATCATTTTCACAAATTGGAGACAGTGCACATACCAAGTTTGTCATGGTGCTCGATAACTTGACCAGAAAGCAAACATGACCTTTACCTTCGAAATAGAATATAAAAATCTTCAATAACTATACAGTTAGATTCCTCAAATTACTAGATTGTCCACACTCTAAACCAAGGATTGACTTATCGGTCTGTACTGGTGTATCGACATTTTGTCGGTACTGGTACAGTACCATACCGGGTGGTACGCATAGTGCATACCGCCCGATATATTAAAAAATAATAAAATATTATATAATATTAAAATATTAAATATCTTTAAAAATAGGAAAAGTGGCGACGTCGCTTCGATCTTTCTCCTCGCGGGAGACGTTCTGTCTCCTCGACGGGAGAAAAATCGCCCAGGCAAGCAAAGAATACGGCGGCGGTCGGCGACTGCGGCCGCCGAGAAGTTCTTTCTTCTCCTCTTCTTCTTCTTCTTCTTCCCTTTTTCTTCGATCTCCGATCTCCCTCAATCAACCGTCAGTCCCCCTCAATCAGTCGTCGACGGTCGATTTCTCCCTCAATCGGCCGTCGATGGCCGAAATCGACTACCGACGGTCGATTTTTGATGGTACCGCCCGGTAGAGGGCAGTCCGCATACCGGTAAACTGATGGACCGGTATGTACCGCCCATACCGGGCGGTATGGCTCGAAATTTCAAACCTTGTTCTAAACATCCTGAATGGACCAGCCAATGGTTTGAAAAGGATCTCATCTCATTCATAGGCCTTGATCTACCAGGCCAGGAAACAAACACCATCTCTTCGTCACACGTAACACTTGTTTCAGCTGAATCAGAAGGTTGAAAATGACTCTAGGCTGGAGCATCTAAAGGCAAAGACTGACGTACTGGCTCCCTTTTACATCAGGAAAATATCTTGGGATCCAGAAATTTCAACAACTGTGTCCCGGGGGTTCTGATGGCAAGATAGCCGCAAGTTTGGCTGCTGTCTCACTGGTTCATAGGCATGAGATGGTAAAACTTCTGCAAATTCCATGCCAGTGTTAGGAGAGAAGGGCAACCAAGTTACAGGAATGAACTCTGCTGAAGGGATAATTTGACACCCTAAATTGAAGAAAAACACTCACTTTAACAAATACAATATCTAGTTGTAAAAGACGAAAATGGCATGCCAAGGTTCAGCTAGTGCAAAATGCAAACATCATCCAATTCCAACCAGAGAGATAATCAGCTCATATATTGCCCTCTCGGGTTCACTGAAAACAACATTCTATTGAGGTTTGTGGAAACTGAAGGGTACATTCTGTAGAGAACTTGCATTCCACTAATGTGATGATGTCATCCAGAGATTTCCACTAATATCGAGAGTTGACAATGTTATACCAACAAAACCTTTTGGCTCACCAGTGCATCATTCTTCAATATTTAGATGAATAACAAAGCCTTATAAGATTCACAATATACCCAAACCTATCACTAAGAGTAAGAGTGACTCAGAACAAAGTCTTAAAACTGACAACTCAATTATTAGGATGCATTGAAATTGACCATGCGGTGAAGTTACAATACTTTGGCCATGTAATAAAGTTGCAATCAGGAACCAAATATTTTTAAGTGACAATTTGAATTTCTATATAGTGCATTCAAACGTACCCAAATCATCTATGGAGAAAAATATTTATGTTTCCTGGCCTCTCCAGTCTGCTAGATATCCATATTGACCAATACAAACTAATATAATTGCACCAGTACAAGGCAACTGCCACAGGAAGATACCCTTTTTCGTTACCTAATCAGATCATTACATAAAATGAGCAAGAAGCTGATGATACCGACTCAAACTAGGCACATTTACAAAGTAATCATCCAAAAGATTCTTATAATAAGCTGGTTAAAGGACTAATACTTAATAAACAAAATTTAGAATGAACTGATTTGCATGCTAGGATTACCAGATTCTTGTAGGCGGCCAACTACATCATTGAAGCATTGCATGTTTTCAACTGAAGTGCTAGTGACCTGCAGATGGCACACACTGTTAGGGAGAAAAACTACCACTGAGTGAACCAACAAGTCTAGTAGGTTGATTAGGAAAGAACAAAATAACCAAACCTTATGGAACACCATAATCGTTTATCCTATCAATTGCTATAGAAGTGTAATGGAAATTGGATGACAGATTCAATAAATAGAACTCCTGTGCTACAATTTCAGGGGCACAAATGCCGTAAGGGAACGCTCAGATAAGCGTATGTGAATCGCTGTGCCCTAATTAATAGAAGTTCTTCATTACTTCTAGCAGGTAAGGTGAATCAACCACGCGAATTACATGGAAGCCCGATCAGAAGGGAAATATTAACATGGAACAGAATAAAGCTCGCTCAACATGAAAGACCCAAAACGTAAAACTAACAGCAAACAGCAAGACACAATATTCTTGATCGCGGAGGGTATTGAATCCAGGAAAAGGCTGATCGATCGAAAGAGGAAGCGAACGAGGGATGCGAGACCTCGGAGAGAGCGATGCGGAGAGAGGAGAAGAGGGAGGCGTAGCTCTCGGCGATGGCGACAGAATCCCTCTCCACCACTTGCAGCGCTCGGAGGATCTCGCCGGGTGACGTCGCCGCCGCCGTCGCCGCCGCCGTTGCCGAGATGCAGGTGTCGAAAGGGCTCTCGGTGGAGGAAGAGGAGGACGGAGTTGGTTCCTCTTGGCTCGTGGCGAAGGCGTCTGCTGCTGGTGCTTTTTCTGCTGCTGCAACATCTCCTTCCATCGCAACGGAGTCTGGTAAGGTAGGGAGAGACGCACATACAGCAGAAATGCAACGTTTTAAATGACTTACAATAAAGATAACGAAGTCAAATATTACTTACCAACTCAAGACATGATATCTACATCTAAAGAGAAGCACGACATTATTATATAATTCATTAGTACCTAAAGGATGCATTAATCCTATATATTTTGATTTGGTATCTAGCAATAGATGATGATGGTGTTGTAACACCCACGACCCAATGAGTCGAGGATGATATAATTGTTAAATTTTAGATTTTGATGATAAAATCAATTGATAGATTTATGATCTAATCTTTGTGTTGAAGATAAGCGATATAGGATTAACTACGATCGAAAAAAGGGTAAAACAATTAAGGAATAATCCGTCATTGGACCGAAGCGAAGATCAAGCATCGGAATGGAAGAATCGGGGGTATGTTGAGGCTTCGGATGATGTGGTGGGAGCTTGCCGGGAGTTCATCGATAGGTTGTCTAGAGCTCGCCAGAGTTCACCAGAGATTATCGAGATTTCGCCGAAAGGATGCTGGGAGTTCGTTAAAAGATCGATTGACGTGTCGGACAACCAATAGTAGTGTAATTGTGTTTGTCTTTAAAGTGTCATAGTTATCATCTTGATTAGAGTTAGTTTTACTAACTCAATTAGGGGCCAATCAAATCCACTTTGGGTTTGATTTTAGCTCATAATAAAGCTTATTTTATTGACCTAGAACGAGGTCAACAAAAGGTATAGCTCAAGTACAAAAGAGTACTTTTCAGTACTTGAGCTGAATTTGCCTAAGTCGTGTGATACCCTTGTGGCTAACCCAAAGACTTAGCTGGAATTGTCTAAGTCATGAAGCAACATTACACAACATTTCAGATTTCGCTGGGATTGCTTGAGTCATGAAACGCCCAAGCGTTATTCTTTCGTAAAGGGTTAGCCCACTTACAACTTTGTATTAGTCTCGAAGGACCTGCAAAAGAGAAGTTGATTAGCTTGAAAACGAACGACAAACAAGTCCCGACATCTTACAAAGAGGGAAGCTTTACAAGCAATTCATCGAACAGCATGAGTGCAATAGTGAAAAGAGAGAATGAGAACGAAACAGGACTTTAGAGGGTTGGACGGTTCTTAATGTGTCGGACGCAAGACAAGTTCAACTTTTCATGAATGCTCACGCTTGACATATAACTAAAATCCCATACAGCCCTATGCCACCTAAGGGTTCCAAGGTGCTGAGATAGTTGACATTTTTCGTCGCTTAGAGTAATCGCCACAACACATGAAAATGCTCCAAAAATGGAGCTATTTTGGATAGTTTTAGCTCTGCACAGTGAGCGATTGTTTTATAGTATTATAGACTAATTTTGTTCATATTTCTTAAGTAAAATTATATTATATCAAGGTAAAATAGATTGTCAAATATTTATATAAATAAATAAAAATAACGAATGATTTGCTGAGCAAAAATATTATGATTGAGCGATGACCGTTTATGACAACTTGCAATGCTCGAAAGATCTCGTCGGGTGATGTCGTTGTCACCGTCGCCACTGCCGAGATGCAGGTGCCGAAAGAGTTCTTGGTGGAGGCAGAGGAGGATGTAGTTGGTTCCTCTGGGCTCGTGGCAGAGGCGTATGTTGCCGGTGGTTTTTCTGCTGCTACAACATCTCCTTCCATCGCAACGAAGTCTGGTAAGATAGGGAGAGACGCACAGACAGGAGAAATGCAACATTTTAAATGAGTATTACACTAAAGATAATAAAGTCAAATATTACTTACCAACTCAAGACATATGATATCTACGTCGATGAGAAGCACGACATTATTATATAATCCATTAGTACCTAAAGGATGCATTAATCCTAGATATTTTGATTTGGTATCTATCAATAGCTGATGATGGTGTTGTAACACCCACAACCCAATGAGCCGAGGATGATACAACTGTTGAATCTTAGATTTTGCTGGGAGGAGTTCATTGGAGGTTTGCCAGGAGTTCATTGGAGGTTTGCCAGGAGTTCACTGACAGGTTGTTGGGAGCTCGCCAGGAGTTCATCGAAGGTTGCTGAGAGTTCATCAGAAGGATGTTGAGAGTTCACCGGGAGTTCGCTGAAAATCGATTGACGTGTCATACAATGAAGAGTAGTGTAATTGTGTTTGTATTTAAAGTATCGTAGTTAGTATCTTGATTAGAGTTAGTTTTACTAACTCAATTAGGGGTCAACTAGATCCACTTTAAGTTTGATTTGAGCTCATGATAGAGCTCATTTCATTGATTTGGTACGAGATCAACAAAAAGTATAGCTCATGTACGAAACAATACCTTTCAGTACTGTTTTTGAGATTTAGGCAGTGGTAGTAACGTTCAAGCGATGGTGGTACCGCCCAGGCAATGGTAGTACCATCGTCGCCCACAAATTTGGGGCACTTTCGGCGATAGTATCATCGATACCGATAATATTACCGCCCATACCCAAATTTTTTGAAAAGGCTTAAATTTTAGCTCCAAATTTTGAAGCCAAATTAGGGTCTATAAATACCCTAAGTTTTCTTGCTTGAGAAAGCAAGAAAGAGCAAGAAAAAGGAAAGAAAAGAGAAAAAAGAAAGAAAAAATTTATGGTGAATTTGTGAGAGTTTCCTCTCTATTATGTAAGAGTGGATTATAGTTAAGGGAAGGGCTGCAATTGAGTTATAAAGGTTGATCTCCTGAGAAAAGGAAAATATAAAAGTTGATCTCCTGAGCCTGAGAAAAGGAGAGTGTAAAGGTTGTTCTCTTGAGCTTATAAAAAAGAGAAAGGTGTATAAGGGGTAGTTGATCTTTGTCCTTGAAAGAAGATTATTAGTGAACATCGATGGGCGACAAAGGACTCAGGAATGAACGTAGATCAGTTTGATCGAACCACTATAGAAACACTATGAGCATCTCTATCGTCTTACTTTAATTTTGCTCTTGAACTTAGTTGTTATTAATTAGTTCTAAGACAAACGCGAGCTTCTCCTTTTGGTTTCGTTTTTAAAATTGCTCTCTAACTTATTTGCTCTTAATGAGTTCCAACAAAAACGCATTTGATTTCGATTTTACTTCAAGCAAAATTTTTTGAATCAATTTTTTTATCACTTGCACTAATTCACCCCCATCTCTTAATGCCAACTCGATCCTAACAGTTGGTATTAGAGCTATATTCACTTAATTGGATTAACACCTAAGTGAGTATAATGATTTTCTCTAGCATTAATGAGGGATACTCTATTACATGTCCTATGTTCAATGGGAAGGACTACATCTACTGAAAAACTAAAATGAGGGTTTTTTTGATTTATATAGATTTTAAATTTTTGAATATTATTGAAAATGGATTTTAGAAGTCTTCCAATCCTATAAATGATTAGAATGATTATGAAAGAAAAATATTTTCTTTAAATGCCAAAATTATGACTGCTTTATTTTATGCTTTGGACAAAAACGAATTTAATCGAGTTTCTACGTGTGATTCTGCTTTTGATATATGGCACAAATTAGAAGTCACACACGAAGACACAAGTAAATTAAATGAATAAAAAATAAATAAAATAACTTATAAAGATGAACATGAGTACAACCTTCCAAAGAATAGGAAGGACATTGAACTGTGAAAAAAAGAAGAACACCTTTCAAAGAACTAAAAAGACATTGAATTCAGAACAAAAGAAGACTTCTCTAGTGAAAGCTTGAGCGATGAGGACAATGACATTAAACTTATGACAAAAGCCTAAAAAATTCATGAAGAGAAACAAAACAAAACAAAACAAGATATTAAGAATAAAAATAAATTAAAAAAGGATACAACCACTTGTTATGAATGTAAGAAGCTGGGGCACTCTAAAGATAAAGAGCACAACCAAGAAGAAGTGACAAACTACACTGTTAGGACCCTAGTTGAGTCGGATCCTAGTCGATTGAGTCAAATTCTTAGATTGGGCCTTGTTGACTAACCTAGACCTGACATTAGGTCGGCTAAGAGGAGATTTCAGTTCATCATAATAAATCAGCCCAAATCCTAGTAGAGTTAGGATTCGGTTGAATTGGAGTCGAGTTAATAGTCGGAGTTGGAATCAGGTCAGAGTCAACTAAATCATAATTGTAATCAATCCTAATTGGCCATGCACCTTGGTTAGGGAAGTCAGCTAGGGTTAATTTCCTTCTAGGGTTAGGACTCTTCCAGAGTTAGGACTCTTCTAGTAGAGTTTCACTTAAAGAGTTAGAGTTTTATTTCTAATAGGACTCTTATTAAGAGTCCTAGTTTAGTGCGTCTCTTCGTGAGTCCTATAAAAAACATGTAAACTTTTTCTTTCTTATCATGAATAAAATCAAACTTTCTTCAACCATTATGTCGAATACATTGGAGGAAGAAACCTCTATAGAGTTCTAGGAGGTCGATCCCTTATAGAGATCAAACCCCAAGCTTAGAATTCATAAGAGTTCTAACACTTGGTATTAGAGCAATATTCCTTGGTGCTTCACTGCCCTTCCACAGTCGCTCATCATCCTCATCTAGCTGCCCAAGCAATTTTCACAATTGCTAAGATTATCATCAACTCTGCCGTCAACACCACTGCCATAGATCACCCCTTTAATCTCCACAAGAATTGCATCATGTTCTAGTAATCTATCTTATTGCTGCTGTAATTTAGTTATCCTAATTTTAAATCCCAAAAAGTGTTTCCCTATTATACTGCATAAACTTGTCATTGTAAAGTATTCATCTTTACGACGAAAGTTACGTGACATATTTCAACCACATACTATTGTCCTATCTTTGAACTTGCTACCATTATTATGCTGTCATATCTTCTATATGTTTTCTTATGATAGCTTTGATACTTCTTATTAGTGGATTTTCTTTGGGTTCCATAAAAAAATCTTGATACAAACCGTTGAACTTTTACATCCAAACTATTGAAATTTTAGACATAAAAATCTCCTGCAGTACCTTCTCATACTTCTTGATCTTGTCAAATTTATTGCTGCCATATTCTCCCACAAATTTTTTGATGGCATTATCTTTTCCTTACTAGTGGATTCCCATTGAGTTCTACTCGAATCCTTGTTATGAATTGCTAGAAATTTTACGTCTATACTACTGAAATCTTCGACATAAAATTTTAATGCTGCATCTTTTTGGTGTTTCTTGTTGCATATGCAATCGATCTCTACCAAATATGTTGCTGCCACTACTCTTATCTATCTTGCTGCCATCCTCATGGGTTTTTTTGCTATAATAATACTCTAAAACATCACTGGAATTTTCATCGTCAAATTGTTGAAATTTTTGATGAAAAATTCTGTCGTTATATCTTTTGTCATTCTTCATCTCATACACCACCAAATCCTATCAAATCTATTACTGCCACCCACATCACCCTTAAGCCACCCTTTTAACTCTAAGATACAACCATCGTAGCTCACTTTTAATCTCTACAGTCGAATCAAATAGTAGCACAAACTGTAGCCTACCGCAATCTCTATCCATCACCCTTTCGGCCACCAATCCTTACCAAACCGGTTGCTGCCACCCACAGCCATCTTTCTTTCCTTAAACTACCACCATCAAACCTCCCTTATAACCTCTGCAATAGCCCCGAATAACAACATCAACAGAATCTTCTCTTGATGAAAAATTCTGCTGTAATACCCTTATGACTGTTTACTGCATCCATACCTGATCCTTATCGAACTGATTACTGACATCCACAACAACTTTAAGCTACCCCTCTAACTCTAAACCTCTATCACCAAACCCTCCTTATGGTCCCTATAATAGCTCTAAACTATAACCCTAACAACAATAAAAAATGGCAACCTATTAGCCCCAAACTACATCCATATACCCTTGATCCACTATCTCTTTCGGCCACCAATCTACCCAACCAGTTCGTACCATAGACCCAATAGTGAAAGAAGGATTTTGACACCACAAATCTAGGGTCTTATGCCATGGCATCAGTAGATCTGATCGATGCCAAGTTGGAGGCTTTTAAATCGCGTATGGAGGATAAATTATGCACCTTATCCTCAGAATTCAAAATTGGCTGATCTCCATGTTCGATAAAATCACAGCAAGGTGAAAGTTCATATCATAAAGAGAGGCCTCCCAAGAAGGAAGAACAAGTCACTGATTTGATGTAGCCACGCATGAGAGTGGACTTCCCTTGATGGGAAATAGTAGACCCGATGGGATGGCTTCCACGCGTAGAATACTACTTCTGCTATCACTAAACACCGGAGGCTTCCATGGTGGACATCAATATCATCCACCTCAAGAGAGATGCAATACAATAGTACAATTGGCTTGAGCACACCCAAGGAGTCCCGACGTGGAGGCATTTCAAGAGTGGGCTGCTGATCCACTTTGGACCGTCCGAATACGAGAACATTGATGGTTAACTCATGAAGATCCAACAAACATCCACAATCCAAGAATATCAAACCAAGTTTGAGAGATTATCTAACTAAGCATATTATTAGTCTAAGAAGCAATTGTTAGGGATGTTCATCGAAGGGTTAAAGCCAAAAATTTGAGAAGAAGTTAAAGCA
Source organism: Ensete glaucum (assembly GCA_021527575.1). Taxonomy (NCBI): domain Eukaryota; kingdom Viridiplantae; phylum Streptophyta; class Magnoliopsida; order Zingiberales; family Musaceae; genus Ensete; species Ensete glaucum. Next base: position 18,005,986 of record CM038559.1, read on the forward strand.
CATCAACCCTACATGATGACAATGATGATCTCCTTCGCACGACTTCAAAAAGAGTGACTTAATCAAGATGTTCAGAGGATAAGAACCACACCATGACTAGCATATACAAACCTCCATCCACTTCCAGCCGACCTCCTCAGCCAAAGAAACTTATGAGAGAATAGCTTCATAATAGATCTGCGAAGGGATTGTGTTGGCATTGCAACAAGCCATGAAGCCACGACCATCAATATAAGAAGGGATGACTTCTCCTAATTGAACCCATTGATGAATTTGAACAGGAAGAGGAGGATCTTGAGCAAAAGGAGAACATGGAGGAAGAACTACAGTTGACCAATTGTATGGTTTATGCTCTTGTCAGCTACGTGAACCCGCAAATGACGAAGATTGGAGGTTTCCTAAAGCAACAGCCTATCATCGTTCTTGTAGATACCGGTAGTAATAATAATTTCATGGACAGTAATGATGCTACCCGAATGACGCTTTAGATTGAGGGTTGCAGCTGGTTCGATGTAAAGGTGGCTGATGGTCGCATCTTGGAGTGCGACCGAAAGTGCTTGTGGGTGAGATTGGTGCTACAGGGACAAGAAATTATTACTGACTCCTTCCTCCTCCCACTTGATGATTATAAAGTCCTACTTGACATTGAATGGCTAACTATGTGATGTTTTTTTAAAAAAATTTAAAATTAATTATGAAATTTTTCAGCAAAGGAAAATAAGTGATCCTGCATGGGAAACATGAGAGCGACGTAATAACGATTTCAACACAGTGTATAGAGAAAGTCCTACAGAGAATGCACAGTGGCTTCTTAATACAACTTCAACAGCTACAAATGAAGAAGCTATGAAGATTAAAGATCTAAACCTCTCTTTATTGCTTGTTAAATTTTCGGATGCGTTTGCTGAACCGACAAAACTGCCCCCTACCCGACCGCATGACCACCACAAGTTCGTGGGGATGATGGCAAGATCAGTGCTCCCCTCATAATATTGCTGAAAAAAGATGTCTTCCTCTGGTCGGATAAAGCTACAACAGCCTTTGATGCCTTCATGGTTGTGATTCCATCTACACTAGTGCTAGCCTTACCCGACTCCGACAAAATATTTATGATCAATCTGAGGCATCAGAAGTCAGAATTGGTGTTGTCCTCATGCAAGATGGCTAACTCCTAGCCTACATCAGCAAAACCCTCTCTCCATATCACCTAAAGCCATCAATCTATAATGAGGAAATGCTGACCATTGCTAAATTTACGGCTTGGCATAATGCAGGTCAATGACACAAAGGAGAGATGAAAATAAGGTCTAAAAAATTACAGCTTCTACTCACTCCAAACTCAGATCGGGCTCACATTACCATGGACAAAGGGCAGCCACCATCTTAAAGGAAAGCATGACTACCATTAAAGAACAATCACATGCTAGTCCATGTAAGAAAGAAACAACCACTCAATAAACACCAAAGTAGAAGGAAGTTTGCTATTGAAGATTGAGTATTCCTTCATCCTCAGCCATACTAGTAGAAATCTATGGAGTCTCGAGCCTCAAGGAAGTGATCTCCCTATTTCTTTGGACCCTACAAAATTGGAGATCACATTGGAGCCGTGACTTGTGGATAAGATCTATGCACCAATTCAAAAATATAACTGATCCTCCAAGTATCTCACCGCTAATGGAAGTTTAGAGAGGATGACTCAACAAAGATCCACCCACCTGACATTTCGGTTGATAAGGAGGCCCAAGTTCAGTTGATGATCGCATGGGATCGTGAGATCACGACACATCACCGTCGAGACACTACTGCTGATAAAAAGATACGAGACAATGCTAGACCATATGATCATGATACATCCACTATAGGGGCCATAAGGAAGCCTCACGAAGAGTTACATATCAGGACTCAGAGTTATGAAGTATCAACCTTGAGGACAAGGCTGATTTGAAGAGTGCGGGCCTTTTAGGACTCTAGCTGAGTTGGATCCTAGTCGAGTCCTTAGATTGGGCCTTGTTGGCAAACCTAGACCTAACATTAGGTCACTAGGAGGATATTTGATTCTATTGTAATAAATCAGCCCAAATTCTAGTAGAGTTTGGATTCGACTGAACTGGAGTCAGGTTAGGAGTCAAAGTTGGATTTGGGTCAGAGTCAACTGAGTCATAATTGTAATAAACCCTAATTGGCTGCCACCTTGGTTGGGGAAGTCGGCTAGGGTTGAGTTCCTTATAGGGTTGGGACTTTTCTAAAGTTATGACTCTTCTAATAGAGTTTCAATTAAAGTTGGAGTTGGAGTTAGAGTTTTATTTCTAATAGGCCTCTTATTAGGAGTCCTCGTTTAGAGGGTCTCTTCATGAGCCCTATAAAAGGCATGTAAACTTCTCCTTTCTTATCATAAATAAGATCAATCTTTCTTCAGTCATTATATTGAAAACCTTAGAAGAGGGAATCCCTACAGAGTTTCAGGAGGTCGATCCCCTATAGAGATAAAACATCAAGCTTAGAATCACAAGGATTCTAACATACACACTTATGACTATCAATGACGAGGTAATTGACTCACTCGAACCCTCTTTTATATTTGATGAGTTGCTCAATGCTTTTCTCGAATTATTCGATGAGTTTAAAAAGATTAGCAAAATTTAAAAATCATTGAAAAAAATCATGCATTACTTATTAGTAAAGTTTCATGCATGAAACATCAACATCATGCATTTCTTGTTCTAAATGTGAGACGCTAAATGCAATTAAAAAGAAAAATATCATACTACAATAACCATGAGAAAAGTTTAAAATATACAACAAATCTCTAAATATGATCCTTACCAATAAGGGTTATATTCATAGAAAGAAAGGTATTAAGCTTTATAGGTAATACTCAACAAAAGCCAACTATCTTAATTAAAAGACTTACATTATATTCTTCACCCGAAAATAAATATAATTTTTGTGATAGACTTGGACATTTTGCCTATATATGCTCGTTTAGAAGATATAGTCTACACAAGTTGGTTTAGGTTCCTTAAGGAACCATAAACAACCAAATGTCATTAGTAAAATTAGGAAGAGCCTTTCTTGAGAGACACAAAGTCAAATGGGTACCTAAATCAAAACTCCCTTCATTGTAGTTATGTCTCTAAATGAAGGCTAGAAGCACAAAATTTATATCATGATAGTAGATGCTCAAGACACATGACTTAAGATCTAACACATTTTTTAAGCTTACTAGCTAAAAAATAATGAAAATAATAAAAAATTATTTGAATCAAAATAATTAAAACTTGATGATATTTGTTTCGATTATAATAAATCTTCTTAAGATGGTTCATGGTTATACAATTAATCTTGATTGTTTTCCGATGATGCATAATTAGAGCATGGTAGTACAAAAACCAATTAGAACAAAAAACCTTAAATATTCTTAATAGGAAACTATCTACATTGCATTCATTGAAATTTCCTGAAAATTAATTTTGATGATGATCTTGGATGTGTTTTCATATGATTTTTTTAATTAGGATGATATATTGGTGTCTACGATTTGAGATGTATTATATATAAATCAACATTCTTGACTCTCAAAAACATTTATCCAAATAAATCTCATTTTATATGAGTCTAAGTTTTTCATTAATCACTCCCCTACAATATTTCTTGGTATTAACTAAAGAAAAAATGTATCCATATGCACCATGATATAATACTAGACTTTTGAATATTTTTGGCTTGTTTATTGAATGATTGATTTAAATGTTATATTGATTGAAATGATAGGTGGGTTGTATATTGACTTTATATATGATTGATAGCTTGAATGTTAGGTTGAAAATTATTCGCTTGTATGTTGAATGATTGATTTGAATAGTTGAATATTAGATGGCTTATATGTTGACTTAAAATCGATTGAATGTTATATGATTGAATGCTAGATTATTGTTGAATTGGAGCTCGACATAAGATAAAATAATTTAAAAAAATGAAATGAGCACGACAATTGTATGGTAACTCATTGTACTAAGTCTAAAGAGTTAGACTCACTTAAGAAGTAAAAAATACTATAATTAAAATAAATTGAAGCTTTTGTTTGAAAATATTTTATTATTTTAATGTGTTATATTAATAATCTTGATGATTTCTTTTGAAATGATACTTGATTTTTGGTTTTAAACAACAATAAATAGATTTGACATAAAAGATAAAGACATTCTTGTATTAAATAAATTATATAAATTGAAACATAAAAGTGGAATGTATTTTTCTTGAAAATTTCTATATCCTATCAATTTTTCAATAAAAGATAAAGTAATAAATCTTTGTATACCATTATTTTTTAATCTCTTCAACTATAAAAGTGATTTGATGATTTGAATTTGAACGAGATTTTTTTCTAACCGAACCATGAAGTTTCCTTTGATTTCTTGACTTGAAGTATCTTTTATGGAAATCAAATTTTTTAACTTCTATGGTTTCTTCCTTTTTCAATTTACTTAAAAGGAGATTTATGATCTTGATAATTATAACTTGAGATTTTTATATAAATCAAGATCATTCATTATGATTCTTTCGTTTTATTAAAGAAAATTATCCAAATGAATCATGATTTGTCTTTTATTTTTTTGGAGTTATAACTTGATATTTTTTTATGAACCATGATCTTGATATTTTAATAATTATAACTTGAGATTTTTATAAATCAAGATTGTTCATTATGATTCTTGTGTTTAATTAAAAAAATTATCGAAATGAATCGTATTTTATTTCTTGAGATCTCTCTTATATTAATTAAGATTTACTTACAAAATTGATCTCCTAAGATTTATTTTTATCATTTACTTAAGAGGAGATATGAATCATGATTTTTCTCTTGATATATCTAAACTCATGATTTAATATTTCTTTTGAAGATCACTTACTATTTAACCTCCCAAGATTTATTTTTATCATTCAAATAGAAAAGAGAGAGTTATTAAAATAAATAATATGTTTTGGTACTTCCGACTTAATCTTTCATATTATATCCTAAATGATATGATTTTCATTATATAATCCCTTTATATTTATGATTGTGATTAGAATATTAATGTAAAAGAAAATTATACCATCATATTCTTTTTAACTATGACAAAGGGGGAGATAAAATTGCTATCTTACAACAAAGACATTGAATGTGAAATAATTTAAAGAAAATTAGATATAAAAAATCTTCCAAATGCGTAAGTTGCTCTTATTTTTTTGGGATTTCTCATTTTTACAAAATGAGCTTCTTCTTAAAATTTATATGAGATGATTTTAAATCTTTCAAATGTAAGAGTTAATATCATATTTTTCGGGAATCTCTCAGCTTTTGAAAATTGGGCTCTCTTTCAAAATAATCTCAAAATCATTCTTTCCTATTGAAATTTACAAAAAAAAAAGGATTCATGAACTTTTCGTGATGCTTGATTCTCTTTCAAATCCTCCCTCTTAATATTTAATTATTAGATTCTTCGATTAATTAGCTCTCTTTCGAATCCTCCCTCTTAATATTTGATTCTTAGATTCTTGGATTCATGAGCTCTCTTTCGAATCCTCCCTCTTAAGAAAAAATATTTTGATTCTTGGATTTATGAAAATTTTGTCTACTTGATCCTTGATACAATGCTTACAAATCAATCCCTCTTCTTGATATTTGATTCTTGGATTTTTTGGGATACTTGATATTTGATCCTTAATTCTTGGACTCTTAGGTATACTTGACTCCTCTCTTCTTCTTCTTATTCTTCTTCTTCTTTTTCTTCTATTTTATTTATAAAAGAAGATAAATAAATTTGATTTGGTACTTGTGATTTGATTCTTTTTGTGATAAATAAATTTCTCTCTTTTTCTTCTTTTTCTTTTACAAAGGGGGAGATATGGTATGTTGATAACATATGCTAAATGTTTGTGATAAATATTCAAATATGTGTTAAACATTTCTCCTTTTTATTGATAATAAAGGAGGAGAAATGATATATTGATGACATATGACAAATGTTTGGTTTAAAATTATTATCATGTATACTATGCCTACCAAAAATGATTAAAAATTCACATATGGGGTAGAATGGTATGTTAAACAATTTATTTTTTATTAATGACAAAGGACGAGAAATGATATATTGATGAAGCTAGGTTTGAAATTTTTATCATGTGAAACAATTTTTGCTTGAAATTTTTATCATGTATAAATTGACATGCTGTAAATGAGCGAAATATTACCTTGAATTCAAAGGTGATTGTTTCTTTTGAATTCAAGATTGTCTTATTATATAGATAGTGGGAGTTAAGCCTAACTTCGTTATCAATTGGTTACCATCATCAAAAAGGGGAAGATTATTGAATCTCATATTTTGATAATGAAATCAATTGATGGATTTATGATCTAACCTTTGTGTTGGAGATAAGTGATGCATGACTAACTACAACTAGAAAAATATAAAATAATTAAGAAAGAATCTATCATTGGGCCGGAATCAAGGTCGGGCACTGGGTCGAAAGAATCGAGGGTATACTGCGGCTTCGGACGATGTGGTGGGAGCTCACCAGAGGTTTGTTGGGAGTTTACCGACAGATTCTCAGGAGGTCACTAGAGGTTGTCGAGAGCTCATCAGGAGTTCGCCGAAGGTTGCCAGGAGTTCACCGGTAGTTTATGGAAGGAGATTGGGAGCTCGTCGGGAGCTCGCTAGAAGGATGTCGAGAGTTCGCTGAAAGATCGATTAACATGTCAGACAATAAAGATTAGTGTAATTACATTTGTCTTTAAAGTGTCGTAGTTAGCATCTTGATTAGAGTTAGTTTTACTAACTCAATTAAGGGCTAACCGGATCCACTTCAGGTTTGATTTGAGCTCATGATAGAGCTCATTTCATTGACCTAGAAGGAGGTCAACAAAAGCTACAGGTCAAGTATGAAATAGTACTTTTCGGTATTATTTCTAGGATCTAGGTGATGGTACCGCCAATGGGTAGTGGTAGTACCACCTAGGCTGTGGTGGTACCATCAATGCCATAAATCCAAGGTACTTTCAACGATATTATCGTCGGTGCGATGGTAGTACAACCTGTACTTAGATTTTTTTGAAAAGATTTGAATTTTAGCTTCAAAATTTAAAGCCAATTTGGGGTCTATAAATGTCCCAAGTTTTTTTTATTTAGGAAAGTAAGAAAATACAAGAAAAAGGAAAGAAAAGAGAAATAAAGAGAGGAAAAATTATTGTGAATTTGTGAGAGATCCCTCCCTATTGTATAGAAGTGAATTGTGGTTAAGGGAAGGGCTAAAATTGAGTTATAAAGGCTGATCTCTTGAGCCTAAGAAAATAAGAATGTAAAGGTTGATCCTATGAGCCCAAGAAAAGTAGAGTTAAAGGTTGGTCACCTGAGCCTGAGAAAAGGAGAGTATAAAGATTGTTCTCCAGAGCTTGTAAAAAAGAGAAAGGTATAAGAGGTAGTTGATCTTTGCCCTTATAAGAAGATTGTTAGTGGATATCGAAGGGCCTCGACGAAGGAGGACTTGGGAGTGGACGTAGGTTAGTTTAATTAAACCACTATAAAAACACTATAAGCATCTCTATCTTATCTTACTTTAACTTTGCTCTTGAACTTAGTTTATATTAACTAGTTCTAAGAAAATCTCGAGCTTCTCCTTTCGGTAGTCTTTAAAATCGAGCCCTAATTTATTTGCTCTTAACAAGTTCCAACAGAAGCGCTTTCGATTTCGGTTTTACTTCAAGCAAAAATTTTCAAACCGAGTTTTTATCACTTGCACTAATTTATCCTCCTCCCCCCTCTTAGTACTAACTTGATGCTAACAATAACGTCTCAATCCTATAAGTTTTTCAGTAAGAATACAAGACTAAAACTTATATAATACATTAGTTATATAACTTAATCAATAATCAATCCATCTATTAGATATGCATGATCTATACAATGAATTCATCAATAACATTTCGGTCCAAATAATATATATAGATATATATATATATATATATATATATATATATATAATAATCCTAATGTATAATAGTGTTTAAGACTCTTAATTGTCATTTTATCCATAACAACAAATGAACTGCTTCTCATATTTGTAAAATTAAGAGACGACCATATAAAACATCTAGTAAGTATCATGACTCACATGCTAGCAAGACTTATCATAAATAAATATTTTGCTTAAAAAAAATATTTTTATTAATATACATAAATACAAAATCTTTCTACATGAGCTTCATATATATTTCAAGACACATCAAATTTTGATGACACTTTTCCGATCATGATACATTTAAATATATTTTTATAATTAAAATTTATGTACAAGTAATGCCACATATTATTAAATTAAATATAAATACAGGTAATCCCACATACAGGAGTATAAATTATTGCAGTGCAAACATTGTAACTATTCACAAATAAGTATAAATATAGTTAAGAATTTATTGGCAGAATTATAGTTAAGTTTTACATGTCAAAACAGAAAGCATAGGAGTATTAATAATTGATAAGATCCAGAAATTTAACCCTCTTGATATTAGTAACACATAGCCCAAAAGAACATTACTACTAATTTTTGATCATATGATTAATGTATGACCCTCATTGATAATATATATATATAACTTTTACAGGTTAAAAGTTTAAGCAAATCCATTTTGCATGTTATTTCAAATCATATTATATTATATATCATTTAAAATCAACAATATTCAAACATTTTCAATCCTTTTCAAATATAATACCGAACAAATAATTTTCACATAAATTTAGTTTATACAAATCAATGAATTCTTATAAAATAATAACCACTTAAATCACGTCTTTCCAAATTATCAACATATAAATTCCTTTATAATATTTTAAATAATAAAATAACTTCTAAATCACATGAATCACATGCATTTATAAATTTCAAATATATTTATTAATACTTTAAAAGCAGACCAGATGAAATCGTCAAATATTTATCCTAATTGCATATCTTCGACATAGTCTGATGCTTCATTTATCTTTCTTTATAAAATATATTTTTTATTTTTAGTTTATTTTTCATAACATAAATATCTAATTAATTAAGAACATCAAGATTAATCTATTTATACTCCTATATACTAATATAATCAGTTAAAAAAATTCAGAATTATACTTAACATAATTTTTTTAACTTAATCTAAATCCATTTGATATGAAAACTACATCTTATTGTTAAACTATATATCTGATTAGATTATGATTATAGATATCAAAATTCTTTAAGAGAATTTACCAGGGACTCTTTTAATTATTTATCTTATACCCTCTGCACTAACCTATAAATAGACAAGACCTAATAAAGACTTAATATAATATATAACATGTGTGATAATATAACATATATGAGATTACATATATATTTTTATCTTCCTTTAGTCCTTATTTCATCGCTTATAGTGGTCCTATAAAAGATAAGAAGAGAAGAGAAAAAGAGTCTAGTTTATCTTGTAGATCTATGCTACTGATTGCAAATCAGATTATGGAATGTGTATTATAATTAAATAAAGTTTTTTTAAATAGCATCCAAATGTACATGTATCTAATCTTCAATAGATGGTTATTAGATTTTAGTCGTTGACGTTAAAGATTTTTGTATAATAGTAATATAATTATAGTTTTTATGCCGTAGCAGAGCTTATTATTTTAAAATCAAATATCTTATATCATAAAAGTATATAGAAACTATTTTGTATTTAGATTTATTTGTTAGCATCCTTTGTTTATGAAAATGTATTATTTGATTTTAATTTTATGATATTTGAATGATCTATTTTGTGTTATCAATTATACTTTATTTTGTGTTATCAATTATTTAATCAGTCTTATCGCTTGAGCAACGCAAGGTTTCTCACCTTACCTAGGTAGAGTGGAGGACACTGTGCTAACTATATTTGGTTGGTGGCGTGTCGTGGGCAACTTGCTAACAGCAACAACATTATGGACGGTGGCGATCTACTATGGTCGTCGGCGCTACCATGGGCAACAACTACGCAGGTGGCGATGCTACCATTGTCGGTAGCTATTGTGGGTAGGTATGGAGGAACTCATAGGTGGTAGTGTTGTGTGCAATAGCAGCTATTGAGTGAAGCAGTGGCATCGTGTGTGACAATTGCCACTATGGGCAGTGACTGCCTGGGGTCGCATTGCTGTTACCTGCGACATGTGTGCGACAGGCATCATTATGCTGAATGTAATGCTCATAAATATATATATATATATATATATATATATATATATTTTGGCATCATTATCTGAATGTAATGCTCATAAATATATATATATATATATATATATATATATATATATTTTGAATTTTATGTATATTTGGTACATTAAATAGTAGGCTAATTATCAAGTTAATTTTTATCATCAATTTTGGTTTATAAATGAGAGTTATATCATATGGATATTTATTGGGATTTCAATCTGTAATGGATCATGATATTTGTTTGCGACCATTCAGAGTTTGTGAATTCTATATTTGTAATTTATATTGGCTATATAAAGTGTTTGCTGAACTAGTAGGCTAATTATCAAGTTAATTTTCATGATCAATTTTGGTTTATAAATGAGAGTTATATCATATGGATATTTATGGAGATTTCGATCTATAATGGATCATGATCCATTGTTTGCGATCATTCAGAGTTTGCGAAGTCTATATTTATAATTTGTATTGGCTATATAAAGTGTTTGCTGAAATGATTACTTATAGATCTGATGTGAAACGCTTTCTTTAACCCGTTTTCTCTTTTGGATAGTAAGAGATAATAGGAGGCTTCAGGGGAGGTTGACATTTACGGATGGACACACAAGGGTACCATACAACTTAGGTAAAACTAGCTAAGTTCATGACATATGGTATTAGAGTGGGACAAGCACACGTAGAAATACTTGTCATGAAAACGTCGGGGACCTAGCTAGGTTGCATAGAGGGTAGCCAACACATGTAACTGTTTGGCAGAAATAGACATTGAGATGTAGGGAAAGGAGTCGCTCAGAGAATCAAACATTCAAAATTAGCATTCAGAGGAATGATCAACCCTTTACATGAGAGGTACCACGAGGACAAGTAAGCTAGGAAGAATGTATAACACACAAAGATTAGGATGACTGAGTTCGAGCTACGACTTAATGTTGGCAACCAAACTTGACGGTGCTCAAGGCAAGCGGGGTACTTGGTAAAAGATGAGATCGTGCAAAGTGGGATGCGTTGCATAATGATCAAAAGAGTTGTGCAAAGTATACAGAGGTGAGGGGAATCGCTATCTCGAAGAATTCAGTACTTATGCAAAGGGCTTGTATGCGGATGATAGAGTGTTCGTGGTCATCCCAAGAGGACTGAAACTCACACCATAGAAAATTGAAATGTTTTCTTTGGCATGAGAAGGATATGTTTGTAGGAAGCTGAAGTGTGTAACAAGTTCAACATGTTGCTAGGCCTTGGAGTGTGCAGCGAGGGTTTGTATTGGTGAAGAGTCACAATCTAGCAAGTGCATTTGCAAGGGCAGAACAATACACAATTTGCTTAGCAAGGTGGAGTAGTTAAAGGAGATGGTAGTCTCTAAAACTTCCAAAGGGAAGAAAGCGAAGAGGAAAGTTACTCCAACAAGATATATATTTAGGAGGGATAAATTCTAGTTCTCTAGAGGGAGAATCATGTGCAGTGGATCATACTTGTTGAGAAGTATCTTAAGACAACAACTCTACAAAACTCAACAGACTGAGCAAGCAGTAAAGAGTCATCATATGATCTCACATGATGTAATGGATTAGTGGATGCATTGCGAGATCAAGTGGGGGAGCGACCATGACAACATCAAATGAAGGCACACTTAGAGTCGATGTGAAAATCTGACTCAACAGAGGGTTAACTTGTAGAATGGTAGGCACAAGAGCCACCATCAACTCAATGCAAATCGAGGGGCGGAACAACTTAGGTGAAACTTTGTGAAGTATCCAAGCCGCATGAAGGGAGTCGATGTAGAAGATATAACATAGAGCAGAGACAGAGCTTTCTTTGGACAGAGATCAAGGACATAAACTCTTGCATAGGCAAGAGTGAGATCATATCATTCCATGGGTTCCTCGTTCTGATGGGGCGGACTCATCCTGCATAGTGCCAAAGATGAAGGGAGCTTCGAGGCATATGCACTTTGTCTCATTGATACATTTGATAGAAGAACTAAGGTGATTCAACTTGCGGGAGGTGAAGTTATGATTAGAAGGCCTTAGCATGGGGCAAGAGGAAGTAAATGCAGGTATTCTTGAAGAATATACTATAGTGCTACCATTCAAGTTGTCATGAAGAAAATGGTGTGCAGTAGAGATTATGCTGGTGAGGGATAAAGGTCTAAGATCCAAACAATGGTGCACTATTTTTAGTGAAGTCAGTGGACTTCAAGAGCTACTAAGCGACGAACTATCCTAGAGCGATACTTCGTCTGAGTGTAACTCGAGAATGAGTAGATAAAGGTTAATTGTTAAAGGAGCAAACATAATCGGAGGTGGCGAAGGCCCTATAATATGTTAGCAGAGGCTACACATGGAGAGATTGTAGTCCGAGTTCATCCCACAATAATTTAAAAGTGAGAGATTTTGGGTTAATATATAAGTGCTCAACCACGGAATGAAGTAGGCAGTACGTGGCGTTGTACCTTTTTTACTCATAGGAGTAGGTAGCAAAGATGATGGAGAAGAAGGTATTAGTTACAAGTGTCCTTCAAACCAATCACATGAGTGATGGCACGTGTGACATGCTATGCGATCTTTTTGCTTATGATTAATGTTGACATATTCTTACATTATATAATATGTTATATATATTATGATATCCTTGGTTTTATGCAATGTGAATCGAATCGTGATGAGATCACAATAATGAGATTGATTCAATTTTAAACATAGATCCTAAATAATCTCAGTCATAGGTTACTCAAGAGAGACATCGAGATAACTTGATAAACCAGTGTACTATATACCCGTCCATATGATAGAGGTGGCTGGTCTCATAGCCACTTATGTGGATACAAGTGCTCATTGGAGAATGAGTTCACTGATTGATCCACTTATGAAATGTTGTATGGTTGATGATACCTAATGTCAAACAGCGATTCCATAGTATCAGTTGTGTATATGGTCTTTTGACTTGAGACACGAAGGATGTCTTGTATGAGTACTCATTTCTTCAATGTCAGACTTACAGGTTCGAAAAGTTTTAGATCCAGTATAATTGGTTATCAGGATTGGTAACCAACCTTATGAAGGCAATTGAGTGTCAATAAAGGATAATCCAATCTCGGTATTATAAGCGGAATATCTCATATATGCTTATTCAAACAAATCCCTGGCCAGGGTCATTCAGATTGAGAGAGAAAGAGTTCTCTGATAGAATTCGATTAGAGCAAGACAAACTAATTTCGTATGTGACCTAACAATATCATGTCCAATATATGGTCTTTGAGATATTAGTTAGATGAGAGATTATAGATATATGGTAATTTTGGATAAACTAGTCTGATAGATTTGATCCCCCTATACCGTTTATGGATTATGGTATAGTGGCCTAGTACGTCGATAGTCGATGAGTCAAGTGAATTATTATGGAGATAATAATTCACTATATTAGAAGGAGTTCTGATGGGAGCAACTCACGGCCAGCTTAGTATCGGGCCTAGAGGGTCATACACATATGGTAGATGCTTCAGTGAATAGATGATTGGATGAAGATTCAATTAGCCCCTATTATCATTAAATGAGACCCTTAAGACCCAGTTAGAGACCTAAAGAGATTATTGGATAGGTATCCAATAATGCAAGTTCGGTGGGTAATTCAATGATATCCAATACCCACTAATGCAAGATCCTTATTATTTTTGGTGGCTCTCTATAAATAGGAGGGAGGACTCATGATTGATAGGCTATAGCTTTGGCCTCCCCCTCCTATTCTCCTCCCTCCCTCTGTACAAGAGTTGTGAGATCAGATTAGAGGAGTTTTGCTGTAGAGATCCATCATGTGGATACCGCTAGAGAGGAGAACATTTGACCTCCTTTATCCTCTCTATCCGGATCTAGAATACAGGGATATATAATCTCCCTAGGTAATTAATCTATCACATGATGTAGTTTTATCGATTTTTATGATTTTCTTACGACTCCAATCTTTTATATAATAATTTGATCTGCGTGGGAAATCAGTTTTTTGTTTTGATTTTCACTGTGCATGTGATGCTCCCGTTGAGATTTCTCAATAGTGGTATCAAAGCCAAGGTTTTCGTGTGAAAGATTGGTTTTAAACTACGTGTAATGAAATTGAATCACGTAAAATAGTTCTATGCATCCTTCCTGCGTTTTTGCAACAAACGCAGTGAGGAAAGGGATAGCCGGCCATGGCTAGGCCATCTTCAAGGGTGGCTTGCCACGGCCAGTCCCCTTTCAGGGGCAACCGGCTGCGGCTAAGGTCCCCTGCAAGGGGGCTGCTGGCTGCGGCCTAGGCAACCTACAAGAACGGTTAGCCACGACTAACCCACAGCCATGCCACAACTAGTTTGTGGTAGGGCTCTAGAAGGCAATGTAGGCAAAATCACTTGCAAGGCGGGTTGGCGGAGCGCAGGCGGCGCCCATGGAGGTGCTGCCTGCGAGCATGGCACCGACTGTAAAGGTGGTAACTCTCGCCTGTTGGCAGGGCGACTACCGGTGGGCAAGGGCAGTCGTCGCTTGTGCAGGGGCGGCGACGACGACGTAATGAGGGTGAGGGAAGAGGGCTAGGGCATCCTTTTGAGAAAAGGATGATCCTGCCCCTATGAATTCTAGAAATTCTTTGGATTATCCTTGTGTATAGAATTTCTAAAATATTCTCAATAATTATGAAAATCCCAAGGACTATCCTTTTATCAAGAATTATGAAAATACCCTTGACAATTCTAGAAATTTCGAGCATGTCTTGATTTCTAGAAAAATAATTAATTAAATAGTTTAATTAATTAGTATCTATATCTAGTAATCCTACATATGATGTGATGTACATATGATGTATGATGTGGATGGATGATTATAAGACATGTGTTGTGATGTGTGTAATTGTAATTATTATTATTATTATTATTGAGGCCTGCGAGCCTCTATTTTTCTCATTTATTGTCGGGCCTGCGTGCCTGTGATTATTTGTAATTACATAGAGAGACATAGTAGGAGCGTAGAGGCAATAATGGGCCCTATGATGTCGCGGTGGGAGATCACGATGCATGGTGATGCAACGATCAGACGAAACTGATGATGATGAGATCAACAATCATAGGGTATGGAGATACGTCAATACACACATAAATCCTATTGTGAGTGATTAGGCCCATTGGCTTGGGCTTAATCATATTAGGTGATGACTCATGATCATCCGGTATGGCTTGCATATGTGATATGTTATATACCTACTAGATATATGTGTATATATATATATATATATATATATATATATATATTTGCATGTGATGTAGATATATATATTAAATATGTATCTGTGTGATACGACATATTAAGAGACCGATACGAAATAGAAACCCCTCCTATGATAATATTAAGTCGGTAAGCATGAGGTAATAAGATTGACCTATGTGGTCTTCCATCGTTATACGAAGAAATCGAATCACGACATAGGTTGAGTTGATCGAGTCCCTCGAGACTCACCTATCTATGTGATCGAGTTCTTGCCTATGACATAGAGATGTCACCGGTAACCTGAGGACATAGTATGCTTGGTCGAGTCTCTCGAGGATAAATCATCAAATCAAACTCATCTTGTAACAATGGTGATGACTTAACTAAATATCATGGTTAGTCGAGTCCCTTGAGACCATGATGATTTGGAGGTCGAATATAACAAAAATCACAAGTTATGATTGGTAAGAGTTGCCTACCTTTTGGGCTTAGTGTAATTGGTTTAAGTCCCTCGAGGTTACACTAAGATGTTGATTGGATCCCGATCCCCACTAGGAATTTATCGGAGACTTCCGTCTTAGGTGTCGAGGGTGTCGCATGATTTACTAGAAAAATAGTATGAGTACATTAAGATAAAAATTCATATCTTAATTAGTATTTTCTATAAAGTCTACGTATTATTTATTTATGCTATATCTTATTTGTCGTTTGCAAAACCCTTATGTTGGATATTTGATGCCAAATACCTCATTAGTCCAAATGCTCCAAAATTTGAGAATTGTTCTTACGAAAGAGAAAATCGTATATGTACTTAATATGATTGTGCCCACGATAGAGGAAAGGAGAAGCGAGGATGAGATCGCTTGCTTTGTGAAGTATAAAGATAGTCCTAAAGGATAACTTGTATGTTGATCTTATACTTCAGTCCCTACCATATACCTTTTCATAGTTCATTATTAACTTTAATATGAACAAGTTTGAGATGACTTTATCTAAGCTCCTCAATATGTTGAGGGAAGCTAAGAGTACCATCAAGAAAGAGAAGTTAGTTCTCTATATTGGTGAGACCAATAGGAAACTGAAGACTAGTAAGACCCTTAAGAAGGGCAAGGGCAAAGAAAGATTGGGTAAGGTAAATATTGCCAAGAAAAACCCGACAAAGGACAAAGGACAGTGCTTCCACTATGGCCAAGATAGGTATTAGAAGAGGAACTATAAGGACTACCTTGCAGATAAGACAAAATAAAAGCTTGTAGAAGCTTCAGGTATATTCATGATCAGTCTCCACTTATCAGATTTTTATGATAATATATGGGTATTGGATACCAAAAGTGCTAATTATATCTATAATTCGTTGCACGTTCTGGCAAGACCTAGGAGATTGGCCAGAGGCGAGATGGACCTCAAGATAGGCAATGGAGCAAGAGTTGTTGTAGTTGCTATTGGGGAGGTCACCCTACATCTACCTGATGGAGCTATTATTACATTGGATGCATGCTATTTTGTTCCCTTTATTATCAAAAATATTATTTCTATCTCTTGTTTGACAATTAGTAGATATAAAATAGTTTTTGAGAATAATAGTTATTCAATATTTATGGATGATGAGATCATCACTAGAGGGACCTTGATAAATGGCTTATATATATTAGACACTTCTCCATATATCATAAATATAAATACGTCTAAGAGGAAAAGAGATGAGGGACCTTTGTGGGAAGATGACCAACTCTCCTTTTAGTGAAACTAGAGAAAGAGCTACTGAGTTATTGGAACTCAAGCATAGTGATGTATGTGGTCCTATGTCGACTCATGCTATAGGTGATTACTCATACTTTATTACATTCACTGATGATTTCTCTAGGTATGGATATATGTACTTGATGAAGTATAAGTCTGAGACCTTTGAGAAATTCAGGGAATATAAGAATGAAGTCAAGAACCAGATTGTAAAGAGTATTAAGACTCTTCGATCAGATCGAGGAGGAGAGTACTTGAGTATGGATTTCACCTATTTCCTCAAGGACAATGGGATTCTATCATAGTAGACACCTCCTTATACACCTCAGCTCAATGGTGTATTAGAAAGGAGAAATCACATGCTGTTAGACATGGTGCGCTCCATGATGAGTTTCGCTGACCTACCCATCTCATTTTAGGGGTACGCCTTAGAGATCATAGCTTACCTTCTAAATAAAGTTTCATCAAAGTCGATAGCGTCTACACCATATAAGATATGAAAGAAAAGAAGCCTGATCTTAAGGTGGTTAAGATTTGGGACTGTCTTGCCCACATTAGAAGACATAACCCCGATAAGTTAGAATCAAAGATGGAATGATGCATGTTCGTGGGATACCCTAAGTAGAATTTGGGATATTACTTCTATCATCCTGAGGACTGATAGGTCTTTGTTGCTAAAAGAGCTGTGTTCCTTGAGAAGGAACACATTCTTGGTAGAAATAGTGAGAGTGAGATAGAGTTGAGCGAAGTTAGAGAACCTAGCTCAAGCACCATTCTAGAGCCCAAGTCTGTTTAGGTACCTAACACATAAGTTTCCTTTATGTAGGCCTATCAGAGTATCTCACCCTCTTAAAAGATATGTGAGATATATCAGTGGAGATGACTCTCAAGTTGTTGATCCTTATACCTACAATGAAGCTATTATGAGTATAGATTCCGGGAAGTGGTAAGAAGCCATGAATTTTGAGATGGATTTCATATACTTTAACAAGGTTTAGAACCTTGTGGATGCACCTGAGGGTATCATACCCATTGGCTATAAGTAGATCTTCAAAAAGAAGATCGAAGTAGATAGAAAGGTGGAGCCTATAAGGCAAGGCTAGTAGCTAAAGGATATCGTCAAAGATAAGGAGTTGACTATGACGAAACCTTTTCACCTATAGCCATACTTAAGTCCATTAGAATTCTTTTAGCCATTGCAACACACTATGACTATGAGATCTAGTAGATAGATCTCAAAATGATATTCCTCAATGAAAACCTCAAGGAGGAGGTGTATATGATACAACCAGAGGGATTCGTGTCTAGAGAGAGTCTAGATAAAGTGTACAGGTCGCTTAAGTCCATTTGTGGACTAAAGCAAGCTTTCTAAAGTTGGAACATAAGATTTAATGAGACGATCAGATCTTATAACTTCGTTAAGAATGAAGATGAGCCTTGTGTGTACAGGAAGGTAAGTTGAAGTGTTGTCACCTTCTTGATATTATATATGGATGATATCCTAATCATCGAGAATAATGTAGAAATGCTCTCTATGGTAAAGACTTGGCTATCTAGAAACTTCTTCATGAAAGAATTAGGGGAAGCATCATATATTTTAGGGATCTGGATCTATAGAGATAGATCTAAGAGGATGCTTGGCTTGTCCTAGTCTAGGTATATAAAGTCCATTTTCAAAAGGTTTAGCATGGAGAATTCCAAAAGAGGTCTCATATCGATGAGATATTAAATATCACTTTCTAGGAGTATGTCCCCAAAGACTCCTGAAGAAAGGGTAGACAATGATAGGATACCCTATGCCTCAGTGATAGGGTCTATCATGTATATTATGTTATATATCAGGTCTGATATAGCACATGCTCTGAGTGTCACAAGCAGGTATCAGGCGGATCTAGGTTTAGAACACTAGAAAGTATTAAAATGTATCCTTAAGTTTTTGAGAAGGACTAAAGATCTTTTACTGGTATATATAGGAGGTAGCCTCCAAGTTGAGAGCTACACAAACTCGAGTTTTTAGTTCGACATTGATGATAGCAAGTCGAACTCAAGGAATATTTTCACCCTGAATGGAGGAGCAGTAAGCTAGAAGAGTTCCAAGAAAGATACTACTACTGACTCAACCACAGAGGCAGAATACATTGCTGCAGTAGAAGTAGCAAAAGAAGGGGTATGGATGAAGAAGTTCATCATGATATAAGAGTTATATCAAGCAGCGTGAAGCTGATTCTCATATATTACGACAGCGATAGGGCGATAGCTTTCGTAAGGAAACCTAGGTCTCATCAAAATTTTTCTGAGGAGGTTCCATCAGATAAGAGAGATTATGACTCAAAAAGATATAACAATGGAAAGAGTTTCATACAAACATAACATTGCAGATCCACTGATGAAGCCGCTAGCTTAGATTGTATTTAAGCATCATAGGGGTCTGATTGGGATCAGACGCATAGGTGATTGACTTTAGATCAAGTAGGATATTGCTGGTTACAAGTGCCTTGCAAGCTAATCACATGAGTGATGGAACATGTGGCACGCTATGCGATCTTTTTGCTCATAATTAATATTAGCATATTCTCACAATATATTATATGTTATATATATATTATGATGTCCTTAGTTTTGTGTAATGGGAATCAAATCATGATGAAATCATGATAATAAGATCAATTCACCTTTAAACATAGATCTTAGATAATCTTAGTCATAGGTTACTCAAGAGGGACATCGAGATAACTAAACAAACTAGTGTATAATATACCATCATATGATGGAGGCGGTTGGTCTCATAGCCACTTGTGTGGAGACACTAAGGATATAGTACAGGTGCTCATTGGAGAGTAAGTTCACTAATTGATCTACTTATGGAATACTATATGATTGATGATACATAATGTTAGATAGTGATTCCATAGTCCCAGTTGTGTATCTGGTCCTTTGACTTGAGACACCAATGATGCCTTGTACGAGTACTCCTTTCTTTGACACCAGACTTAGAGGTTTAAAAAGTTCTAAATCTGGTATAATTGATTATCGAGATTTATAGCTAACATTATAAAAGCAATTGTATATCAATAAAGGATTATTCACTCTTAGTATCATAAGAGGAATTTCCCATATGTGCTTGCTCAAATAAATCCCTAGCCAGAGTCATTTGGATTGAGAGAAAAAGAGTTCTTCGATAGAATCCAATTAGAGAAAGTCAAATTGATTCCGTATGTGACCTAACAATACCATGTCCAATATACAGTCTCTGGGATATTAGTTAGATAAGGGATTATAGTGATAGAACCTCATAAGGAGCTCTGTAGATTTTGACCCTTGAGGGGGATCAACTCTTGGAACGCTATAGGGGTTCCTCCCTCCTAGATTCGGCACAAGACTAAAATAAAATTAATAATTACTTGATTTAAGAGAGGGGGCAGCTGCATCATTATATAGGGATCAAAACCCTAGCCTAAGGATATACTTGCCTAAGTAAAATTATCCCTTTACCCCTCCTATAGTCAACCTGCCTTAATAGGAACAGGGAACGACTAGGTTGGCTCTATAGCCGACCTAAGCAGGGGGAAACCCTGGCCAACCAACCCAGTAAGGGGGAGGCAGCCACTAAACCCTAAGGGCTAATCTAAACCCTAGCCATACTCCTTTATAAGATAGAAGTGGCTTTATTACAATCTAGCAGGTTTTATTGACGACTTCTAGGAAGATTATGACTCAACCCTACTAGAGTCCTATTAAACCCGCCCTATTAAAATCAGTCTTGTCCTCAAGGCTGAAGTTCCATGAACTTAGGGAACTAGGTCTTCAGCTCTTTATCAATTTGGGTGTCAGTTGGAAGAACTTGAGCTGAGTTGTCATCTTTAAATTTTCATTTGAGGTGGGATACTTGGAGGATCAACTGTAATTTTGATCTAGTGCACAGATCTGATCTCCAGGTTAGGGCCCCAATGTGATCCCCAATTTTGTAAGGCCCAAAGAAATATGGAGACTACTTTCTTGAGGCTTGAATTTCATGTTGGTGGAGCTGAAGATGAAGGGGACTTGATCTTTCTTAGGAAACTTTCTTCTTCTCCAATGTTTGTTATGGGGAAGTTTCTTCCTCGTATTGTCACGGACAACAATGTAAACAAGGTGTTCGATGAAATGCTTGTGTTAGTCCGTGTCCTTCGGTTTAGGTACATATCTTGTACAACAAGAAGCTTGTAGTACGCCGCCTAGTTTGATTTGCTTTATGGCCAAGTTTGGCTTGTAAATACAAGTGTGTCTTATAAGTACTTGTGGGGACTTCGGTCTGTAGTGGACCATTATCCTTTGTGTGTAACCTCTCTGAGTTTGTAATGTCCATAGGTGTAATTTATATTTTGGCTTTATAAAGTATTTTTCTTGAGCAGTTGCTTGTGGATCCCATGGGAATTACTTTTTCTGGCCCGTTTTCTCTTTTTTGTAAGTCTGTGGGATTTTAGGAGATCTCGGGGAGGGCTGACCTGTGCGGACGGACACGCATGGGTGCCGCACGGCTTAGGTAAAATCAACTAAGCCCGTGATAATGTGGTATCAAAGCGGGACAAGCACACGCAAAAACACTTGCCATACAAATGTGGGAGACCTAGCTAGGCTGTGTGGAGGACGACCCGCCTTGGGGAAAGCGGACATTGAGATATAGGGAAAGGAGTCACTCAGAGGAGCGGGCATCCTGGTTTGGCATTCAAGGAATAGCCAACCCCTTTGTGCGAGAGGCACCACGAGGACAAGCAAGCGAAGAAGAATGCGTAGCACACAAAGATTGGGATGGTTGAGTTTGAGCTATAGCTCGACGTTGGCAACCAAACTTGACGGTGCTTAAGGCAAAGCAGGGCGCTTGGTGAAAGATGAGACCGTGCAAGGTGGGAGGTGTTGTGTAACGACCGAAAGAGTTGTGCAAAGCTCACGGAGGTGAGGGGAATTGCTAACTCGAAGGATTCTGCATGGGCTTGTACACGGATGACGGAGTGTTCGTGGCCATCCCAAGGCGCGATTAGAACTCGGCGCCATGGAGCATCAGAACTTTCTCTTCAACATGGAAAGGATATGTCCGTAGGTGGTTGAAATGTGTAACAAGTTCCGCATGTTGCTAGACCTTGAAGAGTGCAGTGGAGACTGTATTGGAGAAGGGTCGCAATCTAGTAAGTACATTTGTGGGGGCAGAACAAAGCTCGAGTTCAGCAAGACGGAGTAGTCTAAAGGGGATGATGGTCCCTGAAACTTCCAGTGGGAAGTATGTAAAGAGAAAAGTTGCTCCAGCAGGATAGATATCCAGGAGGGATAAGTCCTAGTTCTCTAGTGGGAGAATCATGTGTAACGGACTGCACATATTAAGGAAGAGTTTCTCAAGGTTATATCTCCATAAAGCTTAACGGACCGAGTGAGCGACGAAGAGTTGTCGCATGATCTCGAAGGAGGTAATGCATTGGTGGATGCATTTCGAGATCAAGTGGGGGAGCAATCCAAGGCAACGTCATATGAAGGCACACTTAGAGTCAAGGCAGAAATCGAACTCAACAGAGGGCTGACCCGTGGAATGGTGTACGTGAGGGCCACTATCAACTCAGTGCAAATCGAGGAGCAAAGCAACTTGGGTGGAACTCGGTGAAGTATCCAAGCCGCATGAAGGGAGTCGACATAGAAGATGGAACATGGAGCGGAGGCACAGAGCTTTCCTTAGACAGAGGTCAAGGGCATGAACTCTTGTAGAGGCAAGAGTGGGATTATGTCGTTCCATGGGTTCTTCATTCTGATGGGACAGACTTATTTTGCATGATGCCAAAGATGAAGGGAGCTTCAAGGCACATGCAAGCTACCTAAGAGATGCATTTGATGGAGTAACTAAGGTGATTCAACTTACGGAGGCAAAGTTAGGATCATGAGACCTTAGGACGGGGCAAGAGGATGCAGAGGCGGGTACTCTTGAAGAATATGCCACAGTGTTGTCATTCGAGTTGTCAAGAACAGGAGGTGCATAGCAAGATTGTGTTGGTAGGGGATAGAGACCCAAGATCCAGACAATGGTGCACCAACTATAGCGAAGTCAGAGGACTTCAGGAGCTACTAGGCGACGGACTGTCCTAGAGCTATGCTTCGTCTAAGTGTAACCCAGGAGTGGGGGGGACGAAGGGGAATTGCCAAGGGAGCAAACTAAAAATCGGAGATGGCGAAGGCCCTACGATGTGTTGGCAGAGGCCACACATGGAGAAGTCGTAGTCCGAGTTCATCACACGAGAATCTGTATGCAATAGAGATGTCACCAGGAGGCGACATGGTGCAGTGGATCGTGGTGGAATAGTTCATGGCAATGCAATACAGGCAATCTTGTCCCGTGAGGGACAAAATCATGCGGAGGTATGATCAGGAGTTACTGGGAGCTCCACTTTGGTGTACGACACAACAAGAAGAAGGGCTATGGATTCAAGGAGTGAATGTCGCAGTACCGCAGAGGCGGGTCTTCGTGTGTGCATCAAAGTTTATATTGGATGAAAGCCTTAGTCATCAGCATATGGGAGCTGTATACCACCGAGGAAGAAGTCCAAGTGCACGTGTGAGTCCCATGGAGGGGACATGATCATGTGAATGATCGGGAGCTCGGGAGCTCCACTTTGGTGAACAATGCAACGACAAGAAGGGTGGATTCAAGGAGTGAATGCTGATCGCAGCGTCTTCCGTGTGTATGCATCAAGCTTGCATCGGATGAAAGCCTTGGTCGCATATGGGGTGTACCACCGAGGGAGTAGTGAGATTGCAAGTACTAGTGAGTCCCATGGAGGGACTTGATTAATCGGAGCAGTTGGAGAGTTGGGCGGTGCTCACATTCGCTTAAGGGAGCCGGCAAGTCGAGGACAAGGCCGAGTAAGCGACGTTGCTACCAAGGAAGCTAAGGAGAACAGAATCCGCGAGCCCTGCAACAAGATGGCGGAGGCCATGCATGAGAGTTGCTCTATCTCTCCATCGACCAAGGAGAACTGCTAGGAGGACATAGTGGTGTCGGCGGTGGTCGAAAGGGGCGAGGAAGTGACGACGAGTCCAACGAGGCTCCTACCCAAAAGAAAAGCGTCGGTTAGAGAGGAGGTGGACTGAGGAGCTCCAGGCCGATCGCGAAGGAAGGGATGAAGGTGCAGGTAGAGAATGCAGAGGCAAACTCAAGTACCAAGATGAGGCGAAGAAGGGACTTGGGTTGATCGGAGTGCTCGACCAAGCAAGTAGGCGACATGGTACTGTACCTTTTTACTCAAGAGGAGTAGGCGACAAAGGTGATGGAGAAGACGGTACAATCCCAAAGGCGATCAGACCTATCAAAGACTTACTCTAAGTTGGGATAAACTTTTTGCCCTTTTCGGGCAAAACTTCTTGTATTCCAGAAGTTCAATGGCAGTGGGAAGGTGAATCACAGTAGCTAACCCAACGCAAGGAGTGCAACCACTTCAAGTGCTTCAGAAGTGTGAGCAAAGAGCAGGCGAATGTTAGTATCCAGCTTAATGCATGAAGTACAAACTCGAGGAGGCGAAATCAAGTAACCTTTGCGGTGAAATTGAGTAACCTTTGCCTTCTCAACTCGAGAGAATGGGCAAGTACCCAGTTCTCTTAACTCGAGGAGGTGGCGAAGCCAAGTAAACTTTTGCTCTTTTCGGGCAAAACTTCTTGCATTCGAAGTTTAATGGCGGTGGGAAGGTGAATCACGAGCTAACCCAACGCAAGGAGTGCAACCACTTCAAGTGCTTGAAGTGTAAGCAAAGAGCGAATGTTAGTAACCACTCAATGCATGAAGTACAAACTTGAGGAGGAGGCGAAATCAAGTAACCTTTGCGAAGTAACCTTTGCCTTCTCAACTCGAGAGAATGGCGAAACCGTACCCAGTTCTCTTAACTCGAGGAGGTGAGAGAAGCCACCTTACCTTCTCAACTATAAAGAGAATGGGTGAAGTCAAGTATCCCGTTCTCTTACTTATCCAAGCAGGAGCTCGCACGGTTCGTGACCCTTCAAAGAAAGCTTATGGAAGACAATGGTTATCAAATCCTTCTTGTTGGTGATCGGTATTATTGAGAGTAGTTTTCCACTTCATTTCCCAATTGACTAAGAGGGAGTGATGCGAACATACTTGGAAGTGACAACTAACAGCGGAAGAAGGTTCAATGGGCAAACATTATGGAGAAAGGACCTTAAAAACTTTAAAGTCTGTAAGGCGATGCTCGTTAAAGCTCCAACAAGCATCTACCCAATTCAAGCAATATGAGTATACTGCGATACTGGCACATAATAAGGCAGGTCTTTTCCTTCATTAGAGGGATCCGCGAGAACCAACAAAGATCGACAACTCAGCCAACCCCACAGATTCGTCATTGGTGAGTTGAAGCGACATCTTGGGATTAGAGTTCGACTACTCAATAACAACGAGAGCGGCTAGGAGCCAAAGGCGTGTTGCAAAGCGAAGATTAAAGATTCAGCAGAATGCGAGGAGATGCAGCATCTATAGTGGCTTCGACGAGGACGTCGAAGGAATAAGTGGGGGAGAATGTCACGGACAACAATGTAAACAAGGTGTTCGATGAAATGCTTGTATTAGTCCGTGTCCTTCGGTTCAGGTACATATCTTGTACAATAAGAAGCGGGCTTCCAGTAGGCTTGACAGCCCTAGTTTGATTTGCTTTATGGCCAAGTTTGGCTTGTAAATACAAGTGTGTCTTATAAGTACTTATAGGGACTTCGGTCTGTAGTGGACCATTATCCTTTGTGTGCAACCTCTCTGAGTTTGTAATGTCCATAGGTGTAATTTGTATTTTGGCTTTATAAAGTGTTTTTCTTGAGTAGTTGCTTGTAGATCCCGTGGGAATTACTTTTTCTGGCCCATTTTCTCTTTTTTGTAAGTCTGTGGGATTTTAGGAGATCTCGGGGAGGGCTGACCTGTGCGGACGGATACGCATGGGTGCCGCACGGCTTAGGCAAAATCAGCTAAGCCCGTGACAGTATGGGCTACCACGTGGTTGCTTTGTAATAGTAGCTGTGCCTTTTTTTGGAGTGAGGGTTGTCCTCTGATAAAATCTCTAGTGGTCTGAGCCCAATTTGAGTCCGAGGTGGGTAGGAGTGGTGATTTTTCAGGGCTCATTTTCACTTCTTCATGCTATTGACTATCTTGTATGAGGATGATGCTCACCCCCACTTTGGATGTGTCTACTCTAATAATAAACATCTGGCCATGATTTGGTGTGGATGACATCATGGCCGTGAGGGCTATAGTTCCACTCGGCCAAGGCGGTGCATCTTTCTTTATAATAAGAGGGATGATGTTTATACTTCATTGAGTCCTACAAATGATCCTTCCCCTTTTCTTATTTCATCACTGGAGGGGCTCAATTTTCTTGCGATCTTGGGTCATAGATCGAAGGTCATCACCAAGGAAGTCTTTAAGCATCATGATCTGATCTTAGGGAAAGTCATAGAAGTCACATAAGATCTGGAAGTGCTGCATTAGAAACCATGGTGAGTTCAACAGGATGTAACACTTTAGAAGTAGCTTATCTCTGGAGAAAAGGATGTAGGGACGTGTCCTAGCGGGAAATAAGCATGGTCGAACAATCTGTGTCTTTATCATCTCTTGGATGACCCTTTTATCTTCGATCTTCTTAGGTTGTATAAAGCAATCTGGTCAAGCAACAACTAGTAGAAGTTTTGACCTGTTCAACATAGGGGGGGTTGGCCAGCTTCATAGGAGGTAGTCGGCTCGGTTAGGTGGAGACGCCCAAAAGAATTCAACAAGCTGTGGGAGGGGTATTTTATCTTTAATCTCATGAAACTCTTGAATTTGAATTAGGAAACCACTGGATTTTTTTGGTGGCCCCTCCAAGTGTGGTGTTGTGGTTGTAGTTGCTAGGCTCCCTCATAAAATCATCTGCTTTCCTTTTCTAAAAAATTTCATGGTTAGCTTCGAAATATTCCAAAAAAATCTCCAATCCTAGACAACTAATCAATGCCAAGCACTATATCAAAACCATCAAGAGGGAGGAGGAAAAATTCAGCATTTATGTCTTGCTCCTGTAGGATCAATTTTACTCGTGGGCACTTCTGGTTGTACTTCAGAATTTGGTCGTTAGCTACCTTAGCTTCAAACTCATTGTAATCTTCTTTTTGGAGCATTAAGTGGGCAGTAACCTTACTGCTCATGAAGTTGTGTGTGCACTCCCGGTGTCGATGAGAATGATGATGGACTGCTGCCCGAGAAACCTTTCAATCTTCAATTTTTTATAGGTTGGTGTAGCTGGCTAAGGTAGGGACCATGGTGGTGACCAGTTATGGTGTATCCTTCTCCTTGGGCTCGAGAGTCATATCTTCAAATTTGGGTTCTTTAGTGGGCGCAATCATCAGTGGTGTCTCCCTTTTACATTTGTGTTCTAGGCTCCACAGTTTATAATAACACCCACATAGGCTCTTTGTCGATCCGTCATGAAGGTCTTCTCTTATTAATCTCTATGGCTGAGCGGGTCAACTGATAGTAGGAGGATGTGAAAGCTTTGATGCCGCTGGTCGGGAAGCAACTCTAGTCTTCTGAGCTTCATAGTTTAATCGCTCCTCTTGATATCATACAAAGGAGATGGCTACCTTAAGTATGTACGGTTGTCATGCTTTAACTTCTTCCTAAATCTCTGGCTTCAAGCCCTCAATAAAAATCCTCAATATTTATTTTTTAGACCAATCATAAGTTTGATTAGATAATCTTTCAAACCTGGTTTGCTACTGTTGGATGGTGGAGGTTTGATGGATCATCACTAGTTCTTCACTAAGGTTCTTTTAATAATCTTAATTTGCACAATGTTATGATCTTATTGGGCTTGGTGATCGGTCCAATCTAAACTCCTCAAAGAGAGCACGTAATTTAACATCCATACGTGTCTCAAGAGCCTCCAATTTAACTTCAAATAAGTCCACCGATGTCATGACGTAAGGATCTCCAACCTGTCAAATTAAATTGATTAAAGAGTGTAGCTGCAATCTTTAGGTTGAAGGCAGCAATGATAGCAATGTCAAAGTTGCGGTGGTCAAGTCTCCAAGTAGAGGATGGCAACCAAGGGTAGCAACAACGGTGGAGGAAGAAAATGACAGCAGTAACATTAGCTGCGGTCCTTCGGTGATGCTATAATGTTGATGCTACAATGTTATCGAGGCTGTAATTTTTTAGGTTGCTGATATTTGTCCAAAGATGGCAGCCAAGAGATCTGAGTCGAAAGGCAGCAGCGATGGAGGAGGAAGAAGAGGGCAGCAGCAACGTCGGCTGTAGCTACAGTGTGACTTTGTGGCTGCAAGTGGTGTCGGTTGTAGCAAGGTGCAGCTGTAATAGGAGAAAGATGAGGCAGCGATGTGCATAGCTATTGAGAGCCGATTATTATTGTGTTCAATTTGCTGCTAGCTGCGATCAAGATAGTTGGCAGCGAACGATTGTTGCTGGATACGATGTAAACATATTACAGCGAAATATCGTTGTTGGTAGCTTTTTGCCGCAAGGATTATTGTTGGCTACAATCAAGGAGGAAGACAGCAAGAGGTCGCTATTGGCAGTGTTGGGCAGTGAAAGATGCATGCTGCAGTTGAAGGGATAAGAGAGATTGGGCGGTTGAAAGGTTAGTGGACCGAATGCTTCAGTTTTTTAGTGCGGTTTGTGGCTATTTTAGGTGCAATTTGGGGCTGCAGTTTTGTGGAGTTTAGACTACGAATTAGTGTGATTTTAGGACTGTGATAGTAGTAGATGAAGGTTAGAAAAATAGATTTTAGATCTGGGATAGATGGTAGCAAAGGTAGGTGTCTCGGTAAGGGAAGTTGGCTAAAAAGGTAAGTGGATCGATAAGGAAGTAGACTACGGTTAGGGTGAATTTGGGTGGCTATTTAGTTTCAGTTAGGATAGGGTTTTAAAGGGTTTTTAGTAAGGATGGTAGGGTTTGGTGATGAGAAAAATAGAGTCTAAAGTCCTACAAAAAATAGCACTCAAATCTGATAGAATTCAATGAAAAAAAGTGCGGCAATGTGCAGTCTTGTCGAACAGATTTTACATCGAAGAAACGATGACTTCTCGACATAATTTCCAAAGGAAAGTTCAAGAAAATTATATAGAAACCCTTGGCTTAGATGTTGAGAATACCAGTAAAAAGTTTGGTGAAATTTTGGTAGCATAATAATAGGGAAATAGGACAAAAGACGAAAGATAGATCCTTCATCGTAAAAATTTTAAAACTACATGCTGGTGAAACATTACACAAGAAAATTGGTTCTACAAGGAATTTTTTTTGAGAAATCAATCCCAGATGAAAGCTAAGTTGATCTTTGAAATTGTAGAAAAATCTTGGCCAAAAAGGATGAACAAAAGTTTAGTTTCAAGAGGCCAATATACGGAAGACAGATTCTTTATCGTAAAATTTCAACACTATACAACAAAGAATCGTAGCACTATAAGCCTGGATCTAGAAGGTGTTTTTTTTTTAATGAGATTGGTCTTAGATGAAAGCTAAGATGATCTATGAAATTGTATAAAAGTTTCAGCCAAAAAGGATGATTAAAAGTTCAGTTCCAAGAAGCAACAATTAGTTGAAAATTTCTGTAGCATTTCACCTTCGCAATGATAATAACGTTTGCGACGGTAAGATTTTGCAGTAAGAAAATTTTAGAAAAACTTCTCCCACATATAAGATAGAGGAATAGTAGTAGCAAGAGGTATGGGCTTTGAAGTTTTTATCATATCTTTGATGTTGATGCAGAGGAAGGTAATAGATTAATGGATTTGCAGCTTGGTGGGCGACGTCAAAAGCAATTATGGGAATTACTTGGGAAGGTGGAGGCATGGATGATGGCTACAGGGGTAGCAAGATTGTTGCTCTAATACCAGATAATAGAACCCCAGAAGGAGCTTTATAGATTTTGACCCTTGAGGGGGATCAACCCTTGGAACGCTGTAGGGGTTCCTCCCTCCTAGATTAGGCACAAGACTGAAATAAAATTGATAATTACTTGATTTAAGAAAGGGGGCAGCTATATTATTATATAGGGATCAAAACCCTAGCCTAATGAGGTGCTTACCTAAGTAAAATTATCCCTTTGCCCTCCTATAGCCAACCTGACTTAATAGGAACAAGGAGCGACTAGGTTGGCTCTATAGCCGACCGAAGTAGGGGGAAACCCTGGCCAACCAACCTAGTAAGAGGGAGGCGGCCACTAAGCCCTAAGGACTAATCTAAACCCTAACCAGACTTCTTTATAAGATAGAATTGGCTTTATTATAATCTAGTAGGGTTTTATTGACTACTTTTAGGGAGATTAGGACTCAACCCTGTTGGAGTCCTATCATATAGATACATGGTAACTTTGGACAGACAGGTCTGATGGATTTGATCCTTCTGTACCATCTAGGGACTATGGTGTAGTGGCCCAGTACATCCATAGTCGATGAGTCGAGTGAATTATTATGGAGATAATAATTCACTATATCAGAAGGAGCTCTGATTAGAGTGACTCACGGTCAGCTCGATATCGGGCTTAGAAGATTACACACATATGATGGATGTTTTAATGAATAGAGGATTGTATGAAGATCCAATTAGCCCGTATTCTCATTAGATGAGACCCTATATTGATGGGCTATTTGCTTAAGGCCCAATTGAAGGCCTAAGGAGATTATTGGACAGGGATCCAATAATGCAAGGTAGTGGGTAATTGGATGAAAATCTAATAGTCACTAAGGTATGAGCACTAGGGTTTTTGGTGGGTCTCTATAAATAGGAGGAGAGACTCATGGTTGATAGGCTATAGCTTTGGACTCCCCCCTCTTATTCTCCTCCCTCCCTTTGTGCAAGAGTTGCGAGATCATATTAAAAGAGTTTTGCTGCAGAGATTCATCGTGTGGATACTGCTAGAGAGGAGGACGTTTAACCTCTATCCTCTCTATTTGGATCTAGAATACATGGATATATAATCTTCCTAGATAATTAATCTATCATATGATGTGGTTTTATTATTTTTTGTGATTTTCTCGCGACCCTAATCTTTTACATGATGACTTAATCTGCATGAAAAATTAATTTTTTGTTTTGATTTTCACTGCGCATGTGATGCTTCTACTGAGGTTTTTTAATAGAAGGTATAATCCCAAAGTTAACCAAAACTATCAAAGACTAGTTCCAAGGTATAATAGGCTTGATTTATTGTAAGCAGTCCAATCAAAACTTTCTTGGTCAATAAAAGCATATCCTTCTCTTCCACTTTTGTTTATTGATGTTTAAGGATAAGTATGTTGTATCTGTGTTGGAGTCTTGGCTCTTCCAGATGGGGTGACATTCCCTTCTAAAACATGGATCGTGATATCTTTTGGCTTTGATGGGACATCGAGAGGCACTTTGTAATGTCGGAGTTGCTCTTTAATTGACTAGCCATAATAACTTGGGGGTCGGTGAGTTACCCTAACTTTATTTGATTTTCTCTGATTGAGGGGGTGACATCTATTGCCTTGAGGTGGTTAGCGCAAGGCATTCTAGTCAACATTCTCATTATGGGGAAAAGGACGAGGGTAGGTCTCCTCGAACCCAGATTAGGGATATACATGTAGGCGATTAGGATTGGGTATTTTCTCTAGTCCACATATGATATTAGGCGCTTTAGTGATGTAGGACCCTCCTAGCGCCAAAAGAATATTGTACATTTTACGTACCGAGGCTGAGGTGTCACCTCGGCTTGGTACTGCCCGCATGCACATGGACGCCTAAGGATTCTTCATTGGCACCCGAGGAATGTGCTAGCTCCTCGAGATGTCGACTGGTAGATTAGGAACTTGGGTGATCACCCCATGCTAGAGTTAACTTCTGGTCCTTGGTTAAACTACAGTCGCTCGGAGTTCATTGCTACGTTCTAAGGGGAGTTGCTTATCTTTGGTTGGGGAACCTTATTTGGTTAGCTTCCATGGGTAAGGCTTCCCTCTTTGCGAGTGCATTCTTCTGCTCCTTAGTTGGCTCTCTAGTCATCAACGCATGCGCCAAGGCTACGGTTAGGGGGTGAGGTGCCGCCCCGACTCTGCCCCTCCGATAGTCAAGTCAGCTAAATGAATTATTTGGTATAGTATGCCTAGTGTTGAAGAATGTCTAGTTGCTTATTTATCTGGGCACCTTTTATACTACCTGGGGTGGCAGAAGTTATACAAAGTGGGTTAATGTATAAGTGGTAGGTCAGCACCGTATGCTGGTCGGTGGCTAAACACTCGACCTATTTGCCAATTCCGTATATTATTCTAGTTGCATTTATTACATATCTGCAATATACATGATCCTTCTATGGGCCGTCGTTTGGGTTGAAACAGGTCCTAGTACTATGTAGGGGACGTATGAAAGGAAACCTTGTAGTGGAGGTATGGATGCGGCCTGAGCCTAGCACCTCAAGTAGTGGTTCAGGGCAGCGCTTCTTCTTAAGACCTTGATTTAAGTTGAGTTGGTCGTGTCTACTTGGCTTTTGGAAGGTGATGTGGAAGTATATGTTGGATGGGCCAAAATATACCCTATCACATGGAAAAGAAAGAAAGTGGAAAGAAAGTGCAAGAAAAGTGATCGAGATCTTGAGTAAAATTTTGTAAAAATTGAGAGCTTCCCTTGTGCTACAAAGTGTAAAGTGAGTTTAATGGAAGAAAAAAAAGTATAAATGTTAGTCTCCTGAACTTGTGAAAAGGAAAAAAATGTAAAGGGGTTTTGATCTTCACCCGTGGAAGAAGATTATTAGTGGACACCGGCGGGCCTTGACAAAGGAGGATCAGAAAGTGGACGTAGGTCAAGTTCTTGATCGAACCATTATAAATTATATGAGCCTTCCTTGTCCTCTTTAAACTTATTATTTATTTTAGTAGTCCTTAACTAAATTGAGATTCTTCATTCGATCTTGTGTTTAAATCACTCTCTAATTAATCTTGACGAGTTCTAAGGAAAGTGCTTTTGGTTTCGATTTTTACTTCAAGCAAAATTTCAATCCAAGTTTTTTTTAATACTTGCACTAATTCTCCCTCCTTCCCCCTCCACCCGCTCTAAGTGCCAATTCAGTCCCAACACTTCTTAATTCTCTTTCTCCTCAGTTTGACCCATGCAAGATTTATTATAATATAAATAAGAATATGACTCAAATTAGCTAACTAGTATATGTATTCAGGAAGAATTAAAGTTGCGATAGAAAAGATCTCATAATATTTTGGCTATTACTCAAAGTGTTAATAACAAAAAAGAAGAAGATTAAAGTGTTATCCATCAAATAAATTTATCAGGTTTGAAAATATTAAACAAACTAATGAAAAAGAAGCCTTTATAGTAAAGTGCTTTTTTATGATAAGAAAGAATATATGAAAAATGATTACGTAAAACATAAGACTAGTTTGAAAAGAAAGGTATAAACTTGACTTTTATATATCTTGAATCAAATATTAAATCTTGAGTTTAACATTTTATATAATAGTTTGTGTAAAATTAATTTAAATCTTGAGTTTGTAAATGTTATAATCAATTGGCACTAAGAGGGAGGGTGAATTAGTATAAGTGTAAAAATTTCAGTTTAAGGAAAACTTTTATTTCAAATACAATCAAGAAATCAGAAGCATTTCTTGAAATTAGAATACATAAGTGAATCAAACTTAAGATCAAAAATTTTGATTTAGCTATTGAATGCAGAAATAAAATAAAGAGAGATACATTCACAGTTTATAGTGGTTCGGCCCCAGTCTTGACCTATGTCCACTTTTGAGTCCTCTTCGTCGAGTCCCATCGATGTCCATTACCGATCTTCTTTGGGTGAAGACCAAACCCTTACAAACTTTCAACTTACAAGGGAGAGTCTTTATAAGAATCCAACACTTAGCTCACACCCTTCCCTCTTTTATTTTTCTTACACACTTTTAGCACATACTTATTTTTATAGATTTTTATCCAATGACTTGTGTGAATGCTTGTGCTAAATATAAGAAAACTTGGGGTATTTATAGACCCCATTTGGCTTCAGAAGAATGGAGCCAAAATTCAAACACATATAGAAAAGACGGGTATAGGCAGTACAACTACCGGCACCGATGGTATAACCATCGAAAGCCACCCTGAAAATAGGGTACGGGCAGTACAACTATCGGCCTTGGTGGTCCAACCACCACTCATCGATGGTACAATTACCAGTATTTTTGAAAAAGTGATTCCTTTTACTTTTCCAATCCTGACTTATACCTCATGTTGACTAATTCTCAAGTCAACTAATTGAGCTCGACCTAAGCTCAATCTAATCCCGTTATGGACCCGGTTGTCTTACATTGAGTTGATTCGGATTCCTACTAAATCAAACTCAATTAGGACTCAATCCCTAATTACGACTCACTGATTACAACCATAAGGACCATCAAGCTAAATAATGACCTAACTCCCACCAATCTAACAGCCTCAAGCATTCTTGCGATGAGTCTTATAGTCTTCCTCTGGTGATCTCCCAACTTGTTCTCAACGAGCTTCCCGATTCCTTTGGTGAACGCTTAGCGAACTCCCGGCGAGCTCCCACTACATTGTCCGAACCTTAGCCCAATGCTCAAGCTTAATCTTGGCCAATCAACTGGTTGTAACTCCTTTTCTCGGCCATAGTTAAACCTGCATTACTTTCTCTAACACATATGTTAGATTAAACACTTATAAATTGATTTCATCATCAAAATTCGAGATTCAATAATCTCCCCCTTTTTAAGTTAAACCTTATTCCCCCTAAATCCATGCTATAATAAAAAACTTCAATTCAAGAGAACCACACATTCCTGAATTCAAGTATCATAATTTTTCAAGCAATTAATATTTCAAAGATGTAATAAGACATTCATACATCAACAAAAATTTTCTTTAAATTATCAAGTCATCAACTCATCAAAGATTTTCATGAATTTTAGAAATTATGCATCAGACAATGTATTTGAAAATCTTCCCTTAAGTCATTAATAATTTATTCCCTTTGTTTATCAACAAACAAGGAGAAACGCCCATACAAGAATTTTACAAAAGTCATCAATATCCATTTCTCCCTTTGTCATCAACAAAATAATGAAATGTAGCGCTAAAGATTTTAAGGTATATAAGTCTTTGCTCTCCCTTTGTAAAATAGGATATGAGCCATAAAGAATTTTCTTCGACTTGTGAAAAAGAAGGAAAGAAAACAAGGGAGTTGTAAAAAATCATTAAAAAGAGCTCTCAACCTAGGTGAGCTAAAAAATGTATGAAATCTAGGAAGATTCAAAAACTTAAGAGCTACTCATGCATTTAAAATCATCTCATATAAATTTTCTTCCCTCTTTGCAAACGAGAAAGTAGAAATAAGGAAGGGGATTTGAAAAGAATCATCACAAAAATAGATCTTAATCAACTATAAATTTTGAAATCTAAAGTTAGGAATTATTCATATATTTGAAACAAAGTATAAATAAATCATTCATGCAAGTAAATCAAACATTCCTAGCATTCTATTTAGCATTCCTAGCTTTCTTCTAATGAAGTCAAATTGCTCTTCATTTAATGGCTTAGTGAAAATATCCGCTAATTGATGCTTAGTGTCAATATATTCTAAAGAAATATCATGATTGTTCTTATGATCCCTAATAAAATGATGTCTAATATCAATATGCTTAGTTCTTGAGTGTTGAATGAGATTTTTAGTTAAGCATATTGCACTTGTTTTGTCACATTTTATAAGGATATTTTTTAGATAAATTTCGTAATATTCTAATGTGGTTTTCATCCAAATGACTTGAGTACAACAAGCACTACCTATAATATATTCAGCTTTAGTAATAGATAAAACAACTAAATTTTGTTTCTTGGAAGACCAAGAAAGAAGTGCAAGCCCTAAAAATTGACATGTCCCGGTAGTACTTTTTCTATCTATTTTATAATCACCAAAATCGACATCAGCATAAGCAAGTAAATCAAAGTTCTTAGATTTTGGATACCATAATCCTAGGTTAGAAGTTCATTTTAAATATCTAAATATTTTTTTTACTGCTTTAAAGTGAGAAAGCTTAGGATTGGATTGAAATCTTACACATAATCCAACATTAAATATAATATCTGATCTAGTAGCAGTTAAGTATAACAAACTACATATCATTCCTCTATAAGTTTTTTGATCAAAATTTTCTCCTTCATTGTCTAAGTCTAACTTTATAGATGTGCTCATGGGAGTGTTTATGGCCTTAGTATTTTCTATACTAAAACGTTTTAGCAAGTCCAAGGTGTATTTAGTTTGACTAATAAAGATACCATCATCTAGTTATTTTATTTGTAATCCTAAGAAAAATATTAACTCACTCATTAAACTCATTTCAAATTTTTAGCTCATAATCTTAATAAAAGATTCATATAAAGATTCATTAATAGAACCAAAAATGATACCATCAACATAAATTTGAATAACAAGAAAATTATTTTAAAAATACTTAAAAAATAATGTGGTATCAATCTTACTTTTTAAAAAATTATTTGAAATAAGGAAAGAACTAAGTTTTTCATACTAAGCCTGAGAGGCTTATTTTAATCCATAAAGAGCTTTAGAAAGTTTAAAAACATGATTAGAAAGAGGACTATTTTCAAAATCAGGAGGTTGTTTAACATATACTTCTTCAGAAATGAAATCATTAAGAAAAGCATTTTTAACATCAATTTGAAATAACTTAAAATTTTTAAAAGATGCAAAGGCAAGGAGCATCCTTATGGCTTCAAGTCTAGCCACAAGAGCAAAGGTTTCTTCATGATCAATTCCTTCTTGGTTGAAACCCTTGACCACTAATTTAGCCTTAGTTCTAACAACGATACCATTTTCATCTTGCTTATTTCTAAAGACCCATTTAGTACCAATCACTAAATGGTCATTAGGTCTAGGAACAAGCTTTCATACCTCATTTCTCTCAAATTGATTTAACTCTTCATGCATTGCAATAACCCATGAGTCATCTCTTAGGGCTTTATCAATGCATTTTGGTTCAACTTTAGAAAGAAATATGATATTAGCATAAAATTTTTTAAAAGAAGAACGAGTTTGAATACCTCTTATGTATCTCCTATTAGGAGCTCCTTAGGATGAACATTTATATACTTCCATTCCTTGGATAAGGATTTGGAAGTAGATTCATTCAAGTTGTTTTTAGGAGAGTTATCATTTAAGTTCAAAATGTCAAAATTAAATTCAGTATCAAAATCAACTTTCTTAGGTTCAAAATGTTCATTGAAAACAATATGAATAGATTCTTTAATTACTAAAGTTCTTTTATTAAATACATGATGAACTTTTGAAATAGAAAAACGACCTAGAAAAATACATTCATTGGATTTTGCATCAAATTTTTCTAAGGCATCCTTTTCATTCAAAATAAAATATTTACAACTAAATACCTTTAAATAAGAAATATTATATTCTTTACCATTCCATAATTCATTAAGAGTTCTAGTGAGTAATGGTCTTAGAAGAACCGTATTTAAAACATAGCATGCCATAAGTATTTGAGTAAGCTATGTTCGTTCAATATTGTTTTAGCAATTTCTTGTAAGCTCATATTTTTTTCTTTCTACTACTCTATTTTGTTATAGATTTCTAGGAGTAGAGAAGTTGTGGATATATCCATTTGATTTACAAAAATTTTGAAACTCATGGTGTTAAAATTCACCACTATGATCATTACGTATTGATGAAATCATAGAATATTTTTTATTTTGAATAATTTTACAAAATTTTAAAAATATTTAAAGGAATCACTTTGGTGTGCCAAGAAATAAGTCTAAGTATATCTACTATAATCATCTACTAAGACAAATACATATTTGCTACCTCCTAAACTTGTAGTATCAATTGATTCAAATAAATCCATATTGATCAATTGTAGTGGCCTAGAGTTGCTTATTTAATTTTTTTAACTTAAAGCTA
Source organism: Ensete glaucum (assembly GCA_021527575.1). Taxonomy (NCBI): domain Eukaryota; kingdom Viridiplantae; phylum Streptophyta; class Magnoliopsida; order Zingiberales; family Musaceae; genus Ensete; species Ensete glaucum. Next base: position 18,044,163 of record CM038559.1, read on the forward strand.
TTTTTTATTTATTTTCTTAATTAGCAAGTATCACATATTTTATCTTTAACAAACTTAAGGCTAGGTTAAACCTCTTACTTAATCTTTAGTTGAGATTTGGTTTAGAAGTTTCATGCTAGCATGACCTAGTCTTCTATGCCAAATCCAAGTATCATCATTCAAAGCCGAAAAGTAAGTTTCATCACAAAATTTTTAAATATATATGGTATACACATTGTTGTTTCTTAAGGCAATTAAAGATTTATTTGTGTGTGGTAGTTCAATTATGCATACATTAAATTAAAATTTAACCACATAAGCTTTATCACATAATTGACTAATACTAAGTATATTATGTTTCAAGCCATCAACTAACAACATATCTTCAATCAAAAGGTTTGATGTGTTACCTATGATTTCTTTTATAATGATTTTACCCTTGTTGTTGTCTCCGATTGTGACAACTCTTTCACTTAAGCTAGTGAATTTAGAAAAATAAGTTGGATCTCTGGTTATGTGCCTTGAGTATCCACTATCAAGGTACAATTTGGTGCTCCTAGTTTTAATTTGAAGATAAATCTACAAGAAAGATGGTTTTAATTTAGACGCTTATTTTACATTGGGTCTTTCATGAAAAATTTTATCTTTCTTTTATAATTGTTTTTGGTTGTTTGTAGTTTCTTTGGGAACCTAAACTAATTTGTGAGGACTATAATGTCTAAATAAACATTTATTGACTTTATGTCTTAATCTACCATAAAAGTTATATTTTATTTTTGATGGCAAGTTTAGAGTATGTCCTTTAACAAAGGTAGTTGGCTTTTGTTAGGCATTACCCACAAAACTTATATCATTTCTTCTATAAATATGATCATTATTAGCAAGAATCATATTAAGAGATTTATTCCCTATTTTAATTTTTTTAATGTTTGCTTTAGCATGATGTTTTCTTCTTTTAACATTATCTAGTATTTCACATTTAGAACAATGATTGTGTGATACTAATAAATCATGCATTTCATCAAGTCTACTAACTAGCAAATCATGTTCATTTTTATACAACTTATAAGATTTACTAATTTTTCTAAATTCATCAAACAATTCATGAAACATATTTAATAACTCGGTAAAGAAAATACTTAAAGAATCACTAACCTCATCTTGGATCACTATTAGAGCATAGTTAGTAACTTCTTATTTAGATTGTTCTTCTTCATCCGAAGAGCTTGAGTCATCCCAAGTTGTCAAAAGAGCTTTCTTCTTGTATGATGCCTTCTTCTTCAATTGCAGACATTTATTTTCGAAATGTCCCCTTTTTCACATTCAAACATATGATATTGTCTTTTTTGATTTATTTTTTATAGTTTTTATTTTTTCATAAAATTTTTAAACTTTCTTGATATTAGTACAATATATGATCCTCATCACTCGAGATTTTACTCGAGGAGTCATTTGCAGTACTTAGTGATACATCCTTTCTATTCTTTGGAAGGGGTTCATTAAGCTCATCATGAGTTCTACAGTTCAATTCATATATCATGAGTGAGTCAATAAGTTCTTCAAGAGATAAGTTATTTCAATCCTTGGCTTCTTGTACAGTAGTTACTTTAAGATCTCAATTTTTAGATAGAGATCTTAAAATTTTACTCACAAGTTAAAAATTCAAAAAAATATTTTTCAAGTACTTTAAGGCCATTGATGACATCCATGAAATGGGTGTACATATCTCCAGTGGACTCACTTGGTTTCATTCTAAATAATTCATAACTATGAACTAAAATATTAATCTTAGATTATTTAACTCTAATAGTGCCTTTGTGTGTGATTTCTAATATATGCCAAATATCATAAGCATATTCACAAATAGAAACATGATTAGATTCGTTTTTTATTAAGAGCATAAAAATGAGGCATTCATAGCCTTTGTATTAAAAAAAAATTCTTCCTTTCCAAATCATTCCATTGGTTCATTGGTTTGGAAGATTTTTAAAATCCATTCTCTATAACATATCATAAATCCAAATTCATAGAAATAAGAAAAACACATATCCTTGTTTTTCAATACATATAATCAATCTCATTGAATATGGAAGGATGTGAAATGAAATGTTCCTCATTCATGCCAAACAAAGTCATTTGCTCTAGTGGATATTAATCCAATAAGTAAGTACCTTGCTCTGATAGTGATTGTTAGGATCAATTGGCACTAGGAGGAGAAAGAGGAGGAGGAGGAGGGGGAGTGGGGGGGTGGGGGGTGGTGGAGGGTTGAATTAGTGCAAGAGTAAAAATTTTAGTTTAAGGAAAACTTTTCTTTCAAATACAATAAAAAAATTAAAAGTGTTTCAAATACAATCAAACTTAAGATCAAAAAATTTGATTTAGCTAATGAATGCATAAATTAAGTGAAGAAAGATACATTCATAATTTATAGTGGTTCAGCCCCAATCTTAGACTATGTTCACTTCCGAGTCCTCTTCGTCGAGGCCCACTGGTGTCCACTACTGATCTTCTTTGGGTGAAGACTCAACCCTTATAAACATTCAACTTACAAGGGAGACTCTTTACAAGAATGCAACACTTAGCTCATTCTTTTCCCCTTTTCTTTTTCTTATACACTTTTAGCACACACTTGTTTTCATAGATTTTTGCCCAATGACTTCTATCAATGCTTATGCTAAATGCAAGAAAACTTATGGTATTTATATATCTTATTTACCTTCAGAAGAATTAAGGTAAAATTCAAATACACTCAGAAAAATCAGGTACGGGTGGTACAACTATCGACGCTAGCAGTAAAACCACTGAAAGACACCTTGAAAATAGGGTATAGGTGGTACAACCACCGGCCTGGGTGGTCCAACCATTGCTGCTCACCGACGGTACAACCGCCAGGATTTTTGAAAAAGTGATTTCCTTCACTTTTCTAATCCTGACTTGTACCTCCTATTGATCAATTCTCAAGTCAACTAATTATGCTCGATCCGAGCTCAATCCAATACCTTTATGGACCTAGTTGCATTACATTGAGTTGATTTAGATTTCTTCCAAATCAAACTCAATTAGGACTCAATCCCTAACTATGACTCACTGATTACCACCATAAGGATCATCAAGCTAAACAATGACCTAACTCCCACTAATCAAGTAGACTATGGTATTTTTGCGGTGAGTCTTACGGTCTTCCTCCAGCGATCTCCCCACGTGTTCCCAGCGAGCTTCCCGATTCATTCGGTGAACTCTCGACGAGCTCCTACTACATTGTCCGAACCTTGGCCCGATGCCCAAGCTTGATCTTAGCCCAATTATATGGTTGTAACTCCTTTTCTCCATCGTAGTTAAACATGCATTACTTCATCTAACACACATGTGAGATTAAATACTTATCAATTGATTTCATCATCAAAATTTGAGATTCAATAGTAAAGACATTGGTAACTCTGCAATCAAATATTGGATTGAAATTAATTTCAATAATAAAAAAAATTTTGTCCTATGATATAAGCGTTTGAGGCACATCTCTAAGGCAAAACTAAAAAAATAATAGAGGATAAAATGTTAAAAAATTTATATTTTACTGATATATATTATATTAAAAATAAATTAAGCATATAAATAAAAATATCATAAGAAGTAAAGAACTCCTTAAGATTATTTATATTTTCCATTTTAATGAAGAGAGATATTTTATCACATATATAGATGGCTTATCAAGATATGACTATATGTATCTAACATATAAAAGTCTCAAGCTATTAACACTCTTGAGGTATATTAAACAAACTCAAGAGATAGTTAGATAGAAAAATTAAAATTATCATATCTTATTAGATAGAAAGATTATGATAAGTCAGATCATAATCTTGGCTCTTTTACTAGATTCCTTTAAAAGTAAGGTATTTATATTTAGTATATCATACCAAATATGTCATAATAAAATGATATTGCTGAAAGGTAAAACCTCTTATAGACATGGTTGGGAGCATGTTAGGACCCTAGTTAAGTCGGGTCCTAGTTGATTGAGTCGATTCCTTATAGTGGGCCTTATTGGCCAACCTAGACCTAATATTAGGTCAGCTAGGAGGAGATTTGAGTCCATTGTAATAAATCAGCTTAAATCCTAGTAGGGTTAGGATTCAGTTGAACTAGAGTTGGGTTTAAGAGTCAGAGTTAGATTCAGGTTAGAGTCAACTGAGTCATAATTATAATTAACCCTAATTGGCTACCCACCTTAGTTAGGAAGTCAACTAGGGTTGAGTTCCTTCCTGAGTTGGGACTCTTTTAGAGTTATGACTCTTCTAATAGAGTTCCACTTAAAGTAGTAGTTGGAGTTAGAGTTTTTTTTCCTAGTAGGACTCTTATTATGAGTCCTGGTTTATGGGGTCTCTTCATGAACCCTATAAATAAGCGTGTAAACCATCTTATTCATCATGAATAAGATCAATCTTTCTTCAGCCATTGTGCCGAATACCTTGGAGGAGGGAACCCCTATAGAGTTCTAGGAGGATGATCCCCTATAGAGATCAACCCCAAGCTTAGAATCTGCAAGGGTTCTAACTCTTGGTATCAGAGCAGCATTCCTTGATGCTTCTCTGCCCTTCCACAACCACCTATCATCTTCATTTAGCTGCCCAAGCAATTCCCACAATTGCTAAGATCATCGCCAAACTCCGTCGTCATCACCACTACCACAGACCTCCCTGCAGTTTCCATAAGAATTGCATCATGTTCTAGTAATCTACCTTACTATTGCTGCTATTTAGTTATCCTAAATCCAAAACAAAAAAAAAAGTGTTATTGTATTGCATTGCACAAACTTGTCGTCATAAAGTTATTATCTTTACGATGAAAGTTACACTATAAATTTTAGCCGTATACTACTGCCCTATCTTTGATCTTGCTACTACTATTTTGTTGCCATATCTTCTATGTGTTTTTATAATGGCTTTGGCACTTCTTATCAGTGGATTTTCTTTGAGTTCTGTGTAAAAATTATTGATATAAACCACTAAAATTTTACATCCAAATTGCTAAATTTTAAGCGTAAAAATCTACTATAGCACCTTCTTGTACTCCTTGATTTTACTGAATTTATTGCTGCTATCTTCTCATATGAATTTTACTTTGGTTAGCTTTCCTTACTAGTGAATTCTCCCTGAATTCTTCCTTTAATCTTTGATGAACCACTGAAATTTTTTTGTCAAAATGTTGCCTTTTGACGAAAAAATGTTGCTACATCATTTTGGTGTTTCTTACTGCATATGCAACCAATCTCTGTCAAAATTATTGCTGCCACTATTCTCATCTATCTTGTTGCTATCTTCACTAGTTTCTTGTTATCATAATCATTTAAAACACTAGTGGAATTTTCGTTGTCAAACTGTTGTTCTTCGACATAAATCATTGCATCATTTCGTTATTTCCCACCGCATACACCACCACATACACCACAAAAATCTTATGTTTAGAAGACTCCTCCCAAGGTAGGAAAAGGGTGGAAAGGTCCCCTTCAAAAGGTCTCAAGGGAACCTTTATACCTACCTGTCGGATGTCGTTCGTACTAGGTTCTTTAATGTTGTCGGTGTCCTCTACTATAGTGTCGTATGGCCCCGTATGGTCTCCAGTCCCCCACCAGCTCTGTGCCTATACCTGACGATGCCATGTCTGGGGTTCTCATTATCACTATGCCAGGTCAGCCATACCTACGCCAGGTCAGACGTACCTACGCTAGGTCGGGCATACTTGCGTTGGGTCGAGCTTACCTGCACCGGGTTGGCCATGTTGTGCTAGGTCGATCATACCTGTGCTAGGTTGGCCATGCTGCACCCGTCGACCACACTTGCGCTTGGTTGATCGCACCAGGTGTCAATTGAAATTATGTTGAATTAGCTGAGGATGTAACGTGCGACGAGTCCATCCATTATTTGCCCTATCACGATGCAATCAATACCGACATAATATTTATCTTCCGAGTTATTAATCTTTCATTACAAATAGCATATGTATAAAATAATCTCTTTATGGATTGACATTCATAAAATTTTATTGATTTCAAT